>CM061142.1:40719374-41919374 GCA_030789695.1 Scilla litardierei
CACTTAAAGAACGCAATGACATGTCAATTAATTTGCGTACCGTTAATGGAATTTAAACATGACATGGTAATTGTGCAACATGATGGATGTCGGATCTAGCTTCGTTGTCAAGCTAGTTCCTAAATTTGCGCCTAGGCGAGTATCATTTCGTCGCCTAGCCTCTTTTACACCTACAACAAGCAAATGGCCTAAAACATGGCCTAAACCCTAAGTGGCAAGTTTCACTTGCCTAGCACCGGGGATGACGATCACGAAGGTTCGTCTCGCGGATGCTAATCTATGGGGAAATCGCTGTTATGGGGAAACAAACATCAAAACAACATTCATTTCATTAGGGTTTCATAAAAATACAAATAGGTTATGAAAACATCAAGAGATCGATTTCTTACCGTGAGGAGGCGGAAGAAACACTCCGGAGAACCTAAGGACCAGATCTGGAAACGAATGGAGAAGTTTGGAGAACTAGGGTTTTTGGGGGATTTTGGGGATTTGATGAGATTTTGGGGAAGATGAGGGGTAGAATGTGTTGAGGGATGGTTTGGATGATGGATCTAGGGCTTGGAATGAAGGAATAAGGGTTTGGGGAAGAAGGGGGCTCAATGGGGGAGAAACTAGGGTTTTGGGTCGAGTGCAGGAAGAAGAAAACGTTTGGGAGGGGTTTAAATAGGATGGGCTGGCGGCTGCCCAGAAATTAGGGTTTTAACACAGATTAGTCGGTCAAAGAGCAACCACTGACCGACTAGTTTGGCAACTAGTCGGTCGGTCGACCAACGCAGACCGACTAAGTGTAAATAGTAACTTCTGAACAAAAATAGGATTTAGATTTAGTCGGTCGAAGAACAAATACTGACCGACTAGTTTGACATCTAGTCGGTCGGTGAACGTTCTTAGACCGACTAAGAGTAAACAGTAACTCGACTATACAGAAGAACCAAGAATTAGTCGGTCTGAGTACAAAACTTAACCGACTAGTTTAACAACTAGTTTGTCGAAAGATGAACTTAGACCGACTAAGAATGAACAGTACTGATACTAAAATTTAGATGATGTGTTAGTCGGTTAAAGAAGCATTGCCGACCGACTAGTTTGCAACCTAGTCGGTCAACCAACGTTCTTAGACCGACTAACGATAAACAGTAACTCCTGAGAAATTTAGAAAGCCAACTAGTCGGTCCAAGAAGGATTGCCGACCGACTGGATCGTCATCTAGTCGGTCGGTGCCCCTTCTTACACCGGCTAATAAGCACCAAAAGTTCCGATACGGAGCGCGGAGCTCCGGGATCGATTCCTAAGACTCCTAGGCTTGATCTAATAGTAAGATACGACCGTTATGAAGCCCGTCATGAATGACTTACTCCGAAATCGACGATCCAAAGGAAGAAACGAGAAAACACGACGAAACGATAGAAAATGAAAGTCACGGAGACGAAAACCACACATGAGGAGAAAATCCACCAAAACATATATTATAATATAATAAATCCAGATATATGAAAACCAGTCGTTACAACGGCCATGAGTATGTCCATGGAGGAGGTGATGAGAAAGGCGAGGGATGCGTCATCGAAGCCGCCGCCAAGCAAGGGCATGTGCCAGAAGTGGAGTTTGGAGGCGTCCGCCACCGCTCGGGCTGAAAAAGGAGAGTGTGTCAAGAAGTCGAGGAAGGAGGCTATGGCCGCAGCTCCTCCGTCCCATTTGATCGAGGTGGCTGCTGGCGGAGTAGTCGACCTCGATCCAAAGGAGCCCGCGGTCAGCCCCGTGACCACGAAGTGCCAGGGCCTGCTAGTCAGCGCCATAGCCACTGTCTCCACTAGCTTGGCCGCTCCGCCAAGAACTGCGACGACATCACCTACCCCCAGCCATTCTGAGGTGGCAACCTGGCCCTACGGATGCCCGTCGTACGGGTTGGGGAAGTCGGGTCATCCGAGCTACGAGGCCGCCCTCGCTACCTTCAAGTCAACGAAGGAGTCTGTCTTCGATGAGGCCGGTGTGGCAGCCCGCCTGGCAGAGAATAGCCTACTGCCAAGGGACCGAGAGGCCGTGTAGGAGGTCGATGTCGAACTCCTCTGTGACACGGCTGTCTGGCATAATATGCAGGTACGTCGCCTTTTGCCCAGGATGCCGAACTTCTTCTCTCTTCGGTATGCTTATGACGTGATCTTCTTTGTAGGCGGTCGCCACTCTGGTGTCTCTTCGGCGGTACTCGTCGAAGATTAACCAGCTCGAGGTAACGCTCGGGATGAAGGTGGCCACCCTCAAGGGTGCCGAGGCAAAGCTGAAGGACGCCATGGAGAGGCTGGCGATGGAGAGGCTGGAGATGGTTCAAGGGGATTATCAGGCGCAGAGGGGCGAGACCGCCAGGCTGGAGAAGGCTGTCGGGGAGATGTGTCACGTCCCGCTGCCCAAAATAGGGAGGGTCGGCGTGACAAGCCGCGGTATTAGAGTACCAAGCACTAAAGTACACACCAAAGTCACGCAGGCCACTGCAAAGCTGAGGAAACACAGGCAGTAAAGTACAGACTGAACAATTAACAGAACAGTACAGCTCCAACACAGAAAGATAGTACAAGACACTACAACACAGGCAGTAAGGTAAAATACGACGAACAGAACATCCAAGAGTCACAGAGCACCGCTACTACATGGCCAGTACCGCACAAGTCCACTGTACAACCCCAACAGCAAAAGCTCCCATAAAAGTACAACTCAGCCCTATGGGGTACAAAGGGAACAGGGGTACAACACTGCGTTCATCACACACACACAACCCAAGACTACACCACGCGACCCACACTGACCATACACTACGGACCCTGCTGAGACGAGCTGCCCTCCGGGGTCTCCACTCCCGGGCCCGCCGCCAGAGAACCAGTGCCTGGACCTGTAGGGGGGAGGACACGTCACAGCGTGCCCAGTAGGAACTCCACAACTCTACTACTCTAATCATAGTGCACAACAAGGAATCACAACAAAGGAAAAGGCATCACATTCCAGAGTTACTGTTTTTTCTTTATAGGTTAGTTTTCATGCATGAATTCGAAACCTCAGTAACGGGTCATACATCGGGGACTGGACCTCACCCGGTAAGGTGGCTGGAATGCTACGACTTCCCGAGACAAGCTCTTACGAAAGAAGCCGTTCACCAACACAACCAACTCAACCACAACCGCACCAACTCCCCGCCGCTGAGGGCTCGTCAGGAGTGGTCCACAACCCAGCAGTCCATCCCCGCATGTCCACTCGTTACCTTGGTTTCCCCCAACCCTCCTAGGGTCCTCACCCACTTCGAGTGGAACAAGATATCCCTAGGTTATCTTTTAGCTAATCATTAATCCTAGGGTATTGAGCATGTAAAATGACGTATGTAAATGATGTCCAAATTCATTCTTTTCATCAAGATATTCACAACAAACTAGCATGCTCCATAAGCCATGTATCATAACCTCATTGATCATATACAATTCCTCGTGGGTAATACATGTCACACAATTAACAATGCCATTTTCCAAGTTTCTTCAATCTTAAATTCATTCAGGCATTTTAACAAACATATAATGAGCGCCACATAAATGAAGAGAATCATGTCACCAATTTTTGTAACAAATAGCATAACTAATCTTACATACATGCATCAACATCATTCATGCATTTGGAGTGAAAAATTAGCAATATCACACAAGTCCAATTTCACCCAACACCCTTCAACATACTGAAATTTCATGAACAGATAGAAAAACAGCATTTTTAACCCATTTCTTTTGAGAATTTGACAAATCTCAAAGAATGAAAGTTGGATACATTATAGTTCTGAGTTCACCCATAAAATTTCAGACAAAAATATGAAGTATTGGATTTATAGTGAATTATTTAGTAAAGGGTGGCAAAACTGTTCTGCAGACAGATTTCTGTGTCTGTGTTCAAAGCCAATTTTGGGCATATTCTAGCCAGAATTTTAACATAAAAGTAGCGACAGACTTTGCGAAAAACTTGTTAGCTTTCCAACAAGACCAAAATCAACAAAATCCAAGATGTGTGCAGGTAGTGGTGCTCGTTTTACTGAAATGTATACAGCTTGACAGAATTCCTGGCATGTTGCACAATTCGAATTTTTACCCCAACTTCCAGTTCGAATTAGAAAAAGTGATGAACATGAAAGTTACTCATAACTACGAGATAAATATTATATAAAATATTCAGAGCATTCCTAATAGCCAATTAATCCCAACACTTAGCTAAAGTTTCAGCAAATTGTCAAGCATGCAACAAGAGTCCTAGCTCTACAACACTCTCCCCAAATTTTCATGAAGAAGCCTAAACATACAACATTATTGCCATTATCTACAATTAGAGGTAGGTTGAGAAGATCCTACCTCTTTTGAAGCTTCAAGGATGCCTAGGGTTTGGAGGGAGCTACCATCAACTTGGCCTCCTCTTCTCCTCTCTCCTTCCTCTTCTTCTTATTCTCTTCTTTCTTCTCTTCCTTTTTCTTTTCCCTTTTTTTTCCCTAGCTAATTTCAGCCATGGGCTGAAAATAATGGAGAGAGGGGGAGAGAAAGGGACCTAGGAGAGGGGAGAGGGGGGGGGGGGGGTTATGGTGTAGGGTGAGGGGAGAGATGGGGGGTTTAGGTGTACTTTGGTATGGCAAACTTATTGCCATACCCCCATTTTCTTTTCTTTTCTTTTCTTTTCTTTCTTTTTTTTCAAAATTAGCCATCCAAATGTTTGATTTTATTACAAGTTTTCCATTGCAAATATCTCATTTCCCTTTTTCACAATAACCCTTCACTTAAAGAAATTTGCCTTAAGCCCAATCTTACATTGATACCCTCATTTGGGTATAAATGAAAAATCGAGGGGCAATTTGCAAATCTCTCCACTCCCCGGGATTGGTGTGCACATGTACGAGAAACTTGGATGAATTTAACGATTACTTAGTATTTGCACACTAGGGTTGTTACACCCTACCCTCCTTAGAAAAATTTCCGTCCTCGGAAATTTAACAAAATCAGGAGAGCAGTCATTTATATACAATACCCAACAACTGCAGAAAATATAAGATACAACAGTCATTGCTCAAACAGGTACGAGTATTTCTCTTGCATCTCATCTACTCGCTCCCAAGTTGACTCTCCCGGAGACTCTTGCTGCCACATGACCCGCACCAAGTCAATGGTCTTCTTCTTCAACGTCTTCTGCCTCCGGTCCAAGATAGCCACTGGTTGCTGCTCATATGTGAGATCCGACCGTACTTCTATCTCTGAAAAATCTACAACATGTTTGGGATCTCCCACATATCTTCTGAGTTGAGACACATGGAAGACATTATGCACACCTTCGAGTGCCGGTGGCAATGTTAGCCGATACGCAACTTCACCGACCTTAGCGGAAATCTCGAACGGACCAATGTACCTAGGACTCAGCTTCCCACGTTTGCCAAATTGGATGGTCCCACGAACCGGTGAAATCCTTAGGAACACGTAATCCCCTGGCTGAAATTCCAAGGGTCTCCGCTTTGTATCAGCCTAGTGCTTATAACGGTCCTGCGCGATGCGCAGATTCTCTCTGACTGTCCGCACCACATCTGTTGTTGCCGCCACTAAGTCTGGCCCTAAAAACTCCCTGTCTCCAACGTCATCCCAACTTAAAGGAGACCTACACTGCCTTCCATATAGAGCTGCGAAGGGAGCCATGCCAATACTTGCTTGATAACTGTTATTGTATGCGAACTCGACTAGATGCAGATGGTCCTCCCACGAACCCTTGAAATCAAGCATACATGCTCGCAGCATATCTTCAAGAATCTGAATGGTTCTTTCCGACTGTCCATCAGTCTGAGGATGATATGAAATACTGAAATTCAAACGCGTCCCCAGACTAGCCTGTAAACTTTTCCAGAAATGTGAGGTGAATCTGCTATCCCTATCAGATACTATACTCACCGGGACTCTATGCAGTTTCACGATCTCTTCCATGTACCTCTTAGCCAGATTCTCTGTTGACTGTCCAACTCGGAACGGAATAAAATGTGCCGACTTGGTCAATCGATCTATGATGACCCAAATCGCATCATTGCCCCTAGGCGTCCGAGGTAAACCAGTCACAAAGTCCATGGTCACATGCTCCCACTTCCATTCTGGAATAGGGAGAGGCTGCAACAATCCTGCAGTTCTCTGGTGCTCAGCCTTCACCTGCTGCCAAACCAAGCAGGACGCCACACACTTGGCTACACTCTTCTTCATTCCTGACCACCAATAATACTGCTTCAAATATCGGTACATTTTGGTCCCTCCAAGATGGATAGAATATGGGGAACTATGTGCATCCTTCAATAGTTCTTCCCGAATCTCGCCACTAGGCACACAAACCCGGTTCCCAAATCTCAACGACCCATCTTCGTGAATACGAAAATCGGTACGAAGTTCAGCTTCCACTTGCTCTCGGATCCTCTTCAACTTGGCATCCCCTGATTGAGCTGCCTTAATCCTGTTCACCAAATCAGACTGGATCTGCAGCCCCATCATAACAGTTTTCTCTCCTGAGAGTACAACTTCTATTCTCATCTGTCAGATTGCCCACCGAAGTTGTGGTTGAGAGGTTAGCTTCATTACGGCAGGTAATCTACTAAGAGCATCTGGCACCACATTCACCTTCCCAGGATGGTATAGCAGATCAACGTCATACTCATCCATTAATTCCAACCATCGTCGTTGTCTCATATTAAGCTCCTTCTGAGTGAACACATACTTTAGACTCTTATGGTCAGTGTATATCTTCACGTGTTCACCTAGCAAGAAATTTCTCCATAATTTCAAAGCCAGAATCACTGCTGCCAATTCCAGGTCATGAGTGGGATAGTTCAGTTCATGCTCATTCAACAATCTGGAAGCATATGCCACCACTCGCCCGTGTTGATGAAGGACACATCCTAGTCCTCTGCCAGACGCGTCACAGAAAACTTCAAATCCACCCGAACGGTCAGGGATAATTAAGATAGGAGCAGTGGTCAACCGATGCTTCAGCTCTTCGAACGCTCGCTGGCATTCTTCCGACCAGACATACGCAACATCCTTCTTCGTCAAATGAGTCAAGGGCGAGGCAATCTTCGAGAAATCCTTAATGAACTTCTGATAGTACCCAGCCAACCCCAAAAAGCTTCGAATCTCTGTGACTATCCGAGGTATAGGCCAATCTTCTACTGCGGCAACCTTCTTAGGATCAACAGACACTCCGTCTCCAGAGACTATGTGTCCAAGAAACGCAACCTTGGTCAACCAAAATTGGCACTTGCTGAACTTAGCGTACAATCGGTGCTGCCTGAGGGTATTCAAAACCATCCGCAGATGCTCAGCATGTTCATCCTCATTCTTCGAGTAAACCAGGATGTCATCGATAAATACCACCACAAACTTATCTAAATACTCAAAGAAGATCTGATTCATCAGCCTCATGAAAGTAGCTGGGGCATTCGTCACTCCAAAAGGCATCACCAGAAACTCATATTGACCGTATCGAGTACGGAATGCGGTCTTTGGGACATCAGATTCTCTCACCTTCACTTGGTGATAACCACTTCGCAAATCTAGCTTCGAATACACCCGGGATCCACCAAGCTGATCAAAAATATCATCGAATCGGGGAAGAGGGTACTTATCCCTCACCGTCACCTTATTCAATTCCCGATAATCAATGCACATCCTCCGAGATCCATCCTTCTTGTTCACAAGCAACACTGGCGCTCCCCACGGTGACACACTTTGGCGAATCAATCCCCTATCTGATAAATCGGTCAACTGATTGCGGAGCTCAGCTAACTCCGATGGGGCCATACGATATGGAGCCTTCGCTATCGGTTGAGCGCCTGTAATCAGATCAATAGTAAACTCCAGGGACCTATCTGGGGGTAATCCAAAGATGTCATCTGGAAAGATGTCAGGAAATTCTTCAACAACCCTTGGTAACACGGGCTCTGTTTCCATGTCCAAATACTCCACGACCGTAGCTTGAAACTTCAAGGGCTCAAGCTCGCTACTACCATCCCAAAACTCAAACTCTGGATGGTCAGGGATCCAAAAAACTACCCTCCTTAGTCTACAGTCTATGTTAGCATAGAACATCCCCAACCAATCCATTCCAAACACTGCCTCATAGTCAGGTAACTCAATCACCAAAAAGTCTGCATACAACTCTCGTCCCCTGATCTCAACAGGACAGTTCCGTATCCCAGAGACACTACAAATAACCCCATTTCCGGTGTGAACATTCCAACTAGCTGCAAAGGTGTCAACTACTATGGAGTGTTGCGTCACAAACTTCTTCGACAGAAAACAATGTGACGCTCCAGTGTCAAATAAGGACATAGCAGGGTAGGAGGCTACTCTAACAATACCTAAGTATCACAACAATAAAACTCAGCCAACTAGCTAAATAGAATAACTGAGGCTCAATCTAATAGACTGCATAGGGGCAAGATTCATACCGGTGATCACTCGACTAGCACCCTCCGAAGTCTCTACTGGGGTCATGGTGTACTGCTGCCGCCTCGGTGGAGGAACCGCCCCCTGGTTCCCTCGTCACTGCTGGGGAGGTGGAGGGGGTCCTCTCGGTGCAGACGGTCTCGATCCTGACTGTGCTGGAAGGGCAAGCCGCTGTGGCGGTGGTGGAAGAGGTATCTGCTGTGTAGGCCAGACAGCTGCTGACGCCGGCGGCACCGGGGCATGACCCGACTGTGGGCAAAATCTGCTGATGTGTCCCGGCTCTCCACATGTATAACACCTGGCATTCGTAACTTGGCAGTCTCTCTGCACATGCCCTGGCTTCCCGCATCTGTAGCATGAAGGTCCCTTCTATACCGGAGGTGGAGCCCCCGGTCGCTTGAATGTCACCCGCTGAACTGGGCCAGGTGCAGTCCTCTGCTGAGCAGCTGGTCTCCCACCACTGGCTGGTGGCCTCCCCACACTCTGTAGGTGGGTCTCATGTTGTCTGGCAGCCCGCAGTACGGCCTCCTAAGTCAATAACTCCTGAGTAGACATGGCCGCCCGAAACTCTACGTCTAGTCCCTTGCGTAATCGCCCGGCTCTGATGGCATCTGTCGCTACAAGCTCTGGCGCGTACTTGCTCAGCAACGAGAACTCTGCATCATACTCATCCACCGTCCTCCCATCCTGAGTCAAATGCTCAAATCTCTGCCTCAACTCATCCTTCGCTGCCTCTGGAAGGAACTTGGCCTCAAACAACTCCCGAAAGGTCTCCCAAGCAATGTTCCCCTTCAGTCTCCTCTCCTGAGCCTCCCACCAGTCTCTAGCTTGATGGGTCAACTGGCGCCTCACCAACTCTACCCAACCGTCTCGGGGATACCGACACATCGTCAGATCATCCTCAGTGTGGCGCAGCCACTCATCTACCTCGAGGCTACTCTCCCTGCCCGAGAAGTATCGCGGACGCAGTGTCCTGAACTCCTTGTAGCTCGGCGGCTTCGACGCCACTGCCCTCTCCTCCATCTGACCCATGTGCTCTAAAATGCCCATCAGGACCTTAGCCATCAAGGCTGACTCTGAGGTCCTGTCACCCAAAAACTGCACATCACCGGCTGGGCCAATCCCACCATCAGATGTTCCGGTCCCGCCGGAACTCCCGTTCCCACCTTCTATCTGCAGGCGAGAAATAGAACAAATGCATTAGTGTCGTGTACTGAAATTTTGGAGCCTTACATGTGTTCCCTTTACGTGTATCGCAGTGGGCGCGGACCTGCGTGGGCCACCATAAAACCTGTCACGCCCCGCTGCCCAAAATAGGGAGGGTCGGCGTGACAAGCCGCGGTATTAAAGTACCAAGCGCTAAAGTACACACCAAAGTCACGCAGGCCACTGCAAACGCTGAGGAAACACAGGCAGTAAAGTACAGACTGAACGATTAACATAACAGTACAGCTCCAACACAGAAAGATAGTACAAGACACTACAACACAGGCAGTAAGGTAAAATACGATGAACAGAACATCCAAGAGTCACAGAGCACCGCTACTACATGGCCAGTACCGCACAAGTCCACTGTACAACCCCAACAGCAAAAGCTCCCACAAAAGTACAACTCAACCCTACGGGGTACAAAGGGAACAGGGGTACAACACTGCGTTCATCACACACACACAACCCAAGACTACACCACGCGACCCACACTGACCATACACTACGGACCCCGCTGAGACGAGCAGCCCTCCGGGGTCTCCACTCCCGGGCCCGCCGCCAGAGAACCAGTGCCTGGACCTGTAGGGGGAGGACACGTCACAGCGTGCCCAGTAGGAACTCCACAACTCTACTACTCTAATCATAGTGCACAACAAGGAATAACAACAAAGGAAAAGACATCACATTCCAGAGTTACTGTTTTTTCTTTATAGGTTAGTTTTCATGCATGAATTCAAAACCTCAGTAACGGGTCAGACATCGGGGACTGGACCTCACCAGGTAAGGTGGGTGGAATGTTATGAATTCCCGAGACAAGCTCTTACGAAAGAAGCCGTTCACCAACACAACCAACTCAACCACAACCGCACCAACTCCCCGCCGCTGAGGGCTCGTCAGGAGTGGTCCACAACCCAGCAGTCCATCCCCGCATGTCCACTCGTTACCTTGGTTTCCCCCAACCCTCCTAGGGTCCTCACCCACTTCGAGTGGAACAAGATATCCCTAGGTTATCTTTTAGCTAATCATTAATCCTAGGGTATTGAGCATGTAAAATGACGTATGTAAATGATGTCCAAATTCATTCTTTTCATCAAGATATTCACAACAAACTAGCATGCTCCATAAGCCATGTATCATAACCTCATTGATCATATACAATTCCTCGTGGGTAATACATGTCACACAATTAACAATGCCATTTTCCAAGTTTCTTCAATCTTAAGTTCATTCAGGCATTTTAACAAACATATAATGAGCGCCACATAAATGAAGAGAATCATGTCACCAATTTTTGTAACAAATAGCATAACTAATCTTACATACATGCATCAACATCATTCATGCATTTGGAGTGAAAAATTAGCAATATCACACAAGTCCAATTTCACCCAACACCCTTCAACATACTGAAATTGCATGAACAGATAGAAAAACAGCATTTTTAACCCATTTCTTTTGAGAATTTGACAAATCTCAAAGACTGAAAGTTGGATACATTATAGTTCTGAGTTCACCCATAAAATTTCAGACAAACATATGAAGTATTGGATTTATAGTGAATTATTTGGTAAAGGGTGTCAAAACTGTTCTGCAGACAGATTTCTGTGTCTGTGTTCAAAGCCAATTTTGGGCATATTCTAGCCAGAATTTCAACATAAAAGCCCCGATAGACTTTGAGAAAAACTTGTTAGCTTTCCAACAAGACCAAAATCAACAAAATCCAAGATGTGTGCAGGTAGTGGTGCTCGTTTTACTGAAATGTGTACAGCTTGACAGAATTCCTGGCATGTTGTACAATTCGAATTTTTACCCCAACTTCCAGTTCGAATTAGAAACTGTGATGAACATGAAAGTTACTCATAACTACGAGATAAATATCATATAAAATATTCAGAGCATTCTTAATAGCCAATTAATCCCATCACTTAGCTAAAGTTTCAGCAAATTGTCAAGCATGCAACAAGAGTCCTAGCTCTATAACACTCTCCCCAAATTTTCATGAAGAAGCCTAAACATACAACATTATTGCCATTATCTACAATTAGAGGTAGGTTGAGAAGATCCTACCTCTTTTGAAGCTTCAAGGATGCCTAGGGTTTGGAGGGAGCTACCATCAACTTGGCCTCCTCTTCTCCTCTCTCCTTCCTCTTCTTCTTATTCTCTTCTTTCTTCTCTTCCTTTTTCTTTTCCCTTTTTTTTCCCTAGCTAATTTCAGCCATGGGCTGAAAATAATGGAGAGAGGGGGAGAGAAAGGGACCTAGGAGAGGGGAGAGGGGGGGGGGGGGGGTTATGGTGTAGGGTGAGGGGAGAGATGGGGGGTTTAGGTGTACTTTGGTATGGCAAACTTATTGCCATACCCCCATTTTCTTTTCTTTTCTTTCTTTTTTTTTCAAAATTAGCCATCCAAATGTTTGATTTTATTACAAGTTTGCCATTGCAAATTTCTCATTTCCCTTTTTCACAATAACCCTTCACTTAAAGAAATTTGCCTTAAGCCCAATCTTACATTGATACCCTCATTTGGGTATAAATGAAAAATCGAGGGGCAATTTGCAAATCTATCCACTCCCGGGATTGGTGTGCACATGTACGAGAAACTTGGATGAATTTAACGATTACTTAGTATTTGCACACTAGGGTTGTTACAAGCTGCAGGAGAGGGCCTGCCAGGAAGAGACACAAAAATTCACCGCCAAGGGGCTGCTGGCCTCAGAGAGAGAGAGGCGACCGGAGCAAAGATCACCGAGCTGGAGCAGCGAAATGCTGAACTGGAGAAGATCGACATGGGCTGGGTCAGGGCCCAGTTCATTCTTTAATACCAGAACAACGAGCTCGTCCCCATGCTGACGACTATAAGGGCGGAGGGCTTCGATGACGGTCAGGAGACCGGCTTTGAGAGGGCAAAGCCGAGGTTGGGAAAGCTCTACCCCAGCTTGGAGATTGACTTTGCCTGGCTGTCAGCGGCGTCCGATGACGAGGCGAGGCTTCAACCGCTTCAGAGGCCAAAGCTGCGGAGATTCCCGGCGGTGGCGATCAAGAAGGCGACCTGGGGGACATGCGGGCCCTGGAGGGTGGCGGTCAAGGGAGTGGCGACCGAGTCGAGGCGCCATAGATTTGGGCGAAATTGTACGGCCGACCCTGGGGCCGACCCTGGTGTCCTGTTTGTGGTTTTGGCCCTGAGATGTTCAAAGGTAATCATAAATAAACTTTGAAATTTTTCCTTACCGTTGCTTGTTTGTTCAATCTGTCAGTTGTGCGGACTGTGCTTTTGTATGGGTATGCCTCCAATATTCTGCTGCTGACGGGCACAAAGCCGAGGAGAAGAAGAATGTTGTAGAGTCACACGTCCGATCCGGATTTGAAGGCTAGCTGTCAGGGAGGGGGCGATAGGGAGGAGCCGACCCGCAGCATCCGTTGGTGGTGCACTGCCCCAGAGTTGAGGGAGGGAAGGGTGCGAGCCGTCGCTCGTTCCTTATCCCACTCGGCAACACTATCGAGGGCGAAGCCGTTATGCTTGCCTCGGAGTTGAGGAGGGGAGGGTGCGAGCCGTAGCTCGTTCCTTAACCCACTGGTGATCCTATCGAGGGCGAAGCTCATCAGCCTGCCCAGGAGTTCAGTCCAGATTTGAAGGCTAGCTGCCAGGGAGGGGGCGATTGGGAGGAGCCAACCCCGCGGCCTCTGTTGGTGGCGCACTGCCCAGAGTTGAGGGAGGGGAGGGTGCGAGCCGTCGCCCGTTCCTTGTCCCACTTGGCGACACTATCGAGGGCAAAGCCATCAGGCTTGCCCCAGAGTTGAGGGAGGGGAGGGTGCGAGACGTAGCTCATTCCTTAACCCACCGGCGATCCTATCGAGGATGAAGCTCGTTAACCTGCCCCGGAGTTCAGTCCGGATCTGAAGGCTAGCTGCCAGTGAGTGGGGCGATATGGAGGAGCCGACCCCGCGGCCTCCGTTGGTGGCGCACTGCCCCAGAGTTGAGGGAGGGGAGGGTGCGAGCCGTCGCCCATTCCTTGTCCCACCTGGCGACACTATCGACGGCGAAGCCATCAGGCTTGCCCCAGAGTTGAGGAAGGGGAGGGTGCGAGCCGTAGCTCATTCCTTAACCCACCGACGATCCTATCGATGGCGAAGCTCGTCAGCCTGTCCCGAGTTCAGTCTGGATCTGAAGGCTAGCTGCCAAGGAGGGGGCGATAGGGAGGAGCCGACCCTGTAGCCTTCGTTGGTGGCACACTGCCCCGGAGTTGAGGGAGGGGAGGGTGTGAGCCGTCACCTGTTCCTTGTCCCACCTGGTGACACTATCGAGGAAGAAGCCATCAGGCTTGCCCCGGAGTTGAGGGAGGGGAGGGTGCAAGCCGTAGCTCATTCTTTAACCCACCGACAATCCTATCGAGGGCGAAGCTCATTAGCATGCCTCGAAGTTCAGTCCAGATCTGAAGGCTAGCTACTAGGGAGGGGGCGATAGGGAGGAGCCGACCCCACGGCCTCCGTTGGTGGCACACTGCCCCGAAGTTTAGGGAGGGGAGGGTGCAAGCCGTAGCTCATTCCTTAACCCACCAGCGATCCTATCGATGGCGACGCTCGTATGCCTGCCCCAGAATTGTGTGTTGCGAAGGCTTAGGCTCTGAGATGGATGGCCGACCTTCGTCAAACGAAGGAGGGCTGAAATGCAAATTCAGACAACGCATTGAGTGTACAAACACATTAGTTTATTAAAAGTATAATATTAACTGAACGTACATGTGCATTTATTGAAAAAACTTGAGCAAGTGATCAACATTCCAATGATGGGTCAGCTCCTCGCCCTCCATGTTTGCCAGAATGTACGTTGCCAGTCTCATGATGTCTATTATGGTGTAGGGGCCTTCCCACTTTGTAGAGAGCTTGCCTCGTCAGCTGATCTCAGGCCTGAAATGGCGTCCCCAAGGACGAGGTCGTCGACTCTGAAGCTTCGCTTTTTGACGCGGGATTTGTAGTATATCGCCATCCTTTGGCTGTGCTTAATCAACATGTTAGCGCACGATCCCTTACCTCGTCGACGAGCACAAGATTGATGTCGAGACCCTCTTCATTAGCTTCTTCGTCAAGGTACTGGAGGCGTAGAGACTCCTCGCCGACCTCCACCGGAACGACAACCTCTGCCCCTAAGCTAGTATGAAGGGGCTCTCGCCTGTTGATGCTTTGTACGTCATGCGGTAGGACCAAAGGATGTCAGGTAGCTCGTCAAGCCAGGTCCTGGGGGAGCTACCGACCTTCTTGTTCAACGGCTCAATGATGCACTTGTTCACTGCTTCGGCGCGGCCGTTGGACTGCGGATGCACCACGGAGGCGAAATGGAGGTTGATACCCCAATCTGAGCAGAAACTTCTGAAGTCCACGGAGTCGAACTGCTTTCCGTTGTCCGTCACTATGGAGCGAGGTATCTCGAAGCTGTATATAATTGACTTCCAGACGAAGTTCTTCATGTCCACTCAGGTGATGCATGCTAGCGGCTCTGCCTCAATCCACTTTGTGAAATAGTCGACGGCGACAACCAGGTATTTCCTTCCTCCAGTGGCCATCAAGTGGAAAGGTCTGAGGATGTCGAGGCCCCACTTAGCAAATGGGACCGTACTGAGGATCGAAATCAGATCAGCTGACGGGGCCGTTGTATGTTTGAAGAACCTCTGGCACTCCCGACACCGCTTGACATAGTTAGTCACACCCTTTACCATAGTCGGCCAATAATAGCCTTGTCGGATCGCCTTGTGCGCCAGGGTGCATCCTCCATAGTGGTTCCTACAGAGCCCTTCATAGATCTCACGGACGACCTCCTCTGCCCTCCTGGGCCCAAGGCACTTCAGGTAAGGCAAGACGTCGTATCTCGCACGGCACTTCCGGTACAGCACGCCCTCGAAGATCACGAACGTCAAGGCCCATCGCTCGATCTTTCGTGCCTCCAGTCTGTCCTCTGGCAGGGTTCCATTCTCCAGGTAGGCGATGATCGGGATCATCCATGACTGCTTCCTGTCGATGCATAGAAGCTCTTCCTCCCCGAGACTTGGTGTGAGCAGATTCTCGATGTAGATGGCCTTCCTAATCTCGGCCAGAGAAGAGGATGCTAGTTTCAAGAGGGTGTCGGCACGGAGGTTGTTCGACCTTGGGAGGTGCTGGATCACAACCTTCTTGAACTTGAGTAGCTCGGTGTGGGCGCACTTCAAATATAGCTTCATCAGATCTTCCCTAGCTTCGAAGCTGCCCTCAATCTGTTGGACGATGAGCCTTGAGTCACTGATTAACAGCACATTCGTCGCCTCCAACCTCCTGCATAGCTTCAGTCCATTGATGGTGGCCTCATAATCCGCGACATTATTGGTTGCTGGGAAGTTGAAGCGGAGGGCGTACTCCAACAAGCTTCCCTCCGGGGTCCCGATCACAATGCCGGCTCTGCAACCTGCCGCCGTGGCCGATCCATCGACATAGATGATCCACATCTTGCCTTCATTCTGCATGGAAGTAGATGGAAGATTCTCGTCGACGAGCTGTGATTGTTGTGTGTCCGGTTGGGTGTCGGGCGCCGCACCACTAATCTCCTCGATGTTGCACTCTGCCATGAAGTCTGCCAACACCTGGCCTTTGACTGCTACCCTGGGTTTGTAAATGTTGTCGAACTCACTGAGCTCGACACTCCAATTCAACATCCTACTCGATCTCTCCAGTCTCCTCAAATTCTTCTCAAGCGACAAGTTGGTATAAACAACGATGGAGTGCGCCTAGAAGTATAGGCGGAGCTTCCTCGCCATCAGTATTAGGCCATAGGCGACCTTCTTGATCGGGCTGTAGCGGGTCTCTGCCTCCCGGAGCACCCGGCTTGCATAGTAGATCGGCTGTTGAATCCCCCTTCTTCTTTGATCAGGACCGAGCTAACAGCTTCTTCAGTGGAAGCTAGGTAAAGACCGAGCTACTCTCCTTCCTCTGGTTTGGTGAGCAGCGTCGGGCTCTACAGATAGGCTTTAAGCTCGCCGAAGGCCTGGGCACAACTGTCATCCCATTTCCCTTCCTTCCTCTCGCCCTTCCTGACGTTGAGGGCCTCCCTCAAGATCTTGAAGAGGGGGAGTAACCTCTCATCTGAATTTGACAAGAATCTCCCCAGTGCGACGATCCGGTCATTCAGCTTCTGCAAGTCTCTAATCGTTTTTTGCTCGCTTATGTTGATGAGGGTGGATAGCTTATCGGGGTTAGCCTCGATTCCTCGCTTCATGATCATGAAACCGAGGAACTTCCCAGACTGGATGCCAAAGATGCACTTCACCGGATTGAGCCACAGATTGTAGCGCGCACCATCTGAAAGGTCTCCTCAAAATCGGTGAGATGGTCCTCGGCCTTCTTGGACATCAGCATCATATCATCGATATAGACCTTCAGGTTCCTATCGACCTGGTGGTGAAAGATCTTGTCCACCATCCGCTAATAAGTCGCCCCAGCATTCTTCAGGCCGAAAGGCATCTTAGTGTAGCAGAACGTCCCCGGTCAGTGATGAACGATGTCTTCTCCTCATCATAGGGCGTCATCTGGATCTGATTGTAGCCGAAGAAGGTGTCCATGAAAGTCAGTAATTCATAACCGGATGCGTTGTCTACTAGATGGTCAATCCTGGGTAGCGGGAAGCTATCTTTCGGGCATGCCTTGTTGAGGTCGATGAAGTCCACGCACATCCGCCACTTGCTGCTGGGCTTCTTTACCATGACCACATTGGCGAGCCACTCAGGGTAGCTCACTTCTCTAATGAATTTAGCCTCCAAGAGTCGCTTCACCTCCTCCTCCATTGTCCGCTTCTTCTCGCCTCCTGCCCCTCTCTTCTTCTGCCGGATTGGGCATGCTTCGGGGTGGACATGTAACTCATGGGCGATCACGTCTGGGTCGACTTCGGGCATGTCCGAGGGCGGCCATGCGAAGTGTTAGTTCTTGGGTTCAAGACTAACGTTGTTTTGATGATGATCAATACATTATGTTAGTGTGCTAATCAATCTTATGTTTTAGTCTCAGTTTATCTTAATAATTATATGTTGATGAGACAAAGCATAATGCTTGGAGGATATTACAAGGGATATCTTAAAGACCTCCAAGAGTGATGGTGTGCTCAAGCTTGGATGAAGTCATGAAGATGATCTAATGAAGCCAAAGCTTGGAGCGTGATGATGGATGGTCATCTAGAGGAACATTGCCAAAGCTTGGAGCTTGATGAAGGAAAGCTCATCAAGGAGTGCCAAAGCTTGGAGATGATGGGGAGCATCAAGGTATCGTGAGAGTGAAGACTTAGACTCTAAGAGATGCAATGTAATCCATGTAATATTTCCTTTATTGCTTTCTCTCTAATTTGAGTCTAGGTTATTGTAATGCCTTGATAGATGATCATATTCTCATGCATAAGCTTTTAACCATCTTAGTGAACCTTAGGAATATCATAGAATCCAACCCAATAGGTTCATCTTGCCCAAAGACTCAATTGGAGTCTCTGGCTCTCCTACAGTCGCCTGATGAAGGTTTCACAGTCGACTGGGTGATTTCCAGTCACCTCTCGTGCCTTCTACAGTCGACTGTGATGCATAGCTCAAGTCAACTTTTCTATTGACTCATCTTGAGCTTTTCGCATCAGTCGACTAATGTTCAATTTATAGTCGCATGTGTTCCTACAGTCGCCTGTGAATTGGTCGACAGTCGCCTGTGCGCTTCTTGCATTTTCTCAGCTTCATCCCAATTTGCAAGACAGTCGCCTGCTGACATTTTTACAGTCGCATGTATATTTACAGTCGCCTGTGAAATGGCCATCAATCGTCTAAAAGGCATAAGTGCGAAATATGCATCTCCCTCTGTTTTTCTCTATCCTATACAGCAGTCGACTGATGAAGGATAAACAGTCGCATGTCTATTTTACAGTCGACTTTCATTTGTTCATCAGTCGCTTGTATGCATACTGGGAGTTAGAGTGCATCTCTCTTTTTTTCTTCCATCCCTACAGCAGTCGCCTGATGAAGGTTATACAGTCGACTGTCTGTTTTACAGTCGCCTATATAGTCTTCTACAGTTGACTGTCCTGGCTCAGATTATAGCCGTTGGGATTTTTCTAGCCGTTGAACAGTCGACTGTCATTTGTTCATCAGTCGACTGTCTGTGCCATAAACTGCCAAAATCTAGCCGTTGCAGATTTCTTTCCTTTGGGTTTTTGGCTGGTTTTATGGGTTCCTTTGGGCTTCTTATATATAGGAGTTGGCTTTGTTCATTTAGAACCCTTGGTCATTATTGAATATCTTAGAGAATCAATAGCCACTCCTAATCTCTCCCATTTCCCTCTCATGAGCATATTTCTCTTCATGCATTGAAGCTAGCTCATAGGGAAATTCTCTAAGGGATCTAATTCTCATTCCTTTCTTGGAGAACATCTTTCTTCTCTTCATTTCATACACTCAAGTGAGAAGTGTTAGGAGTCTTTCCTAGAAGAGAGAAAGATCATCAAGTGCAATCAAATCCTCATCTCAAGCACTTGAGTTTCACTTGCATGCCTTCTTCATCGCATTGGTAAGATCATATCAAGGCATAGGTAAGTGTTATTTCTTTTCACCTTTGTGATACCTCTAATTCTCTTTGTGGGAATTAGATACTCTCTTTGTGGGAGTATTTTTCTTAGTGGGAATAGGATACTCTCTTTGTGGGAGTAACTCTCTTTGTGGGAGTTTGGTGTCCTAGTGTAGGGCTAACCCTAATTCTCTGAGTGGGAGTTAGTAATTCTCTGAGTGGGAGTTTGACCCATGTGTAGGGTTGGTTGGGTCCTTGTGTAGAGCAAAATCCTCTTGGTGAGGTATCTCTTTGTGGGATTTGTCTTCACTTCTCTTTGTGGGAATATAGTGAATATTGGTGTGGCTGGACGTACCCACGTTTTGGGGAATCAGGGTAATATCCTTGTGTTGTGATTGTTGTTGTTGAGCACTCTGTTTTATTTCCACTGCTTATTGTGCTTTAATTTTAGTAACTTTTAATTAAGCACTTTGCTTGCTATTACACTATTCACCCCCCTCTAGTGTGTGTGTAGCCCCACAGGGTCCCTTACATAAAGATGTCTACATTTTTCCTGAGGAGGTCAATTAGGTCCGCCCTCAGCCCCACGACGAGCTTTGTGCCGATCGACACTGTCTTGTTCGCTCCCTCCGTCACCGGTACCTCCTCTACGTCCTCAACAGGAGCAGGTCGTTGATGAGCAAAGTCTTTCTGATCATCGAGGAGGTCGATCGGTAAGGCTTGCTCGGACCCTTATGCTTGGTGAAGCCAATGTAGCAACTTCGGGAGAGCTTCTGTGACCCCCGCACCAGCCCAACTCCGTGCGAAGTCTGGAACTTCACCATCTGATGCATGAGTAAGGGGAGAGCTTCGACTGCTGTCATGTACGGTCACCATATGATGCCATTGTACGCCGAGGTGACGTCGACGACAACAAACTTCATCATTCGAGTGACGACCTTAGGCTTCTCCCCCAACGTGACTGGTAGCGTGATTACCCCAACAATGGGCACCGAAGGTCCGGTGAAGCTGACAATCGTGCCTAAGCATGGCTTCAGCTCTGCCCAGTCCAGCACCATCTTTAGAATCGTGGATAAAAACAAGATGTCACACGAGCTGCCTGTGTCAACCAGGAGCCTGCTCACAATCATCGACCCGACGAAAAATTCAATGACGATGGCGTCCTCATGGGGTAGCTTGACCTCATCCAGGTCTTCATCAGAGAAGGAAATAGGGGGACGAGCTACTCTCCTCTGCTCTTCCCCCACGTCGGCGTCCATCGCCAGGACTTGTCGAGCATACGCTTTCCTTACTGATGTTGATGTGCCACCCTGGGCCGACCCACTGTATATAACATCCACACGCACAACCGGCTCAGGCCTGTGGTGGGCCACTTGCTCGGCATCGTGGGTCAGTTGATCAGGCCCCGCGACGGCTCTTCTTCCTTGGTCAGGCCTTGCTGGGTCGACAAACCTCCGGAGATGACCGTTTTGGATCAGCTGCTCAATATCTCTCTTCAGGGCGAAGCAGTCATCGGTGTCGTGGCCATTATCATGATGGTCCTGACAATATTTCTGCATATTCTTCCTGCCGCCTCTTTCCCTCATCTCTGAGGGCGGTGTAGGATCCTGCCAAAACAGAGTTAGGATCGATAAATAAAGTTGAGACTTACGCTTGCGTATGCGGCACGGTAGTCTCGGAACTTTGCCTTCGGATTCGCCACGACGGATCGAGTCTTCTCACGAACGGAGTAAGGCTACTAAATCCACAATCTAAATCTCTACTTTAGATTAAGAACTTGGATAGAGGGAGAGGAAGTATTTCGGCAGAGCTTCGCTAGAATGAAAATGCATGCAAGAATGCCATGCAAAAGTGTAAGAAATGGCTTACCCTTGGGTCTTATTTATAGCCCCCAAGGTAGTTATTTTAGGGTAAATTGTTCCTTTGGAACAATTTAATTAAGGTGTACCATGATACATGGCACATTATAAGCTTAAGTTGTACCATATGCATGGTACAACATAAGCTTAAGATATTCCCCCTTTATTAGCCATATGTCGCATGCACTTATGCATATATAATGCGACTTTCCTACTCATCCAGAGATCCTCTCCGCAAGGGAACATATTCCCTTTGCGCACGACTTCGTGTGCGCGACGTTCGAGGTACGTATTCCCTCGTACATCCCCTACAAGGGTGTACTAACGTCTTCCATATCCAACATCTCCCACTCACACTTGAGGGGATTGTAAGAGAACGTCTTTCTCTTAGTTCTTTCATCTATCATACCGAGAAATAGACCGTGCGACCGTCATGCGCGTAGAGTCTGTTGTTGTGCACTTGTTAGAGATACACAACGACCTCGAAGGTGCAAAGTTGAGTAGTTCAACGCATGCTTTACCCTAGATTATTTCTTCACATTTCTTATACTTTATATTCAACAATTGAATCCCATCTGGATTACAATTGGCTGGCCAGCTTTGAATCATTAAAGTCTAAATGCGAATATGAAATCAATCTTCCTCTTCTTGCGAACCTTCTGATCTTGACTTGATTCGCTTTTCTAACGTGCCCCGCCGAGCCGAATTATCATAGCCCATTAGCAACACGCTAAGATAGCGATCATCTCGTCAAATCTAAAGGAACCAATTGGAGTCCTTGAGGGTAAGAGTTAAGACCCGTATGGCCTTTGAGTCTCACATAATAGCAAACACTTTGCTACTAACTCAGTGGTCGAAATGCATACGTGGTATGAACACGTATTACAACATCACTCCTTTCCCAGGGAGAGTATGTCTTAATGATGTTGTACGGATGAAAGATCAGACACCACAGTGCCTATCTTTTTGAGTCCCCTTACTACTCGTGAAATATTCACGGACTCTCATCCTGCATAAGACAGATAGGATTAAAAAATCCTACGAGATCTCTTTCAAATATCCTTGTGATACAGATCTCAGATCTTTTGTAAGCATCCATATGATGCAGATCTTTTATTCGACTATCTTGTTTAAGTCACGACTCTAAATCATTTGTCTAATGATTTTTGACTTTAAACTAGTCTCATCTCTATCTTATCCATCTGATAAGATAAGGCGGTTGCTCATGTGAGAGAGCCAACCTTAATCTGTCCGACATACACACAATAAAATAGCTGAGACTCAAACACAAATGTATAAAATCATTTGTAAGAAACTTGTATGCAATATATAAAAGAACTTCTTTCTTTTATTAAACTTTGATCTTCTATAGACATGGGAAATATTACAAGATACAGCTCAGCACCTACGCATTCCCATAGATGATAAGTGTTTGTAGAACACATCTCTGGGGATCGCCTTAGTAAGGGGATCCGCTATCATCTCATGCGTGGATATGTATCCTATGTCAACTTCCTTCCGTTTGTCATAGTCCTTCGCAAACTTGAATCGAATGTCAATGTGTTTGATCGTACAATGAAATTTAGGATCTTTGACGTAGGCAATCGAAGCTTGACTATCACTGTATATAGGAACAGTGCTTGAGTCAGTGGCATTCGTCAGCCTGTCTAAGAATTTCCTAAGCCAAACAGCTTCTTGGACCGCCATGCTGAATGCTACGAATTCGGCTTCCATGGTTGATAGAGCGAAGCAGGTTTGTTTCTTGCTGCTCCAGGATATTGCACCATTCCCAAGCAAGAAAACAAAGCCTGAGGTAGATCTTCGCTCGTCGAGATCACCTGCCCAATCAGCATCGGTATAGCCTTCGAGTCTCAAGGTATTGCCTTGATAGCATAACGCATAGTCCGCAGTCCCTTTGAGGTACCTTAATATCCACTTCACCGCTTTCCAGTGTGCCTGTCCTGGGTTGGATTGGTAACGGCTTACCATACCAACACCATAGCAAATGTCCGGTCTGGTACACATCATAGTGTACATCAGACTCCCGACAGCACTGGAGTATGGAACATTTTCCATAGCTTTCTTTTCTTTTGGATATTTGGGACACATTTCCAAACATAGACCCTCGCCTTTGCTTATTGGAGTATTAATTGGCTTGCAGTCCTGCATATTAAATCGTTCTAAAACTTTCTTTATATATGTCTCTTGAGAGAGAGAAAGAAGTTTCTTGGAACGATTCCTTGAGATCTTAACCCCAAGGATATATGCAGCTTCACCCATGTCTTTCATCTCAAAGACGGATGAAAGCCAAGCTTTGATATCCAAGATAAGACGCTTATCATTTCCGGCTATAAGTATGTCATCTACATAAAGAGACATAATTACATACTTGTTTTTAATCCTCTTAATATATACGCAGTTGTCTTCGTCGAGCATGGAGAAACCATACGACAAAACGACTTCTTGAAAGTGCATATACCACTGCCTTGAGGATTGTTTAAGACCATATATGTATTTACGAAGTTTACAAACCTTATGTTTGTTTTCTTCTTGTACAAACCCGTTTGGTTGTTCCATGTAGATCTCCTCATCTAGTTCTCCGTTAAGAAAAGCAGTCTTTACATCCATCTGATGTAACTCGAGGTCCAAACAAGCCACCATTGCCAGAATTAAGCGAATGGATGTAAAACGCACGACAGGAGAGAAAGTCTCTTCGTAGTCTATTCCTTCCTGTTGCGTGAAACCTTTCGCAACAAGGCGAGCTTTATATTTCTCGATGGAGCCATCAGCCTTATGCTTGATTTTGAGAACCCACTTGTTCCCAATGGCTCTACGTCCCTTAGGTAAATCAACCAAGTCCCAGACTTGGTTTGTTTTCATGGATTGAAGTTCTTCTTCCATTGCCGCTATCCATTTATCTTTAGCAGGGCATGTGACGGCCTGTTTGAAATTTGCAGGTTCGTTATCATCTTGTAGTAATGTCATGAATGTTTGAGGAAATTCATCCTCAAATCTCAGAGGTGTTAGCCTCGTTCGATTACTACGTCTTGTTTGAGTTTGATCACTCCCACTTGGAATGACATCACTCCCACTTGGAATAACATCACTCCCACTCGAAATAGGATTGGTATCGTTCGTATCATTCATTGGTGAAGTTTGAAACGTATTTTCTTCTTCACCAAGAATTCTCCCACTCGAACGTTCCGATCCTTCTTGATCCCAAGTCTCAAACAAGGATAAGTCTTGACTTATCTCACCCTGTCTTGGAAACTCGTTTTCCAAGAAGACAACATCCCTCGATTCGAATTCTATAAGACCTCCATTGTCCTCTTGACCGACGAAAACATATCCTTTGGAGTTTTCAGCGTATCGGATTAAGATACACTTCCTCCCACGTGGCCCAAGTTTGCCATATTTGTGAGAGGATAAATGTGCATAAGAGGCACAACCCCAAGGTTTTAGAATGCTTAAGTCTGGAGTTCTATTGTTCCATAACTCATAAGGAGTAGAACTTACCGACTTCGAGGGTACACGGTTTAAGATGAACGCTGCCGTCAATAAAGCATCACCCCAAAAGGTGATGGGCAAATTTGCCTGAGACATCATTGATCGGACCATTTCCATCAATGTCCTATTTCTTCTTTCCGCAACACCGTTTTGTTGCGGAGTATAAGGCATAGTTATTTGATGAACTATGCCTTTTTCATCACAGAGTTCCCTAAAACTCGTTGATTGATATTCTCTACCCCGATCGGTTCGCAAGACCTTTATCTTGCGATCTAGTTGATTTTCCACTAAACTCATATAGTTTTTGAAGCAATTTAAAGCTTCATGTTTGTGGGAAATCAAATAAATGTGACCGAAACGGGTGAAGTCATCAATGAATGTGATGAAATAGGACTTCCCGCGTCTTGTCTTAACATTCATTGGACCGCAAATGTCCGAATGGATAAGCTGTAATGGAACTTCGGCCCTTGTGCCAGTTCCAAACTGCTTGCGACAAGTTTTCCCTACAAGACAATGTTCGCAAGCTGACATTTCAACTTTTGAAACATTAGATAGCAAGCCACTTTTGGCAAGTCTATCCATTCTAGTTGGTCCAATATGACCAAGTCTTGCATGCCAACAAATGATCTCAGATTCAGAGTTAGAAGCATTTGTCAAATGGAAACTTTCATTAATGAAAGAAGAATCATCATACATTGTGTTTAAAACAATTAATCCATTACAAACATTACCAGACCCAATTAAAGAACTATTACAAACAAGGTCAACCTTTTGTTTATAGAACCTCCATTCATAATCTAAAGACATTAACATGACCACGGATACGATATTCCTTCTAATATCTGGAGCAAAGAGGACGTCGTGCAATAATAAAGTCCGGCCGTTGTCGAGAACTAGCTTGCATGTTCCGACGCCTTTGACTTCAACACGAGTGTTGTTGCCGACGTATATCCACTTTGTTCCTTGAGTTATCTTTCGATACTCTACGAAGAACCTTCTGTCCTTCGCTACGTGGTCTGTGGCCCCTGAATCAATCAACCAAAAATAGTTAGATTCAGCAAGAAACACGGAACTAGAAACACATATGTAACTAGCCCTACAAGTTACCTTGTCACTTCCATCCGTACATGTACGGGCGAAGTGACCGTACTTGTTGCACTTAAAGCACTTGATCTTCTTCAAGTTTTTCTTCTTTGAGTGCACATTCTTTTGCCACTTTTTGTTCTTAGTCTTCTTTGAGGTTTCTGGTTCTTGCTTTCGTTCGTTCACAAACCTTAAGCGTTTATTCTTCCGCTTATTTCCTCCATGTGAGGAACTAGCGGCCACGTGCACTTCTGCACTTGGTTTTGCGGCTTGAATCCGCTCTTCCTCGAGTTCGAGGTGTTTCGATACATCGCTTAAAGTTTTAATGCACTCATTATGAGTGAGGTGCATTTTCATGTTATCCCAGCTATCTGGGAGTGAACGAATGACTGCTTGGATCTGCTGTTCGTCAGACAGCATAACACCCGCATCCTTTAATTCAGATATGAGATTCGCCATGTGGCGGAGATGCTTCTTCATAGAATGATCTCGGCGCATTTTGTACGAATCAAATTGAATATTTAAGGAGCGGAGTTTGGTAACCGAAGTTCCACCAAACTTTATTTCTTGCTCAGACCATATGTCTTTGGCTAGATCAAATTCCCGAAATAGACGCATTATGTCATTGTCCATTGCGGACAGTAACGTAATACGTGCTATTTTGTTCTTTCGAGTCCAAGTCTCATAAGCTTCCCGGTCTCTCTTGTGTTGGGCCGTATTGCCCAACTCAGGTTCTTCCATTATGTTTTGGAGCATTTCAAGCACATCTTGCTCCTCCAAAACATATTGGATTTTAATTGACCAAAGTTTATAATTGTCGCCGTTGAGCTTTTCACCTTTGTTAAGCTCTGCGACAATGTTCTTAGAAGCGGTAGACATATTCGATTCAAAAAACTGCAAAGAAAATGAAAAACACGATCAAAATTCTATGCATAAAGTTTCGATTCTTTAAACACTTGATAAGTTCCTTGGATGCGTTGAAATGTTACTCTAGAATCGAGAAGTTCACTATGTTCCCAACTACCATCTAGAAGTAACTTTCAAAGTATCCCTCTTACTTATCTTAAGTAAAAAGAAATCAGAAATGATACCCGTATGGTACCAGCAGCGGAAAAATACTTTTGAAAAAACATATCTTTCAAAATAGAATAGGTGACAGTTTGCGCAAAGAATTTTAGCGCAACAATTGCCAAGCCACGAGACCTGTTCTACACACCCATGGGTTAGATAACCATGGCCGGATCGTGGTAGGACTTGGAATTCTAAATTGCGCTATCCCGATTAAGGACGGGACATAACCTATTTGAAAATACCTTTTTCAAAAAAATTTGAAAACACATTGGCTAATCTCCGTAGAGTAGAGCACAACGTTATAAGTTCATTGGCTAATCTCCGTAGAGTAGAGCACAATGACATGGCTAATCTCGCATGAAGTAGAGCATTACGGCTAATCTTCAAGGAGTAGAGCACTACAGCTAATCTCGCATGAAGTAGAGCACTATGGCTAATCTTCAAGGAGTAGAGCACTATGGACACCCCGTATGGGCTAGTCGGCACGTTCAAATTCGACCAAGGCCTTCTGCCGGATTGGTCGACCAAAACAACAAAATTGGTCGACCAATAATTTGGTCTTCAACTTCTCTCGGCCAGGGCCTCTGCCCTGGCCGAGGCTTGGCCAATGGCCGGCCAGGGCCTCTGCCCTGGCCGGCCAGGGGGCCCTGGCCCCTCGGCCAGGGCCTCTGCCCTGGCCTCTGCCAGGGCCGGCCATGCCCTGGCCGAGGCCAGGGCACCGGCCCTGGCCACTGCAAGGGCCGGCCAGGCCGGCAGGCCGTGGCCGAGGCCGGCCATTGCCGGCCTGGCCTTGGCCGGCCATGGCTTGGCCATGGCCGGTCATGGCCAAGGCCATTTGGCATTGGCCGGCCATGGCCCCTTTGGCCATGGCCGGCCACCCCCTTTGAATGGGGTTGCCGCACACACTCCTCCCCCTTGATGGGGTGGTCGCCGGTGGTTATTGGCCGTAGCCAACCCCCTCCGCTTGGGGAGGGGGGGTGCATGGCCTTCATAGCCCATTTGGCCATGGTGCACATGCACCAAATTTCATCTTTCCCGATGGAAATAACTACCACCTTCTTCCTCGATGAAGCACCCGTTCGTCGAGAAATTAGTTATTTCCTAATAGCCGTGTGCCAAAAATGAATAACATACTACGTGAACGGTCGGTTCTTCCCGTCACGGAGAGTTCCTACCATATCCGTAATGATAGGAGACCCTAACGTGAAAAGAACAACCGCTGCGTTCTCTCCGTCACGAAGTGTTCCTACCATATCCATAATGGTAGGAGACCCATTCGTGAAAAAAGACAACGACTCGTTCATAGTTTCGACGGGGCGGCGGTTTGACTGGGGCGAACCCGTATGGCTCTGATACCAATGTAGGATCCTGCCAAAACAGAGTTAGGATCGATAAATAAAGTTGAGACTTACGCTTGCGTATGCGGCACGGTAGTCTCGGAACTTTGCCTTCGGATTCGCCACGACGGATCGAGTCTTCTCACGAACGGAGTAAGGCTAATAAATCCACAATCTAAATCTCTACTTTAGATTAAGAACTTGGATAGAGGGAGAGGAAGTATTTCGGCAGAGCTTCGCTAGAATGAAAATGGATGCAAGAATGCCATGCAAAAGTGTAAGAAATGGCTTACCCTTGGGTCTTATTTATAGCCCCCAAGGTAGTTATTTTAGGGTAAATTGTTCCTTTGGAACAATTTAATTAAGGTGTACCATGATACATGGCACATTATAAGCTTAAGTTGTACCATATGCATGGTACAACATAAGCTTAAGATATTCCCCCTTTTATTAGCCATATGTCGCATGCACTTATGCATATATAATGCGACTTTCCTACTCATCCAGAGATCCTCTCCGCAAGGGAACATATTACCTTTGCGCACGACTTCGTGTGCGTGACATTCGAGGTACGTATTCCCTCGTACATCCCCTACAAGGGTGTACTAACGTCTTCCATATCCAACAGGCGGGTCTTTGAGGAGCCCGCCAGACAGGGTCGCCTCCATTACTTCGGCAAGGGGGCGTTGAGCCGGGTGTAATGTACCACTTCATGCGCTCTCTGGCCCGTCTCTTGGAGCAGGGTTTCTGGGAGAAAATAACCCCCTCAAAGGTCCGGGGTGGTCTTGCACTCGGAGACTCCCCTGGTCACGCCCTCAGGGACGGTCTGGTTCACGACCCATGTTATGGTCATGGTCGCGGACTCGGGGGTGCTCATCTCGCCTCGGCAGCTCACTGGGCCTAGCTTCGACACGGGGAGCTATGGCGATGGGGGCCTTCTGCACCGTCCCCAGGGCCTCCTCGCTCAGCATAAACTTCTCTGCTCGAGCGTAGAGGTCTGGGAGGTTGGCGGGCGGTTCTCGGAGCAGCGACTTGTGAAGGCTTCTGTTTGCCAGTCCCTTCTTGAAGGATGCCATGAGGAGCTCATCACCACAGCTCGTCACCCCGAGTCGCTCTTTGTTGAAGCGCTGGAGGAAGTTACGGATGGTCTCCTGATCGCTCCGGAATGTGACCCAAAGAACGGTTGTAGTTTTACCGCAAGCGCACGGTATAGCGACGAGCGGGTTATCGAACACAGGGAGGACGAATGACCGTGCTTGTTCTAATCAACCTGGTTATTTAAGAAGAGAGAAATTTGTCTTTGGCGATCCTGTCACAATCGTCAGACAAAGTATGGAAATATCAAATCAAATAAAGGACGTCTAGGGATTGGGGAATTCCCGCTACTCACCGTATCTCGTCAATGTGGTTCATCGGTATCAAAATTGCTAGAATAAGATTTTGGATGAACTAGTTGCAACTGGATGTAGAACCAAGCTCACGCTCTCGCGCTGTTGCCGGTCTATAGCTATCCTAGGTTCGGGTCCAATCTCTTGCAAACCCTAGCCTAGGGAAGCTAGCATTAGGATCAACATCATCGTTCAATCGCGCACCGAGCCCAATCTCTTGCAAACTCGGCCCACGACCTAGGTTGGGATAGTTCCTACCCATCCAATCTCTTGCAAACGGGTATCGGCACGGAATTGCAACCGGGAACCCTAGTATAGATCCAATCTCTTGCAAACCGATACTACGGAAATTCGATTCCAACCCAATTCGGATTTCTAGGGTTTCCTATCGAATTGAGATCCAATCTCTTGCAAATCCCAATCGATATGAATACCTAGCCATCCGTAGTAAATCGCTCCCAAACTAATCCCTAATAGCAATTCTAGCAAAATTTCTACCAATTCATCACAAATATGAAATTGGGCTTGTAGGGTTCATCCCCACGCCCCAAGACGTGGAGACTACTCACAATTCATAGCACAAACACAAAAATAATCAATGAAATAAACAAGAGAATTCATCACAATATTGAGATAAGCAATAAAAATAGAATTTTTAGAGAAGAGAGAGGCAAACCAATTGAGTTCTTCAAATAATTCAACAAAAAATCAACTTTTGTCTCCTCTCCAATCACAAGAATAAAGCTAAAAAGTTAATCTAAAAAGCTGCAAAAATCTAAGAGAAAGCTCTCCTAAACTAGGGTAAAAAAAGGGGTTAAATACCCCCCAAAATCGTCCAAAAACTGTGACCAAAATACCCCTGCGCAGCCTGAAATCCGCAATTTTCGCTACAAGCAGCGCGTCGCACTCGGCCGAGTGACAAAAGTCGCTCGGCCGAGTGAGAAACCCAGTAAATTTTGATCTTTAGGGGTCTTGACTTCGGGGGAGGCTCGGCCGAGTGAGTTGTCGTCACTCGGCCGATGGCTTCTTGGTACTCGGGCAGTCGGGATTATCCACTCGGCCGAATGGGTCTTCTGAAGCTCAGGCAGCCGAAAAACAGTAAGTTGGCAATTTTTGAATGGCTTCGTCTGGGCGCCACTCGGGCAGACGGGATCTTGTCACTCGGCTGATGTGGTCTCCGTCGCTCGGCCGAGTGCACATATGAATCGTGTCTGATCTGGTCGGCCGAGCGGTGTCTCGCTGGTCGGCCGAGTGACTCCTTCACTCGGCCGAGTGGGACACCAAAAATGCCCAAACGGCTTGTTTTGGCCTCCTCGTCGCTCCTGCGACGTTCTTTCTTCTTTCGCTCCTCTCCAACAGCAAAATACCCCTCGGGGAGGTCGTCGGTGACACTCTGGAGTAGGCGTATCTCGAGATCACTCCAAATCGCTCCAAATCACCTGAAATACGACAAAAACAACAAATCGTGAAAAGCGTCGCAATAACGTCGATATATCGTGAAAAACATGATTTGGGCGATCCAAATGGCATGCAAACATGCGGAAAAAAAGTGTAAAATAAGGAGTGATCAAAATCCCCCAAGCTTACCTCTTACTCGTCCTCGAGGAAGATAAGTAAAAGGCGAACCCGGTGGATTCGGAAAACGAAAACGGCGAAAATGAAAAATGAAAAACGGAGAAGAATGAAAAACAAAATAAAAATAAAGAAGAAAGAAAGAAGCGAAGAGGTAAGCTGCTAGATCATTTTCTCAGGACGTGGGTTCCGCTTACTCAAATAGCATGCACTGAATGAGAAATACATGTCAAAGAGTTTTATTTTGATATCATAGTATAATAATGCAAATAGAAACAAAAAACCCACAAACAACGATATAATCATGAAAAACGGAATAATTTTAGAATTAACATCGTCTGAATCATCTAAAGCGGTATACAAATCGCAGATTACACACTTTTCAATTGAATGCTTTCTATGAGGAGTATAAGAGTATCACACAATAGAATAGAGAGAATAGAAAAGTGTGGATTTCATGATATGAGTGCTAGGCTTAGATTTCTGGATTTCGTATAAAGTGTGGATTTCACCGAGTATAGAATATTACTTAGCCTAGGTTGTCGTGTAACGTCAAGTAGTCACTCTCTCACACATCAATGGATTCTCTCCCCCAAGCTTATCTATAAGCATGGTGGCATAAAAATTTTTTACATCCCCATTTCTATAAAGCTCCAAAAGTAATAAAAATGAACACGAAAAGAGAGAAGAGAGAAAGAAAGTGAGATGGGATCTTTTATTGAGGATTTTTCCTCTTTCCTTTTTCCTTTTGCTCTTTTTTTTCTCTTTTTTTAACATATATACACAATGATCCCAACTCAAAGAGAGATAATGATATACAAGAATATTTTCTCTTTTTTTTTGTTTGGGAAATTTGGAGCTAGGAATTAATAGCGGGGGAAATGCCATATAATAGAATCGCTAAGGGGAGATTCACCAATGATTTTAATAGTAGAGAAATGATGTTCAAGATTTGTGGAGAAAGAAATAAATATATCTCTCGGTTCACTCTATAAGACATGCACGACAACTTCAGCAGGGTAATCTAATCTACTCAGTTTCGATCATAAAAAAGCTAACTAATCCAGATTTATCATAGCTAACATCATTCAATCATCCTGAAGTGAAATGTACAATTCATGCATATAGAAGTGATATAGGAAAAGAAATCGGTACTCCAGATATAAGCATTCAATGCGTGAATCTTGGCGTGTTTTCTGTGATAGCATACATATGAATATTCAGACTCAGCTAATAATAAAATTTCATCCATTTTCATGTGGAAAAAGTATGGGTTACTATCTCTAGATGCAAGGCAAGTCATAGCATATGATATCAGAAATAAAGTCCAAGACATGACAAATAAAGCATGCAAATAGAGTAAGCTAACTCCACGTCATCATCATCACAGAAAAGTCATCTCTAGCATGAGATGAAAAGAAAAAAAGGAAATAAAGATAAAGGGAAAATAGAACTATTTACAATGCGGCACACAGAAAAATAGGAAAAACGTGATGCATGGTAAAATAAAAAGAAAAATGATGAAAATAAGTGCAAAAGCGGAAAATGGTGTGAAAAACTAAAAATAAAGGTGGCAAATCGAAAAAGAACGTGAGAACTCACTCCCCCAAGCTAAATGGCACAGTGTCCTCAATGTGCAAAGTGTGGCACACCGAGAGACAAGTAATGTGAGGGGTAAGTGAGGATGCATGCATGATGAAAGGAAAAAAATAATGAAACGGAAAAGATGATGCGGACATGATGAATGCAGAAATAGGAGTGATACAGATATATAGGTGTGGCACCAAAAACTCTCCCTCTCTCCCAAAAAAGATATAAAAAGATATATATAGAAAATGCGTATCAGAGAAACAGTGAGGGGAGGGGGGGTGGACAAAAGTGCATCAGGACCCAGCAGAGACGGGCAGCACAACGGCAAAAAGAAGCGATGGCATCAAGAGTGCCTAAGAAGGTGGTGTTGCGCCGTCTCCGTCCTGAGGCGGAGGAGGAGGTGGTGGTGGTAGTGGCTGCTGAGCGGGGGTGGGTGTGGGAGTGGAAGCAGGCTGAGTGTGTGTGGAAGTGTGGGTGGGAACCTGCTGGGTGGGTACGGGTACGCGTGGGAGACGCTCCAGGACCTGGGTAAGACAGTAGTGAATGTGTGGGAGCAGGTCAAAGCGGCCAGCCATCGCGGATACGGTGGAGGACAGGGTCCGAAGGTCGCCTCTGAGGCCACTCACCGCCCCCTCGAGAGCACGAATGCTCTGAAGTACAGTGTCGGGGGGAGGTGGTGCAGAGGGACGCATCGGGCGGGGCTGTGCAGGTCGGGGCTGGCGTACTCTAGTGGCGTAGGTGACGGGCTCAGCATGCAAGGGAACAAAAGGGGCTGCGCTCGCAAGTGGGGGCCTGGCCTCAGTGCGAGGCTGGGCAGGACGGTGAGAAGTGGAGGCAGCCGCAGCGAAAGAAGAATACAAAAGTGGCAGCGAGGCGGCCGGAGAGGTCGGTGGCACAGAAGTGTGGACAGACGCCACGACACTCTCGGAAAATACAGCAGCGGTGGAGACAGAGGCGGAGACTACGGTCTCCGCAGGGGTGGCAAAAGAGGGCTCTCCGTACTCAACTATGGTCGGCGGGCGCTCGGGTGGGGCAGAAGAAACGGGCTCGGCAGACAGAGGGCCAGTGCTGGTGGTGACAGGCGAGGAAGCAGTGGAAGTGGGCTCAACTAAGGTACTCCCGACACCGACAGAGGTGTGGACAGAGGTGTCAGGAGCATCGGAAACATCGGGGATAGGCTGAGGGGCCACGGGGTCAACAGGGGCAGCAGGCGCGGCAGGTGCAACAGGGTCTGCGGGGGCAGCGGGGGCAGCGTGGGCCTGCTCGGCCTCCTCGGCCTCGAGCACGTAAGCGGCTGGGATCAGAACATCCATCGCAGGGAGCCAGTCCACATGGGCCGGTGCAATCTGAGTCCGAGCTGGGCTCGGAAGAATCATGTAATCGGCACCGTAAGGGCCGTGCAGCCAGACCCAGTGTCGCTCACCGTGTGGACGAAGCATCTTCATCCGGGCCATAACATCAATCGACAGAGAAGTGGGGCCCGGTGCTCGTCGCAGGTCGTCAGGGAAGTCCTCGCCGGTCATAAGGGCAAGCAAGGTGATCAGGCCGCCGTAGCATATCGGTGAGCGAGCGCCCACCGATACAATGATGTGGTCCAAAAACCAAGCCGCGACATCAATCACGACGGCGGGGACCAGCTCATCGCCATCCCTAGATAGAGCTCTGGGCCGTGTCATCGCGTAGAGCATGTAAAGCTCTGGCATGGACATCGTGCCCGGATCATATCTGGCCAAAAAGGTCGTCACCATAAGGCGCTGAGCTATACGAAGGCAGGGATGGACAATGGCCGAGGCCTTGGCCCTACTAGGGTCAAAGGTAGCGTGGAGACCCGTAATCCGGGCCCAGAAGGCACCGGCGTCGAAGGAAGGTGGGGGGATATGGGTGGGGGCGTAACCTAGATCGGCCCCGGGGACATCGGGCCACGAGAAAAAGGCTCTCATCATACCGAGAGTGACCTGGCACTCCCGGTCCATGAACCGAAACGAGCATCCCTCGTCGGTCCGGGCGATCGAACCAAGTACCTCAAGTGTCGGACGGATAAATGTGTCCGCCGACACCTGAAAGAAATCTCGCCAGCCCACGTTGTCGTACAACGTGAGCATCCCCTCTAGTACCCCCAGGCGTCCTAGGTCGGCAAGGTGTGCAAACCTGGAGGGTACGATCGAGCGCTGGGAAATACGCTCGAAAGCGACGCGGTGTGCGTCGTCTCGGAACGTAATCCCCAGCGGCCCGATAAGTGGAGCCGGAGGTGGTGGCTGTGGAGCGGCAGGGAGTGGCTGTGCGGGCTGTGCGGGCGCTGCAGGCTGTGCGGGGTGTGCGGGGCCTGCATGCTGTGCTGGGTAGGTGGTGTGTGTGGGGTGTGGTGGAGAAGGCGGAGGAGAGTCCTCCAACTCGTGGGAGGGGCCGGCATCATCCGACCGCTTCCGCTTGGCGGAAGCTCTCTTCGACCGCGGCCGTGTCCGGGGCGGCATATGGGCCCCGAGCGCGCGCCGAAAAACGTAAAAAATGTGGCGTGCGTAAAATAAAGGAAAGAGTGTACCACGACACACTGCGAGTGCAAAGCAATGGAAGCGTGCGAAGACGACGCCTCCACGCAGCCCAAATCAGTCCCGAGAAGCTCCCCTGGGCTCCCCTAAGCTCCCAAAAATGACCTGCGCATGAAATGGAGATATCAGCGGGTAATATTCAAACCGTATGGGGCATTAGGGATATAATAGATAGAAATAGAAATCAATTTGGGTTTGGGGTTCGTTAAGCACATGGATCCTTGAAAAACACACAAAAGAGGAGAAAAAGGCGAAAATTGGGGTTACCAGAGGTGGCCGGAGTGGTGGCCGCCGGCGGCGACTCGAGCGAGGCGCGGCGGAGCTCGGCCGGCGGCGGCTGGCCGAGCGACGGCGCGAGGGTCGACGGTCGGGCGAGTGGGGGGCGAGAGCAAGGGGAGCGGGCGAGGGGAATGCGAAGGGTCGGGCGATTTCGTTTCGAAAAACGAGCCCGACCCGCCCCCTTTTATAGGAAAAGTTACGACTCGGCCGAGTGACTGGGTCACTCGGCCGAGTGAGATCAATGGAAAATCCCTACTCGCTAACGCCTCGGCCGAGTGGACTTGCCAGACTCGGCCGAGTGGAGTAAGTCCATTCGGCTGAGTGGCTCAAGCTACTCGGCAAGACTCGCCCTAGGAGCGTATCTGATTTACTCGGCCGAGTGAATATATATACTCAGCCGAGTAGCAGTTATACTGAAATCAGGAAAATAAACAGAGAGTTGGGTACAGCAGACTTCCCTCGTTCGTGGGCGGCTCGGCCGGACGAACTTGTGTACTCGGCCGAGTGACTAGTATACTCGGCCGAGTGAGCCTTGTGTTCTGCTGTTTGTCTTCGTTTTGGCTCTAAACTCCGTCTTTCTTCCTCCAGTCGATTTCATCTTCCTCCTAAGCATCGAGCGCCTTCCTGGGTCGCTCCTCGTCGTCTCGTTCATCCTCCTCATGATGGATTTACCTATCTCCTCTCCTGTCAAGCAAAATAGGACCCGTTATCACAAAATTTTTGGGCGAACGACTCAAAACACTAAAAAATTCCTAAAACAAAAATAAAGTAAAAGTAAAAATAAAGCAATAACCGTCGGGTTGCCTCCCGACAAGCGCTCGTTTAAGGTCGTGAGCTCGACCCCCTATGATTTTCAATTAATGCGGGATGTTTGGTGCATATGAGATGCTCCCATCAAACTTTCCGGGGAGAACGCTTGGATTCAGAAGTTGCGGCGGCGTGTTCTCCCTCGGTGGTCTCCCGTCTCGAATAGTGTTGGGGGGAGTCTCCCCCAAGCTAGCGTTTGCTCCGGTCAACGGCTTCACCGGTGACGCCGATTTCCGTATCGGCGGAGCTTTCTTCGGAGACTTCAATTTCGAGAGCTTGCAGAGCTCTCGAATCCTTGTGACATCAGCGTCGCCTTCATCATTTTCAGCGGAGAGGTCGGGGGAATCAATTTTCTTCTCATCTTGGCCTAAATCCGGGCCTTCCTCGAAATCTTCATCGAATAGAGCGCCGATTGAGTGAGGGATCGCCTCTTCAATTACCTCATCAAGGAGGTCCATGTAGTCAAGCTCCTCGTGGTAAGGCATGTGTTTCATAGCCTTAGGAATGTGAAGCTCCACCTCAATGTTGCCGACGTTCAAAGTTAGGGTACCTTCTCGCACGTCGACAATCACACCAGCGGTGGCGAGGAACGGACGTCCAAGTATCAATGACGTATCTCCCTCCTCCTTAACGTCCATGATCACGAAGTCACATGGCAAGCATATTCCCCCCGGGACTTGTGGCGGGATGCCTTCGGCGATCCCTACCGGCCTTGTTATTTGCCCGTCGGCCAATTGTATCCGCATGTCGGTAGGTTTCAACTTCGTCCTGGTGTTTAGCCTTAAGAACATGGAGAGAGGCATGAGGCTCACACTAGCCCCTAAATCTACCAACGCCTTTTGAAGAGGGACGTCGCCCAAGGTGCAAGGAATTCGAAAGCTCCCCGGATCTTTGAATTTGGCCGGCTCCTTTTCTCTCTTGGTGAACCAAGAGCCCTCCTCGGCTAGCATGATCTTTTCCTTCCTCTTTCTCCCCGAAATCAAATCCTTTAAGAATTTAGCATATGTGGGGATTTCCACGATGGCGTCGAGGAAGGGAATGTTGAGGCTAACTCCTCTCAGATACTCGAGAAACTTCGCTAGCCTTTTCTCCATTTTCGCTCTAGCAAGCCTTTGGGGGAACAGGACCGGTGGCATGAAGTGCCTCTCCTCAATCAATTGCTCCGCTCTAGATTTCTCCTCCTCTTGCGGCTCTTTCTCCTTCTCCACTTCAACTACCGGTTCAATTGGCTCCAAACTTTCCTCCACGGGCTCCTTGGTAGGAATCATGGCGGGGGTGGTGTCCTTCCCGCCTCTAGTAGTGACGGCAACTACGGCATTGATGTGGCCGGTGTTGCCCCGTGGGTTTTGCTCGGGTTGCGCCGGTAAATGTTGAGTGTTCCGATTGAGCAACGCCAATTGTTCTGATATTTGGGCCACAACGGTTGTAAGGGAGTCTTGCCCCGCCTTCAAGGTAGCATTGACCTTCTTTTGCTCGACCATAAACGCCTTCACTCTAGCTTCGAAGTCGGATTTTTGTTGAGCTTGTGGAGGGTTTTGATTTTGATTTCTCCACCCTTGATTGTATCCGGGCGGCCTATAAGGTGGAACTTGTTGCTTCGGTTGGAAACTTTGTTGTGGAGGCCCCATTGGTGGATAGTGTGTTGGATCTGGATCCTAGCCTAGGGGGGGTGAATAGGCTAATAAAAAATTCTCGTGCAACCCACGAGAAATCTCACGCAGATAAAAGCACAACCAGAGTAATGAAAAGCAGACACAGAGAACACAGCAGATTTACCCTGGTTCGGTCGTCCCAACGACCTACTCCAGCCCCCAATGCTAATACTAGATTGAATAGTGCAATAGGTACAAAGTCACAAGTTAGAGCACGCTCAGAGCACCCTCTACGCCTCTACACTCGCCGGACTCTAAGTACCCCACACACAGTGTTTCCTCTCACTATCAATCCTAGCAAAGCTTTCTACCAGCTAGTCCCAAACTAGCTGGGTCCCACTTGTCTAGTCCCAACTAGACAAGTCCCAAAATAGTCACCAAAAACAGGTAATAGTTTCCCCTACAGAGAACGTTACACTAGAACACAAATAAAGGAGTTTAGGGTTTAGAAATGCTCAGTTTGTGTCTGTGTAGGCGTCTCTGTCAATCAGCGCATCGTCAGCTCCAATCTGACGCAAACGGTGTCTCAATCCGACTCCTGGATGTCAAGCTGTGCACTGGTCTGTGCGTAAAGCAGTTTCAGTTCAAATCCAAATAGTCAGCTGTCTGTACGTTCAGCAATTCCTTAAGTGGTCTGTGTGCAGAGAAGAACAACTCAATTCTTAGAATAAAGAAGTCTGTGTGCAGAGAAGCTCCCTTTTAATAATTCTTGTCCACGTCAGCATGAGAAGCCAATTAACTTTCGTTTTGATTTCGCATGCAGGGAGATACTCTCATCCGCCGATTGCTTTCTCTTCCTTGATCGTGCGGATGCAACGTCGCCACGTCAGCAGAGCTTACATGCAGCGCTTTCCGTCTTCGACACGGCGAGGCAAACTTCGGAGCACGGAGTTATCTCCACGACGGCTTCGACTTCCTTGAAGAGCAGCGGCGGCGACGGTGATGTGCTTCAGGCAGCAGCGGATCTTTCGACGTTCTTTGCTTCTCCGGCGTTCGTTTTCGCGGGCTTTGAAGATGGTGGCGACTGTGGAGCTCCGAGCAGCTTCGTGATGGAACGGAGACCTTCAGTAGCGGACGATGGCGGCGTGAGGCAGCTGCTCCGAGCGGCTTCGTCAGCGACGGTGGGATTCTCCTTCGTTTGCTCGACGGAGACGTGATGAACCGATGCGAACGGCGGCGGGAGCACTTCGTCTTCGACAGCGGGCTACGGCGACGAGAGCTGCAGTTACAGTGACTCTGAGCTCCGCTTCGACGACGGCGATGAAGGATTAGACGGTGACGGCGGGCTGCTCGACGAAGGCGACGACGTGGGCTTCGGTGATGATGCTGGCGATCAATGGGTTCGACGGCGACCTCCTCGGGCTTCAGCAGCTCCGTCAACGATGAGGGGTTCGTGATTCGACGGTGATGATGACGATGTCCTCGTTCGTAGCGGCGCACGCTCGATCTTCTTCGACGGTAATGAGCTCTCGGCGGCAAGGGCGACTTGTCGGTCTTGCTGCTTGTGGCGTTGATCGGCAATGAAGACGGCGACGACTTCGTGCTCGGATGGTAACGACTCCGGCGGTGCTTCGCCTTAGCAGATCTTCTTTACGTTGGCAACTTGCACGGCGAGAAGATATCGACTTTCGGCGGTGGGTTCTGTCTTCTCCGACGGTGAGAGGCAGCAGCGGTGTTGCTTCGGTGATGGAGACGGCGATGGGCTTTGGTTGTGATAGAGTTTTGGCCTTTCAAAAATTTCTTTGGCTTGGGGAACAAAGATTTAGGCTGTTTCAAATTGATATATGCCGTACTCAAAGAATTTCGTAGCCGCCAACACTTTTTAATAGCCCTCTCCTTGTGTATGCCGCACCAATGTTTTAGCCCCTCTTAATATTTTTTTATATCCCCAATATCTCTCTTCTCTCCCAATAATATATATATAGGGTAGCCTAGGGTTTTTGGAGAGAATCCCTAAGAGATAGGGATTTTGTATTTTGATTGGGAATAGAAGTTTGAATAGGGTATGGGTAGCAACAAATTCATCTAATTGATTTGATCAAATACTCATTTCTTTTGAATCAACCCAATCTCTTAAGTAAGTTTGACTTGGTCCACTTTGCTCTCCATTGACCAAGTCAAGCTACTTTGCACACACACACACTCCATCTCTCCCAATGTGCTATACGAATAGCAATTCCGTCAAATAGTGAAGATATATTGCTTTGCCAAGCCTGAAACACACTGAACACACACATTAGATATACCGACACGTTTGTCATCATCAAACCAAGATCCTAGATCGTTGCTTCCAACAATCTCCCCCTTTTGGTGATGACAAACCCATAAAAGATTTGATCAATAAGTTTGGGTGTGTGAAGTGTGTTGAAGGGGTGTAATGCAATATGAATCATGAGATGAATACTCAAGCACTACAACATGGCATGCACAAACAAGTAACAAATACAATAGCATGCTCCCCCTTCTCTCAAGCTCCCCCTTCACCAAGTATTCTCTCAAGCTCCCCCTTCACCAAGTATTCAAGTATATTTCAAGCTCCCCCTTCAACAAATCAACAAATATCAAAATCTTTCCTTTCTCCCCCTTTGTAATCACCAAAAGTGAATTAATGAAGTCACAAAAATTATTCCATGCAAAAGTAAATCATTATTAGATGTAGCGTGCTATTTGCATGAGTATTCCAGATAATAGACAAGTCAATTTCATAGAATTTTCATACCAAGACTTTTCCACCTTTGTGTAAGTGAAAAGATATAGACAATAAAGTGCAAGAGGAGATTCAATATCAGAAAGTCAACCAAAACAATCGACATTTTCCATTTTTCATGAATATCACTAGGATTGACTTTTCCCACCTCATCAAGGATGAGTTCAAGTTACCGAACCTCGAAACATAGCCTAAAAGGACTTTTAAATGTGGGGTGGCATTGCTTGACGAGTTATATACACCAACGCTAATGATTACCCATGTAGCATAAGTTGGATACTCGTGGGTTGGGTTTTAGCCATGAAGTGTATCCATTTTTCATACGGAGCAAATATCGTTTTTTTTTCAATTCTTTTGTGCTCAATTTTAATTCAGGGCTAAACACATCATATCCCTTAGAAATTTCAGAAATTAATCATTCCTACATTCACTTTCCATTATTCTTCAAAAGAATCTCCAAAAGTACTAAAAAGTCAAATATCGTGAAAGTGCAAATGTAGGTGTAGAAGTCAAATTTGAAACTTATGAGACATGTCATGGCTACTAAAAAGAATAACATCATGTTCATGTAGCTACAACAATAATGAATTGACTTCTACAAGGGATAGAATTGATCATTCATACAATATCACTCAAGAGATTCAAAAGAGGGTTCAATAAGCACACATTTTTTTGATTTTTGATTTTGTTTTCAATTTTTTTTTTCAGAAATAAAAACATTAAAAAACATCCATGCAAGCACACAAAACAAAATAAATCAAGCACACAAAAAAAAATCTATGAAGGTATGCAATGCAATGCAAAGAGGGATAGAAAAGTATACCTTCTCGTCGCTTTTTGACGAAGGAGCTAAAAGAATGAAACATTGAGTTTATTGCTCCTCGCCAAAACTCCATCACACCTATATGAAAGATGCTAAGTGTGACCTTGGAATCCAACAAGGTCCACTAGTGTTAGCCAATATTGTTTTAGGAACCCACACTTGTTTAAACTTGATTTTAGTGTTCCTAAATTTACAATAGTATGAAGTATGGCCTACACTATCACAAGTAAAGCACTTTGCATATAAGTTCTTCGCAATAGACGGTGCATTGTGAAATTTCTTGAATTTTTGCTTTTCAACGTTTTTCAGACCAAAACCAAGTCCTCTTCTATTATTGCCATATAATTGATTCTCTAAAATAGTGTCCAACGATTGTTTTCCCGTAGAGAATTTCTTAATGGCCAATTCAAGATTAGAGACTTTGGTTTTCAAAAATTTATTTTCTTCCACAAGCAATGTGCATTTACTTATAAAAGCTCTCTTGTTTTCCTCTTCCTTCTTTTCAAATTCAACCATTTTTCTTTTGAAATCATTATCCAACATGCAGAATTTATCATTAAGCTCTCTAATAACATAGTCTTTTTCCGTTTCGAGCTTAATCAAATCAAGTTTAAGCATGCTAATATTATTCATCAAGGAAGGGCAAGAGAGACAAGGTGCTTCATCATTAAAACTGGATTTTTCCTTTTTCAGAGTATCAATAGTAGAGTCACGTGCAACAATATCAATTTTGAGTTTTTCAATCTCTTTAGACATTTCATATTCAGATTGTTGCATTTCAAAGTTCTCATTTTGATAATCATCTATAGTGGATTCAAGCTCTACTATTTTATCTTGCATTTCTTTACAAAGAGTAAGGAGTTCAGTTTTACTCCCAGATATTACCTCATCGTGTATTCCCATCAATGCCATACATGAATGGGCTTCATGTTCCTCCTCCTCGCTCTCAGCTTCGCTATCCATGTCCCAAGTAAGCACCTTGGATTTTCCCTTTTATTTAGCTACCTGAGCTGTCTCATGTGGGCAATCCCTCATTCGATGTCCTCTTTTCTTGCATTTAAAACAAGTCATTCTATTAGTAGTATTCTGATCATAATTTTGCTTAGAAGACTGAAAAAAGTTAGAGCGATTAAACCTGGGTGCCATTTCTGCTCTTCCTTGCTTGGTCTGGACAAACTTTCTGAAATTTCTGACCATTAGCGCTATGTCATCATCATCATCTTCACTTTCGTCAGCTTTCAGAGCAAGTGGCTTGGTAGCTTTCTCCTTTTCCTCAGGTTTCTCCCTTTCATCAATATTTTGCAATTCAAGCTCGTGGGACATTAAATTACCTATTAAGTCCTCCACCCTCATCTGTGATAAATCTTTCGCTTCTTGGATGGCAGTGACTTTAGGCCTGAAAGAGCTTGGCAGAGCTCTTAATATCTTTCTCACCTGCTCAAGGCTAGAATATGGCTTACCGAGCGAACTAGACTTGTAGACAATGTTGGTGAACCTCGCAAACATTTCTGATATCGTCTCTGATGGTAGCATGCAAAATCCCTCGTATTCCGTGCTCAGAAGTGCAAGTCTAGACTCTTTTACCTGTGACGTTCCCTCGTGCGTCACCTCCAAAGTATGCCATATTTCCTGCGCAGTTAGACAATGTGAGATACGATTGAATTCAGATTTATCTAATGCACAAATAAGAGCATTCATAGCTTTAGCATTTAAAGAATAAAGCTTCCAATCATTATCATCCCACTTATCATCAGGTTTAGGCATTTCGGTATTTTCGATTTTAATAACAGGTGATTTATAGCCTTTTTCAACAATTTGCCAAGCTTTATAATCAATAGAAATAAGATAGATTTTCATACGATTTTTCCAGTATGCATAATCTCCTCCATTAAATCTAGGTGGTCGGAAAATAGACTGACCCTCAGCAAAAGCACTATCAATGTGGTCCATGGTCAAACTAGGCTAGATCTACGAAACTGGCTCTGATACCACTTGTTGGATCTGGATCCTAGCCTAGAGGGGGGTGAATAGGCTAATAAAAAATTCTCGTGCAACCCACGAGAAATCTCACGCAGATAAAAGCACAAACAGAGTAATGAAAAGCAGACACAGAGTACACAGCAGATTTACCCTGGTTCGGTCGTCCCAACGACCTACTCCAGCCCCCAAAGCTAATACTAGATTGAATAATGCAATAGGTACAAAGTCACAAGTTAGAGCACGCTCAGAGCACCCTCTACGCCTCTACACTCGCCGGACTCTCAGTACCCCACACACAGTGTTTCCTCTCACTATCAATCCTAGCAAAGCTTTCTACCAGCTAGTCCCAAACTAGCTGGGTCCCACTTGTCTAGTCCCAACTAGACAAGTCCCAAAATAGTCACCAAAAACAGGTAATAGTTTCCCCTACAGAGAACGTTACACTAGAACACAAATAAAGGAGTTTAGGGTTTAGAAATGCTCAGTTTGTGTCTGTGTAGGCGTCTCTGTCAATCAGCGCATCGTCAACTCCAATCTGACGCAAACGGTGTCTCAATCCGACTCCTGGATGTCAAGTTGTGCACTGGTCTGTGCGCAAAGCAGTTTCAGTTCAAATCCAAATAGTCAGCTGTCTGTACGTTCAGCAATTCCTTAAGTGGTCTGTGTGCAGAGAAGAACAACTCAATTCTTAGAATAAAGAAGTCTGTGTGCAGAGAAGCTCCCTTTTAATAATTCTTGTCCACGTCAGCATGAGAAGCCAATTAACTTTCGTTTTGATTTCGTATGCAGGGAGATACTCTCATCCGCTGATTGCTTTCTCTTCCTTGATCGTGCGGATGCAACGTCGCCACGTCAGCAGAGCTTACATGCAGCGCTTTCCGTCTTCGACACGGCGAGGCAAACTTCGGAGCACGGAGTTATCTCCACGACGGCTTCGACTTCCTTGAAGAGCAGCGGCGGCGACGGTGATGTGCTTCAGGCAGCAGCGGATCTTTCGACGTTCTTTGCTTCTCCGGCGTTCGTTTCCGCGGGCTTTGAAGATGGTGGCGACTGTGGAGCTCCGAGCAGCTTCGTGATGGAACGGCGACCTTCAGTAGCGGACGATGGCGGTGTGAGGCAGCTGCTCCGAGCGGCTTCGTCAGCGACGGTGGGATTCTCCTTCGTTTGCTCGACGGAGACGTGATGAACCGATGCGAACGGCGGCAGGAGCACTTCGTCTTCGACAGCGGGCTATGGCGACGAGAGCTGCAGTTACAGCGACTCCGAGCTCCGCTTCGACGACGGCGATGAAGGATTAGACGGTGACGGCGGGCTGCTCGACGAAGGCGACGACGTGGGCTTCGGTGATGATGCTGGCGATCAATGGGTTCGACAGTGACCTCCTCGGGCTTCAGTAGCTCCGTCAACGGCGAGGGGTTCGTGATTCGACGGTGATGATGACGATGTCTTCGTTCGTAGCGGCGCACGCTCGATCTTCTTCGACGGTAATGAGCTCTCGGTGGCAAGGGCGACTTGTCGGTCTTGCTGCTTGTGGCATTGATCGGCAATGAAGACGGCGACGACTTCGTGCTCGGATGGTAACGACTCCGGCGGTGCTTCGCCTTAGCAGATCTTCTTTACGTTGGCAACTTGCACGGCGAGAAGATATCGACTTTCGGCGGTGGGTTCTGTCTTCTCCGATGGTGAGAGGCAGCAGCGGTGTTGCTTCAGTGATGGAGACGGCGATGGGCTTTGGTTGTGATAGAGTTTTGGCCTTTCAAAAATTTCTTTGGCTTGGGGAACAAAGATTTAGGCTGTTTCAAATTGATATATGCCGTACTCAAAGAATTTCGTAGCCGCCAACACTTTTTAATAGCCCTCTCCTTGTGTATGCCGCACCAATGTTTTAGCCCCTCTTAATATTTTTTTATATCCCCAATATCTCTCTTCTCTCCCAATAATATATATATAGGGTAGCCTAGGGTTTTTGGAGAGAATCCCTAAGAGATAGGGATTTTGTATTTTGATTGGGAATAGAAGTTTGAATAGGGTATGGGTAGCAACAAATTCATCTAATTGATTTGATCAAATACTCATTTCTTTTGAATCAACCCAATCTCTTAAGTAAGTTTGACTTGGTCCACTTTGCTCTCCATTGACCAAGTCAAGCTACTTTGCACACACACACACACTCCATCTCTCCCAATGTGCTATACGAATAGCAATTCCGTCAAATAGTGAAGATATATTGCTTTGCCAAGCCTGAAACACACTGGACACACACATTAGATATACCGACACGTTTGTCATCATCAAACCAAGATCCTAGATCGTTGCTTCCGACATAGTGTTGTTGTTGGGGTGGTGGTGGTCGAGCTTGTTGAGGTGGTTGTTGTGGTGGGTTCAAAGCTCATTCATTGTTGGCGTAAGAGAAACCGGGATGATTTCTTGTGGCCGGATTGGCCCAATACCCTTGGTTCCCCGCAACATATTGTACTTGCGCCAAGGATCCTTCTCCTTGCTCTCCTCCCGAGTACATAGCTTGAGATTGGTCTTGCCAATCACACATTTGGTTCGATGGCGCGGAGGTGGAAGGGGTTCCTTGGGGCTCCGTGATGAACTTCTCCAGTCTCTCCACTACATTGTGGAGAGAATCAAACTTGCTTGTAAGTTCCGCTACGGCCTTCGCCTCATAGATACTAGTTGGCTTCAAGGAGGACGTAGAGTGTCCTCGCTCGTCGCCCCATTGTTGATTGTTTGAGGCCATCTCCTCAATTAGGGCCGTAGCTTCTTCGGGAGTCTTTGACAAGATAGCACCATTCGCCGCGGCATCAATAATTTGTTTGGTCCCCGGTTGGAGACCATTGTAGAAGCTATGAACTAGCTCCCAGTCTTCAATGCTATGGTGCGGGCATTGATGCTGCAGATCTTTAAAACGCTCCCAAGCATCATAGAGCGTCTCCTGGGGTCCTTGCTTGAAGGACATAAGAACGCTCCGGATCTTCACCGTCTTGGAGGGCGGATAGAACTTATCAATGAATGCACTCGCCAACTCGTCCCAAGTGGTAAAGACTCCCTCAGCCTGCGTCCTCAACCAATAGAATGCCTTGTCTTTTAGCGTGAAGGGGAAGAGACGCAGTCTGATGGCATCGATGGAGACCCCCGGCATCTGAAATGTGGCGCACTTCGACAAGAATAATTGGATGTGGTAGTGAGGATTTTCATGGGCATTCCCATGAAATGGATCCTGCTGCATCAGAACCACTAGTCCAGTCTTCAGCTCAAAGTTCTTGTCAGCCGCCAACTCCAGCATGGCAATGGATGAGGTCGTAGAAGAGGTCTTAGGCCGAAGCCTATCTCGAATAGAAATTATCCTCGCCATTCTTGCCGCTAATTGGTCCGCAGTTTCCGGGTTGGTCATAAACCTCCCTTCCCGATCTTGTCTCCTCTCCGCTCTAATTCTCTGCACGGTACGTTCGATCTCGGGATCAAATAATATAGCTTCAGGGTCCGCCGTAGATCGCGTGTACATGCACAGGAGAACAAAGTTTCAAAGAAGTGATTAGCACAATGGAAGGGTTAGGTAAAAAAATAAAGAAATAAAATAATAATAATAAAAATAGCTAGGGTGGTAAGATCAAACGCAATCGCCTCCCCGGCAACGGCGCCAAAAACTTGATCGCTCCGGAATGTGACCCAAAGAACGGTTGTAGTTTTACCGCAAGCGCACGATATAGCAGCGAGCAGGTTATCGAACACAGGGAGGACGAATGACCGTGCTTGTTCTAATCAACCTGGCTATTTAAGAAGAGAGAAATTTGCCTTTGGCGATCCTGTCACAATCGTCAGACAAAGTATGGAAATATCAAATCAAATAAAGGACGTCTAGGGAATGGGAAATTCCCGCTACTCACCGTATCTCGTCAATGTGGTTCATCGGTATCAAAATTGCTAGAATAAGATGTTGGATGAACTAGTTGCAACTGGATGAAGAACCAAGCTCACGCTCTCGCGCTGTTGCCGGTCTATAGCTATCCTAGGTTCGGGTCCAATCTCTTGCAAACCCTAGCCTAGGGAAGCTAGCATTAGGATCAACATCATCGTTCAATCACGCACCGAGCCCAATCTCTTGCAAACTCGGCCCACGACCTAGGTTGGGATAGTTCCTACCCGTCCAATCTCTTGTAAACGGGTATCGGCACGGAATTGCAACCGGGAACCCTAGTATCGGTCCAATCTCTTGCAAACCGATACTACGGAAATTCGATTCCAACCCAATTCGGATTTCTAGGGTTTCCTATCGAATTGGGATCCAATCTCTTGCAAATCCCAATCGATATGAATACCTAGCCATCCGTAGTAAATCGCTCCCAAACTAATCCCTAATAGCAATTCTAGCAAAATTTCTACCAATTCATCACAAATATGAAATTGGGCTTGTAGGGTTCATCCCCACGCCGCAAGACGTGGAGACTACTAACAATTCATAGCACAAACACAAAAATAATCAATGAAATAAACAAGAGAATTCATCACAATATTGAGATAAGCAATAAAAATAGAATTTTTAGAGAATAGAGAGGCAAACCAATTGAGTTCTTCAAATAATTCAACAAAAAATCAACTTTTGTCTCCTCTCCAATCACAAGAATAAAGCTAAAAAGTTAATCTAAAAAGCTGCAAAAATCTAAGAGAAAGCTCTCCTAAACTAGGATAAAAACAGGGGTTAAATACCCCCCAAAATCGTCCAAAAACTGTGACCAAAATACCCCTGCGCAGCCTGAAATCCGCAATTTTCGCTACAGGCAGCGCGTCGCACTCGGCCGAGTGACAAAAGTCGCTCGGCCGAGTGAGAAACCCTGTAAATTTCCAGTAAGTCTTGATCTTCAGGGGTCTTCACTTCGGGGGCGGCTCGGTCGAGTGAGTTGTCGTCACTCGGCCGATGGCTTCTTGGTACTCGGGCGGTCGGGATTATCCACTCGACCGAGTGGGTCTTCTGAAGCTCAGGCAGCCGAAAAACAGTAAGTTGGTGATTTTTGAATGGCTTCGTCTGGGCGCCACTCAGGCGGACGGGATCTCGTCACTCGGCCGATGTGGTCTCCGTCGCTCGGCCGAGTGCACATATGAATCGTGTCTGATCTGGTCGGCCGAGCGGTGTCTCGCTGGTCGGCCGAGTGACTCCTTCACTCGGCCGAGTGGGACACCAAAAATTCCCAAACGGCTTGTTTTGGCCTCCTCGTCGCTCCTGCGACGTTCTTTCTTCTTCCGCTCCTCTCCAACAGCAAAATACCCCTCGGGGAGGTCGTCGGTGACACTCTGGAGTAGGCGTATCTCGAGATCACTCCAAATCGCTCCAAATCACTTGAAATGCGACAAAAACAACAAATCGTGAAAAGCGTCGCAATATCGTCGATATATCGTGAAAAACATGATTTTGGCGATCCAAATGGCATGCAAACATGCGGGAAAAAAGTGTAAAATAAGGAGTGATCATCTCCCCCTCCTTCTGGACCACCGTGAACGGATAGTCCGATGCCTTCTTCTGCCTTCGCACCGCCAGGAAGTGGTGGTAAAACTTTCGCGAGAGGTCGCCAAATGAATCAACAGAGCCACTGGGCAAGCCGTTATACCACTCTACCACCGTCTCCTTCAAGGTGGTTCGGAAAGCTAGACAAAGAAGGTCATCGCCTGCCCCATTGATCTCCATAACTCCCCGGTATAGCTGCACATGCTCCAGGGGATCGCCCGAACCATCATAGAGATCAACATGAGGTAGCTTGAACCTATAGGGTATCGGGGTTGAGATCACCCTGTGAGTTAGCAGATCGGCCTCTTCGGGGCCAGGGGGGAGGTGTCGGGGCCAGGGAGAGGTGCTGGCTCTCCATCCTGCCAGTTGGAATCACCGGATGAGCCACCTCGATGCTCAGAGGCATTCCTCCCTCTCTCCTGATGGATAGGACTGCGGTCACGGCTCCTTCGCCTTCCGTCTCCATGTCTAGGAGAACGGTGATCTCGCCAGGGGCTCCTGTCACAAAACTCGTGCCCCCTCACCTCGGGCCAGGTGATCTGCCACGACTATAGCTTTCAAGGGGATGGTCCAGTAGGGCGTCCCGCTGCACCATTGAGGCCGACTGACATCCCCCACGTTTTTGTAGCATAAGAGTGTAATATGAGATTGGGGGCGTGAGATTTAAAATATTTATAAAAGCAAGCGCACGGTGTTGTAGTGTGGCTTGGGGTCGAACACAGGGAGGCGTGGTTGTGCTTGTGTCAGAAAGGAACCAATTCACCCTATGGGTGAGCTAGCCCGAATCAATGGATGGGTTGTCACGGAAAATGAATACGAAGGATAGAAAATATAAAGGGAAACCCTGGACTTCGGTTTCCACCCTATCATGTGTTCTCGCCATTACGACCGGTGGTTAGGATAACGATCAGAATTAGGGTTTAGTGGTGAGACGTTGCCTCTAGGAGTGATACCAGCATCCAATAGGCCCGATATTCCGATCAGTGCCCAGGATAATACGCCGGAATACCCAGGTTCGGTCAGTGGGCATTCCCATTTCCATTAACACTGACCGACTCCGGGAGCACTAAGCTCGCAACGATAACTCCCAACATCTCGTCCTGCCGCTCCCGCGCGCTAGGATTCTATGTCTATGCTAAGGACGTGAGCTATGGCCAGGGAGTCAACCGCCAAGTTTATTCCTCCCAACATCTCATCCTGCCGCTCACGCGCGCTAGGATTCGATGTCTACGCTAAGGGCGTGAGCTATGGCTAGGGAGTCAATCGCCAAGTTTATTCCCCATTGGCCCAACGGTCAAAGGCGGTCTTTTTCCCGTCGATGACAATAAAACACCCCGCGTAACCAATAGATTCCTAATCCCTATCGATTTCCTAGTACTATGGACGCATTAGGGAGAACCCACGAAGGGGTTTCCACCAAAATCCCAGATTTGGGAACTACTCACACATTTTAGGTAAAAAGCAATCTAAATGAAAAATGACGGTTAAAAACATGATCGGGAAATAGAAATGAAGTAGTAGCAATGCAATTAATAATGTATTAAAGTTTTACAAAGATCGGAACACTTACAAATAAGTGTAAAATTCCAGACAGCCCAAAACACAGCTTTCGTTTCTGAAAACCTAGGGCTAATATATATAGAAAACGACATCACCCAATCGGTTGAAGAATCAACCGATCGGGTGACCTGCTTCGTTCTTCGGCAGCGCTCTTCAGGACTTCACCCGGTCACGCGACACGATCGGTTGGCGGAAGCTTCTGGTCGTTTGGATCTTGAGCTCATCAGGTGAACCGATCGGTTGGAAACGTCGCCCAAATAAACAGAAAGTTGCGACATATTAGCACGGTCTGCTGGCGGTCGGGTGAGCTCTCCCGGTCATCTCTTTGGGGGAATCGGCTACAGATGAACCGATCGGGTGAAGGTCACCTGATCGGTTGGAGTTCAGCTCTAATTTCCTGAGAAGGCAGTCTGGCTGAACCGGTCATCGACCCGGTCGGTTGATGCCCATGTTGCTTCAGCGGCTGTCCGGGTCGTGCACGCGTGCATCACCCGATCGGTTGGCTGTATCCAACCGATCAGGTGGGGGGCTGAACGATAGGAATCTTTGTCGTATGACCCCCCAGATCACGCGTGAATCCTTCCGTTGCTCCGGGGACATGTGATATCTTCGTTATGTGTCCCATATGCTGACAAACTCCTGGAAACACGTAAAAACATGGAGAAGTGAAAGAAAACTTGAAAATACGAGAAAACGGATACGGGACGGCGGAAAATAACGGAAAAACACAAAAGAAGACGTGAGTGAATATATGAAATATAATCACACGTCACCGACACCAAGGGGACTCCTTGGCTCCCCTCTTGAAGCCTCTCTCTCTCCGTGTCAATGAGGCAAAGCCGTCGAAGAGACGCTTCCTCCTGTAATCACCTATGCTGGGCGGCCTCTTCCTCTCTATTGATCTCCCTCTGCAGAGCGGCTACCTCCACTTCGTCGAACCGCCTCTGCTGTGCTGATGCTTCCTCATCGAGCTGGGGGAGGAGGCCTCTCCTTACATTGCAGATCTCGAAGGAGCCTTCTGCCCGGTATAGTCCCACTTGGCACGCAGCGGTCCACTCCTCCATCATCCTGGTGAAGCCCTGGAAGCGCTTGTAGATGCCGAGGGACGCGTCCTGAATGGGTGCAGCTGACCCCTCAAGGGGTTGATTCGCCGGGGAAGTTCTTGGAGAACGAGGCCCTTCGGCTAGAGGTGGCCTCAGGACGTCGTCGATCATGGTCTCAAGTCGACCCAGCCGCCTCAAAGGCAAATGGGGCGTAATGGTGTGTGACTTGCCGTGGAGAGGATTGCGTTAAGGACGATGGATCCTGACATGGGTGTAACCCTCTTTTCCACAGACGGTGCCAACTGTTGCGGGTCAGATCCACACAAAATGAAATTTGTTTGTAGTGTGAATCACGGGTACAATGATTTACAAGTTTTTGGGTGATGGAGAGGCTAACGCGATTCAGAGCTCGCTTCAAAGGTGAAGGGTTCAAGGTCGCCTGGAGATCGACTGAAGGTCGCCTGCTCACGGTAGCTGAGGCGATCTTCCTGCGAGGATTAAAAACTGGTCAGAAAGGCAGTGCTGCTTGTCAGCCCGTAGCCTCTCGATGCCTAAGTCATCTGGTGACGTATAACGTAGGCACCGGGCACACTTGGCAACCTTAAGACAGATCGGCGAAGTGCGGCATGCTTATGAGGAAGGCGCAGATATGTGGAAGATATCTGACCTCGTGTATTGAAATGAGTTAGAAGATTTAACTGACCAACCCCCTCTATGGAGGCATGAGGGGGGTATTTATAGGGCTGAGGGGCGGTTTCCTGCCATCTTGTCAGCTGTCGAATTATCCCAGCTGGCACTCGAGTGCTGAGGCTGTGTCAGGGATATTTACCGCATTAATGGTGTCAGGAGGTGTCAGGAGCCTTAATGAGACACGAGTGACGGCCATCAGTTCTTGCCCTTAACCCCTGGCATTAATGGAGAGTAGGTGAGCCTACGTCCCCCTGTCATAGTTATTTGTGCTTGGTCGCCCTCTGGGGCAAAGCCATAGAACGGAGATTAAGCCCGGCTCCTCCGGATGATGCTTCTTGCTGAGGGTAGGCGAGCTTGTCGTGGGCATGGCGAGCTTGCTGGTCGCACTGGCGGGCTTCCAAGTTGGCCTAGGAGGCGAGCTTGCGGAGGGGCGATGCGAGCTTCTCTAAGTCGAGGCGATCTTCAGCTCGGCAAGTGTTCCATTGGGAGAGTCGGTGAGGTGTCTGCTTGGGCACCCAGTGCATATGTGCCTTAACTTCATGGACTGGCCTTTAGAGTGTAACAAGGGAGGTGCGCCCAGCGTTTGATGTGAAATATTTGACGGTCTTGGCATAGGGTCAGGTCCTACAGCAATTGATTCGTTTTTTAAATAAGGGTACTTTGTTTTCCACATGCCCCAACGTCCAAATAAGGATCTGCGAGCATGTTCTCATGGAGAGATGGTTGCAGTAGCTTCCTCTTATCGAATTCGAATGAGGGTTAAGGCTGACCCGTGAGGTACCCTGACGTAATTGATTTTCACTAGGTTCATTACCTCGTAATGGGGTGTCTTCTTTCTCTCTTTCCAATGAGGGTGGGTCATCAGAGATTTCGATACCATGTCAGTGCATTTTAACACGCAAACAAACTTTCAGCCTATGTGTTCATCCAATCATTATGCTTGTACCAGTTCATGCTTTCCAATTTCTCGACACAAACTTTCTCCTAATGCTCTTCCGACATGGATTGAACCGCCACATTGAGGGCCCTCCTTTGTGGGCATTCTCTTGCACAGTGATCGCCTCCCTCGATTCAGACGAAGATTGATTGCCAGCTTTAGTTAGACAGTAAAAAGGATTCCCAAATCCATATACAATGTTAGCTGAGATGCATTATACATAATTTTATACGGTCGTGTACGACTTCTAGTGTTGTATCCACGTCTTCTTCAAGTATGGCTAAGCCATTCATTTTTAAATGTTGTTATTCCTTCCAATGATTATACGACTTTAGATGTCAACTTGTAAAGAAAAGTTCAATTTTCACGAGGTCTTTTTTTCCTCCCTTATTTTCTGGGACATGTTTTGTGATCACTAATTACAATTAGCAACAATAATTAGAGTTGGAAAGAGACGTGACCATTAAGAGTCATTAACCCTATATGATCTATCTCAATGGCGAGTTGCGATGCCACTTTCAAACATGCGCAATGACGTCATCATCATTAAGGTCAACGTATTATTGTTTCATAAACAGTTAATCATGCTGGTCGATGTCACTAGGATCATCATAATAAAAGCTACAAGGTTTTGTTTAATTTGTTTTTGAGAATTTCTATCTGCACCGCAAATAATTGCGGTGCAGACCATTTTTTCTCCCAATATAGTAAAAACAGTGTTGATACTAATGATTCAGCAATAATTTTCCCTTCTATTCTTTCTCTTTATGGATAAAAAGAGTGTCTGCACCGCAATATTGCGGTGCCAAAAGCATCTCTCTTTGTTTTTTCTTCCCATAATTAGGAGGTGACAAGTTCCAATCACATGATTTTTTGTTAAAATTTTAACCATTTGAAACCACGTGGATCAATATGTTTTGGTTCTAAGGCTGAGGGTGACATGTAGATGATACCACATTCATCGTAACCTGCTTTAGAAAAGAATATTAAGGAAAATGTATGAAATTTAAATTTACTTCCAAGTGACATTTGTGTCCAAAATCACGCAGTAAAAAGGAATGAGAAGGTAGTTCTTGATCGTGCTTGGGACTTGAAAATAAAAGGGGAGGAGGGAGGAGGAGTGCGAGCACCGCAAAAGTATTTTGTTATTTTGTCAAAGAGAATTGCTGTGTGCACCGCAGTACTTGCGGTGCACAGTCTTTTCTTTTTCTATTTTGGGAAAAATCCGTCTCATCAACCTGTTTCACCACTGTTTTTGATGGGATAGATGTATTCCAAAGCAGAAGAAAAAGTACTGTGCACCGCAAGTACTGCGGTGCACTTAGCAGTTATCTTGCCAAATCAAGTAATCGTTGAAAGATGTGGAGGGATGTCGTGTCGTGAATATCACGCGGTTTATTGTTGGCCCAGTTAACACTCCAACCTAAATATGAAATAAAGAAATACGCCCTCCTTATTTCTAAGTCTTTGCTGTGAAGCGTCATTTCTGGGGGGAAGACACCAGTTCTTTATTTATAGTAAAGGGATGAGCGTATATGAATAAGATACAATGATATGATCTTCTCCTACGGATAAGATATAATCCCCAATACAAAGTATCATCATGATCCGTTTACAACACTCTCTATTATCCAGCCATAAGTGTGGACTCTACCCATGAATACTCTGGGATTCTGAGCTTCATATGAGTCTCACAAGGTGTGGATGCTTCAGGATCCTGAGTTGATGAGATTTGCCTCGTTAAATCCGTTGGCTATGGAAAACCCTGTGGGAAAAAGCTATAGCCAATGGGAAAGAGTACAAATTCTCTCTAACTCCCCCTGATCTGTACAAGCTCTTAGGCTTTCAGATCTCTTAGTCATTTTTCATTACTCATATTTACAACATTCCGAAAATATACACAGATTACAAATATCACCATCATTAAGCATCTGTTGAAACCAAAAACTCTGGAGAGGTGTGCTTTGTTATCCTGGTCTTTAGGGGATTTAGTCTACTTTCCTTATATTTTTTACAACATGTGGTACGTTGTATTGAGACACAATCAACAATGAATGCCTTTGATATGATCCCGGGTTTTGGAGGGTTTGGTCTACTTTCCTTATACGATCGAGAGCCAAATACATTAAATTCCACTCGTATTTATGGCTTCAACGTTTGAGAACTTGCCCAACAACTTTTGTTTTAAAAAATCAAAAAGTAGGGAGGATGAGGGTGTGGCGTGAGCTAGCAAAGGAGGAATTGGGAGGGTAGGGATGAGGCATGAGTTAGCCAATGATAAAATTCCTCATTGGCTAGCTGACCACCTTATTCCTCTTAATATTATTAAAGCAATATGTGTATCAGCTAGTCGAGGAGTAAATTCTTCATTGGCTTGCTCACTCAACATCATCTCTATCATGTATTTTGACGACTGATTCCGATCATTGCGAGCTTCATGTTTAAAAACCCCAAACTATCCATTTTTAAGCGAGTTACCCGTTCATCTAGTCGTTACAAAAAGGTCGATTATTACGAAAACATTTACTTGCAATGAGTGGAAAACTAACAAAACTCCTTAGCTTTACTTAAAATTTTGTGTTTTGGGGTTTGAACACGAAAATCATAATGAACGAATCGGATCGTAGGAAAAAAATAAGGAGCTTTGACGCTAACCAGGAGGAAATATTTTTCTTGGGTAGCTTACGGACATTTTTCTATTATTTTTATAGTTATTATTATTGATAAAAATTAAGTATGATAAAGAAAAAAATATATTTTTTGAACATTGATCTTAATGACCAACATCATTCATGCTAATCGATAAATTTTAAGATACAGGTACGTTGAAAATCTTAGCCTTTCATGTTGTTTGCTAATGAACCGGGCTATCAAAAATTGAACAATTTTATGGTAATATGCCTTTTTTTTCATATCTTAAGTTGAAGAACCAACCTCCACAATTTAGCCTCCGTTTATGAACCGTGGGGAAGCCTTAATTGCGTTTTTTCCGTTGGTTTTTTTTCATTCTGGTCCTTTTAGCCTCCGTTTATTGACGTTTAGCCTCCGTTTACCCTTCTGACGCTGTCGACACACACATCGACAATTTCCGCTCCTTTTCGGCCGCACGTGTGCACCGCGGCCTGCTCTTGGGGTGTTGTTTTTACCTCGTGCACAAAGTGTGCACGGGCAATTTCTAGTCTATTATACATTTGAGGAGTCTCATGTGGCATGTTTGTCACATGTGGCAATGTCACATCGCCACATAGAACAACCTCCTCCACATCACCCACAAACATCCAAAAACCACCCAATATTTACATGGTTGTCATTCCCTACTCATCCCAAAAAATCACCCCCCAAACTCACTGATTTACATGTTTGCCCTAGTGGATTTTTTTCTTTAACCCCAAGGTTTTTGCATTTATTTACTCCTGACGATACCGACACATATACACACACTTCTTACTACTTTTCGTTTGCACGCGTGCACTTCATCGTGTTCGTGGGGGGTTTTTTGACTTCGTGCGGGATTTTTGGCTCCGTACACCGATACCGACACAAAAGAGGAAGTTTGTCCACATGCAGACTCTGACTAGGACAAAACAGTGGATATAGTGGTATCCAAGATTTTTCCACCTCACCATGTGGGTCCCAGCACGGTACCACCCCCTTTCACAAATGTCCTTGCACACAAAATAATACCCACCCATCCACCCACCCACACTTCTATCCCATTTCACCCTGGGCCGCACCTACAACAACACCCACTCACATATTGAGCCCGCATCCTGGGGGGCTGGTGTTTTTTGGGTGCCTCGTGCACTTTGTGCGCGGGTTTTTGCTAGTTATCAAATAAAAGATCACATTAGCTTAAAATATCTACGTTGTCGTAAGTTTCTGTCATGCATCTTTTCGTTTTGGGTTTTTCGTCTATCCATCCATTAAATCATGTATTTTTGGATATTAGTCCCTTAATTATGGGTATTTTCTCTCAAGTCCCTTAAATATTAAACTTTAACCTAAATAGTCCATCCATCGTATATTTTGTTAAAGAGGTAACCGAACATAGATTAATTAACGATTAAATACTACTTACAGTTAATTAATTAAGAATTAAACGCTAATTAACAATTAATCAAACCCAAAACACTCTCTCATTAGTTTTGAGCAGAGGAGGCCGCAGCACTGTCGCCTCCCTGTCATTTTTTGGGGCAGAGACGACGACAGCACCCCCGCCCCACATCCTCCTAACAGGGAGGAGACCGCCTCCTCTGTCCTAAAAATGACGGGGATGCGACGGTACCTCCTCCTCCACCCGCACATCCGTTGAGGAGGAGGGCCCCTCCCCCTACTCCTCGTCGGGTTTTTGCGGGTGGAGGAGACAGTGTTGCCTCCCCCCTCATCCGCCGCCATTGTTTAGGATGGGGGGTTCTGCAGCCTCCTCTGACCCCAAAAACGAACAAGGAGGAGACGGCACTGCCTCCTCCACCGGCAAAAACCTGATAAGGATAAGGGGGAGGCGGCGGCGCCGCCTCCACTAGCAAAAGCACCGCCTCCTCCCCCTCCTCCTCGTTGGTTATATACATGGGACAGTGCCGCTACCGCCTTCCCCTCCTCCTTGTGAGCCGTCCCGGACCCCCCAACCAAGAACCCCCAAGCATTAACCAGCATCTAACAGAATATTCCCTCTCATGTTAGATTTTAACAAAAAATTAGAGAGATGGACTATTTAGATTATAGTTTAAGATCTGGGAGACTTAAAAGCATATACTCCTATTTAAGGGACTAATATCCAAATACGCATGATTTAAGGGACGAATATGAGGAAAACCCGATTTTTTTTACTTCCAGTAAGGATTTAGTGTTATAAGTTGTAGAAAAAGGAGTAACCATGGCACATTGCCATGGTGCTATATTTATAATCTCATATGGTATCTCAAGAGTCATGGACGCCAAAGGTCCCCATTACTCCAATAAGTGGGGAGTAATGGAGGGATAAAGTAGCGGGGAGACCAAAGGCCTCCCTCACTTACAACACTCCGCCTTATCCATCCATTACTTTGGTCTTAGCTCACAAAGCTAAGGGGGTGGAACTTCTGGATCCTGAGTAATCGTGTTGGCCTCGTTAAAACCTTAGCTGTGGAAAACCCGGTGAAAAAAACCAACAGATTAAGGAAAAAGAGTGCAACTCACAGGTTACTCCCCCTGATCCGTACAATCCTTATGCTTGTAGGTCTTTCAGCTTTCATTAGAAGTGGACACTTCAGGGTACAGAGTTAAATGAGGTTGCCTCATTAAAACCTTTGGCTATGGAAAACCCAATGGAAAAATCCATAGCTAAAGGAAAAAGAGTACAACTCTACTATCAACTCCCCCTGATCTGTACAAGCTTCAGGCTTGCAAATCTCCTATGTATCTATACAATCATTTCCTATTCTTCTATACATCCATCATGTTCTGAATACAATCATCACTCATCTATACAAGTTTCACTCATATCTAGCGGCTACTGGAAAATAGTGGCGCTCAGGAGTAATACGCTCTACGAAGTTTGGTAGATGGCTCCACGTATGAATTCCTTCACTCAGTCTTCACTGTGTCTGCAAGGTACTGCTGGACCTGGACGAGCGTATTTTAGATATGCTTTTTGGATGATGAGCCTCTCAGAAGATGTAGACTTTTGGAAGATGATGTGTAGATCTTTAGGAGGTGGCCGGCCATTTGTGCTTAGTCATCGCGATGGTCTGCAAACCTGCATATGCGATATTTATTCTTTGGATGCTAATCATTGACCCTTGGAAGTTGCGCAGAAGCATCTTATCCTTGGTTCAGTGGTGCTCTCCAGGGCAGCACTATATCTGGCTAACAGCTTTACTACAGACGTTCTATTAGAGACACGTGCAGTTGGCTTGATAAAGGAGTGTAACTAGTACACTAGAGCTAAGCTCTTCAGGACCTAGGATGTCCTCCCCCTCTTCTAGCGACTGGAAGGCGTCCAAAATAAGCATCCATTTTTAATAGATTGCAAATGGACATCTTTCTTCATAAACTCCTGGTGTATGAAGAATATGATAGGTATAAAAGGATCCCACCACGAAGGTGTTTAATTTGTAAGCCGAGACAATACCTTGTTTTGCCTAGGTATTTTATTTCGGAGGAATGCATAAAGCTATCAGATATATCAATGGTCTCTGCAGGAGATCATATTAGATTTAAGTCGTCCACATATACGGCGACTAATACAAATCATGTTCCTGTTCAATTAATAAAGATACATTGGCAGATTTCATTATTAGGGAATCCTTGTTCAGCAAGGAATTCGCTAAATCTGTTATACCACATTTTTCGTGATTGCGTAAGATCATATAATGATCTTTGAAGCCTTTATAGAGGGGACGTTCATACATCTCTCTTTCATCTCTGGGGGAAGAGTATACCCTTCTGGAAGTTTCATATAGATCTCTATATCTATATAGCTGTATAGATATGTAGTCACAACGTCCATGAGCTGCATTTCTTGGCTTTTCCAGAGACGCTTAGGCTTAGTATGAAATAGGAAAATGATCACATTTCCTTCATTTCTTATTCTTATGAAAACCCAACTAATATTCCACAGGTTTTACACATTCAGGTGTATGGACTACTGGTCCAAAGACTTTGCTTTTCAAGAGTGAGTCCAGCTCTACTCTTATTGCCTCGTCCCACTTTGGTCAATCTATGCGTTTATTCTATAGAAAAGTGGGTTGAACATCATCGTCGTATTCAGCGAAGTGAACGGCAATAGCGAAAGCAAAATCTTCGTCGACGACTGTGCTATATTTGTCCAGTACCTCTCCAGTACGTACGTAATATAATTATGTTTCTCCTATTGTTTCCTCTGCAGGGGAAATTGGGAGGGGAGAGTTCGCCGGTCTGAGCTCAGCATCCTGTGGAGGGATCATGTTAATATTGTAGGAACCTGTCAAAACAGCGTTAGGATCGATAAATGAAGTTGAGACTTACGCTTGCGTATGCGGCACGGTAGTCTCGAAACATCGCCTTCGGATTCGCCACGACGGATCGAGTCTTCTCACGAATGGAGTAAGGCTACTAAATCCACAATCTAAATCTCTACTTTTAGATTAAGAACTTGGATAAAGAGAGAGGAAGGATTTCGGCAGAGCTTCGCTAGAATGAAATGCAAGGCAAGAATACCATGTAAAAGTGTAAGTAAATGGCTAAGCCTTGGGTCTTATTTATAGCCCCCAAGGTAGTTATTTTAGGAGTAATTGTTCCTTTGGAACAATTTAACTAAAGTGTATCATCATACATGGCACATTATAAGCTTAAGTTGTACCATATGCATGGTACAACATAAGCTTAAGATATTCCCCCTTTATTAGCCATATGTCGCATGCACTTATGCACATATAATGTGACTTTCCCACTAATCTAGAGATCCTCTCTGCAAGGGAACAGATTCCCTTTGCACACGCCTTCGTGTACGCGACGTTCGAGGTCCGTATTCCCTCGTACATCCCCTACAAGGGTGTACAAACGTCATCCATATCCAACATCTCCCACTCACACTTGAGGGGATTGTAAGAGAACGTCTTTCTCTTAGTTCTTTCATCTATCATACCGAGAAATAGACCGTGCGACCGTCATGCGCGTAGAGTCTGTTGTTGTGCACTTGTTATAGATACACAACGACCTCGAAGGTGCAAAGTTGAGTAGTTCAACGCATGCTTTACCCTAGATTATTTCTTCACATTTCTTATACTTTATATTCAACAATTGAATCCCATCTGGATCACAATTGGCTGGCCAGCTTTGAATCATTAAAGTCCAAATGCGAATATGAAATCAATCTTCCTCTTCTTGCGAACCATCTGATCTTGACTTGATTCGCTTTTCTAACGTGCCCCGCCGAGCCGAATTATCATAGCCCATTAGCAACACGCTAAGATAGCGATCATCTCGTCAAATCTAAAGGAACCAATTGGAGTCCTTGAGGGTAAGAGTTAAGAACCATATGGCCTTTGAGTCTCACATAATAGCAACCACTATTGCTACTAACTCAGTGGTCGAAATGCATACGTGGTATGAACACGTATTACAACATCACTCCTTTCCCAGGGAGAGTATGTCTTAATGATGTTGTACGGATGAAAGATCAGACACCACAGTGCCTATCTTTTGAGTCCCCTTACTACCCATGAAATATTCCCGGACTCTCATCCTGCATAAGACAGATAGGATTTAAAAAATCCTATGAGATCTCTTTTAAATATCCTTGTGATACAGATCTCAGATCTTTTGTAAGCATCCATATGATGCAGATCTTTCATTCGACTATCTTGTTTAAGTCACGATTCTAAATCATTTGTCTAATGATTTTGACTTTAAACTAGTCTCATCTCTATCTTATCCATCTGATAAGATAAGGCGGTTGCTCATGTGAGAGAGCCAACCTTAATCTGTCCGACATACACACAATAAAATAGCTGTGACTTAAACACAAATGTATATAAAATCATTTGTAAGAAACTTGTATGCAATATATATATATAAAACTTATTCTTTTTATTAAACTTTGATCTTCTATAGACATGGGAAATATTACATGATACAGCTCAGCACTTATGCATTCCCATAGATGATAAGTGTTTGAAGAACACATCTCTGGGGATCGCCTTAGTAAGGGGATCCGCTATCATCTTATGCGTGGATATGCATCCTATGTCTACTTCCTTCCGTTTGTCATAGTCCTTCGCAAACTTGAATCGAATATCAATGTGTTTGGTCTTACAATGAAATTTAGGATCTTTGCATAGGCAATTGAAGCTTGACTATCACTGTATATAGGAACAGTGCTCGAGTCAGTGGCATCCGTCAACCTGTCTAAGAATTTCCTAAGCCAAACAGCTTCTTGGACCGGCATGCTGAATGCTACAAATTCGGCTTCCATGGTTGATAGGGCGATGCAGGTTTGCTTCTTGCTGCTCCAGGAAATTGCACCATTCCCGAGCAAGAAAACAAAGCCTGAGGTAGATCTTCGCTCGTTGAGATCACCTGCCCAATCAGCATCGGTATAGCCTTCGAGTCTCAAGGTATTGCCTTGATAGCACAACGCATAGTCCGCAGTCCCTTTGAGGTACCTTAATATCCTCTTCACCGCTTTCCAGTGTGCCTGTCCTGGGTTGGATTGGTAACGGCTTACCATACCAACAGCATAGCAAATGTCCGGTCTGGTACACATGATGGCGTACATCAGACTCCCGACAGCACTGGAGTATGGAACCTTTTCCATAGCTTTCTTTTCTTTTGGATCTTTGGGACACATTTCCAAACATAGACCCTCACCTTTGCTTATTGGAGTATCAATTGGCTTGCAGTCCTGCATATTAAACCGTTCTAAAACTTTCTTTATATATGTTTCTTGAGAGAGAGAAAGAAGTTTCTTGGAACGATTCCTTGAGATCTTAACCCCAAGGATATATACAGCTTCACCCATGTCTTTCATCTCAAAGACGGATGAAAGCTAAGCTTTGATATCCATGATAAGACGCTTATCATTTCCGGCTATAAGTATGTCATCTACATAAAGAGACATAATTACATACTTGTTCTTAATCCTCTTAATGTATACGCAGTTGTCTTCGTCGAGCATGGAGAAACCATACGACAAAACGACTTCTTGAAAGCTCATATACCACTGCCTTGAGGATTGTTTAAGACCATATATGGATTTACGAAGTTTACAAACCTTATGTTTGTTTTCTTCTTGTACGAACCCGTTTGGTTGTTCCATGTAGATCTCCTCATCTAGTTCTCCGTTAAGAAAAGCAGTCTTTACATCCATCTGATGTAACTCGAGGTCCAAACAAGCCACCATTGCCAGAATTAAGCGAATGGAGGTAAAACACACGACAGGAGAGAAAGTCTCTTCGTAGTCTATTCCTTCCTGTTGCGTGAAACCTTTCGCAACAAGGCGAGCTTTATATTTCTCGATGGAGCCATCAGCCTTATGCTTGATTTTGAGAACCCACTTGTTTCCAATGGCTCTACGTCCCTTAGGTAAATCAACCAAGTCCCAGACTTGGTTTGTTTTCATGGATTGAAGTTCTTCTTCCATCGACGCTATCCATTTATCTTTAGCAGGGCATGTGATGGCATGTTTGAAATTTGCAGGTTCGTCATCATCTTGTAGTAATGTCATGAATGTTTGAGGAAATTCATCCTCAAATCTCAGAGGTGTTAGCCTCGTTCGATTACTACGTCTTGCTTGAGTTTGATCACTCCCACTTGGAATGACATCACTCCCACTTGGAATAATATCACTCCCACTCGGAATAGGATTGGTATCGTTCGTATCATCCATAGGTGAAGTATGGGGGTCATTTTCCTCTTCACCAAGAATTCTCCCACTCGAACGTTCCGATCCTTCCTGATCCCAAGTCTCAAACAAGGATAAGTCTTGACTTATCTCACCCTGTCTTGGAAACTCGTTTTCCAAGAATACAAAATTCCTCGATTCGAATTCTATTAGACCCACATTGTCCTCTTGACCGACGAAAACATATCCTTTGGAGTTTTCAGCGTATCGGATGAAGATACACTTCCTCCCACGTGGCCCAAGTTTGCCATATTTGTGAGATGATAAATGTGCGTAAGAGGCACAACCCCAAGGTTTTAGAATGCTTAAGTCTGGAGTTCTATTGTTCCACAACTCATAAGGAGTAGAACTTACCGACTTCGAGGGTACACGGTTTAAGATGAATGCTGCCGTCAATAATGCATCACCCCAAAAGGTGATGGGCAAATTTGCCTGAGACATCATTGATCGGATCATTTCCATCAATGTCCTATTTCTTCTTTCCGCAACACCGTTTTGTTGCGGAGTATAAGGCATAGTTATTTGATGAACTATGCCTTTTTCATCACAGAGTTCCTTAAAACTCGTTGATTGATATTCTCCACCCCGATCGGTTCGCAAGACCTTTATCTTGCGATCTAGTTGATTTTCCACTAAACTCATATAGTTTTTGAAGCAAGATAAAGCTTCATGTTTGTGGGAAATCAAATAAATGTGACCGAAACGGGTGAAGTCATCAATGAAGGTGATGAAATAGGACTTCCCGCGTCTTGTCTTAACATTCATTGGACCGCAAATGTCCGAATGGATAAGCTGTAATGGAACTTCGGCCCTTGTGCCAGTTCCAAACGGCTTGCGACAAATTTTCCCTACAAGACAATGTTCGCAAGTTGACATTTCAACTTCTGAAAAATTAGATAGCAAGCCACTTTTGGCAAGTCTATCCATTCTAGTTGGTCCAATGTGACCAAGTCTTGCATGCCAACAAAGGATCTCAGATTCAGAATTAGAAGCATTTGTCAAATGGAAACTTTCATTAATAGAAGAAGAATCATCATACATAGTGTTTAAAACAATCAATCCATTACAAACATTACCTGACCCAACTAAAGAACTATTACAAACAAGGTCAACATTTTGTTCATAGAACCTCCATTCATAACCTAAAGACATTAACATGACCACGGATACGATATTCCTTTGAATATCTGGAGCAAAGAGGACGTCGTGCAATAATAGAGTCCGGCCGTTGTCGAGAACTAGCTTGCATGTTCCGACGCCCTTGACTTCAACACGAGTGTTGTTGCCGACGTATATCCACTTTGTTCCTTGAGTTATCCTTTGATACTCGACGAAGAACCTTCTGTCCTTCGATACGTGGTCTGTGGCCCCTGAATAAATCAACCAAAAATAGTTAGATTCAGCAAGAAACATGGAACTAGAAACACATATGTAACTAGCCCTACAAGTTACCTTATCACTTCCATCCGTACACGTACGGGCGAAGTGACCGTACTTGTTGCACTTAAAGCACTTGATCTTCTTCAAGTTTTTCTTCTTTGAGTGCACATTCTTTTGCCACTTTTTGTTCTTAGTATTCTTTGAGGTTTCCGGTTCTTGCTTTCGTTCGTTCATAAACCTTAAGCGTTTATCCTTCCGCTTCTTTCCTCCATGTGAGGAACTAGTGGCCATGTGCACTTCGACACTAGGTTTTGCGGCTTGAATCCGCTCTTCCTCGAGTTCGAGGTGTTTGTATACATCGCTTAAAGTTTTAATGCACTCATTATGAGTGAGGTGCATTTTCATGTTATCCCAGCTATCTGGGAGTGAACGAATGACTGCTTGGATCTGCTGTTCGTCAGACAGCTTAAGACCCGCATCCTTCAATTCAGCTATGAGATTCGCCATGTGGCGGAGATGCTTTTTCATAGATTGATCCCGTCGCATTTTGTACGAATAAAATTGAATATTTAAGGAGCGGAGTTTGGTGACCGAAGTTCCACCAAACTTTATTTCTAGCCCAGACCATATGTCTTTGGCTAGGTCGAATTCCTGAAATAGACGCATTATGTCATTGTCCATTGCGGACAATAACGTAATACGTGCTATTTTGTTCTTTCGAGTCCAAGTCTCATAAGCTTCTCGGTCCCTCTTGTGTTGGACCGTATTGCCCAACTCAGGTTCTTCCATTACGTTTTGCAGTATTTCAAGCACATCTTGCTCCTCCAAAACATATTGGATTTTTATTGACCAAAGTTTATAATTGTCGCCGTTGAGCTTCTCACCTTTGTTAAGCTCGGCGACAATGTTCTTAGAAGCGGTAGACATATTCGAATCAAAAAACTGCAAAGAAAATGAAAAGCACGATCAAAATTCTATGCATAAAGTTTCGATTCTTTAAACACTTGATAAGTACCTTGGATAAGCTGAAATGTTACTCTAGAATCGAGAAGTTCACTACGTTCCCAACTACCATCTAGAAGTAACTTTCAAAGTATCCCTCTTACTTATCTCATGTAAAAAGAAATCAGAAATGATACACGTATGGTACCAGCAGCGGAAAAATACTTTTGAAAAACATATCTTTCAAAATGGAATAGGTGAGAGTTTGCGCAAAGAATTTTTAGCGCAACAATTGCCAAGCCACGAGACCTGTTCTACACACCCATGGGTTAGATAACCATGGCAGGATCGTGGTAGGACTTGGAATTCTAAATTGCGCTATCCCGATTAAGGACGGGACATAACCTATTTGAAAACATCTTTTTCAAAAAATTTGAAATACATTGGCTAATCTCCGTAGAGTAGAGCACAATGTCATAAGTACATTGGCTAATCTCCGTAGAGTAGAGCACAATGACATGGCTAATCTCGCATGAAGTAGAGCACTACGGCTAATCTTCAAGGAGTAGAGCCCAAGAAAAAAAACTTTATAAAATAAGAGCACACGACTGTCGTTATCCCAGTATGGGCTAGTCGGCACATTCGTGTTTGACCAAGGCCTTTTGACACCCCGTATGGGCTAGTCGGCAAGTTCGTGATCGACCAAGACCTTTTGCCGGATTGGTCGACCAAACCACCCAAATTGGTCGACCAAAAATTGGTCTACATCACTCCCGGCCAGGGCCCCTGCCCTGGCCGAGGCTAGCCATGGGCCTCTGCCCTGGCTGGCCAGGGGCCCTGGCCCCTCGGCCAGGGGCCCTGGCCCCTCGGCCAGGGCCTCTGCCCTAGCCGAGGCCGGCCAGAGCCGGCCAGAGGCCACTGGCTGCTCGGCCAGGGCCTCTGCCCTGGCCGAGACTGGCCAGGGCCGGCCCTGGCTCCTGCCAGGGTCGGCCAGGCCGGCCCCTGGCCTTGGCCGAGGCCGGCCAGGGCCCCCTGGCCCTGGCCTGGCCTCGGCCAGGCCTGGCCTTGGCCACGGCCAGGGCCCCCTGGCCGTGGCCGAGGCCGGCCACTATCGGCCTGGCCTTGGCCGGCCACTGCCTGGCCATGGCCGGTCATGGCCAATGACATTTTGGCATTGTCCAGCCATGGCCCATATGGCCATGGCCGGCCACCCCCTTTTGAATGGGGTTGTCGCACACCCCGCCGGAGGGGTGGCCGTGGTGGTTATTGGCCATAGCCAACTCCCTCCGCATGGGGAGGGGAGTGCATGGCCTTCATAGCCCATTTGGCCATGGTGCACATGCACCAAAATTCATCTTCTCCGATGGAGATAACTACCATCATCTTCCTCGATGAAGCACATGTTCTTCGATGAAGCACCCGTTCGTCGAGAAAGTAGTTATTTTCTAATGGCCGTGTGCCAAAAATGAAAAATAACATACTTTAAAGTTCGTAAACTACACGCTCCACATGAAGAGAGTTCACATTCCCTATGAATGGAGACTCGGCATCCATGAAGAGTGCGAGCTTGACGACGTGAACGGTCGGTTCTTCCCGTCACGGAGAGTTCCTGCCATATCCGTAATGACAGAAGACCCTAACGTGAAAAGAACAACCACTGCGTTCTCTCCGTCACGAAGCGTTCCTACCATATCCGTAATGGTAGGATACCCATTCGTGAAAAAGACAACGCCTCATTCATCGGTTCGACGGGGCGGCGGTTTGACCGGGGCGAACCCGTATGGCTCTGATACCAATGTAGGAACCTGTCAAAACAGCGTTAGGATCGATAAATGAAGTTGAGACTTACGCTTGCGTATGTGGCACGGTAGTCTCGGAACTTCGCCTTCGGATTCGTCACGACGGATCGAGTCTTCTCACGAACGGAGTAAGGCTACTAAATTCACAATCTAAATCTCTACTTTTAGATTAAGAACTTGAATAAAGAGAGAGGAAGGATTTCGGCAGAGCTTCGCTAGAATGAAATGCAAGGCAAGAATACCATGCAAAAGTGTAAGTAAATGGCTAAGCCTTGGGTCTTATTTATAGCCCCCAAGGTAGTTATTTTAGGAGTAATTGTTCCTTTGGAACAATTTAACTAAAGTGTACCATCATACATGGCACATTATAAGCTTAAGTTGTACCATTTGCATGGTACAACATAAGCTTAAGATATTCCCCCTTTATTAGCCATATGTCGCATGCACTTATGCACATATAATGCGACTTTCCCACTAATCTAGAGATCCTCTCCGCAAGGGAACAGATTCCCTTTGCACACGACTTCGTGTACGCGACGTTCGAGGTCCGTATTCCCTCGTACATCCCCTACAAGGGTGTACAAACGTCATCCATATCCAACATCTCCCACTCACACTTGAGGGGATTGTAAGAGAACGTCTTTCTCTTAGTTCTTTCATCTATCATACCGAGAAGTAGACCGTGCGACCGTCATGCGCGTAGAGTCTGTTGTTGTGCACTTGTTATAGATACACAACGACCTCGAAGGTGCAAAGTTGAGTAGTTCAACGCATGCTTTACCCTAGATTATTTCTTCACATTTCTTATACTTTATATTCAACAATTGAATCCCATCTGGATCACAATTGGCTGGCCAGCTTTGAATCATTAAGTCTGTTGTTGTGCAGCAGGGACATGTGAACGAACAATCTTATGGTTGTCCGTGAATTTATCCGCCAATTGATGTACTTTAGCTGAATGTGAAGGATCTTCTGGATCTCATCTTCACACAGAAATAGTATGCTGATCATAACGAGATTAGGACTTTTGTATCACATGATATGGTCTCAGAAGCTTCAGGCTTCTTTAGACTGCGTGCCTATTGTAATGAGACTTTGCTCATCAAATTCACAGTTATCAAGACGTGTTGATATGGGGACATATATTAGCACATCCAAACACTCTCAAATGAAATATGTTTGGTGGTGAACCATAAGCAAGCGGCATCAGCAATAAGATATGGCCACAAGAGGGCCGTATCGTGATAAGCGATGCGGAATGCAGAATGGCGTATCCCTAAAAATCCACAGGCAGCTGGAATTTAACAATGGATGTGAAACCCATTGGAGTCTATTTATCAGAGACTCTGATAAACCATTCTGAGTATGAACATGCTACAAGATGTTCAATTTCAATGACAGTTGCTTGGCAGTGGTCTTGAAAGACATGTGTAGTGAAATCACCCACATTATCCGCTTTTGGGAAGGCTAGATTGCGGGTGGACCAAAAGGCACACATAAGGCCATCTAATAGATTAATATATTAGTACAACGAAGTACTGAAATGGGCCACTTGCAAGGTGAATAGGCCCGCAAAGATCACCATGTTTTCTCTCAATGAAGCCAGGAGACACTAATCCCACTTTCAGGAGGGAAGGTCTCTTTATAAGTTTTCCCTTATGACAAAGGGCGACAAGGAAACTTAACCTTTTGAAGAATCTTCAGGTTCTCTGAAGGATTCATTTGATGATGCGTCCATTATCGCTGATCCAGGATGACCAAGTCTATTGTGCCAGAGTTGAAAACTCTGGCAATGAAAGGCACTTCTGGTGCTCAGTCAAGTTGGCTTTATATAGGATGAATATCTGTAATGATAGGGACCGACGGGGGTCCAATGAAATCGTGTGTAGATGGTCTTCTGGCCATCCTCTTGACGAGTTACATAAAGATATTCACTATTTATTATCTACAGCTTCCAAGTTATGTTCGTTTTAAACAAAATATACTTGAAACTTGGGAGATTCCTATATGATTAAAGAGAGAAATTTGCATCTTATAGTCTCATTGTGTGTGGGAGCAATTTAATGCTTCACTAGTGCATCTAAGCACTACCCATCACATTTCATCTATATTAATGCAAAGTGGAAATTTATTTGAGTAATTCAAAATAAAGTTCATTCAAAGCAAACTACAGATGAAGCTATATCGAGTTAAATGCATAGATATAAAGATATGGCTCAATCGAGCAGATCGTCATTCTCGAAGTCTTATGCAGTGAACTTGGTCAGAGCTTGAATATCTGCCAGGTTTGTTTCAAGGGGAGGCTTCAGGCTCGCCTGATACAGGTCCTGGAGGTGGCGATGAGTGCGACAGTTTCTGGACCAATGTCCAGTCATGCCACATCTATAGCATCTGTCCTCCCAGTTCTTCTTTGGAATTGGCACTGGACCAATGTTCTTATTATTCCATGTGAAGTTTTTCTTCCCACTGTTGTTGTTGTTCTGGGGATGTGCTCCTCTTGCTGGCTTCATTACATCTTTCCCTTTGTTCTTTCTAGCCTTATTCTTGTTTTTCCACTTCTGGGGAGAAACATGGTGGGCTTCAGGGATAGGGGCAGTACTAGCAGGGCGCAAATAATGAGTGACAAGTAGTAAATCTCTATTTTGCTCTGCCCTAAGAAAGCAAGAGATCATGTCAGAGAACTTTGTGAAGTTGCGTTCATGATACTGTTGCATGAGGATTGCATCTTTCTCGTGAAACGAGGTGAATGTCTTTTCCAACATGCGATGCTCAGTCACTTCTTCACCGCACAACCTCAGGCGTGAGGTGATATTATGAATGCAGAGTTATACTCAGTAACGGACTTATAGTCCTGAAGTCTGAGGTTTTTCCACTCATAACTGGCACGTGGTAATATTACATCGATTTGATGTTTATAACGTGCCTCCAGCGCTTGCCACAACTCCAACGAGTCTTCTACCATTAAGTATTCGGCCTTTAAGGTCCGATCTATGCGTCTCCTGATATAGATAATGGCTTTCGCCTAATCTATGTCGGAGACAACGGTTGGAGAACTGCTAGATGGTTGTGCCTTTTTAGGGTCACTGCTAGCAGGTGTCGCAGCCACTGTAGGGGCCAGAATTGAGTGGAGAAGTGCCATAGAACGCAAGTTGAACTGCCATAGAACGCAAGTTGAACTTCAGGTCCACTCACCAGCTAAGATAGTTCTTTCCCGCTGCATCAAGAACTTCGAAATCGACGCTTGCCAATTTTGCCATTTTTATCTATGCAATTTAAATAAGCATGTATTAATAATTAAACATCATGCTAAAAAGAAATAAGAAAAAATGCGGTGATCGGCCAGATACCCAAAACATAAAATGTCCAAAGTCCAAATTACAGTTCATAAAGAAGAAAAAGAAAAATACAATTTGGAAACCCTATTTGGATCCCAGATAAATGCAATCTCCTCCATCTTCATAGGTAGTAACATCGGTCTTTGGCATAATACATTAATTCCTCACTACAAAATTTCTCTCAAAAATGAAAAAGAAATTACAAAGATAAGGAATATAATAAAAGGGTATCAAAAACTGGCCGATCCCAAAAATCGCATTTTGTCTTATTTAAAACATCCACGCAGTTATATATGCAACATGCAAATAATAATAGCGCAGTATCACAGACATTACAAAAAATCATCAAGCCCAAATATTGGATAAATTAGTTTAATTAAGTTAAAAGGATTAGTTGGACCACGGGAAAACGTCATTCATCTTTAGCTTAGGTAACTAAAGACAGAGCGGTCTCAGGATCCGTTTAACCAATTTAACTTAAATAAATGTTTTATCCAATGCTTAAGAGATTTAAAAAATAGCAGATAAAAATAACATAATCCGCAAGTGCTGTGGGCTAGAGGCGGGCAGCAGGCCCGAAAGCAAAAAATAATATTCATATTAATTTGCAATGTAATTAACTGGGCTTCTGGCCCAAATAAATAGACAAAATAAATTATTATTCTGATTTGGGCTGCAGGCCCATAAGCAAAATAATACTTATTTTAATTGTCAATGTTATGAACTGTGCTTCAGGCCCAATAAACAGCCCAATTAATTTATTATGCAGTTTTGGGATGCAGGCCCATGGGCTGTATTGTTTAGATTAAATTTAACACAATCCCTAAAAACAAACTGTATTAGGATATTAGTAAGGGAATGTGAAAAGCCCCCAAAACCCCTCATTTTACAGATCTTGTTCGCCCCTCTCCCCTTGTCTACGAAAAACAGCCAGCGCGGCCGGCGCAATGAAGGATCCCCCCAGGGGAGGGGTTGCGCACAGAGGCCCTCCCCGTCTGGGGGGCGGCAGCTCAAAGGACCATAATAGCGCTCATCTGAGAAAATGATGGATTGAAGAGAAGCACTGTTATAACCAAACTAGCAGCGGCCCAGGCCCTCTCAAATTATGTTGAGATGGCATTAATGAAAGCCTTGTTCGAATGCTTAAATTGGCTCGTATAGTAGCCCACAAAACAGGCAGCAGAACAACTATAAGCCCAATCTGTTGGCCCAAATCGAGCTCCTACGTTGGACTTTAGATCGTAACTGGGCCACTGGCTCAATTCGATAACCCTTATCTGTCACGCCCCGCTTCCCAAAATGGACGGAAGCGAGACGTGACGAGGCCCGCTTAGGCCAGAGCTTTAGAAGCTCGGACCCAATAAGCGTCTGTAGAGGTACCATTTTAAAAGAATTTCAGGTTCTTGCATTTTTATAGTTCGAAACAACAAAAGTACGGAAAAGATATTGCATTCATTAAATTAGAGTTATGATATCCAACAAGTACAAAGTCTAAAAGAAGCCTAAGCATGGCAACAAAAGTTTAAAGACAAACCGAAAAGTAGTGACCTCTGAAGTGGCGACTAAAAGACCACAAGGTCTGGTCCTTGACAGGTACGTACTCTGATGACGACGTCCTCGGCTCCACGTACTCCAGCGAGTCTGCCTCGTCCACAATCTCTGGCTGAACACCTGACGTACAGCACCCAAGAAAAGGAACTGTACGTCAGGTAAAGTCTACAAGAAGGGTTAGACTTTACTGCAAGTGCACCGAACGTTAAACAACGGTTTACTGGTTGATTAGCATGATGAGGTTCTTTTACACAACAGTTTACTGGTTGATTAGCATGATGTGGTTATAACAGAGTAACACGACAGGAAGTAACGCAGCAGGAAAGTAAAACGTAGCAGGCAGTAGTCGTAGCGTGTGCTACTGACTACGGGACTAACCTAAAGGTGTCAAGACAAGACGAAGACAGACAAGACAAGTAGGACACGACACGACACGACATGACACGACACGAAGGGTTCACGCCTTACGGGTTGAGGGGGATCAGACCCTCTCCCCGTGCGCACGCTCAACCCTACCCCAAAACCCCAGAACTCAGGACAGGAGGCACGGAGATCACTTTCGCAAGGAAAGCACCTGAAACGCCCGAAGGCTTTTTGTAACACGGAGATCACTCCCGCAAGGAGAGAATCTGAAACGCCCGAAGGCTTTTTGTAACACGGAGATCACTCCCGCAAGGAGAGCATCTGAAACGCCCGAAGGCTTTTTGTAACACGGAGATCACTCCCGCAAGGAGAGCATCTGAAACGCCCGAAGGCTTTTTGTATCACAGTGACAAGACACGACCAGTGTGGATAACAGTGACAAGACATGACCAGTGTACGGGAGAGTTATTCTAGGGTGTCCACACACACGCACACACATGATAGCCCTACAGCATCAAAGTTGTTGTTGTCAGGCTCAGACTTCGTCGTCAAGTCTGAGTCGTCAGGGGCGTCCCGGACGCTATCATTTCACGTCCGGTTCTATACATTCACAGTCTAACAGTTCTAGCAACCTAAGACCAAAGCACGGTCAAAAACGCAAGTGGGTACACTTGCCTGAAATGGCGAGTGTGGTCGTCTTCTCGAAGCGTCTCGTCCAAGCGTCTCGTCCGCAGAAGTCCGTCTGAAATATCGTCACGGCGACGATGTCAGGTCTCAAATTTCATCAAATCCTATTAGGTTTCGTTTCTAGGTTTTCGGGACTATCCTATTCGTCAAAAATCACTTTTTGATGTTTCAGCCTAATCGACGATCTATCCTATGTGCACAGTCAACAAAGTCCGTTCGTCGATTTTCTATGTTCGTACAACGTTTTACAGGAGCTGGAAAGTAAATTTAGTTCAAGTTGACGGTTTTTAGTTTAGGGTTCAGTCAGCTATTGTGGGGGTTTCTACGAGTTTCGGTGAACCAACCTGAACCGGAGTTTGTCGTAGAATAGATGTCGTGTCTGATCGGAGGACTCCTCAGCTTCAGATCTGGTCCTCGCACGATTCTCCAAAAGTCTGAACTTGCGACGAAGGCCTACGACGTGTCGCAACGTCGTAGACGGCCAATCCGCGAAGTGGCACGTCCAAGTGGGGCCCACAGCAGTGCTAGGGGTCCAAGGGGGCCCACAACACCTCAGGAGCACTTGGGGGGCCCACCACAGAAGTTGGTGTGGGAGAAACAATGTTGCGACGAAGTTCGGTCGGTCGGACTTGGTCAGTGCGGGGGTTCCTCTCGGTCAGACCGAGAGGGGCTCTCGGTCGTGCACGTTGCAGCGCAGCGGGGTCGGGAGCTTGGGCGATGCGAGGGATTTTGTCGGTCAGACCGACAGATCTCGTCGGTCACAGCGGGCGGGCCAAGTTGCAACGTTGCAACTTGCAACGAGGCGGAGCGGAGAGCGGGTGCGGGGCGGCCTCTCGGTCGCTGCGGGCGGACCCATCGGTCGGGCGCTTGGCGATGCGGAGCGGAGCGGTGCGGGTGGTTGTGCGAGGATGTCTCTCGGTCAGACCGAGAGAGAGCCTCGGTCGGCGCGGGCGACGGCGGGGGGGCGATGCAGCGGGCTGTGCGAGCGGCGATGCGGGGTGCTGCTCCGGTCGTGCAAGGGGATTTGCGGGGGAGAGCTCCGGTCGTGCACGTTGCGATCGTCGCAACGTTGCGACGAAGCTTTGGAAGAGGAAACGGCGGCTAGGGTTTTGAGCAATGACGAAATAACTTTGCCTAGGGCTAATTTAAATAGGTTAGAGCTAGGGTTAGGGTTTGGGTTTAATAAAAACGTAATTAAATAATTAAAATAATTAATTTAAAATAAATTTACTCTTCTCTCCCTCACGCAAAATGGGTGCGGCCAAAAATTCTAAAATTTTGCCTAAAAATTCTTTAATACGTTATTATAATATAGGAATTTTATTGTAATTAAAACTCTTATAAAAATAGGTTTTAAAATTATTTAAAACTTTCAAAAAAATGGAAAATAGGTCAAATTAAGTCCAAAAATTGTAAAATAATTCTGGGGTGTTCGGGACGACTAATGAAAGAGGGTGGAGAAGACAGATCTAAATTTTGACGTCGAGAGACGAAACTAAAAATAGAAACGTCTCACGTCAAAACAGAAAGTCGCGACGTTACCTCAAATAAGTTAGTATCTCGGAAGAACGACTCGAGATATGTCGTTCCCAAGTTGATCCACAATCTAATACTTTCAGAGACGATCACGACGACATATCACACCAAAAACGTTCAAAAACAACTAAAGTCTAAAATAAACACGTGCACGATCAAAAGCACGTGCACGAAGAAGGTACGATAGAAACAGGCCGTTACATTATCCCCACCAGTATCATGATCCATTGCCATTCTTACATTTTTTTTTGCAGTTGGAATTTGGTATCTTCTTAATGCCAATTAAGAGTGGGCCGGTGACTGTTTTATTTGTAGGACCAGAAAATAGAACTGATGTACGAAAAGCTCGGCCTCACATTTTGATTCATGTGGTCCCTTCGAGGGGTTCGGCCAGCGGGATGCCCTCAAACAGGGGGTGTGTGTGTGAACGGGTTATAGTGGGGTTTTTTTTAGTTTTGATATTTATCAAAATGTTGCAGATTTATACAAGCCTATAGAAAAGCTGTGTAAAATCATAGCTAACAATATTTTGTAATTATCTACGAGATTGATAAGTTTTACCTCTAGATCAAAGATCTAGGGACGATCGTAATAAGAAAAATCCGTATATCGAAATCCCGCTCCCGATACGCCTAAAGATCGCCGCAACGGTTCGCCGCAACGGTTCGCCGCAAGCCGGATCGCTGCAACAATAGATTCCTTCGCGACTGTTCGCCGCAAGCCGGTTCGCCGCAACAAGAGATTCCTTCACGCGTAGGAGGTTAATTGTTGAGGGGAGACGAGAGGAAAAGCTCAAAAGATGAGAGCGTTGATGCTGATAACGTGTTATAAGTTGTAGAAAAAGGAGTAACCATGGCACATTGCCATGGTGCTATATTTATAATCTCATATGGTATCTCAAGAGTCATGGAAGCCAAAGGTCCCCATTACTCCAATAAGTTGAGAGTAATGGAGGGATAAAGTAGCGACGATGCCAAAGGCCTCCCTCACTTACAACATTTAGCTTGTTGTAAGGTGTGAATTTTTCTTAAAAGAACAGTTTTTTCTGACTATGACTTATCTGACAAAGATTTGCTAGTATGCTAGACAGAAATTAGCGAGCGACAATATTTTTGGTATTTAAAGTATGGCTAATTAAAGTTGTAAACAATGGTCTTAAATGAAAGAAAAGATTCAACATTGATATCTTCTCAAACATCATTCACCTCCACCACAATTAAATTAAAAAAACAACGAATTAATCGAAGACTTGATGGACATTTACGCTATACAAAAGTTAATAAGAAAATATCAAAAGCCGAGTACTGTAAACAAAAACAGCATTCGAGATAGCATTTGAGACAACATTCGAGTCAGATCCAGAGCTCGAGCCTGATAGATCAAACTTGAGCCGAAGCCTGAGTGCGCAATTGAGCAGGAATCAGATCTTGATATCGAGCCTAAGATGGAGCCACAGTTAGAGACAAAGTTTGAAATAATATCTGAATTAATGCATCTATTAGATTTCACATAGAAGCCAGTATCGGAGCCACTTGTTAAGCTTGAGGTAGTTGCGCAAACCAAGTATATCATCCCAGTTGATTTCCAAATTTTGGTATTCTCTAACTACAAGATATTGCTTGCTTTTATTGGATTGTGCATCCTTGCCACGTTTCAATCAGTGGTGAATTAGGAAGCCTAAAGGGAGTGATGATCGTCCTTCAGTTGATCTTCGAGCTTAGGTTACAGAACCCGAAGGAATGCTAGGCTCCAATGGCGCTCTTGAAATTGTTCACCCTAAAGCGACAGTGCAATGATGCGCATACGATTGAGCAGAAATCTCGCCCCTAAGAAGCAGCAGCAATCATCGGTATAAAAACGATATCATAAACGGTATCAAAAGAGAATTTTTGATTTAGAGCTTTTGTGCGACGAGCAGTGCTTACACACAGCAAGAACAAATCACTAAACAACGCCTCTTTTTTTCAACCGATGAATCACTTCAACACCACCAAGATCACAGTCCAGATTTACAGATTTCGACGGAAAATAAAACATTTGACAAATGGTGCGAAAAGAATTACATCAGACAAACGCATTCTAGAAAGAATTCTTAGTTGTTGAAACGGGCAGCACAGCTCCTCCTAGATTGCTAAAAACATTAGAAAAGGTTATTTAAAAAGGGTATATTAAAGAAAGCAGCTGATACTCATCGAGAATTTGAAGAAAGGCAATCAGGATCACATAATAGATGAGCCGGCGACCATTACCCAAAACTGAAGCGCCGAGATTGTGGGAGGATAATTGAGATGCCCTTGATGAGCAGAATCTGTGTTTAATCAATCTTAACCGATGAGTAGATCAGCCTCGTGAACCAGAAGCACGCGTAGAATCCGATGGTCCCAGTAAGCACAAAGAAAGAATAGGAAGCGATGAGCATGTAGCCAAAGTACAAGATCCCGGACACAGGCTTTGTGATCTCCAGTTTGGTGAAGAAGTAGAACGCCGCATAGAGGAATAGATAGAGCGCGGAGGAGCCTGAGGTCAGGTAAGCTCTCCACCACCACATGTAGTCTTCGCTGCAGAGCTGGAAGTAGCACAGCACGATCGTGATCTCAGCACAGGTGACGATGAGGATGATGAAGACCAAGAAGAGGAACCCGAATATGTAGTAGAACTGTTGGAGCCAGATCGAGGTCAGGATGAAGAAGAGCTCGATGAACACGGCTCCAAAGGGAAGGATCCCTCCTATCAGTATCGAGAAGATGGGGTTCATGTACCAGGCCTGTTCCGGGATCTGCCTGGGGATCTTGTTGGTCTTCACTGGGTCTTCCATGGCCGGCTTCTTGAACCCAAAGTAGCTTCCCACATAAACCAATGGAACAGAGATACCGAACCAAAGCAAGACGAGGGCAAACATGGTGGTGAAGGGAACGGCACCAGAAGATTTTTCTCCCCAGATAAGGGCATTCAACACGAAGAAGATGGCGAAGACAATTGCAGGAAACATGAAGGCCGTTTTCAGAGTGATTTTCTTCCATTCCGAACCTTTGAACATCTTGTAAAGTCTTGAAGAGGAGTATCCAGCAAAGATGCCCATGAAGACCCAGAGGAGGAGCATGGCTGTCATCAATCCTCCTCGGTTTGATGGGGATAGGAAGCCAAGGACGGCAAAGAGCATGGTCACAAGTAGCATGCCAAGAAACTGAACGCCTGTGCCAACATAGACACACAGAAGGTCGGAGTTGGCCGGAGGCCTGAACACATCGCCATGGACTAGTTTCCAGCCAGTCTCTTCTTGGGCTTCTTCTTGGGTTTCAAGCTGGTTGTACTTGGAAATGTCCCGGTATAGGGTTCGCAACATGATCATGGCTACCATGCCGGAGAGAAAGAGAACAATCATCAGAGAGTTGACAATGGAGAACCAGTGGATCTGGTCATCATTCATTAGGAGGTAAGTGTCCCACCTAGATGCCCACTTTACATCACTCTCCTGATGAGAAAAGGAAGAACGAAAACATGTTATAGCATAAAACTCGCTATAATTTGATCATAGTATTTTATTACTTGCACAGTCTCATGCCTGCAGACTTACCCTATCTATCAAATTATTTCAATATTTACAGTCTTTTATACTTAAACATCACCACCCAATACCTCCCGGCAGATCTGATTATAGTTAGATGCTAATAATTTTTAAATGACTAATTTATGGTATGAAGAATTTTTTATAGAGAATGGACACGAGGATGTACTAATTTCATACCCATAAGATTGATCAAGCATTCAGACTCCAGAATAAAATGGTTTGATGTGACTTTTGAGTATAGAAATTTAAATTTTACAACCGCATGAACTTTCTATTTACCTCTGCATGTGCCGAATAATACCAGTTTTTCAAGTAAAACTTTTTAAAGTAAACTTGTCAAATTAAAAACCCGTCAAATATGTTATTGACGTAAAATATCATCAATGTGGGGGATGAAATGCAACGTTTCAAATTGGGGTTTTCAATATTCCATTGGACTTGCCGTGGATTTCTAAAATTTCCATAGGTTAAAAATAAATCACTAGCTTATATTCCGCTAATCCTATGTGCTTCAAAAGTGGGTATGTTTGTAGAATGACATTGGATTACTTAACCATGTTATGCTACATTCCCCTCAGGTTAAAACTCCCGTGTGTCATTATCTTTTGAACGTCTTGCCTAGACATTCTTTTGCCGAAAGTAAACATGACCCTTGTTATAGTTCAATTGACAGAAACACCCTGAAATTACACTCGAGATGATGATAAACTGTCCAGCAATCATCCTATCACTAGTATCCAGACTAGAAGGAATATTTCAGGGCATCCAAGTGCCAAGTAATGTACCAGATTCACTAAAAGTACAAGACCACAGGAAAAACTGATAAAATTTTCAGAGGTAGATGCAGTCCCTTACGGAAGCTAATAAATAAACTATGGCAAAAACAGTTTGTAGTGTAGACACACACACACACACACACACACACAGAGAGAGAGAGAGAGATCCTGCCAGACCTCCACATATGTGCTGAAAGACCAAGCTTATATGTAAAAGTGTTTATCAGCCACTTGTATTTAGTAGTCATACCTGAAACTCGACATCATATGTGAATATAATGTCATTCTTCTCTTCCACCTCCTGTGGAGAATCCGAGCTCACAACTGTTTTCTTCGCATGAGGGTCACAGGTGGACAGCCTAGTCTTACCCTCCTTCCAGCCACCTTCGTACTCATGCTTAACACTAAAACATCAACGAGGGAGGAAGGTTGTTAAGACCAGACACAAATGCGTTCACACAAATTCAGTTTTGGAGGATGTTAAAGAACCTGAATGGTTTGACCTCAAATCCTACAATCCTAGCAAGATCCATTTGTTCATCCTTGTGATATTTAACAAGAAAGGATAGATGGTTGTGGATAAAATACATCTCATCCTTGCTCTGCGAAAAAAAAATAAGATTTAGTGAAAGCAGTCATATGATAATGCAATGTTTTCTGCATCAGTTCTAAATATCAGCATGTAATTACTCCAGAATATTGGCCTTTGACGCCAACATGAAAGCCATGTTGGTACACTGTTGGAGAAACCTGATCCAGCCGTTTGATAGGAACAACTAGCGGAAGATTGTCAAGGATCCTGTAATATGTCACGTCAATGTATTTGCATTAGAATAATGGATGATAATGTTAGTGTAATTTCAATGTAATATTTCAAGAGCAAAAGGCTATGTTTGCTTAGATCAGGTGGCTTACATATTGACCCGGTACTCGTCTTCTATCTTCTCCTTTAGTTCCTTGGCTTCTTTGTCAGTGAGAGTTATCTTGCAAACAATGTGGCACATCTCAGGTTCTCTCATCTCAAACTGTACACAAGAGACATTTAGAAAATTGGAATTGCAATTCTAGTGAGATTAAACTGAAAAAAACAACTGGATCAACTGGACGGAATCGAACCACATAGGGAGAATTTTCAATCCGGTCACCACGAAGAACTTCTCCCAGGTTTTCTGCACTATCAATTATGGTATTTGGCTTACAGTAAGGAAGAGAATAGTAAGAATATGGAAGTTGGGTCTTTGTAGAAGTCAGTTTGTTCACTTTCACCGCCAGCGGATCTTTCTGCAGCCAAAAGTTGAATACCTCAGTACAAGAAACATGGAAAGGCAAAATAACCAAATTAAAGTTCTTGATAGGCATAATATAAGTGAAATTTCAGATTTCATATATAAATTACTGTCTAGAGTATTTCAAAGTGTTCAAAATACAACAATATACTCTCACTGGTCCCACGCAAATTCAACTTAGCTGACCCCACGCTTATATTACTCCATGGTGTTTACACTCAGTCAGACATACAACAAAAGTAAAAATGTACTATCAAGATGCACTGGCAAACGTATGAAAATGAGAAGGAAGAACTTGAATGCTAAAATAAGAACAACCAGTTAAAGAAAAAGTGAGATACATAGTAAATTTAGCGGAGTTTAACATGGCTTGCATGTAAGTTGTTAGGCTAAGTTGTTAGGCTAGAGGGATGTAACCTATTTAGCAATCTTGCTTTAAGTTGCAGCCATCTTTGAAATCCAAAGACCGGTAATGAGAAAATTTCATCAACAGTGAATAAAGTAAATTTTCTTGTGTTCCAAGGAAAAAATCCCTAGTGCATTGGTTCAACAGGTTCCGTGATTTAAATTTTATATAATACATAACAGGTTAAAACTAGTTGATTAATAATTAAAATTATTCAAAAGTTTATTATGGTTACCTCATACTCAAATTCAAAGAATCTATGAAGTAATCAATTTTATACAATAAATACAACATTAGATGAAATAGAACCTAAAATAAATCATCAAATAATTAAGAATTAATACATAGTCCCACTTTCCTTTAATCTTTCACGCCTATGAGTAAGGATTGAAAAGAACGCATGACCTGCAGAAGTTATGATGTGTCATATGAAAGTGTGTTACTTCTCTAATTGGGAGTAGAACAATTATGTTTTGAATATGATCCAATGACAACCATGTGTGACTGGAAATTTGAAGAACTAACTAGCAAGATAAAAGGGAGTATATTTTTATCATTTGTACATCCAAATAAGTTCTAGGAATCGTCAACCATTGGAGAAAACATTTGGGCTTGCAAGTCAACCATTGGAGAAAACATTTGGGCTTGCAATTGACACTCTGGTAATTCTTGAAGTTTTTCACATCAATCCAAATTCCTGGATATTATGGCTTGGATATCTTCAGAGAAGAACTAATACCACTGGGACAAATCAATATACACACATACAAATGAACTTCATTATGATAGGAACTTGTACGGTTTTGGGTGGTAAAAATCAGATATTTATAGATATAAGGAGGAATACAAGATAGGTCGGTTTTTTCCGAGAAGAAACCACTCTCCCAATCCACCGATTCGAGAGGATGGCTGCATTCTCCACAAAAAAGGATCTAACAATCCACAGAAAAGGATCTAACAAACCTCCTATGAGTATCATACCCCCTAATCTCTCTAAACCCCACTAATAAATATACTAATCAGGTTTTTCCAAAATTACAGAAACGCCTCCTGGACCCCAAAATTACAGAAAATGCCACTGAATGCGATCTCATCACATTATCAGTTCGACTTCTTCAGAAAATTGATACTTGGACAGAGTGCATGAACATGCATGCATGCTCAAAAACATCATCATCATCATCATCATTATTAGATATCGTATAATATCCTTTCTGCAACAGAATATAGTTGTGTAATGGTGAAGCAATCTCACAGAGAAAGCTCCGACAAAAATTGGTAGTAAAATATGACCACCGATCAACCTAATACTCAATCTCTGTGAGTTGGCACTACGTTGCAAACCAAGGCATCAGCAAGAGATGACTCTGCCATGAAAGCTTCCTGGCCGATTTTATCATAGGCAATCCCAAATTTTCTAACATATATCCAAGTATTTCAAGTTAAGGAAATTAAGAAGCAAGCCTCCAAATTTTCCCAAACAAGAAAAGAGTGGTATGATAATGATTGTAATGGGGATGATTTCATGTGTGAGGCACAAAATAAATCAAAGTGCCAAATGAAAAGCACATTCCCAAAACACTGCATGCATCATGCACACATGCATGTGTGCAAGTGCAAGCTCATGAATAGAAAATCACTTACTCTAGTTGCTCTGAAAAAAATAACAATGCCTTTTTCCCAAAATCTTTTGGAGTTAATTGTATGATTCTTGTACCAACATATCATAATTTGATAATTTATTTCCCTAGACCTCATTGTACCCCCCCCCCCCCCCCCCCCCCCCCCCCCAAAAAAAAAAAAAAAAAAAAAAAAATTATTTTGTAGTGGCAAATTGCAACAGAATCGTTGTTGGAGAAGAAGAAATATTATAGAAGGCTAAAATACTTGGATAGATGAGAATGTACTCAAGCAAATTATATTGACATAACACAAAATTTTCTTCTTCGCACTTTAGTTCATCCACATCTTGTTGACAACTTACATAACTTCTTCCCCTAACTATTCCCTTGCTATCTCTCTTTAACTTTCCTTTTCCCACGACTATTTCATTGCTTGATCTCTTTGTTGCAAGATCTTTTAGATATGCTTCATCACAAACTATTACACCTACCAATGTTCTTATCATATGCTCCACCCACCAGTACTCACCACATCCAATTTTGATTAAATGCAAGCCATGTGGCTACTGACATGAAAAACCAAATTTGGAGTTAATTTCCAACACTCATAAAAAAATTTTGAGTCATGGACGGTAATCTTTTGAATTTTTTAAGAAAATTTTGCCTTCGATGGTTTTGTGAAGAATGACAAACTAAACAAACACCTCACACAAGCTTGTGAATTAATAATCAAGATTAATGACAATTCTCCGCTCCTAAAACAATTTCACAACCAATAGCAAATAAATATTAGATCGCAAATCGAGGAAACAGGAAAGAACACACCTGACACTTAGATTTATACTAGTTCAACCAAATCAGTGTACATTGAGTTGGAGAGATCACTATCATATCGTATTAAATAGAATTACAATATCTAGACACTTGGATTTCAACGTTTCCAATCCATAATTTTCAATTTTGAAGAAAATTGAACATTTTGGAGAAAATAAGAAGAGAGACTCAAAATAAGGGCTCGGGTTACTGTAGAATAAGGGCTCGGGTTACTGTAGCTACAGTAACCAGCTACAGTAACCCGAGAGCCACTTTTAAGTTTTGATGGCTTGCAACAACAAGGACAAGATCTCACTAATACTTTTTTACCATATGGCTAATTAACTTATATAGCCTAATAAGTTATAAACCAAAACACAATAAGAATTTGATCAGGATCCAAATTCTTTAATTTGGATCCAAACAAAAGAAAATAATGCTCGTAATTATAAGTCCTATGTCTTTTAATATCATTAATTTCAACACTCCAACTTGATACTACACACCCTAATGCCAAAACATAGACCAATACATGTCGCCAACATGTTCATAACCTCCACCGTCAAACCAACCGCCTCATGATTAGACCAGGTCACTTGGTTAGTGAACTTTGCACTAAGCATCCAACAAATCCCCTTACGCATGTAAAACACCAAAATCAATGTTGCAACAACCTCATCTATAAAAAACTAAAGTGATATCTAGTGTCTCTCTGTGCCACCCAGTGACACACTAGCAACTATGCCAGCAAATTAAGTTTGAGCAATACTCAAACTTAGATACCGGCAATAGCTTTGTAAATATGTCAGCTGGATTCTTCTTTGTATAAATTTTCTTGAGATATATATTCTTTTTGTTGTCCATTGCGACCAGAAAAGACTCACTTTCTTCAATAGGTTGTCAATGTTAGGTTCTTTGCCAATTAAATTACGCTTGACTATCGCAATTCACTATCACACCAAGCTCAATCCCCAAATCACACAACAAGCTCTTCAGATAGATTGCTTCTTTTGATGCCTCTATCGCTGCAATTAACTTGGCCTTCGCATTCGATACGGTCACTATAGACTGTAACTTTGAACTCTAGCTAATGGCTCCATCTTCTAAGGTAAATACATAGCCCGAAGTTAACTTTCGTCTATCTTTATCACCTGCAAAATCCGAGTCATGAAATCCCCTTAAATCGCAACTTATACCAACTTTACCCGCATACACCAAACCATATCTAGAAGTATCTTTCAAGTAACGCAATACCCACTTCACGGCTTGTTAATGCTCTTCCCCCGAATTAGACATATAGATATTCACAACTCCTACCACATGAGTTATATCTAGTCTCGTACACACCATGTTAGACATTGAACTACCAACTGCACTAACACATGTGACTTTAGCCATATAAGCTTTATCGCCTTCTTTCATCAACATCTTTTTCAAAGAAAAACATCTTTATTCAATTTTAACTTCAACTTTCGCACCTCTATCACATTCTTGGAAGCTACCAACACATCATCCACATACAAGAGCAAATACACAATCACCATTTTCCATCTTCTTAGAAATGTACACATGCATGATGCTCCTGCTGAACCCATTTTTAAGCATGAACCTCTCTTGTTCCATTATCTCAACGATTGCCTTAATACATATAATGATTTGTTAAATTCGCAAATATGCTTCTGCTTACCTGCAAGCATAAATCCCTATGGCTGCTTCATGTAAATTTTTTCCTCCAACTCATCATGCAAGAAGGTTGTCTTCGCATCAAGTTGCTCAAACTCAATGTCATACATCCAACCATATCTAACAATATCAAGATTAAAGTATGTCGAACCATCCGTGAGAAAATCTCATCATACTCCTCTCCCTTCCTATGCGAAAGCCCCTTCGCTACCAACCAGGCTTTATACATCCATACTTCACTTTGAATACATATTTGCAGCCAATAGCCCTTTTTCCCTTTGAAAGTGTAATTAACTCACATGTCTCATTCCTATCTTTCTTTAATGGCGCACATCCACTTATCCGCTTAAAGCTTACATCGGTACTCATAGCTTCTTCAAAGTTTATCGGATTGTCTAGCACAACATGCAATACATAGTCCATTTGTGCATCAAAACTCAAATTTGTGAAATCATCGTAACCATAGTAGACTGGAGGATTTATAGTGCGACGACCCACTCTGTTAGCAATTGAATCATCAATAATAGTTTTAGGACTCTCACCTCGACTAAAACTCCATTGTTGTGTTCACTGTCGCTTCTGGTAGTCTCAGATTCTTATGAACTATCAATAGAATTGCTCTCAATTATCACCTGCTTGTCAACACTTTGCTCAAACCTGCATGACGGAACCACATGATCCACATCTTTTGGTACATCACTCACCTGGCTAACGTCCATGGAACTACCTACTTTCCCTTTCAACATGGATGACTCATCGAAAGTAACATGTCTACACATTAATATCTTCTTTTATTTGAACACCAAACTCTATAATCCTTCACACCATCTGTATAATCCATATAGATTAGCACAACAGAAAGAATATGCAAGAAATAAACAAGTCAAGAGATCACAATTGTAGACACAACAAATTTATCCTGGTCCATTCCTCAAGGGCTAGACCAGTCTCCAAATCTCTGTTGGGCTTTAATACAATATTATACAAAATAGTACGACCCACCTCACCTCCAACGAGGATTTATAAAACACTCACCTTGCCCACAACAAGAATTTCTCACCACCTCACCTACAATGAGAATGTCCCTCTCATACAATGCAAATAAGAAAATAATTACAGAGAGCTTTGAAGATACAAATACCTAGCCGATGGCTTTGAAGCTCGTGTGAAAATGTACTGCAATTAACCCAAACACTCACCGTTGAGCTTGAAGAACTTGATCTCTACAGATAAGAAATAGCTTTGGGAGATCAAGAGTTTTAGGCCAAGAAAATATGGAGCTTTTGGGAATTTTTGGTAAAATGGGATTGAAAAACTATTAGCTTAAAACCCTTTTTCTTAGGAAAATAATGCTCAATAATCTTGTGTTTAACCCGTACACAAGTTATCTATATATAGAGACGAATTCTCTATAAAACATCTCCACAAAATCGTCTCCCAACTAACAGAAAAATACAATCGTGTCAATCAAGAAACAGGTCAAAATGTGATCGTTGGGAGTCTAGGAGTCGACTCCTGTTTTGCTAAGTGTCAACTCCTAGGAAGAAACAGAAAGTCCTGAGAGCATCCATTTACTCAGGAGTCGACTCATGTATATCTGGGAGTCGACTCCTGGGTCGACTCCCAGCACAACAGGAATCAAACTCCTGAATCAACTCCTAGGCTTATATATATATTTATATAATAATGGATATCATACGCCATATGAGAGGATGTCTCATATGGCCTCTCACATAAAAGTGGCGTATGTGGGCAAGTACAAGCCCGCATGGGCTTGTCCTTGTTGTACTTGACCCCTTTTATGTGAAAGTGTATATGAGACATCCTCTCATATGGCGTATGATACCCATTAATCACATATACATATATATGATACGGGCTCTAAACTTAAGGAAATGACTTTAAAACATCTTCAAAACATTTTGAAAGAATCCTAAATGTGTGTGAGCTTCAAACATGACTAACAAAATACGATTAGAAGTAAAACAATTACATGAAAAGAAAGCTTTTACATAGAAGTTCCTTGATCCAAGCATCATACTACAAGCTTCTCGTCTAGTTTTCTTTGATCTTTAGTTTTGTTAAACTCCCTCCTAACTTTGAGATACTCTTGATTCGCCTTAAGTTCTTGCATGCACTCGTAGATGTTAGATGACATGTTTGCTCATCATCAAAACGACACGGGATGAGACTCAATATCTCAATACTATGGCCTTCCAAACCTTAAAACTTTTCGAACACATCTGATTTAGGTATCATTACTTACACCCATTATTGAAAATAATGACACTAAAACACACGGGTCTTATAACAAGAGGCATTGTTTCTTTATTTGGATCCAAATTAAAGAATTTGGATCCGGATCAAGTTCTTATTAGGTTTTGGGTTTATAACTTATCAGATAACATAAGTTAATTAGCCCAGGACTAAAAAGGATTAGAGAGATCTTAGTCTTGGGTTGCAAGCCATTAAAATCCTAAAAGAGGCTCTTAGGTTACTATAGGTTCAGTAACCCAAGTCCTATTTTGAGTATGTCTTTGAATTTTCTCTAAAAGAGTTCAGTCTTCTCCAAAATCTTCTCCAAAATTGAAGTAAGGACTTGGAAACATTTGTAATCTAAAAGCCTAGATATTGTAATTCTATTTAATACAAAGTGATAGTGATCTCCAACTGGATGTACACCAATTTAGTGGAACCATTATAAATCTTCTTGTCAGGTGTGTTCTTCCCTTCTTTCATGTTTTGGATCTATATTTCATTGCTATTGTTTATGAAATTATTTTAGGTGTGAAGAATTGTCATTAGCCTTGATTATATTCACGATCTTGTGTGAGGTATTTGTTTGTCTTGTTATTTCAATTTCACCAAGTGGCATCAAAGCTTTGATGATTAGAATTGAAATCGAAGTGATGACGGAAGGTTCTCCTAGAAGCAATACAACCGGGGGCAATGGGTTTGAATTTGAATACGAGTGGATCATAAAGTTCACAATACAAAATTGAGAAATTCAATAGTAAATGGAATTTTGAAATATGACAGTATGAGATGAAGGATATAATGAGAAAGATCAGGTATATCTAGTTTTTTATGATATTGAGACATTACGGGAATGTATTAAGGTGTGAGAGACTGAAATTGAGGATTCAGCCATGACGACTATTTAGTTAATTTTGTCAGATGAATTTATATATGAGGTATCTGAAGAGACAATGGCAAAGGGTTTATGGAAGAAGCTTGAAAAGCTTTAATTGAAGAAATCACTCACGAAGTGGTTAATTATGCTAAAGGCATTCTTCATATTTAAGATGGGGAATGGTACTTCCCCAGAGGATCACTTATATACATTTAATGGGCTTGTGATAAATATGAGGGCGTTTGGGTTAAAGATAAAGGGTGAGGCAATGATCCTACTTTTATCATTACCAGAAAGGTATACAACATTGAATTAAGAGAGTGCCACAGAATCCTTCTCTTGAGCATGAGGCAATGGAATAACGAAGAGGATGAACCGAACTCTATTGGAGAAGGCAAGATGCTTGAGATTTCATCCAGTTTGTCAAAAGGATTTTGGTCTAATGTAAATTCTATTGATACTCACTTGATGAACAGAATTCCATCATCAACCATTGATGGTAAGATTTCAGAAGAAAGTGTGGAAGGGAAAGCCTATTTGCCTAGATTATCTTTGGATTTTTGGTAAGCCCGGTGTATGTGCATGAAAAGAATGACAAGCTTGAGCTGAGAGCAAGAAAATGTGTGATGATGGGTTCTGCAGATGGTGAAAAGGGTTATAGAGTTTGGTGTCCCGAGGAAAATAAGATATTGGTGAGTAGACATGTTACTTTCGATGAATCAATCATGTTGAACGGAAAGTAGTTGGTTCCACAGAAGTTAGCTAAACGAGTGATGTACCAAAAGATGTGGAGCATGTGATTCATTCCCGTTAGTTAAGCAAAATGTTAGCAAGCGGGTGATAACTGAAAGTGATTCTATTAATAGTTCATAAGAATTAGAGACTGCTAGAAGCGACAGTGAAAGCAACAATACGAGTTCTAATCTAGGTAAGAGTCCTATAATTATTGTTGATGATTCAATTGCTCACAAAGAAGGGTCCTTGCACTATAAAGCATCTAGGCTACTATGTTGTGATGATTTTGCTTACAAAGGTTTTGATGCATAAATGGAGTATGCATTACATATTGAGCTAGACAATCCAATAAACTTTGAAGAAGCTATGAGCCCAGATGTAAGCTCTAAGTAGATGTGCACCATGGAAGAAGAAATGGAATCCTTACATATGAATAGGACATGGGAGTTGGTTCAACCTCCGAATAAAAAAGGCTATTGGCTGCAAATGGATATTCAAAGTGAAGGATGGAAAGGAACAAAGCTAGGTTGGTAGCGAAGTGGTTTTCACAAAGAAAGGGAGAGGGTATGATAAGATCTACGCACCAATGGTTTGACATAGTTCAATCCGAATATTATTAGCTATGGTTGCCGTGTACGACATGGAATTGGAGCAACGTGAAGCCTCCTTGCATATTGATTTGGAGGAAGAAATCTACATAAAGCCACCAGAAGGATTTATGTTTGCAAGTAAGCATGCTCATGTTTGCAAATTAAACAAATCACTGTATAGATTAAAGCAATCGCCAAGACAATAGTACAAAAGATTTGATAGGTTCATGCTTGGAAATGGGTTCAATAGGATTATCAAGGATGCATGTGTATATTTCAAGAAGATGAAAAATGGTGATTGGATGTACTTGCTCTTGTATGTGGATGATATGTTGGTAGCTTCCAAGAATGTGGTAGCGACGCGAAAGTTGAAATTAAAACGGAATGAAAAGTTTGACATGAAAGATCTTGGAGCAGCAAAAAAATTTTAAGTGGGAAAATCATCACAAATCAAAAACAATGTAAGTTGAGAATTACACAAAAGGAATTGAAAATTCACTGATTTGGTATTGGTTTGGTTTGGTGTGGATAATGCAAAACCAGTATCTATATCCATGAATATGCATATTTTGCTTTCGTAAAAGATGTCTCCGATGAAAGAAGTCGATAAATCTTAATGGCTACAGTCCATTATGCTTACGTTGTTGGTATTTTATAGTATGTCATGATGTGTATGAAACCGGATATAGCTTATGCAGTTTGAGTTGTGAGTAGATATGTATAATCCTGAGAAAGAGCATTGGCAAGCCGTGAAGTCGGTATTGTGTTAATTGAAAGGTACTTCTAGATATGGTTTGATGTATGCGGATAAAGTTGCAAGCCGTGAAGTGGGTATTGTGTTACTTGAAAGGTACTTCTAGATATGGTTTGATGTATGCGGATAAAGTTGCAAGGTGGATGGGGATAAAGTTGGTTTGAGTTGTGAGTTTAGGAGATTTTGTGATTCAAATTTTGCAGGTGACAAAGATAGAAAAAATTTACTTCAGGCTATGTATTTACAAAGGTGATGGAACCATTAGCTAGAGATCAAAGTTGCAGTCTGTAGTGAGTTCATTGGTTGCAGAGGCCAAGTTGATTGTTGCTGTGGATAAAGCAAAATAAGCACTTTATCTTAAGAGGTAGTGTGATCTGGGGATTGAGCTTGGTAGTGTGATAGTGAATTGCAATGTCAAAACACAATTTATTTAACAAAGAACCTAACATTCAGCTCAATGACAAAACACTGAAGTAAGAAAGTCTTTTCTGGTCTATATGGACGAAGAAAAGAATGTGTACCTTACGAAAATTTATACAAAGCAGAGTCCAACTGACATGTTTACAAAGACACTATTGGTATCCAAGTTTGAGCATTGCTCAAATTTAACTTATGTGCATAGTTGCTAGAGTGCCACAGAGTGGCACATAGACACTTGATATCACCTGAGTTTTTTATAGATAAGGTTGTAATGACATTGATTTTGGAGTTTCACCTTCATAAAGGGATTTGATGGACACTTGATTAGTTAGTGATACTAAGTGAGAAGCTCACTAATTATGTGTGTGTTGGCCTCATGATGATATCGTTGGTTTGAAAGTGAAGGTTATGAACTTGTTGGAGACACAACCCATGTGTTGGCATTAGTATGTGATAGTATCAAGGTGAAGTGTTGAAAATAATGATACAACACATGGGTCATGTACCAACGGGCATTGTTTCTTTTATTCGTATCAGATTTGGATCCAAATTAAAGAATTCGGATCCGAGCCAAATTCTTATTGTGTTTTGGGTTTATAGCTTATTAGGGTATAAAAGTTAATTAATCTTAGGGTTAAAAGTATTAAAGAGACCTTGTTCTTGGGTTGCAAGGTGTCAAAATCCTAAAAGAGGCTCTTGATTTGCTGTAGCTACAGTAACCCACGCCCTATTTTGTATTTCACGTTTTATTTTCTTTAAAAGGGTTCAATCTTCTCCAAAATTGAAGTTATGGCTTGGAAACCTTTGTAATCCAATTACCTAGCTATTGTATATTCTATATAATGCAAGTTGATAATGATCTCTCCAACTAGATGTGCACCAATTTGGTAGAATCACTATAAATCTCGATGTCAGGTGTGTTTTTCCATGGTTTCTCAATTTATGATCTATATTTTATTCCTATTGGTTGTGAAATTGTTTTAGGAGCAAAGAATTGTCATTAGCCTTGATTATTAATTCACGATCTAGTGTGAAGTGTTTGTTTGGTTTGCCACAATTCTAACACCCATAACTTTCTGGAAAAATCATCAATGAAGGATACAAAGTATCTGGCACCCCTTAGTAACTCAACTGGTGCGGAACCTCAAACATCAGTATGCACATACTCGAGGATGTCTCTTATGTCATGCTTCCCTACACCAAATGTCACCTTTATTTGCTTCCTAAGAACACACTCTTCACACAATTACAGCATCTCGAAGTTCACTCCTTTAATTAGATTCTGATTCTTCAAAACTTTTAAGCTTTTCTTCACGATATGCCCAAATCTGAGATGCCATAAGCAGTTCGAATACACATCATGTGAACTCTCCACTCCAACACTGGAATCATCTATAATAGTTGTCCCCTTCAGCAAGTATATGTTCCTATCATTAGTTCCTTTCATCACAATTATCGACCCTTTAGATACCCGCATTGCCTCCTTTTCAATAGTATTTTTGCAACCCAAAGAATCAAATGCTCCTAAAAATAATGAAGATTTCATCAAAGCCAGAACATGCCTAACATTCGTGCGTTTACGAATTACACCATCAAACATCTTAATACGTACTATACCAATGACAACTGCTCTGCACACAGCATCATTTCTCATAAGAATTGAACCTCCTCTACTCTCATATGTAATGAAGCAAATCATGTCTGACGTCATATGAAAGGATGCCTTGGAATCCATAATTCACACATGATTCTCAAACTCTGACGAGCACGTCGTCAGTACATTAAACTCACCATCTTCACTCTCCTACATCTTAGATACTGCAACTAATGAAGAAGTCTACATCTCCGCTTTATCCTTCTTCTTTCTCTTGGCCGATTTTCTTGCAAATCTAGGCTTTGATTTTGACCTCTACTTGTTTCTTGACTTTCTGCTCTTAAAACGCCCGCTGCCATTGTTTCCACCTCTTCTAGCACTTTTCACCTGTAGCAAACAGCTCTTGACTATCGAACTTTCCACTCACACAACCTTTGTCATCCGGTCGACCTGCCTTGACATATGTATCACAACTATAAATCATGGTATTAACAAATGTTGTGTATCTCTCTGCGACAATAGAAATAGGATCATTGCTTCATGCTCCTCTATCTTTAACCCAATCGTCCACATCTTCATTACAAGCCCATAGAAGGCAGCTATGTGATCATTCAATGAAATACCATCCCTAATCTTAAATGTGATAAATGTCTTCAATATATTTAACATGTTGGTTAGTGATTTGTTCAAATAAAGCTTTTCAACCTTCTCTTATAAGTCCTTTGTTATTGTCTCTTCAGATACTTGATATATAACCTCATCTGAAAAGCTTAACTGAATTAATATTAAAGTTCATTAATCTCGTGTTTCTTCAATATGCTAATTTTATTTCATGCCTCATGCTTAAAAATCTTTCAATGAAATTGATGTTATTTTCATGCTTATGTTTATTATCCTTTTCGATTGATGTCAAAAGGGGGAGAGAAGAAAATTGAGAAGAAAATTGAATATTAAGCGATGCATGAATCTAGAGGGAGCATGAGAGTAATACTTTTTGCATGATGACAAAAGGGGGAGAGATGGAAAAATTGAGAGTAATATTAGGGGGAGCATGAGACTAATACTTTTTGCATGATGACAAAAGGGGGAGAGATGGAAAATTTGAGATGCATGAATTAAGAGGGAGCTTATCACATATTTCATGAGAGCATATAACAAGGGGAGCATTGTATGATATTTATTTATCTTGTGCACTATATGACTTGCTCAATATCTATTTATCTCAATTTTCTAAGCTTGATTGTCATCATCAAAAAGGAAAAGATTATTGGCATAAGTTAGCCCACTAACTGAGCCAAAGTTTAATTTTGATGATGCCAAACAAGTCATATGAATCTCATATGTTTATCTAATGAGTTTCAGGTCAATCGAAAGTCAAACGAAAAAGAAACATGCAAAACAAGGGTTGCACGGACGTGCGTATTAGCTGACATGGCCATGTGTATCAGAATATGAAGTGTACACAAAGGGCCAAAGCAACACGGCCATATGAAGTGTACACAAAGGGCCAAAGCAACACGGCCATACGAGAGCTGACATTGCCGTGTCAAAAATAAACAGTAACTTGAAAGATTTCCTGCAGACTGGCACACGGCCGTGCGAGAGCTGACACGACCGTGTCAAAAATAAACAGTAACTTGTGAAATTTCCTGTAGTCAGTCACACGGCCGTGCAGAAGCTCCACACGGCCGTGCCACATTTGCGGATTTGAAGATGGGGCCAGAGCTCAAGCGACACGGCCATGCCAAATTGACGCACGGCCGTGTCAAGTTGCAGAATCCATATACAATGCAGATTTGACCAGTCAAACGTCCAGGTTTGACTAGCATTAATCTAGAGGAGGTTTAATTGATGATGAAGATATATTCAAAGTGGAGTTCCTAAATAATAGTGATATATCCAAATTAATGAAGATTTGATTGAAGATTAAATTGAAGATTTGAAGATTAAATTGAAGGATATAGATTCTAATTGAAGAGTACTCTTATCCCCATAAAAGAAGAACGCTCTCTTGGAGAAGCATCTCATTGGATCCCATTGAGATAAAAATCTCCAGAGATCATCCTCCTCCTTGCTTGGCCGAATTCATCTGCCCTAAGCTTCAAAGAGATCAAGTTCGTGGAAGAAGTTCGACAGACGACGCTGAAAAGTACATTACTTTCTCCACAGTGCTCGGATTGACGAACCATTTGTGTCGGGACGATCACGACTTCCCGCTCTACACTACGATGATATTGTTCAGATTTCAATCCATGTATTTAAATCAGTACTTTTAATTTAGCGTGAGTTGTATTATGAATAGCTTCATTCAAAGGCTATCTTTGGGCATATAATCTTTTGTTTTATTCTTGGAACGGTTCGATTACCACCCAGAAGCGTGATCAAAGTGTAACGGTTAGATCACCACACAGAAGTGTGATCATGTTGTAACAATAGGATCACCACCCGCAAGTGTGATAAGGTTTCTTTTTTAGGATTATCAAAACGGAGTTGAAATCCACAAGGATTTAGTGTCGGAGCAGAAGCGGAAGGCATAGGCGGGGAGCCACTCCGTTGAAAGTATTTGCTTGCATATCTCTGATATGTGATTGTGTGCTTTGCATTATTCCGTTGCGTGCTATATTTTTTAATTTGTATCATACACCCTATTCCCCCTAAGGGAGTTTTTCAACCTAAAGCCAAACGCAAACCCACTACTCCTTTATATAATCCCCCCACTCATTGTTATGTATTTGTGTGTGTGAATCTCTCTCTCTCTCTCTCTCTCTCTCTCTCTCTCTCTCTCTCTCTCTCTCTCTCTCTCTCTCCTCATTGTTATGTATATATGTGTGTGAATCTGTCTCCACCCCCTCCCCCAACCCTTCTTTCTCTGTCGATCCCTTGTGTATGTCTCTCTTAGTCCCAAATTAAAACAATGATGGCGATCGACAATCAAAGCAGCTGCGGCCATCAAAGCTACAGCGACAATTGAAGCGATGCAATCAAAAATCCAAGCCAAGTAAGCGGTCTCTTCCACCACGTCTTCTTCTAATTCTTCTTTTTTTCTTTTTCTTGATTTTGTTTTCCCAAAAGCTAATTATTGCTTTTTTGTATCAGAGTCATTAGATCTGTGAATGCTGGTAGCAATCAAGACAAGATCAAGCAGTACGTCGGAGGTCGGGATAGAGGGCAACATTGGAGATTGGCTTCTTATTATTCGATTGCTGTTGCTGCTTTTCTTATGTACTGCTGCTACTTCTTTTTCTTTTTCACCTTATCAACCTTTATAGTGTTGTCGTTTTACTTAGTTTCAAATGAAATCGTGAGAAATTACCCAAAACTGCCCAAAACCAACCAAACCCAAGATTCTGCGACAATTTCATACCACCCCGCTTTGAAACCGAAACTAATCAGCGGCTAAAACCTTGTACCTTGCTCTAATCTAATCAAGTATCAATCCTCACATAATATTTATTACCCTCCTATCTCCAACAGTCATTACATCCTTAAGGCTTAAAAGGTTATTCTAAATCTAGTGTCTACAAAAAGTACATAGAGTTCTTGTTGAATAAATTACATTTTTCTTTGTTTTGATCAATAGTCAGGATCCTAGAATCAATAATAAGTTCAATCGTACTAGAACACTCATTTGTCATACAATTAAAGGGTTATCTCTCCCAACTCCATATATTTACCGCAATTGATTTCCGCCTTCCCCAACTACATGACCTCTCTCCATGGCCATAACCATGTGTCTATGCAATACAACCCCTCATTTCAACATACCATGCACTTTTCTTTGCATGTTCGTAATCAATAACTTACAACCCTATCATTGCCAATATTGGAACTTTTACATAACCTTGGGATTCATATATAGATCACTGCCAATAATGGAACTTTTATATAACCTTGGGATTCATATATGGATCAAAGAGCGCTTCCCAGACAAGAAGTTAAATAGACTGTAACAAATGGACTTGAACTACTTTTCCTAAATCAAACCATCACAAAATTCCACATTAAATCCCCAAGCAAATAACGTGGCCGACCTATTAAAGGGAACAAACTGTTTATCCTCTTATCAATTGGATTAGTTGTTCGTTTGATTGACCTTCTCTTAAGCTAGGTGGGGTATTATTTATGAATGTAACTTGTGCTTGTGTTGTGGAATATTATGTTTTGATAACACAATAGCAAGTAAATTATAAAAAGGGCCTAATAAATAGTCATTTAATGGTAAACCATAAATTTGTCAAAGACAGCAGTCACTGTTGAACATATCATAAATGCATGATCATAAATTGGTGAAAGAGAAATAGAAAATCTAATGAAGTGTTTGAAAGATTAGCTGTCTCTCTCAGCCATATTAGTTAATATATATAGATATAGAACTTTAGATAAGAGTCCATGCACCGACACTCCCCCTCAAGCTGAAACATACATGTCTGGCTTATCATTATCACAAATGAACTGAATACATAAATCATTAAGCAGCTTTTTTGTCAATAAGTCGGTAAGTTGATTCACTATAAATAAATTGGCATGTCACCTTCTGTTGAACTAAGTAATGATCAACCTCGATGTGCTTTGTTTGTTCATGATCTACAGGGTTCTCTGCAATATTGTTGATAACCTCATTGTATTCGAAGAACGATCATGGCATTCGGTTAATGATATCAGCACTATTTTCAAAATCAGTGAGGAAAATCTAAGTGATATTTGGTGTAGTCAATGAAGGCGGTGCTGAAGTTGACAGTGATAATCCTTTTTTTAATTTGGATTTGGTACAAAATTAGGGTATGGTTTTTGATGTGTTGATACCATGAAGAGAGAGAAGATTTTGCTGGAGTGTTTTCCAGATTTGTTCTCTCTCAGGCCCATTGTTTAATACACACACACATAGAGAAGCAACTTTACATATCAGTCCAAGTATTTTACAATATTACACTCCAACATAAATAAAGAAATGAAGAAAGATATTAATGCCAAATGCTTAAAAAATGAACTTCGATATATTCATACATATATATGGACCTTTAAAAAAGTTGAAAATGAGTTCATTTATATTATGAAAATACCAAAACTAGTTAACTCCTTAACAAAAAAAAGCATTGCCTTTCTTGTAAGAGTGTTGTGCTTCCATGCATTTAAAGAATCGCCATGGTCGTGAAATTTATAATTTTCCCAAAACATTTAAAGTTGAACTGCTGGCCATGGGATTTGATCCCTCGCCAATACATTCCACTACTAAATCTGGTGCCTTGGACCATCCTGCCATACTTCGCTTTGTGTGTGTTTTTGAAGTAAATTAATTAATAAACTTCAAATGTGTGTGCACTATGAAGATTAAAGATTCCACTTCCATTGTTCTGTACACAATTTGTTCAATCAACAAACATTGCACAATTTTGTTGACCACTGTCATATTAATATTTCTTAATGCTTAATCGCACTCTTTTATGTTTTCTTACACATTAATCACGCATGGGTACCGAGGCTGTTTAAAGTTTATTAAGTAACTTTTGGCTGTTTAAATTAAACTATATTAATTGAAGTTTCTGTCAAATTTACTTTTCCTGCAGAAACCAATTAGTGATAATGTCATGTAGCGGCCCGGTTTTGGGCTTTTGACCTTTTGGCTGCTGTACAGTTTCCAAAAAATTAAATAGGTATTGACGGCTGCAGGATTTGATGCATCGCCACTTTAAACCAAGGCATTAAAATCTGTCGCCGAGGACCATGTTGTCACATTTTATTTGTGTAGTTTGCTAAATCAGTTGACAGTTATGTTCACATGATTTATAATCATTAAAAAAGGATGAAACTGTCGGCGGCTGAAGGGCTGAAGGGGCTTTGAAGCTACATCCTGCAGGATGAAATCTTTAACCTGAAGACCAATAAGCCCAATGAGATAACGTTGTTAAGATGTTGCACTGAAACAATTTTATGACCTTTTTTGCTTTTTGTTTTTCTTTGCGCACAACACAATTAATGTTGGATTTGTGTGTGCAAATAATTATTAACTTGTCTTAATATCCATTTTATGCTATGGCCTTTTAACGCCTGGGCTGTGAACCTTGCCATCTGTTTTGGTCTGAATGTGACCATGTAGGCCCACATGAAATAAACATAATTATTTGATGCTGAAGCATGTGGGCTTTTGGGCTCTTCCCTTTCATCAGCCTAGGCCTATCAGTTTTTTCATTTTGCAGTGGGACAAATAGGACCGAATATTGAAACAAAGGCTACAGGGCTACATCCATTCGCCTAAATTAAATGTTTAATTATGTTTTAATAATGTTTTGATGATTGCATTTTTTGATTAATTAAGAATGTAAATTATTAAGAGCACTTGTACATTCTTAATAATTTAGCCTTAATGTTTTGATGGGCAAGTAAATCTCATTATTATTTGATGAGCAAAACTAATACTATACATAAAACAAAGAATTCTAATCATGTTTAGTACAGTTTTAATCTTGAGAATTGAATTTGTTTTATGTTATATGTGTTATTTACCAAAGTGACCAAAATCAATATGTTTATTTACAGTTATATATTTATGTCACCAATAAAACTAAATGCATAGTACGTATTTTTATTGATTGTTGGAGTTTAAAATTTCCCAAAGGAAATTAAATTTTTCAATGATCGATGGACGTAAGAATAAAACTTGGATTTCTTAAATTAAATATATTTCGATTATCCACAGATATCACGTATACCTTTTAAGATGTTTAATTTCTTATGAATAATTTTATGGCATTTACTTAGGACGATATTGATGCGGATGCGGACGCATCGCCGCCGACTCCACCGACCATTGGGGATGCGGGTCCACCCATCGTGACTTACGTGAGGCGTAGGAAGCGCGGGGTCGTCACATAGTGAGTTTAGTGGGTCGAGTGGTATTTTAGTCTCTTCAGGCTAAATTAGTAAATCCCAGTTTTCTATTTAATTAGGGCCAGCCGTCTTTGTTAGGGCTATGCTTATTTTGTTGAAGAACATCCTTAGGCATCTTGCGAAGGATCTTTAGGCTTTTAATCCGTTCAAGTAAAAGCTAGGAGATCGAGTTCGTCTCGAAAGAACTCATTTATCTTTGTTCTTCCTCAAATTCTCCAATAAAAATCCCTCTTTTTAATTTTTCCTCCTTTAAAATCTGATTTCTATTGATTTGATCCATCGGATCGTATCAAATTGGTATCAGAGCAATAGATCCAAATGGCGGCAAGCACTCGCTCGAAGGCGGATTTGATCGAAGAGAAGATTCAAGGGCTACGTAAGGATCTTAATCGGGAGATCGAAGAACGGTTCGAGGGATTGAAGAAAACGGTGGGGGATTCTCTCAAGGATCACGCCCATTCGCAAGAAGACATCCAGATCGAACTTCGGGGATGAGGACGTACGCCGCGCAACAAGGCCGAGATCTCCGAGAATTGAAGGCGATGATACAAGCCCTCACGATGACGAAAGAAGGAGATCGAGGCAAGGAGATCCAAGAGGGTGGAGATTCTACCCTAGAATCGGCCTCCCTAGAGCAAGCGCGGACGACGGCGGAGTTTCCACATCAAGGCGACGTCGCGGGAGAGGCATAGACGACGGCACGGCCAACCTTAGACCTGTGCGGGCCTGTTTCACAAAAAACAGACCCTCGCGGGTCTGTTCAGACCACGGCAGGCCCTATCGGGCCTGCCCAAGGGCCGGCGGCCCAACCCAGGCCTCCCTAGGCCTGGGCGAGGCCGCCCGGCCAACCGGGGGCTTCAGCGCCCCCGGCGAACTCTCCCAGGCCTCCCCCGGCCTGGGTGAGCCCGCCGGGGCCACTGGGGGCCTCAGCCGACCCCGGCGGGGGCTGGGTGCAGGCGGCACCCCCCGCCAGGGCCGCCGGAGGTGCGGCACCCCCATCCGGGGGTGCGGGAGGCCACTGGGCCATTTTGGGGGGGCCGGTGAGTTGGAACGGGCCCTCCGAGGGGTCGACAAGCTGGGCCGCCCCTCCTGGGCGGGGCCGCCCGGCCAACCGGGGGCTTCAGCGCCCCCGGCGAACTCTCCCAGGCCTCCCCCGGCCTGGGTGAGCCCGCCGGGGCCACTGGGGGCCTCGGTCGACCCCGACGGGGGCTGGGTGCAGGCGGCACCCCCCGCCAGGGCCGCCGGAGGTGCGGCACACCCATCCGGAGGTGCGGGAGGGCCGCTGGGCCATTTTGGGGGGCCGGCGAGTTGGAACGGGCCCTCCGAGGGGTCGACAGGCTGGGCCGCCCCTTCTGGGGGCCCGGCGACTTCGTCTCGACCCTTTGGGGGTGTGGCAGGGTTCGTACCTCACTCTGGGGAAACGTTTGGGACAGTCGAAGGTGGCTGGGCTTTGGGGGCAGCTATTGAGACCCCGGCGGGCCAATTTTGGAGAGCGGAGATTACCCCACCTGGGACGAGGCCCATTTTTGCACGACCACCAAGGTTTCCTGGGCATCACTATCAGCCCGAGGCATGGGAGAGGCTTGCATGGCCGGAGGAGTTGTACGGGGTTGACGGGGGAGGCCCGATGGAGACCCGGGGTGGCGGGTTGGTGCGGGGAGGTGACCGTGGAGGAGATAGGGGGCAGCAGGGAGACATCAACGCGGACCGGCGGATGATGAAGCTGAATATGCCGACCTTCGATGGCACCGATCCCGGCGGGTGGATATATCGAGCGGAGAGATACTTTCAGGTAATGGGGCTGACAGAGCAGGAGGTCTTGAAGGCCATTGGGATTTATTTTGAGGGGAAGGCTCTGGCATGGTACCGGTGGAAGATCGCATTGACCCCTTTTCGCACCTGGGAGGAGCTGTCTGCACTGATCATAGATCGGTTCCAGGAGACAGCAGGGGGAGATTTCTACGAGCAGCTGTCGGCCCTGAGGCAGGAGGGGACAGTGAGGGACTACGTAGAGAGATTTGAGATGATGAATAATCGGGTGAAGGGGGTGACCGACGAGGTGATGATCGGAAATTTTATGAGGGGGCTGAAGCCATCGATACGAGCTGAGTTGCGGATGCAGAGCCCGGTGACCTGGGAGGATGTCCTTCGCTTAGCCCATAAAGCGGAGGAGAAGCATACAGAGGAGAGGAGGACACGGGGAGCTTGGGGGGCCAGAGTTCCCGCCCCACTCCACCAACCGCGGCACAGAGACCACCTGCGGCTGCTCCTGAGACTCGAGGAGAGGGCCGCCCAGCTACCATGGGGCGGCGGATGACTGAGGCAGAGGTGAGGGAGAAGCGGGCCAAGGGGTTGTGCTTCCGTTGCGACGAGAAGTTCACCCCTGGACACAGGTGTGCGAGCCGCCTACTGCAGATCACCATGGTGCCCGACGAGGAGGGGTACGTGGTTGAGGAGCCCGAGGAGGAGCCATTGGTAGAGGAGGAGAAGTCTCACCTAGACTTCGCGGAGGTCTCCCTGAACTCTGTGGTGGGGTTCACTCCGAACCACACCATGAAGTTATCAGGGCAGCTAGGGGACACGACGGTGACGATGCTGATAGATAGTGGGGCCACCCACAATTTCATCTCCAACCGAGTGGTAGAGCGACATGGGCTGCAGCTGAGCACCCTGGAGAAGTTTACCGTACTGCTGGGGACAGGGAAGATGGAGGAGAGCAAGGGGCTCTGCAAGGGTCTGTGCCTGACCTTGCAGGGGGTACAGATCATGGAGGACTTCTTGCCACTGGAGTTGGGCAACGTGGATATCATCTTAGGGGTGCAGTGGCTGAAGAAGTTAGGGGAGATGAAGGTAAACTGGAAGCTTCTGAGGATGGAGTTCCAGGATGGAGATCGGACCGTCGTGCTGACAGGGGACCCGACCCTTTGTTTCTCTTTAGTGGCCTTCAAGGCCATCACTCGAGTGCTGCGGGACGAGGGAGAGGGGTTCCTGGTGGAGTATCAGGGGCTGACAGCTGAGGGTGAGCAGCAGCAGGAGGAGACCGCAGCTGAGATTAAGCAGGTACTAGAGCAGTACCAGGAGGTCTTTCAGGACCCGCAGGGGCTACCACCGTCCAGGGGGCACGAGCACGCGATTGTATTGCGTGATGGAACAGCACCGGTGAGTGTGCGACCGTACCGGTACTCGCATGTGCAGAAGGACGAGATTGAGAGGATGGTGCGGGAGATGCTGCAGTCTGGGATCATCCAGCCAAGTGTGAGTCCTTTTTCGAGCCCAGTCTTGCTGGTCAAGGACGGGAGTTGGAGATTCTGCGTCGATTACCGGGCACTGAATAAGGAAACTGTCGCTGACAAGTTTCCTATTCCGGTGATTGACGAGCTGCTGGATGAGCTTCATGGAGCGACGATCTTTTCGAAGATTGACTTGTGGGTAGGATACCACCAGATCTTGATGCGGCCAGAGGATGTGCCGAAGACTGCCTTCCGCACACACGAGGGGCATTACGAGTTCAGAGTCATGCCATTCGGCTTGACGAATGCCCCCTCTACTTTCCAGGCCTTGATGAACAAGGTCTTCCAGCCCTTCCTGCGGAGGTTCATTCTCGTATTCTTTGACGATATTCTCGTCTACAGCAGGAGCTTGAGGGAGCATTTGGACCACTTAGAGGTGGTCTTCCGGGAGTTGTTGGCACAGCAGTTGTTCGCCAACCGGAAGAAGTGCAGTTTCGGCCAGGAGAGGATCAAGTACTTAGGGCATGTAGTGTCGGCAGAGGGGGTAGCAGCCGACAGGGCGAAGATAGCGGCTATGCTGGATTGGCCGGTCCCTACGACACTGCGAGCTCTTCGCGGATTTTTGGGTCTGACTGGCTATTATCGGAAGTTTGTGAAGGGGTACAGCACCATAGCCTGGCCCCTCACCGAGCAGCTCAAGAAGGACGAGTTCCATTGGGGGGAGGAGGCCACCAAGGCTTTTCAGGCCTTGAAGGTGGCGATGACGACAGCACCAGTTCTTGCCTTGCCAGATTTCAGCCTATCTTTCGTGGTGGAGACTGACGCGTCGGGATATGGATTGGGGGCGGTGCTTATGCAGGAGGGACAGCCCATAGCCTATTTCAGTCAGGTGTTGTCTGCTAGAGCACGGCTGAAATCGGTGTGAGCGGGAATTGATGGCCATTGTCTTCGCGGTGACGAAGTGGCGGCCCTATCGGTTGGGTCGGGAGTTCATGGTCAGGACGGACCAAAGGAGCCTCAAGTACCTTTTGGAGCAGCGATTGGTTACTGAGGAGCACCAGCGTTGGTTGTCCAAGCTGGTGGGGTACCGATTCGACATCGAGTACAGGCCGGGGTTGGAGAACAAGGCAGCTGATGCCTTGTCTCGTCGGGAGGAGAGCGTAGACTTGAGGGCTCTATCGCGACCAATATGGTTGGACTGGGAGCCTATTTTTCAGGAGGCAGAGAGTGATGAAGAGCTGAGATGGATCCGAGAGTTGCTGCAGCAGGGGAAGGAGGGGCCGACCGGGTATTCCCTGCAGGGGCGCAGACTGCTTTACCAGGAGAGGTTGGTGCTACCGCGGGCCTCAGGATTTATACCAGTCATATTTCAGGAGTTCCACAGGTCGGCGACTGGAGGCCATTCGGAGGTACAGCAGACGTACCAAAGGATGGCTAGGGAGGTGTACTGGCCAGGGATGCGGAGGAGGGTTGCCCAGTTAGTAGCTGCTTATGACGTCTGCCAGCGTCACAAGTATATGGCCATGGCTCCAGCCGGACTCCTACAGCCGTTGGAGTTGCCAGAGAGGGTATGGGAGGAGGTCTCGGTGGATTTCATTGACGGGCTGCCCCGCTCCGAGGGATATACGGTGATCCTCGTCGTAGTAGACCGCCTGAGTAAGTATGCTCATTTCATACCTTTGAGGCATCCTTACACAGCGGTCTCGGTGGCAACAGCATTCATACGGGAGGTGATACGCTTACATGGGATACCGGGATCCATAGTGTCCGACATGGCCAAGGTCTTCTTGAGCGGGTTTTGGCGGCAGCTCTTCAGGGTACAGGGTACGGTCCTTAAGCGGAGTACGGCGTACCACCCGCAGACGGACGGGCAGACCGAGGTGGTGAACCACTCTATAGAGACTTATCTGCGGTGCTTCGCGTCGGAGACACCTCGACAGTGGCACAGGTGGTTGGCGTGGGCGGAGTACTGGTACAACACATCGTACCACTCAGCAGCAGGGACGACCCCCTTCAGGATCCTCTATGGGCGAGACCCAGCATCCTTGCTGTGTTTCGGTGACCGGCAGACTCCGGTGTCACAGGTAGAAGCTTACATGGGAGACAGAGATGCTATGTTGGAGGAGCTCCGGTGACATCTTATGAGGGCTCAGCAGGTGATGAAGGCCCGGGCAGACGGCCACCGGAGGGACGTCCACTTTCAGGAGGGTGATATGGTGTATCTTAAGCTGCGACCCTATAGGCAGAAGACTTTAGCTCGGAGGCAGAACGAGAAGCTAGCAGCTCGCTGCTACGGTCCCTACCAGATTGCGGCCAAGATTGGGAAGGTGGCTTATCGGCTACACCTGTCACCTTCCTCGAGGATACATCCGGTGTTTCATGTGTCGCAGCTACGGAGGGCGATTGGAGACCAGTCAGCCACGTCGACTCTGCCACCTACACTGACGGAAGACATGGAGGTATTGCTCGAGCCCCTGGATGTGCAGACAGTTCGTCAGGGACCGGGACGACGAAAAGAGGTGCTGATCTACTGGGTGGGCCTGCCTGATTGTGACGCCACATGGAAGGCATATGACGTGGTCCGAGAGCAGTTTCCAGATTTCCACCTTGAGGACAAGGTGGCTCTTTTAGCGAGGGGTATTGATGCGGATGCAGATGCGGACACATCGCCGCCGACTTCACCGGCCATTTGGGATGCAGGTCCACCCATCGTGACTTACGTGAGGCGTAGGAAGCGCGGGGTCGTCACGTAGTGAGTTTAGTGGGTCAAGGGGTATTTTAGTCTCTTCAGGCTAAATTAGTAAATCCACGTTTTCTATTTAATTAGGGCTAGCCGCCTTTGTTAGGGCTATGCTTATTTTGTTGAAGAAAATCCTTAGGCATCTTGCGAAGGATATTTAGGCTTTTAATCCGTTCAAGTAAAAGCTAGGAGATCGAGTTCGTCTCAAAGGAACTCATTTATCTTTGTTCTTCCTCAAATTCTCCAATAAAATCCCTCTTTTTAATTTTTCCTCCTTTAAAATCTGATTTCTATTAATTCGATCCATCGGATCGTATCAGATATGTCGTAGAATTTTTCCAAAGAAAAAGTACAATATATAGGAATGTGTTTATCTCAGTTTTTATAACTTTAAGCATTTTATGATATATATATATATATATATATATATATAATTTTTGTAGCTGTTACCCTTTCATTCGCAAGCCTCATTCGTAACCATATTTAATGTCTTGAACTTTTCCGAATAGAGTGAACAAGTTAAGTTTCACTTAGTAGGTGTCGTGGATCTTGACTTGGCTTTACTTGAGGAAAACATGTTATCATAGATGACAGCGCTGAAGATGAGGAGTTCAAAATGAAGTATTGGGAATGGTCTAATATGTTAAGCTTGATGTTTATGTGAATAACCGTAACAAATAACATTAAGACTACAATTCCACAAACTGAAAAAGCAAGTGAATATCTTAATCTTGTGGAAGAACGCTTTCGTTCTGTGGATAAATCTCTTGCTGGTGCATTAATATCTCAACTTAAGTCCATGAAGTTCAATAGGACTACGAGCATGCAAGAACATATCATTGAAATGACAAACATTACAACAAGACTTAAGTCATTAAGTATGCAAGTGGATGATTCATTCCTTGTTCAGTTTATACTGAATTCATTACATTATAAGTATTAAGCTTTCCAAATCAATTATCTATTATATAAAAGAGGGATGTTATCAAGAGAAATTGGATAAGAGAATTTGGACATGAGAAATTGGATAAGAGAATTTGGATATCTATTATATAAAAGAGGGATGTTATCAAGAGAAATTGGATAAGAGAATTTGGACATGAGAAATTGGATATGAGAATTTGGATATCTATTATATAAAACAGGGAAATTGGATAAGAGAAAATATAAGAGAGGAGATTTTGAGGGATAAGAGATGAGGTGGGGAATTTTGCAAATACCACCCTGGTTTTTTGCATTTTTGCCCCTGGACCCTCCCCACACACCCACCCACACTTTTTATTCTCCCCCCTTCCGAACATTTTTTTCCAGTCCTTTGAAGATTTTGAATCTTATCCTACTAAGACAAAGCTTTGTCCTACATGACAAGTTTGTCCTAAGTGGCAATGACAATTTTGGGGGACTTAAATTGGGGGGAACTTAAATTTGGTGGGGAACTTGAAATTTTGTGGGAAAACTTGAAATTTGGGGGAATTTGAAATTTGTGGGGAGGAAACTCAGCAATTTAATAAACAGTGCCCTATGGGCACGGGTGACGACTAGTAATACTATAAAGGAAAAGTGGGATATTAATGAGTTAACTGGAAAGCTCATTCAGGAGGAAAACAGGAGGAAAACAGTTTAAAGAACTTGGAAGGACACTCTGTTAACCTAACCACTCATGGAACTACAAAGTTGCTCAAGCCAAAAGGTAAGAAATTCAAAAGAAAAGAACATATTAAAGGTGAACACTATGGAAAGAAGGAACATTATGTATATGTGTCATTTCTGCAAAAAAGGAAGGACATTGGCAAAAAGATTGTCTCAAACATAAGGCATAGTTTGAAAAGAAAGGTACATTAGAACGTCATTACAACGTTATGTACGTGCTTTTGAATCTAATTTGATTAATGTTCCTTCTAATTCTTGGTGGCTTGAATCTTTACTCATGTATGTAATATGATGTAGGGATTCTGTTCGATCCAAACCACAAACCTAAGTAAGAACTATCTGTTAAGGGAGAATCACATGAAGGCTCATATTGAAGGCATATGAACATATCGTCTAGTACTTGATACTAGCTATAAATTGGACTTAAGTATTGACTCTTTATGTTCTTACAATTACAATGAATCTTGTTTCACTTATGAAGTTGGATTTATGTGTTATAAATGTTAATTTGAACATGAAAGTTTCAATTTGTACAATCATGTAAAAGTTGTTTCAGGTGTACTAATTGATGGATTATAAAAATTGAAGCTTAATAATGAATTTTCTAAATCCTTGTTGAATGTGAATCATAGTATGAATGTTAAGAGTAGAGTACTTGATGAACATTCTGCATTCTTGTGGTATAAACGATTAGGTCATATATCTAAAAGGAAAGATTACAAAGATTGGTAATGAATGAAATTCGTTCCAATCTAAATTTTACAGATTTTAAGTTATGCATAGATTGCATCAAGGGGAATCAAACTAAGCATAACAAGAAAGTAGCCACATTAAATACTAAGCTCCTTGAAGTTATACACACCGACATATGTAGACCTTTTGATGCTCCATCTTTTGGCGGGGAGAAATATTTTATTACCTTTATTGACGATTTCACGTTACAGTTATGTCTACTTGCTAAAAGAAAAATCTCAAGCAATTGATACTTTTGAGAAATATATAAATAAAGTTGAAACGCAATTAGATATGAAAATAAAAAAATCATAAGATCTGATATAGGTGGTGAATATTACGGAAAACATGATGAAATGGGGACAATGTCCCGGTCCATTTGCAAAATTTCTTCAAGAGCGTGGTATTTGTGCACAATACACTTTGACATGCACACCACAACAAAATGGTGTGGTTGAAAGGCGTAACCGAACATTGATGGATATGGTTAGAAGTAGGATAAGTAACTCTTCTTTACCCAAATTCTTGTGAATGTATGCATGAAAACAACAATGTACCTGCTAAATAGGGTTCCTAGTAAAGATGTCCCTACAACTCCTTTTGAGTTATGGACATGCAGAAAACCTAGTTTAAGTCACATACATGTTTGGGGTTGTCCAGCAGAAGCAAGAATCAATAACCCACGTGAAAAGAAGTTAGATTCTCGAACGAATAGTGGGTATTTTATTGGTTACCCAGAGAAATCAAAAGGGTATATATTTTACTGTACTAATCATAATCCTAATCATAATCCTAGAATTATGGAAAGTGTTATTGCAAAATTCCTTGAGAATGAAAAGGTTAGTGGGAACATGGAACAACATAATATGGACGTAAAGGAAATTAAGTTGAATATTCCTTTATCAGTAAATGTACATCCATCTATGACAGTAAGTGTTCCATCATCTATAGTTGTTTCAATTGGTGTTCCAAATATTGCAGTAAGTCTTGACAATAATGAACAAAACTATATGGCAATAATGAACAAAACTATAATGATGATACACATATGGAAGAAAGTAACACACAAATGTCTGAAACAAATATACTTTTGAGGATATCTCAATGAGTAAGGAAACCTGCTATTCCTAATGATTATGAAACATATTTGCAAGAAACGGACATTGGAATCAATAATGATCCAATTTCATTTACAGAACTATTGAAAGTATTGACTCTCAAAAATGGATTGATGACATGAAAGCTGGGTTAAAATCCATGGATGATAACCAAGTTTGGGAAATTGTTGATTTACTAAAAGGTATAAAGCAAGTCGGATATAAGTGCATTTTCAAGACCAAGCGTGACTAATGGTAATATCAAACGATACAAATCAAATCAAGACTTGTTGACAAAGGTTTTACTCAAAAGGATGGTATAAACTACAAAGAGACATTTTCACATGTCTCAAAGGACTCGTTACGTATTGTTTTAGCTTTGGTGGCTCATTTTGACTTTGAGTACACCAAATGGATGTCACAAACACCTTTCTAATTGGCGATCGTGAAGAAGAAGTTTATATGGATATGGTCATAAAGTGTGTAAATTTAAGAAATCCATATATGAACTTAAACAAGCTTCTAAGCAATGGCACATTAAGTTCAATGATACTATTACATCTTTCGGTTTTGAAGAAAATAAAGATGATCGTTGTATATACCGAAAGAAGAGTGGGAGCAAAGTTAAAGTTATGATTTTAGTCTTATATGTTAGCAACAAATGATTTGGGTATGATAGGTCATACAAAAACTTCTCTCAAGAAATTTTGAGATGAAAGATATGGGAGAAGCATCCTATGGGAAAGGAATAGAAATATTCTGGGATAAATCAGAAGGATTATTATGATTGTCTCAAAAAGGCTATATCAAAAGAGTTTTAGAGAAATTCAGAATGACAAATTGTTCTGCTGGAATTGTTCCAAAGGGTATAATTTTAGTCTTATGCAATGCCCAAAGAATGACTTAGAACGAAAGCAAATGAAATCTATTTTGTATAGCTATGTTGTGAGAAGAAGGGTTTTAGGTTTTGCTCGAAACCCTGGGGTTTCAACCGTATCGTTTCGGTCTCGAAGGGAATCGAGACGAAACGATGGGTATTTCTTGGTTTCGGCCGGAACCCTAGGGTTTCGGCCAGTTTCGGTTAGAATCGGCCGAAACCGGCCGAAACCCTAGGGTTTTGGCTTGAAAATAGGACACAGATAATCAAAATTGCAGGAAGAAGTTGCAGCGGGGAAAATTGTAGGAAAAAAGAAGAAAAAGAAAAAAGAAAGAAAGAATACGATGATTGAACTCACCACGAATCTTCCCACGTAGTCTTTCCGCCTCCCTAAACTCCCCTCTTGCCTCGCCGCCCCGCCTCGACGAAGTCATCGCCGTCCCGCCTCGAAGATCCACCGAAAGACATGGAGATGGAGAGAATTTTTTTGGACGCATCGGAAAGAGATATAATGGGGGCAGATTTTTTAAAGGCCAGTTTGTATATAAGTGCTATGTGTACAGAACAAAACGGTGGATGCTCAAGGCAAATCAGATTTTTGATGGCCAACTTGCAAATAAGTGATATGTGCGCCCAGTAAAGCGGTGGGTGCGCAAAGGAACTCAAAGGAACTCTTGTTTTTAGGCCAACTTGTAAATAAGTGGTATGTTTACAAAGTAATTCGGTGGGTGCCGAAAGCAACTTTATGGCAAACTTGTAAATTAATGAAAGGAAGCAGCTTATTTTTTTGGAATGGCAAAATTTTTTAATATATATATATATATATACAATTATAAATATATATTAGTAATACAAATTTGATAAGTATTTGATAGTATATGATTAATATTTTAGTTGTTTAAGTATTTGATAGATTTATATGTTTTTAAGTATTTAAAACTACCGATACGGACGAACCGAAACTCACTTCCGAAACCGCCAAAACGGACGATACCGATACCAAAACCTAAATTTTGGAACGAGCGATACCCAAACTGAAACCGACCTAAAACCTTGGTGAGAAGTCTCATGTATGTGCAAACTTGCACAATGCCAAACATCAGTTTTGCGGTTAGAATGTTGGGTCCTTGCCAAAGTAACCCCGAAATCGATTATTGGAAAGCTGCAAAGAAAGTCGTGTGATATCTCTAAGGAATAAAAGATTACATACTAAGATCCAACCACTTGGAAGCAATTGGGTATTCCAACAACTTGAAAGCAATTGGGTATTCGGACTCAGACTTTGTTGGATACCTTGATAGGAGGAAGTCTACGTTTGGTTACTTATTATTACTTGGAGAATGAGCTATATCATGGAAAAGGTCTAAGGAATCCATTATTGCTTCATTCACTATGGAAGCTGAATTTGTAGCATGTTTGGAAGCCACAATTCAAGCATTATGGTTGCAGAACTTTATTTCAGGGCTTAAGATTATTGATACCATTAATAAGCCACTGAAATTTTATTGTGACCACCGCAGCAGTATTTTTCTCTAAAAATGACAAGTACTCAAGAGGCGCCAAGCATATGCAATTGAAGTACTTTGCTATTAATGATGAAGTTTAAAAAAGAGAATAATTATTGAGCATATTAGGATGGATCTCATGATTGCTGATCCTTTAAATAGAGGATTACAACCAAAGACATCTAGAGAACATGTACATAGAATGGGTCTTGGTTGTCTTTAGTATGATTAATGATGATGTAATAATTATAAACATTCTAAGCTCATTTATGTATTTATTAAACTAACGTGTTTTAGAAACACTATTGTGGACCATTATGAAACTTATGTATAAAAAATAAACATAATATGATGAAATGATAGTGTTTGTAGTATATGGAAGGAGGTATGTCTTTCATGATAAATTTACAACCGCCATAACCCACACTTATTATTTCAATCATATCTTGGTAAATTATGGTGATACATCATACATATAATCTAATATGTTAAAGAATTATCAGGCCAAGTCCAAGTGGGAGAATGTTTATGCCTTCAATAGGAACCTTTATATGATTCCTCATAAGCATATAATTCTTACTTAGGTTTCCAGTTTGGATCGAACGGAATCCATGCATCATATTACATACATGAGTAGTAGGTCCAGAATCATGCCACCAAGGATTAGAAGGAACATTAATCAAATTAGATTCAAAAGTACATACATAACGTTCTAATGTACCTTTCTTTTCAAATCATGCCTTACATTTGGACAATCTTTCTGCCAATGTCCTTCCTTTTTGCAGAAATGACACATATTTGCACAATGTTCCTTCTTTCCAGAGTGTTCACATTTAATATGTCATTTTCTCTTGAATGTCTTACCTTTTGGCTTGAGCAACTTTGCAATTCCATGAATTGTTAGGCTAACAAAATGTCCTCCCAAGTTCTTTAACATGTTTTCCTCCTGAATGAGCTTTCCAATTAACTCATTAATATCTCACTTGTCCTTTATGGTGTTATAATTGATTTGGAAAGCTCCATACTCAAAAGGTAATGAATTCAGTATAAACTGAACAATGAAGGAATCCTGAATCATCCACTTGCATGCCTAATGAATTAAGTCTTGCTACAATGTTTGTTATTTCAATTATATGTTCTTGTGTGCTCTTAGTCTCATTGAATTTCATGGACGTAAGTTGAGACATTAATGCAATAAGAGATTTATCTACAGAACGAAAGTGTTCTTCCACAAGCTTAAGATATTCTCTTGTTTTTTCATTGTGAAATTGTGGTCTTAATGTTATTTACCTCTGTCATTCGCATAAACATCAAGCTTAACCTATTAGACCGTTTCCAACACTTCATCTTGAACTCCTCGTCCACAGTGTTGTCATATATGATAACAGATTTTTCCTCAAGTAAAGTCAAGTCAAGATCCAAGACACCTAAGTAAAACTTGACTTATTCACTCCATTCGAAAAAGTTCAAGCCATTAAATATGGTTACAGATAAGGCTTGCAAATGAAGGGTAACAACTGCAAAAATTATATTTATATATATATATATATATATATATATATATATATATCATAAAATGCTTTAAGTCGCATATTACAATATATTGTAGTTTTTCTTTGGAAAAATCCTATAACATATCGTCATAAGCAAATACCATAAAATTATTCATAAGAAATCGAACATCTCAAAAGGCTTTAAATTATAAAAACTGCTATAAACACATATTACAATATATTGTAGTTTTTTCTTTGGAAAAATCCTATAACATATCGTCATAAGTAAATGCCATAAAATTATTCATAAGAAATTGAACATCTCAAAAGGTATACATGCTATCTTTTGATAAATCAAAATATATCTAATTTAAGAAGTCTAATTTTTCATTCTTATGTCCATCGATCATTGAAAATTTCAATTTCCTTTGAAAAAATTTAAACTCCACCAATCAATAAAAATACTTACTATGCATTTAATTTCATTGGTAACATGAAAAACGACCATAAATAAACATATTGAATTTTGGTCACTTTGGTGTACCTAAATCCCTCAAACATAACACATATAACATAAAACAATTTCAATTCTCAAGATTAAAACTTTACTAAACATGATTAGAATTCTTTATTTTATGTATATTATTAATTTTGCTCATCAAATAATAATGAGATTTACTATCGCATCAAAATATCAAGGCTAAACTATTAAGAATGTACAAGTGCCTCTAATAATTTACCTTCTTAATTAATCAAACCATTTATTCAAGTTAATCAAAACATTATCAAAACATAATTAAACGTTTAATTTAAACCAAGGGATGTAGCCTTGTAGCCTTCGTTCCAATATTCGGGCATATTTGCCCCACTGAAAAATGAAAAAAAAAAATCAATAGGCTCGTGCTGATCAAAGGGAAGAGCCCAAAAGCCCACATGCTTCAGCATCAAATATCTATGTTTATTTCATGTGGGACTACATGGTCACATTCGGGCCGAAACAGATGACAAGGCCCACAGCCCATGCGTTATAAGACCATAGCATAAAATGGATATTAAGACAAGTTAATAATTAGCTGCACACACAAATCCAACATCAATTGTGTTGTGCGCAAAGAAAAACAAAAAAACAAAAAAGGGCATAAAATTATTTCAGTACAGCATCTTAACAAAGATTTCTCATTGGGCTTATTGGCCTTCAGGTTAAAGATTTCATCCTGCATGTTGCAGCTTCAAAACCCCTCCAGCCGACAGTTTCATTAAAAAATGATTATAAATCATGTGAACATAACTATCAATTAATTTAGCAATCTACACAAATAAAATGTGACAGCGTGGTCCTCGGCAACAGATTTTTATGCCTTGCTTTAAAGTGGCGAGGGATCAAATCGTGCAGCCGTCAATACCTATTTAATTTTTTTTGGAAACTGGCCAAAAGGTTAAAGACCAAAAGCGGGCCGCAAAATGGCATTATCACTAATCGGCTTCTACATGAAAAGTAAAATTTGACAAAAACTTCAAGTAATTAATATTGTTTAATTTAAACTGCCAAAAGTTACTTAATTAACTTAATCTGCCTCAGTACCCTTACGTGATTAATAATGTGTAGGAAAACATAAATGAGTGTGATTGAGCATTAAAAATATTAATATGACATTAATCAACAAAATTGTGCACTGTTTGTTGATTGAACAAATTGTGTACAGAACAATGGAAGCTGAATCTTTAATCTTCATAGTACACATACATTTGAAGTTTATTAATTAATTTACTTTAAACACACACACAAAGCGAAGTATGGCAGGACGGTCCAAGGCACCACATTTAGTAATGGAATGTATTGGCGAGGGATTAAATCACACGGCCATCAGTTCAACTTTAAATATTTTGGGAAAAATTATAAATTTCACAACACATGGCTCTGTTACCACATGTACACATGATTAAGTCATTAAGCAGAAACATTACTTAAATATACAAACTTAGAAATTTATAATCTTCATCTAAATTGGAAGCAAGGTTCTAAAAAACTCGTCACGGCGACGCCATGGCGGCAAGGCTCCACCCTCACGCCCCGTTAATGCCCAAGTTGGCTCTTTGAGGCGGCATGCCGCCATGGCGTGCCACGGGGACACAAGGCATACCACAAAACATAAGGCGCGCCTTAAAAAATTTAAAAAAAGCACCCGGGTCCGCATTATAGGGCTAAGAGAACCCAAACCCGACCCGTTCTCATTATTTGAGGCTTCTTTTCATCTCGTAACCGCCCGCATTCGATTTAGGGCATATGGCTTTTCATCTCGCTCGCAGACAGCACTTGTGAACAAAGTTTATTCAAGATGTTGAACTAGGACATGCAAAAATCAATGTTCCTTCAAGTATCAGTAAATTTCGTTTAGATCCAATTATCCAAATAGCTTTAACAACTGTGTTAATCGATTGCTTTGATATTGATGACGTATTAAGGTCAAATGATTTTTAGCTATGTAGACAATTGCTTTTTAGTAAAGTAACACTTTAGTTAATTGTAAGCAGTAAACACACATCTCAGATGGAAGGCTATGGATTTGGTAGGATTTGGAAACTAATCCATCTAAGTGGAGCATAGTTTATTGTCTACCTCTCTATATATTATATAATATATACACACATTTGCCGCCTTAAGCCACGCCTTGAAAAACGTCGTGGCTCCGCCAAGGCTCCTAAGGCTTAAGGCTTGACCTCGCCGCCACGCCACGCCACGCATCACGCCATTTAGAACCTTGATTGGAAGACATTATGTCACTTAATTAATTAAACATGTTTCTGTGTTAACTTACGTACACAATTTGTGATAGAATTGTAGTGTGCACCAAAGGATAGAGAGATGACCTATTTATAGATTCCCCAGTTTAATCTGGTGCATCCATCAAGCACTAGATTCTTAGTGCTTCAACGGATGAGATCAAAAGGGAAGTTATAACCCCTAAGAAGTTATAATTATTAGGCCATAACTGAAAAATGGTTATAATAATATATCATTATTATTTTTAAAATGTTTTTCCAACAGAAGAAACTAATTACGCCATAAGAAATCAATAAGTATTGCCACTAGTAAGTGCTTAAGTTCACTTGTTTCCCAGCTTTGTACTCCGTGACACCAACCCAAAGGCTTTCCACGCATCTATAATCAACCAACTTTTCACAATATGCCACTTCTATGCTAGATGCTAGATGCGCATACAAGGACGCAAGCACAAAGGTTATGTTGTGTGTTTTTCAAAAATTGTCACATCACTTCTGTATTACTCTTCCTATTGGTTAAACACTGCCACCATCTTCTAAGACCTTGGAGCAATTTCTGATGTCAATAACCCTTACAACTAAAATTTCACACCCAAACATTCTTGATAGCGATTACATTCTACTTGCCTTCAGTTACCACAGTGAACCATGTCATGTTGACTTTTCCCTGCATACAAGAACTTTTACACCTTGGACAGGCTAACTTAGGAAGTTCTTAAACTGCCAAACTTGTGGTTGGACTTCAGGAACCAGCCAAGTCCTCCAAAAATCAAAACCTTGAGTAACTAACTGTTTTTATACACTAATTAAGAAAATGTTTGGCTAATGGGAATGGATGAAAGCTAGAAGTTGCTTTCCCTATGCAAGTGGGACCTGTCATCCTAACATATTTGTTTTTTTTCTCAGCCAAATATGAAAATGCAAAAAGTAAAATGATTTGGTGTTGATCTATAAGAATATTAATGGCAATGGTTATTGTGTCTCTCTGAAATGTCTTAATACCCTATTATTTTACTCTCTTTTTGTCCTCGCTTGGACTTTAATCTGTGACTTTGAAACTTTCTGAGTTGAAATGATTTTTGACGGTGATGCGTTCTTCTATCCTATATGGCAAAACTCAAAAGCCACTCTCCCACTTTCAAAAAGTCACTTTAATTAAAAATAAACAACAAAGTTACTAGCACAAGTCAATAAACAGGTTCGGATATAAAGTATAAACAATTGTATTCTTGGACAGATCAAGTTATATACAAAGATGGACAGCTGCAATTTTTTTAATACAGATCTCGTAGGCGGTCAATACATGATGAAAAAAGACATCCAGAAAACGTAGTATACGAAAATGTTACCATAAACCCAAATAGTTGCATACTAAATTATGTCAACATAATAAAATAAGTCCATTGATGAAGTCCAAATGCGGAAGCGCATTAAATCAAATGATCGAGCCAAAAATAGAATTCAAATCATTATAATGTTGTCTTTGTTGGGAATATTTCTAAAAACTATGATTAATTAAATTACAATTCAATAATTCAATAATTGATTTAAATAATTCTATATATAATTAAAAAATATTAAATGAATTTACCAGCCTTCGAAGAAAATGTGTGTGACGCACTGCCATAAAGAGAATATGACTGATTCTTGTGCAATCAACCTAGGAGTGTCTCCCTCTAACAGTATGATCTTCCTCCTACCATAAACGGGGACGGAGTTCGACCTATGATCTTCCTCTAAAAACCATGGAGTGCACGACCTAAACGGGGACGGAGATCGAGCTGAAAGGTTTCCCATAAATAGATAAACTTAGACTGAAAATTACATTAGGTTGAGGGAGATGTAATTTCTAAAGATCTCACTAGAAGAATAGGGAAAAGTACTACTACTTCTATTTTTCTTAAATGAGTTTATAGAACACCAGAAAAGAATGAGATAAAACATTTCTTATTCGTATTTGGTTCCAAAAGAAGGTGGATGAAGTGTGGAGAATCATTAAATTGAAAATTAAATACGGAGAGTAAAATGTGAGGAAAAATAAAAATATCAAAAGAGTCCCAAAATAATAACCAAATATCCTAGAGTCCAAAATATGTCATTTTGGTAAATTAAAATTTTATTTTTCCTTGTTTAAAATTTTCCAACAGCATTGCCTATTTCCATAAACCACAGGCGCATGTCGCATAACTAATTAGACTTCATTAATAATGTCTAAATGCTGATTAAATGGCAATCTCGTCATGAACACGTTAGCAACTGCATCTTTCCATTCGCAGCTGCACTAAAACCTCAGATCTAACTACATACTTAAAGCATTAAATTTCACGAATCATCGTTCCAGTGCAAAAGGAAGAAGCTGTAGCATGAATCACACAATAAATGTAGATCGCATACATTAAGTCAAAAATCAAACAACAGACCAAAAGAACACAGATAACTACATAAACAGGCATACGCAAACAATGCACAAGCTATCTCGCATGCAACCTAATCCATCGGCTTCCGAATGAACCAAATCTAAAAGAAACGACCTTTCTCCATCGTTTAACAAGCATCACCCAAAACCACACATTGTTTCCAATCGAGATCCAATGTACACAATCTATTAAACAAATCAAGAACGCAAAGCTTAATCCATGGCAATTAGCGACCCAGACGAAACAACTCGAGATCCACAACGGCATTGAACCCTAAAGTGAAAAAAGCGAGGGAAGAGATCGAGAGCTGGACCTTTTGGAAATCCATGGGAGCGACGCCGGGGAGATAGAAGCATTCGGCGGGGGCGAGGGAAAGCACCATCGAGATGGCGAACAATGAGGAGATCGCCAGGTACCGAGAGATCCCCATTGAAGAATAATCGAGAGAGAGAGAGAGAGAGAGACTAGGGTTTCCTCGCAGATAAAGAGAGAGATCGGAGACGAAGAACGAGAAGAAATATTGGAGATTTGAGACCTCTCTCTTTCTCTCGCTTTTACTCAAAGGTCCCTATCAAATCTCGCTCCCATTAAATTTTCATTTCATTTTATTTTTTTGGTTTTTTAAAATACGGAACTAAATAAATAATCGATGGAGTGGGGAGTTGGTAGTCATCCTATGCGGGCCAATTAATTTACGCGGTTGAGGAGTTCTGGACACGTGTACGGTGGATTTTTGTGTTCGCATAGAAACTAATGTACGAGTAAATGTTCGGGGATTAATTTTTGCGGGCATTCGAATCAGAAGCTCGTGCATCTCGATCGGTGCTCGCGCGTCTCGCTTTTCGGTGGAACGAAGGAAACATTTGAGTGTGCTGCTATTTGCACGACAATAATTTCTCATCGCACTACGCTTTTAATTACAGGTTTGCCATTATTTTTAAATACTATTCTCTTGATATGTGATATTCTAGAGTTTTAAATAATATCATCAAAATTAACAGAGCCTATGGCAAGAAAATAATGAAAAGGGGACTGTTTGGAAGCCGCATGAATTGGTGATCATGTAGCACTTTACACTCATTATCTATTAAGCTAGATAATGTAATAGTTTGCATTTAGTTGGAGTGCAATTGAAGAGATGGGGCCAAATTACTCGTTAATATCATGTGCCTTTGTGTCGGTTGTAAGAATAAATTATTATGTTGGGTGCCCGTATTAAACTTATTAATTTACCGATTAGGTCAACCACAAGGTGGTATCTTTGAGAATCAAGTGGAGCTCTTGTCGGTGCTAATTATGTGCCAAGTACAGTTTTTTTTTTGTTATATCGGAAAGTAAAATACTACAAATCAGAGGGAAACCCCTCTAGGTAATCCCGAACCGGTTACATCCAGCAGCATTCTCGGTGATAAGGAAGGTGGGGGGCGGTCCCAACCTTGTAGGTCAGCATCTGATTGACAACCCATGGAAGCTAGAGCGTCGGCACAGAAATTCGCCTCACGTAAGACATGGCGAAAGGAGCATAGACGGAATCTGGAGGCCAACTGCCTGATATCCAGAATCAAGCTTAGCATATGATGAAAGGAAATGGTAGGTGAATCAATAAGGTGTAGAGCCACCTTTGAGTCCGATTCACAAATAAGTTCTTGGAAACCTTTCCTCCACGCAATTTCTAGTCCCCAGCGGAGAGCCTGGAGCTCCGCATTTAAAATAGAACAGCAACCAATATAAGCTGAGAACCCAAGGACCCAATTCCCCAGATTATCTCGAACAATGCCACCAGCACCTGAGAGACCTGGATTCCCTTTACTGGCACCGTCAACATTAAGCTTCAAAACCCCCTCAGGAGGAGGGATCAACCGAATGCAAGAAGTATGGAAACATGTAGTAGAAGACCTCCCAAACACACGATCCACCTCCATAGCAACATATGAAATATGGCTGATAGCAAAAAACTCATCAGTGCCCACATTCTCAGAACTAAAAACTCGTCGGCACCTGGCTCCCCAAATCTTCCATAAGCAAGTAGCGAAGAGAGCAACTCTATGGACTATCAAGTCCTTCCAATTGAGAAATTCTGATAGCCACTCAGAGAGAGGTAAAGAGTAAAAATCAGGAAAGACTGAAGTAGGAAAGAAAGCATCACAAACCCTCCTCGCTGGTGGGCAATCACAAAGAACGTGCAAAGTAGATTCGGGAATAGCACTACAGAAAGTGCAGTCACTGGCCAACGAAATTCCCCGCTTGAACCGCAGTTCATTAGTAACCAATCTCTCCCGACAGACAAGCCAAAGAAAATGCAGCCATCTAGAGGGAAGATGTAATTTCCATATCCACGCAAATATGAACTCCAAACTGAGAGAAGTGTCCTTCAACATTTGGAGGTAAGAAGACCGAGTGGTAAATATTCATGTTGATGTGAAATGTCAAATATAACTATCCTGGAGGCCCGCAACTCGGGGTATCTGGTATGCCATAATCATTTGAGCCACATCTTCTGGTACCTCCAAAAGTAACTTCTCCACATCCCAAGATCCATGCTGAATAAACTCTCGAACATACACCTGAGTTGCCACCACGCCTGTCGGAGGGGGAAGATAATTAGAAAGAGGTCGCCCCTGTTGGATCTGGATCCTAGCCTAGAGGGGGGGTGAATAGGCTAATAAAAAATTCTCGTGCAACCCACGAGAAATCACACGCAGTTAAAAGCACAACCAGAGCAGACACAGAGTACACAGCAGATTTACCCTGGTTCGGTCGTCCCAACGACCTACTCCAGCCCCCAAAGCTAATACTAGATTAAATAGTGCAATAGGTACAAAGTCACAAGTTAGAGCACGCTCAGAGCACCCTCTACGTCCCTACACTCGCCAGACTCTCAGTACCCCACACACAGTGTTTCCTCTCACTATCAATCCTAGCAAAGCTTTCTACCAGCTAGTCCCAAACTAGCTGGGTCCCACTTGTCTAGTCCCAACTAGACAAGTCCTAAAATAGTCACCAAAAAACAGGTAAAAGTTTCCCCACATAGAACGTTACACTAAGACACAAATAAAAGAGTTTAAGGGTTTAGAAATGCTCAGTTTGTGTCTGTGTAGGCGTCTCTGTCAATCAGCACGTCGTCAGCTCCAATCTGACGCAAACGGTGTCTCAATCGGACTCCTGGATGTCAAGTTATGCACTGGTCTGTGCACAAAGCAATTCAGTTCAAATCCTTTATACTCTCTGGTCTGTGCGCTCAGCAATAAGGCGGTCGGTGCGCAAAGTAGACCAGTTCAAATACTATAATTGAGCGACCTGTGTGCAGAGCAACTCCCTAATAATCATACGGCCACGTCAGCAAGGCGAATTTGTTTTTCGTTTGAGATTTCGCGCAGCAGTGTTTCATCCACGTCAGCACAAATTTTCGATCGCTTCTCAATCTCCGCCGTTGGTTTTGATCTCACGGAGCTTGATTAATCTCGGCCGTTGGGCACAGCGATTTACTTAAATCCCCAGCCTTCGATTTCATGCAGCGGTCGTTATCTTCGACAAGATTCGACTGCGTTCGATGGCAACTCCGGTGACGCTCGGTTGCTTCGTCTTCTCCTCCGCCGTTCAACTCGAGTGCTCAGCGCAACGGTGATGGATTCAAGGTGCAGTGGCTTCAATAGGGGGCGACGACGCTTCGATCTTCCACGGCGACGGAGGTGAGAGGATGTTCAGCAGCGGTGACTTCGTCTTCGGCAACGTCGTGCAGCGGCGATCTCAAAGGCGCCTGAGGGATACTTCTCCGATGGCTTCGAAGGCGGAGGGCGTGCAGGCGCTCGTTGCTTCTTCGACGTAGGCACAGGCAGTTTCTTCACGGTAGCGACGTTCTTCGTGGATGACGACGATGACAAGAACACCCCAGGCGACGTCGGTGACTTCTTCGGATTCTCGTTCTGTTCGTGATCGCTTTGACTGCTCCGAGCGATCCCGACCGCGACGTGGATCTCCGAGCGGTGAGGATCTGCGGTGGATGGCTTCTCCGGCGACGGCTTGAAGGCACAGCGACGAGCTCTCTGCGATAACACTACGGCGACGAAGGACGGCGTGGATCTTCGAGAGTTTTTGGCGTCTTCTCCGATTGCTCTTTGACGGCGAGATAGATGACGCTGACAACCCCGTGCAGCACCTCAGCTTCGTTCACGGCGACGGCTCTTTGGTGATGATGCTGGCGGGCTCTTCTCCGATGATGACGTGAAGCTTTCTTTTTGAAGAGGTTGGCCTCTTGCGTAACTTTTGGGCTCTTGGAGATGAAAGACCCCTCCTACTTTTTGTGGCTGCCTCTCTTGACTTAATTCGTGTATCCCCCCCCCCCCCCCTCTAATATTTTATATCTGCCGTAACTTGCTTCCACTCTTTGACGTTGGCTTATATAGGGAGGATTAGGGTTTTGGAAAGAGTCCCTAAGAGATAGGGATTAGGAGTATCAAAGGTGATTTGATTCTATCTCTTTGCACCACAAAGGGGAGATTTGATTTTGAATAAGTTGGGATAGAAGTTTGAATAGGGTATGGGTAGCAACAAATCCATCTAATTGATTTGATCAAATATCAAATTGATTTGAATCAACCCAATCTCCTAAGTAAGTTTGACTTGGTCCACTTTGCTCTCCATTGACCAAGTCAAGCTTCTTTGTGCACACACACACTCCTTATCTCCCAATATGCTATATGAATAGCAATTCCGCCAAATATCGAAAGTATATTGTTTAGCCAAGCCTGAAACACACTAAGCACACACATTAGATATACCGACACGTTTGTCATCATCAAACCAAGATCCTAGATCGTTGCTTCCAACAATCTCCCTCTTTTGGTGATGACAAACCCATAAAAGATTTGATCAATAAGTATGGGTGTGTGAAGTGTGTTGAAGGGTGTAATGCAATATTAATCATGAGATGAATATTCAAGCACTACAACATGGCATGCACAAAATAATAACAAATACAATAGCATGCACCCCCTTCTCTCAAGTATTCAAGAATATTTCAAGCCCCCCCTTCAACAAGTATTCAAGAATATTTCATGCTCCCCCTTCAACAAATATTCAAGAATATTTCATGCTCCCCTTCAACAAATAATATCAATCATCAAAGCTCAAAGCTGAATCTTTTCTTTCTCCCCCTTTGTAATCACCAAAAGTGGATGAATGAAGTCACAAAAATATTCCATGCAAAAATAAATCATTATTAAATGTAGAGTGCAATTTGCATGAGTTTTCCACAAAGTAGACAATCCAAGCTCATAGAATTTCATAACAAGACTTTTCCACCTTTGTGTAAGTGTAGTGATATAGACAATAAAGTACAAGAGGGGATTCAATTTCAGAAAATCAACCAAATCAATCCACATTTTCCAATTTTCATGAATATCACTAGGATTGATTTTTCCCACCTCATCAAAGATGAGTTCAAGTTACCGAACCCCAAAACATGGCCTAAAAGGACTTTTAAATGTGGGGTGGCATTGCTTGACGAGTTATATACACCAACGCTAATGATTACACATTCAGCACAAGTTGGATACTCGTGGGTTGTGTATTAGCCATGAAGTGTATCCATTTTTCATACGGAGCAATTTTCATTTTTTTTCATTTGCAATTCTTTTGTGCTCAATTTTAATTCATGGCAAACCACATCATATCCCTTAGAAATTTCAGAAATTAATCATTCCTACATTCACTTTCCATTATTCTTCAAAAGAATCTCCAAAAGCACTAAAAAGTCAAATATAGTGAAAGTGCAAATGTAGGTGTAGAAGTCAAGTTTGAAACTTATGAGACATGTCATGGCTACTAAAAAGAATAACATCATGTTCATGTAGCTACAACAATAATGAATTGACTTCTACAAGGGATAAAATTGATCATTCATACAATATCACTCACGAGATTCAAAAGAGGATTCAATAAGCACATTTTTTTTATTTTTGGTTTTTCAATTTTTTTTTTGGAAATAAAAACATTAAAAAAAAATCATGCATGCAAGCACACAAAATAAAATAAAAAACAAGCACACAAAAAATCTATGAAGGTATGCAATGAAATGCAAAGAGGGATAGAAATTATACCTTCTCGTCGCTATTTGACGAAGGAGCTAAAAGAATGAAACATTGAATTTAATGCTCCTCGCCAAAACTCCATCACACCTACATGAAAGGTGTTAAGTGTGACCTTGGAATCCAACAAGGTCCACTAGTGTTAGCCAATATTGTTTTAGGAACCCACACTTGTTTAAACTTGATTTTAGTGTTCCTAAATTTACAATAGTATGAAGTATGGCCTACACTATCACAAGTAAAGCACTTTACATATAAGTTCTTCGCAATAGACGGTGCGTTGTGGAATTTCTTGAATTTTTGCTTTTCAACGTTTTTCAGACCAAAACCAAGTCCTCTTCTATTATTGCCATATAATTGATTCTCTAAAATAGTGTCCAACGATTGTTTTCCCGTAGAGAATTTCTTAATGGCCAATTCAAGATTAGAGACTTTGGTTTTCAACAATTTATTCTCTTCCACAAGCAATGTGCATTTACTTATAAAGGCTCTCTTGTTTTCCTCTTCCTTCTTTTCAAATTCAACCATTTTTCTTTTAAAATCATTATCCAACATGCAGAATTTATCATTAAGCTCTCTAATAACATAGTCTTTTTCAGTTTCGAGCTTAATCAAATCAAGTTTAAGCATGCTAATATTATTCATCAAGGAAGCGCAAGAGAGACAAGGTGCTTCATCATTAAAACTGGATTTTTCCTTTTTCAAACTATCAATAGTAGAGTCACGAGCAACAATATCAATTTTGAGTTTTTCAATCTTTTTAGACATTTCATATTCAGATTGTTGCATTTCAAAGTTTTCATTTTGGTAGTCATCTATAGTGGATTCAAGCTCTACTATTTTATCTTGCATTTCTTTACAAAGAGTAAGGAGTTCAGTTTTACTACCAGAGGTTACCTCATTGTGTATTCCCATCAATGCCATGCATGAATGGGCTTCGTGTTCCTCCTCCTCGCTCTTAGCTTCGCTATCCATGTCCCAAGTAAGCACCTTGGATTTTCCCTTTTCTTTAGCTACCTGAGCTGTCTCATGTGGGCAATCCCTCATTCGATGTCCTCTTTTCTTGCATTTAAAACAAGTCATTCTATTAGTAGTATTCTGATCATAATTTTGCTTAGAAGACTGACAAAAATTAGAGCGATTAAACCTGGGTGCCATTTCTGCTCTTCCTTGCTTGGTCTGGACAAACTTTCTGAAATTTCTGACCATTAGCGCTATGTCGTCATCATCATCTTCAATTTCGTCAGCTTTCAGAGCAAGTGGCTTGGTAGCTTTCTCCTTTTCCTCAGGTTTCTCCCTTTCATCAATATTTTGCAATTCAAGCTCGTGGGACATTAAATTACCTATTAAGTCTTCCACCCTCATCTGTGATAAATCTTTCGCTTCTTGGATGGCAGTGACTTTAGGCCTGAAAGAGCTTGGCAGAGCTCTTAATATCTTTCTTACCTGCTCAAGGCTAGAATATGGCTTACCGAGCGAACTAGACTTGTAGACAATGTTGGTGAACCTCGCAAACATTTCTGATATCGTCTCTGATGGTAGCATGCGAAATCCCTCGTATTCCGTGCTCAGAAGTGCAAGTCTAGACTCCTTTACCTGTGACGTTCCCTCGTGCGTCACCTCCAAAGTATGCCATATTTCCTGCGCAGTTAGACAATGTGAGATACGATTGAATTCAGATTTATCTAATGCACAAATAAGAGCATTCATAGCTTTAGCATTTAAAGAATAAAGTTTCCAATCATTATCATCCCACTTATCATCAGGTTTAGGCATTTCAGTATTTTCAATTTTAATAACAGGTGATTTATAGCCTTTTTCAACAATTTGCCAAGCTTTATAATCAATAGAAATAAGATAGATTTTCATACGATTTTTCCAGTAAGCATAATCTCCTCCATTAAATCTAGGTGGTCGGGAAATAGACTGACCCTCAGCAAAAGCACTATCAATGTGGTCCATGGTCAAACTAGGCTAGATCTCCTAAACTGGCTCTGATACCACTTGTTGGATCTGGATCCTAGCCTAGGGGGGGTGAATAGGCTAATAAAAAATTCTCGTGCAACCCACGAGAAATCACACGCAGTTAAAAGCACAACCAGAGTAGACACAGAGTACACAGCAGATTTACCCTGGTTCGGTCGTCCCAACGACCTACTCCAGCCCCCAAAGCTAATACTAGATTGAATAGTGCAATAGGTACAAAGTCACAAGTTAGAGCACGCTCAGAGCACCCTCTACGTCCCTACACTCGCCAGACTCTCAGTACCCCACACACAGTGTTTCCTCTCACTATCAATCCTAGCAAAGCTTTCTACCAGCTAGTCCCAAACTAGCTGGGTCCCACTTGTCTAGTCCCAACTAGACAAGTCCCAAAATAGTCACCAAAAAACAGGTAAAAGTTTCCCCACAGAGAACGTTACACTAAGACACAAATAAAAGAGTTTAAGGGTTTAGAAATGCTCAGTTTGTGTCTGTGTAGGCGTCTCTGTCAATCAGCACGTCGTCAGCTCCAATCTGACGCAAACGGTGTCTCAATCGGACTCCTGGATGTCAAGTTATGCACTGGTCTGTGCACAAAGCAATTCAGTTCAAATCCTTTATACTCTCTGGTCTGTGCGCTCAGTAATAAGGCGGTCGGTGCGCAAAGTAGACCAGTTCAAATACTATAATTGAGCGGCCTGTGTGCAGAGCAACTCCCTAATAATCATACGGCCACGTCAGCAAGGCGAATTTGTTTTTCGTTTGAGATTTCGCGCAGCAGTGTTTCATCCACGTCAGCACAAATTTTCGATCGCTTCTCAATCTCCGCCGTTGGTTTTGATCTCACGGAGCTTGATTAATCTCGGCCGTTGGGCACAGCGATTTACTTAAATCCCCAGCCTTCGATTTCATGCAGCGGTCGTTATCTTCGACAAGATTCGACTGCGTTCGATGGCAACTCCGGTGACGCTCGGTTGCTTCGTCTTCTCCTCCGCCGTTCAACTCAAGTGCTCAGCGCAACGGTGATGGATTCAAGGTGCAGCGGCGGGTTCTCCTCCTCGGAGACCGTTCGACGTTGAGAATAGCTCGAGGCATTTAGCGGCAACGTCGACTTTTTCAGGCGGCGGTGGCTTCAATAGGGGCGACGACGCTTCGATCTTCCACGGCGACGGAGGTGAGAGGATGTTCAGCAGCGGTGACTTCGTCTTCGGCAACGTCGTGCAGCGGCGATCTCAAAGGCGCCTGAGGGATACTTCTCCGATGGCTTCGAAGGCGGAGGGCGTGCAGGCGCTCGTTGCTTCTTCGACGTAGGCACAGGCAGTTTCTTCACGGTAGCGACGTTCTTCGTGGATGACGACGATGACAAGAACACCCCAGGCGACGTCGGTGACTTCTTCGGATTCTCGTTCTGTTCGTGATCGCTTTGACTGCTCCGAGCGATCCCGACCGCGACGTGGATCTCCGAGCGGTGAGGATCTACGGTGGATGGCTTCTCCGGCGACGGCTTGAAGGCACAGCAACGAGCTCTCTGCAATAACACTACGGCGACGAAGGACGGCGTGGATCTTCGAGAGTTTTTGGCGTCTTCTCCGATTGCTCTTTGACGGCGAGATAGATGACGCTGACAACCCCGTGCAGCACCTCAGCTTCGTTCACGGCGACGGCTCTTTGGTGATGATGCTGGCGGGCTCTTCTCCGATGATGACGTGAAGCTTTCTTTTTGAAGAGGTTGGCCTCTTGCGTAACTTTTGGGCTCTTGGAGATGAAAGACCCCTCCTACTTTTTGTGGCTGCCTCTATTGACTTAATTCGTGTATCCCCCCCTCTAATATTTTATATCTGCCGTAACTTGCTTCCTCTCTTTGACGTTGGCTTATATAGGGAGGATTAGGGTTTTGGAAAGAGTCCCTAAGAGATAGGGATTGGGAGTATCAAAGGTGATTTGATGCTATCTCTTTGCACCACAAAGGGGAGATTTGATTTTGAATAAGTTGGGATAGAAGTTTGAATAGGGTATGGGTAGCAACAAATCCATCTAATTGATTTGATCAAATATCAAATTGATTTGAATCAACCCAATCTCCTAAGTAAGTTTGACTTGGTCCACTTTGCTCTCCATTGACCAAGTCAAGCTTCTTTGTGCACACACACACTCCTTATCTCCCAATATGCTATATGAATAGCAATTCCGCCAAATATCGAAAGTATATTGTTTAGCCAAGCCTGAAACACACTAAGCACACACATTAGATATACCGACACGTTTGTCATCATCAAACCAAGATCCTAGATCGTTGCTTCCAACAAGCCCAGCCAATTGTCCCTCCAGAAATCTATAGAAGACCCATCACCCACTCTTTTCACCAGTCCCGTACTTAACCCCTGCAAGCCCTGGGCTATACTGCGCCAAGAATAGGACCAAGAAGAAGGAAAGGAGTCCATACTAGAAATGGATAAGAGTACATTTTCAGGAAGCTTGTACTTAGTTTTCAGCAGCTGAACCCAAAGAGAAGTAGGCTCCATCAGAAATCTCCAAGCTAATCTCTGTAGCATAACCATGTTGTGAAGACCCATAGCACGGATACCAAGGCCACCCAAACGTTTCGGCAAGCATACTTCTTTCCAATTCACCAAATGGATCTTCTTTCTATCATCGGTCCCACCCCATAGAAAACACATATTCCATCTGTCCACCGCTTCCGTAGTGTGCTTAGGTACTTTGGTAGTGAGCATAGTAAATGTAGGAATCGAGGATGTTACTGAGCTAATTAATGTAGCTCTCCCACCAAGACTTAAAACCCTGGATTTCCACCTGGAAAGTTTGGAACTAATCTTCTCCACCAACTCCCGATAGGTGTTTTTAGTAACTCTACCATGAATCAGCGGTACACCTAGATACTTGCCCAAGTCCATGGAAGACATCACTCCCAAGGAGGAACAAACACGTGAGGCATGATGACGGCCGGTCGACGGGGAGATGAAGCAGCGAGACTTCTCCAAATTAACCTTAGCACCAGAAGCGGCACAAAACACCTCCAATATCTCCCTCGCCCGCTGAGTATTTTGAATAGTAGCTCATCCAAATAGAAGGAGATCATCAGCAAACAATAAGTGGGATATGACTGGGCCCCCACAACCCATCATAATAGGCTTCCAGGACTTAGATGCCACAGCTTCAGAAATAAGTAATCCCAATCTCTCCATACACAGAACAAACAAATATGGAGAGAGGGGATCCCCTTGACGCAAGCCCCTTTCAAGCAAGAACCAATCAGAAGTCTCTCCATTCCACATCACAGAGATTTGTGAGGAAGAGACACAGAACATGATAAGCTTTATCCATGAAGTAGGAAATCCAAAAAGGGTAAGAGTTTCCTCCAAAAAGTCCCATCTGACACGATCATAGGCCTTCTCTAGATCAATCTTCAAGGCGAATAGCCCATCACTACACTTAGACTTCCTAATGATATGTATCATCTCTTGTGCCACCAAAATATTATCTGATGCATGTCTTCCAGGAATAAAGCTAACCTGAAGGGGACTAACCAATTCAGAAAGAAGAGGACGAATCCTGTTCACCAACACCTTAGTCACCAATTTATACGGGACGCAGCACAAGCTAATCAGACGAAACTGAGTCAGCCTCTCAGGACTAGGAACTTTTGGAATAAGAACCAGTAAAATTTTGCAAAGATCCTTATCAAATTCCCCCTTATCCAGTGTCTCAGAAACCAAAGATGTCAATGAATACTTAACAGTATCCCACATTTCCTGATACACCCCAGCTTGAAATCCATCCACCCCAGGTGATTTCCATGGTTTCATATGGAAGAGAGCATCTCGTACTTCGGCTTCCATGACAGGACGTTCAAGATCCTGAATAAGGTCTGAAGGTATAGAAGGACATCGAGGATGATCAAGGCTAGAGTTGTCATGCTCATCCCTCCTAAACAGGCCTTTATAGAAATCCGTCACATGACTCCGCAGCTCTGCTTTTCCAAAAATACAAGAACCAGCGTCATCTTTCAACATAGAGATACGATTACGCATACGACGGCATAATGTAGAGATATGGAAAAAGTTAGTATTACGATCACCATGAAGTAGCCAATTCACCCTAGATTTCTGGGCCCAGAAAATCTCTTCCATGGAGAGGATATCATCATATTCAGCAATCAATATTTCTTCGAGTATACATAGTTGGTGGGAATTGTGAAAAGAAAGTTCCATCTGCACTCCATCAATTCTCCCCTTCAACCATCTCTTTCTTTGAAATATGTTTCCAAAGGTGTGCTTGTTCCATAGTTGGAGATCCATTGCAACCTGCTGCAATTTACCCCCTCACTCCCTCAGAGCTCGAGCCCACATGCTACCCAAAATTCCTTTGAATCCATCATCCACAAACCACATAGCCTGAAATCTGAAGGGCTTACAAAGGGAATTCACCTGAATGTTTGGAACCAATTGCAAAAGAAGCGGAAAATGATCCGAATAAATGTGCGGCAAATGTCGAACCAGTGCATGTGGAAATAACTGACACCAAGCAGGTGTGGCCAACACCCTATCCAACCGTTCAGAGATACGATCATAACCCCGCTGCTGGTTACACCAAGTGAATGGGGTGCCAACAAAATTTAGGTCCATAAGCCCACATGACGAGATCATCTGTTGGAATCGAGAGCATCGAGAGATAGAAGGTAAAACACCTCCAAACTTTTCAGCTGATCCCAGAATATCATTAAAGTCCCCCACGACCATCCAGGGTAAGTCCACTCCAATAGCAAATTGCTCTAAATGATCCCATAAAGTCCATCGAGCATGTCGATTCGGTGGTGCATAAACAACCGATAGCAAGAAAGTCTGCGATCCACTCCGTCTAACCAAGGCATGGATTAAATGGGGTGTGGAGGAACATAATTTCAGATCAAATAAATTACCATCCCAACAAAGCCATAAACCCCCAGAATAACCCACTGGATCTACGACAATCTCATGAGAAAAGTTTAGCCTCCTTACCACCCTAGTCGCCCTCTCCTTGGAAATCCGTGGCTCTGCAATCGCAAGAAGCGATGGCTGAAAAGATTGCTGTAATTCGTGAATGCCTCTGCTGAAACCTCCTTTCCCAGCCCCACGACAATTCCAGAACATGAAATTCATCAAGAAAGAAGAGGTAGAGTGTCTAGGAGTACTCCCTCTCTAGACCTAGGTATACAGTCGGAGCCCGACACCTCCATAGGGGTTGAGATCATCTCTAATTCTGGGTCCAAATCAGCCTCAGGGGGAATCTGCATCTTGCCAGTGATGGAAGCCTTGCTCGAATCAGCCAGCGAAGCAGCATCGGGGGGGGGGGGGGGGGTTTCTCTGCCGCGAATCTGCATGTAGTAGCTCCAATAAAGCAGGACCACTACACTCCATCTTAGCTGGCAAACTCTTTAGCGGAGTGGAATTAGAAATATCTAGCAGAGGTGCTCGCTGAATAGAAGACTGGTGCAAAGCAGGGGTTGCAGAAGAAATCATTTGAACAGGAGGAAAGCTGCTGTGCTTCTTGGCGCTGGCCAGTGCCCCAGGCCTACTCGGTTCTACCTCAGTAAATTGTTCCAAAGAATTGTTATCAAGTGACCTCCCAATCATCCCCAATCGCAATGTAGAATTTCGGGACCCACGGGCTTTACTCGTTGGCACTAACTGCGTCTTTGACTTGGGAGCAAGGGGACTAAAGGTGGGACCATTCACATGAGAGCCCAAACGCCCAGCAAATGGATATGAACGATTCGTCCTCGAATTGGGTGAAACATTTGTATCGACATTATCAACCTTCTCCTCTGAGAGCTCATCCAATACCTCAGTCTCCATCTCCTTCGATAAAATCGAGTAACGAGAGCCCATCGGAGCAGCCGACCTAACATTTTCTGTGCACGCACGCTGCTCTGAACCCCGCGGACGACGAGATCTACGCTCCGATGCCACTGGCCACGGGCCAAATCTCTCCTTCACAGGCGCCAGAGGGGTACCCACGGAAGTCAACGGAGCTACCTCCTGAGGTGTATTGTGACCTGAACTTGCACGAGTAGGCTGCGGCTTCGCTACCGCCGAACTAGAAGGCTAAAAGGGGGCATGGATCTCGGTGACCAACCCTCCCACAGCGGAAACAGATCAGCCCCAGGCCTTCATATTGCACCGACTGCCACCGTCCTTCGAAATAGACTTGGGTCTTCAAGGGTTGGCTCAGATCTATCTCCACGTAAAATCGAGCGAAACGAGCCTTGAGGACGAGTCTTGTATGGGAATCAAGCTTGATCACACGGCCAACACAGTTTCCCAAAGCATTCAGGATCCTTTCTTCATAGTACTCCACAGGCAAGTATGGGAAACGTGCGATTTCAGCCATAGAGCTCCGGTGGACTGTGCGATTTCTGGGCGATTTGCGCCTTGCTCCAAAGCCTATGGCTTCGGCCCTCCTCCGTGATCCAAGTTCCCCCCACCCCCCTGTTGCTCCCCCTGCCCTCTGTGTTCCAAGTGATCAGCGCGATGGCCTCTTCTTCCTCGGGCTTGGCACCCAACCCCCCTCAGTCGTCTTCTACCTCGTCAGGCTCAGGCGATAATCCCCCCTTAACATCTCAGATCGTCACCCCAACGGTACCTGGCGGTGATGCTCCTTGGATTCTTGTTGCTGGGCGCTGCCGTCCCACCCAAGCGCTCCTACCCCGAACTCCTGTTCCCGGCAGCCGGCAAAGGCATGGTGGCGGCCGGGCACCTTCTCGTCAATGGAGTGGTGACAGGGTGGCCCCCCTGCCCCTAAATGATGGCGCTTCCACCTCTGCTAGCAACATCTCCATCGCCTGCCAGATGCTTGTGGGAATGCCCCAGAGAATACCGGCCCCAATTCCCCGTTCTTCCTATGTTACTTCTACTTCATTCAGCTCCATAGGTGCCCCCCGTGCCGTTCCAAACTGCGGCCTGGCGTTTTCGGCTCCAATTTCGATGGGCGGCGGGGTTGTTACAGACATCTTGCCCGCAGATATCTCTCAAGCTGTGGGGCGCTGGGCGCACACGCTCGTTGGATACTTTGTGGGCCAACGGCCCTACTACGGCCAGCTCATGGCCTGGGTTGGATGTGCTTGGAAAACGAAGGGGGAAGTCCATGTCCACTCGCGGGAAAACGGGGTTTTCTTCTTCAAGTTTGCCAGCGATGTAGACTGTGGTGACATTCTCAATGGCGGCCCTTGGCTCCTGGATGGCCGACTCCTTGTGCTTAGGCGTTGGGCACCCGACATTGGCCTCGATAGGGACCTGCTTTCCTCCATCCCTATTTGGATTCGATTTCCATAACTCCCGATTCAATTTTGGTCTCTCGTCATCCTTGGAAAACTGGCAAGCATCCTGGGCTGGCCACTATTCTCTGATGCTACTACTGCCAATGCTTCCCGTCTCTCATTTGCTAAGTGCTTTGTCGAGATTGACTCTGTGTCTTCGTTCCCGACCTCCATCTCTGCTCGGCTAGCGGATGGGTCCATCATCCCGGTAGCCGTCGAGTACAAGAAAATCCCACTGCTTTATGCCCATTGTCGCTGCTTCGGACACGATATCTCCCAGTGTGAGTCCCCTTCGCGATAAGTGGAGTCTTCTCAGCCGCCTGCTGCCACCGGACCTCCCGTCGTAGAACCCTCTCTCCCAGCCAATCAGTGTACAAGGATTCCCTCATCGGCTACTGCTACGATTCCGGACCCTCACAGTGCTGCGTTGTCGGACCCTCCATGTGTGCTGCCGGGCGTGCAGATTTGCCCTCAGGCCCCCCGCTGTGTGCTGCAGCCTGCTTCGCCGGCATGTCGAAGCTGCTGAATGATCCGTCGGCCATGTGCCCAACTCTGGTAGCGCAACTGCAATCTGCTCCTTCCCCAGCTGCACTCAGTCTACCTTGACCCCCCCTCACAAACGCTAACTACGCCTCAGGCCTCCTACTGTTCAACGCCCGCCCAGTCGCATTTGTCGTGTGATCCAGTCCCCTTGTGTGTATCGGCCACCCAGTGTTCAACTACCGCCCAACAGGATCTGTGCCCGGCGGCTCACGGTGCTCCGCTAGCCCAGTCGCCCTCCAAATGTCCTGAGCCCACCCAGGACACTGTGCTAAGCCCGCCTGGGGGTTCGGCCTAGCCTCTGCTGGGGAGTGACTCGATTGCCGGCTCCGGATGCAACACTCTCGCTTCAACGCCTTGTTTGAGCCGCGGAGCGTTTGCCTGTGCGGAGGTGACGCTTGCCTCTCTCCCCGGGGGCAGTTCCCCCTTGTTAGCGGCCTTTTCTCCCCCCGTTTTGCAATTGCCTTCTCTTGCGGGCGGGTCTTATTCTGCTGTTGGTGCGCTCGCTTGTGACCATGTTGGGTCGAGTGACTCTCCCGTGGGTGTGCTGGCCGGTGGGGATTTTGTCAACCAATTCCCGGTCCTTAGCCCGTCCCGCCCCCGTGCTCGCCCAAATTCCCTCCCCCAACCCATGCCCCCAACCAGCCACTATCCCCAACCCTGCCTATGCCCTCCCCCCCCAAAAAAAAATCCATGCCCCACACCCCTAAACCAATTAAAAGAGGGCTGGCCCCCCCGCGCGTGCTGACACGGAGCCAACACCCCATCCCTTGATTATGTCTATCTTCGCCTGGAACGTGCGGGGGCTTAATGCTTATGCTCGCCAAAGGTACGTTCGGCATCACATTGGTAAATATAAAGCGTCGTTGGTTGGTTTATTGGAGACGAAGGTCCGTGACCCTTTGGGAGATGTTGTTTCTTCGTGCTTCCCCAAGGGTGGGTTGCTTTCCAAAATTATGAGCATGTACCTAAAGGGCGTATTGGGTGATGGCTGACCCGATGGTTTGGGGCTGCAAGGTTATTTCTTCTTCAGCGCAACATGTCACCCTTGATTGTGTTAACAGCGGTGGGTTCGCTGTTTCCGTCTCCTTTGTTTACGCCTCCAACTTGGCTTCTAATAGGCTTCGCCTTTGGGATTCTCTCTGCACTGATAGCTCTCTTGTGGGTGGCAAGTCTTGGGCGGTCCTTGGTGATTTCAATGTCACCAGATTTATTGGGGAGAAGGTGGGGGGAGATGCCTTGCCCCGGCCATGTTGGCTGACTTCAATCTTTGCATTGAGGACTGCGGGTTGGATGACATTCGATGTATTGGAGACCATCTTAGTTGGAGCAACTGCGCTTCTGACGGCCCCCGTATCTCTTGTATGCTTGATCGGGCCCTTGTTAACCCTGAATGGATTGCGGTCCTTCCTGATGCCTATGCCTCCTATCTCCCACCGGCTACGAGCGACCACTCTCCACTTCTTATTCAGGTAATTCCTCCTCCCAACTCGGGCCCCAAGCCCTTTAGATTCTTTGGTCACTACTTCCTGGTGCCAGGATTCTACGCTCTTCTACTGTCTGTTTGGAGAGGACATTATTCTGGATCCCCTATGCTCAGACTCGTCTCCAAACTTAAGGCCCTTAAGGCGGCCATCCGGGACTGGCCCAACGCCCGCAGACCCTACCCCCCTTTGATACAATCAGGAGCGATATTTCTGCTATTCGTTGGGACATTGGCTTCCACTCTTGTCCGGATCTCTTGCGTCAGGAGCGCTCACTCAGACATCTCCTTGCTTCTAGCCTTGTGTGTGAGGAGAGCCAGGCTAGACAGAAGAGCCGCCAGTCTTGGCTATCCCAGGGGGACAGGAACACCAGTTTCTTCTATGCTGCGACCAAGGACCGTGCTGCTAGTAACAGTCTTATGCACCTGATTGGGCATGTAGGGGACCCTGTGGCCAAGCTTGACTCCCTCCGTGCTGATGCAGTTGATTACTTCACCTCTCTCTTCCACCAGGACTCATATCCCTCTGTTTTTCCAGAGATTATCCCCAAGCATATTGTTTCCCCGGGCGCTTATGATTGGCTTGGTGGCCCCGTTGGAGACCAGGAAATTAAGGAGGCTCTCTTCTCCTTGGACAAAGATAAATCCCCCGGTCTTGATGGCTTCCCTCCCCTCTTCTTCCAAGAGATGTGGGGGATTGTTAGCAAGGATGTTCTCTTGGCGGTGCGTTCCTTCTTCTCGTCTGGATGTATTCTGAAGCAGATCAACCATACTTTCCTCACTCGATCCCCAAGGTCCCCTCGGCGTCCTCTCCGGGGGACTACCGGCCCATTTCCTGCTGCAATTTCATTTATAAGATCATCTCTAAGGTCCTTAGTAGGAGGATGGCGGCGGTCATCCCTGGCCTCATTTCTTGGAACCAGTCGGCTTTCATCAAGGGGCGCCTGATCTCTGATTCCTCTCTTCTTGCCCATGAGCTTATCAGGGACTACTCTGCTTCTTTGGGTTCTAGAGCCTGTATCCAGCTGGATCTGCGCAAGGCTTTTGATAGTGTTAATCGTGAGTTCCTTTACGATTTCATGGGGCGCCTGGGTTTCCCTCCCACTTTCATCCACTGGGTCAGGGCTTGTGTGGACTCTCCCTCATTTTTGGTGCTCGTCAATGGATCACCGGCCGGTTTCTTTGGGAGCAACAGAGGGATCCGTCAGGGTGATCCCATGTCCCCCTTCCTTTTTGTGATTGTTATGGAGGCCTTCACTATCCTGATGGACGATGCTACTATCTCGGGCGACATCCGCCCTCCTACGAGAGGGGTGCAGGGGATCCCCTCCCATCTGCTTTTTGCTGACGACATGCTTGTCTTTTGTAAGGCAGAGGAGTCCTCCTTTGTGGGCCTTGGCCAGCTTCTGGCTTCTTTCTATCTTATGTCGGGCCTCGAGGTGAATAAGGGTAAGAGCAAGTTGTTGATTAGTATGGGGTGCAACATTGGTAGTCAGCTGTCCCTCCTTCTCGGCATCCCCCTTGTGGCTCCTCCTGTCAAATACTTAGGGCTTCCCCTTTCTACTACGTACCCCACTGCCAAGCTCTTCTCGTGGCTCGTTGATAAGTGCAAGGCCAAGGTCTCTTGCTGGTCCTCTAGGCTCTTGTCCACGGCAGGGCGCATTGAGCTGGTGCGCACGGTTATTCATGGGTTTGTCTCCTATTGGCTGCAGTCTTACCACATTCCTGCTTCTGTCCTCGGTGAGATTGACCGTCTGTGCCGTGACTTCATCTAGGGGTCGAAGCTCCATCTTTGGAGGTGGGAAGACATGTGCCTTCCGAGGTCGGAGGGCGGTATTGGTCTCCGCAGCCTCCGCGAGGTGGGTGTTGCCGTGGGAGCTAAGCTCCTTTGGAGGCTTCTTCACTCCCCCTCTTCCTGGGCCTCTTACATGCACAGTGTTTACTTGAAGAGCACCCCCCTCTTCCTGTGTGTCCCCTCGGCCTTGGACTCGGGGACCTGGAAGCATATGCTTCGGTCTCGTGATTTGGCGTCTACTTGCTATCGCCGGCTCATTGGTGATGGTCGTTCCACTTCATTTTGGTATGATCCGTGGCTTCCTTGTGGCCCTCTGGCAGACCTCCACTCCCCTCCCCTCCCTCTCAAATACCGCCGAGTTGCTGACTTCTGGGATGGTGAAGCTTGGTCCCTTCCTGCTGAGCTTGCTTATCTTGCCCCTTTGTTGGCTTCGTGTTCTGTGTCGGATGGCCCTGACGCCTGGGAGTGGTCCACTGTCGGGGGGTGCTCCCTCCGCTCCGCCTGGTCCTCTACACGACGCTCCTCTCCCACTGACAGGCTTGCCCCTGTTGTCTGGTTTCCTGGGCACACGCCCAAGTTCTCCCTCACGCTCCTTCGTGCCCTCTCTGACCGCCTGCCCACCACCCAGCAGCTGGCCAGGCGTGGCATTCGGGAACAGTCTATATGTGCACTCTGCGGGCTCCTCCCCGAGTTGACTCACCACATCTTCTTCCGTTGTGAGTTCAGTGCTGGTGTTGGGCGGAGTGCAAACTTCGTCTTGGCCTCTCTCCTGGCTCCAAGTCCATCGCCGTTGAAGCTCACGCGTTGAAACACCATTTTGGGGTCAGGGGGAAGACCACTCCCAGGGGTAGACTTTCCTTGATGATCTTCTCTGCGATGGTTTGGCACATTTGGGGGTAGCGGAACTGTCACATCTTCAGATCACTCAGGTCCCCTGCGACAGCCCTTCTGGCTAGGATCTCTTTGGACATCTCTGATGCCCTTGTTGGTTGCATCTCGGATGATTTAGACCCTGTGGATACTGCCCTTTTTGAGAGCTTGTGTATCTTGTAGGCCGTCTTTTTGTGCGCCCCACAGCATAGGTTCTCCCACCTTTTTTTGTTTCTTGGCTCTCGCCTGGTAGGTCGTGTGCGGGGTGACTGCTCACCAGCCTCTCCCTCGCCTTGACTTTCTTGTTGGCGCCACCTTGATGTAGCCCTTGTTTATATCAATACATACACACTTACCTTTCAAAAAAAGTATGGGAAACGAACCCACACCGCCGTGGATCCAATTACCGCCGACGACGGAGAGAAATCAGGGGTCCATCTGCGGATAGTCAATTAGTGACCAAAAATGATCCGCGGGCCTTCTTCCATAGCGTAGATCAAGTCCTCTTTACAGTGGAATTTCACCATGACGAAACCCTCCCCCAATTCTATGAAATCCAACTCTCCTTTGGGTTTCCAGAGAGCCGACAAGCGAGATTCAAGTACAGATAATGTGATGTTTCGCCCAAGCAATTTAACCATCACTGCTGAAGAGTATTGTCATCGTAACCATTGTTTGTACCCCGAAGACAAGGAAATACTCTGCCAGTCACCCATAGGCTCCACCTTGATGTCATCATCCCTTTCATCATAGTCGCGATTGAATTGAGCAGCATGGGATTCGAAAGAAGAAGCCCCCAAACAGGCATCTCTGAATGATTTTGGAACAACTGTGACGGCCGGACCACCCTCTCTACAGTGATCCCCATCGGCCGACTCCGAGACATCCATATCATCAGACGACCTCCGATCATTCTCTTCACCATCCAAAGGCTTAATCTTCTTGGTTCTCCTTTTCAGGTTATCATCTTCCTCCTTAGATGGCTCCCGGCTACCCTCACCAGAGAATTCGCCACCAATCGCCCCACTGGCAGTTACAATCACCCCAGCGGCAGTTACACTCGCCATCTTCACTGGGTAAGTAGTCTGGTCCGAATACAAAGATAGATTTTATATTTGCTTACAAGTCATAATACGTGTCCGCATGCACGGTTCATTTAATATTTTCCCCGCGAAATCTTTGTTCACAAAAAATTATTTCCACTGTCAAAATTTAAAATAACAATAAATAAGCGTAAAAATATTTAGCGGCACGGGTGCCTTCGGCGCAGAACAACAAATTCGGCGCGGGCGCCTTTGGCGCGTAACAACAAATTCGACGAGGAACAACAAATTCGACGAGGAACAACAAATTAGCGTAAAAAATTTAGCGGGCGCCACAGGTTTTTTTTGCCACATGGGAGAGAGAGGTGTGACATAGAGAGATGTTAAAGTTTCGTTTCTTGGGAACATGTGGGGATTCAAATTTTTGGGTGGGATCCAGCTGTGTTAATTTATGTTAGATTGAATGGATGGGATTTTTGTCACATCATAAATCCATGTGATCAGATCTCATTGAATCTAGACACGTCAGCATCCATGTGCTGAGGTTTTTTTTTGTTTTCCCAAACACTCATCTCAACCATTCTTTTACCAAGATTAAATTCTAGCCATTCTTCTATCAACCTCTTTATACATGGCATGCCCCACTTCCAATTATACTTGGGAGCGAGGACGCGAGCGGGTCCACATGGGCAGAAGCGGTGAAGCTCAAACCCAATAAGCGTATGTGATTAATAACCATACGTATGAACTTGCATGCATTTCAGAAACAACAGAAATAACTATGAAATCAAAGCCAACATTCAGACAAGAGAACACAAAAGTAATAAGGCCCCAAGCATGGCCAATAACAACAGAGTTCTACAAGAGGGTACACACCCTACAAAAGTGCAACAAATGAAATCCTACACATCAGCAGATAGTGTTCAGCAACTAGTCCTCAGTGAGGAGAACTTCTGGATCAGTATACTCCTGGTCCTATGGGTTAGTCTCCTCAAGCAGCTCGTCCTCGATGTATCCAATTTCGTGACCTGACATACATTTCAAATAACATGGAAATGTATGTCAGTAATGGTCCTTCGCAAGCAAAAGTGAGAGTGGGACCCTTGGCAAGATTTTCAAAACATTTTACATGGCAGTTTAAACAATATGAATAATGAAACAATTACGATTTTTGAGCAGTTTGAACGAAAATAACTTTAGCACGCAGCTCTAGTATAAGTGAAAGCAGCAACAGTTTTACATGTCATATATGTCAAGATTGTAGTTTTCAAGCTATTCTTGAGTGTACCTAATTTGTGACTAAGGTCCACGTCATTAGGTGGATACAAGTGAATCTAATTTCTCGTGCCTTCTAATGTGACCCGTTTACTTCCGACTAGTGCCCGTGAACCCAACCCACCCACATGTACTTTTCTGGACCACGAGCCAGAATCAGCCAAACCGGCCCACAAGGTGTATTATTAGCCAAACCGGCCCGCAAGATAGCCAAACCGGCCAGCAAGATAGTCATGATTTTTCAAGTGGTTCAAGATATCCATATATGTCCAGAAATGTTTACAATTTGCAAGGCATTATCAGTTAACTTATTAAAATGTCCACACACACACGCACGGGTTTTTATCTAGCAATCCACAAAAGAGTACACATATGGAGTTTTGGTGTCGTTGTGTCACATGTAAAGTGTAGTTCGTCATGGCATTCTTCGTGTATGACATTTCACGGTTAAATCGTCCAAAAACTAGCAATGTGTGAAAAGCGTTTAACTAAACGACATTTAAATATATATATATATATATAATACACACTTGCCTGATTTTGGTGATTTTGGTGTCGTTGAGTTTGTATGAAATGCATGGATGTTTCTGCGTCATTAGATTTTCAATATCAGGCTAAACAAATTTAATTTATTAAAGTATTATAACTACATACATATAATATATATTTTTTATAAAATAATATACTGTTTTATAAAGAGAATAATGGCATGATCCTGGACACGTCCAACTTTGATACTATTCTGGACACGTCCAACTTTGATACTATTCTCATCGCCCTCTCACATAAAGCAGCCAAGTACAACCAAGTACACACACATGTGGGCTTGTACTTAGTTGCTTTATGTGAGATGGTGTATGAGAGCCTATCTCATATGGCGTATGGTAGCCATTATTCTCTTTTATAAAATAATACACTATTAAGTTATTAACACTATTATTATTAAACTTAACTAACATTTTTACTAACTGTGTTACTAACATCCTACTACATATAGAATTATTTATGATGGTATACACATCCTGTTAATTAAGAACATACTGATTACATTTTATTATATATATATATACACATATACATATAGATAGAATAATGGGTATCATACGCCATATGAGGCCTTGCCTCATATTCCCTCTCACATAAAGCAACTAAGTACAACCAAGTACAAGCACATGTGGGCTTGTACTTGGTTGCTTTATGTGAGAGGGAATATGAGGCAAGGCCTCATATGGCGTATGATACCCATTATTCTCATATGTGTGTGTGTGTGTGTGTGTGTGTGTGTGTGTGTGTGTGTGTGTGAAATGGAGGAGTGCTGACAGCGCTGAAATTTTTTTCAGCACTGTCAGCAATTTGGGCACCCTACACATTTTTTAATATTTTTTTGCAGCAGTTAGATAAACTTATTAGGAATCTCCCCACAAAATTTCAGGTCGATCCAACACCGTTTGAGCCTCCGTTCATCGATTTCAAAAACGTTGCGCAAAACTGTCTAGATTTTGTGCAACGATTTTGAAATCGATGAACCGAGGTCCAAACGGTGTCGGATTGACCTGAAATTTTGTGGGGAGCTTCCTAACAAGTTTATCTAACTAATGCAAAAAAATTTAAAAAAATATGTGTATGGTGCCCAGATTCCTGACAGCGCTGGAAAAATTTCCAGCGCTGTCAGCACTCCTCCATTAACATATATATATATATATATATAACATGTGGTTCGCTATATAATAGCCTACTAATTACATCATGCAAAGTAACTTACGTGTTGCTTGCGTGTTGCCCTAGCAGGTGGAGGCGGCGACTAGCGGCGACGTTGTTCGACGGCAAGGCGTGGTCCGGGCGGCGACTACAGATGGTGTAGGTGGGACGACGACGTGGACGGCGGTGTCAGCATCGAGGGTTCGGTGGCATGCTGGCGGTGGCTGAGGAGTCGTCGGAGAGCGCGGTTGACGGAGGGAGTTGGTGTTCTGGTGAACAGAGGAGGGTTGTTCGGAGAGTTGGTGGCGAAGTTTGAGAAGGCGGAGGCTTGGAGTTTGTGAAGAGAGGAGGAAGGATGATGGAGGTGGTTGGGTTCGAAGGGGGGTCGTCAGAGTTTGGAGGGGTCAGTGACAGGAGTAGAGGTGTTGCAGGCGAGCTGCGACTGTTAGAGGTCACCGGAGAGCGGCGGGAGAGATGGGTTGGTGTCGGGGTATGGAGGGGTCGTCGGTGGTTTGAAGTGGGGTTACGACAGAGGGTGGCGGGGAAGGCCTGGTGGTCAGAGGGAGGCAGCATGCGGCATCGGAGTTGTGGGGTGCTGCAGTGGTGGCGGAAGGCTACAGGTGTTGGTGAGGAGGCTGAGAAGGATGAAGGTTGGGTTACGGGGCTGAGGAGATGCTGTCGGCGGTGGCAATGGGTAGGGATCTGCTGGGGTTACCGTCGGGAGGGAGATGAAAGGGAGAGGGTGGAGGTTGTGGTGTTGTCGAAGTTTGAAGGAAGGAGAGGAGGTGGGTGAGGGCTTCGAGATCAGGAGGGGAGGATAGGTCAGAGTTAGAGTTTGATGAGAGGCGGGCTTTGTTGGATCTGGATCATAGCCTAGAGGGGGGGTGAATAGGCTAATAAAAATATTCGTGCAACCCACGAATAATCCCACGCAGTTATAGGCACAGACAGGGCAATAAAATAGCAATCACAGAATACGCACAGATATACCCTGGTTCGGTCGTCCACACGACCTACTCCAGCCCCCGAAAGCAACTACTAGATAGATATGTAATCAAGTACAGCTACAATGAGTCAAGATCCCAAATCTACTCTCACCTAGCTCGTACGCACACCACGTGCTCTACACTATCAATCTAGTCAGATGCTCTCCCTCCGTGACGACTCCCAAAGTCGTCAGGTCCCCCAAAAGTAACACAGATGGTAAATTTTCCCCTACGAGGATCTAACACAACAACTACACAAAATAATGATAAATAGAGTTTAGGAATCTCAGTTTGTGTAGCGGCGATGTCCTCGTCAATCAGCACGGGTCAGATCTCGTCTGACGTAGATGTAGTCTCTGATGTCCGCAACTCAAATTGTGGCAATCTCTATGGGAGTAGATATAGGCTTGATGGCTCACGGATTTGCTTCTCTCCTTTGATGTTCTCTGGAATTGTCCTTTGCAAATGTTGCGGCAATTTGACTTTCGTGAGCCTCTCTCTAAAACCCAACTTGCGGCTGCACTTGGAATTTTGCAAAGCACATAGAAAAATTTTCACACTTAAAAAATTCTCAATTTGATGATGAAGAGTTTAACCACTTGTATATTTCGGCAGCACCCTTGTGAATTTTTTGTGTGGCCTTCTTTTGAGATTTCGGCTACTGCTTCGAGATTTTGTGTGTGCCCTTTGTTTTATTGGAGAAAACAATGTGGAATCGGCCCTCTCAAGATTTGTGCGGCGGTTTAGTGTGAAGAGCTCCTGGGATTATTTCGGCCTTCCTCACAAAAACGAAATCAATTTTCAAGTTGCGGCTCCTCCACAATTTTTCGGCTCCCCCTCAATATTTTAATCCGCGCGAACCTTCAACCCTAGAAGATGGGTATTTATAGGACAATGGTAATCGGGTTGTGCCAACCGCTTGGGGATTTGACCCAATCAATATGGGATTTGATTAGGAGTTTGAATAGGAATGTGTAGACTCAAATATAGAATCAAATATTTCCAAATCTGGATAAGTGATTTGATCAAACCCATTTTGAATTCAAATTGGCCTCCATCTCATCCCATATTGGAACAAGTCCAATTAGATTTGCGTATAGCTCTTTGACCAAGTCTCATTGCTTTGTGCCTAGCAATTTCTCCATCTTGTATGTGTATAGCAATTTGTCCAACACATTAATTTACGTTCTCGCCAATCCTGCAAATACTTAATACACACATCAGATCGTTCACAACTGTTTGTCATCATCAAACCATAAATCCTAGATCGTTGCTTCCAACAATCTCCCCCTTTTGATGATGACAAACCCATAAAGTATTTGCACAAATAAGTGTACGTGTGTGACGCGTGATGAATGATGTAAATGATGTAATGCAATATGATATATTCAATGAGATGATATCAAACATTACTAGCATGCACAATATAACAATATAGTTAGCGTGCTCCCCCTTTTTCTAAGCTCCCCATTCTCATGTATTTTCATTGCTCCCCCTTCAACCAATAATACCGTAACAAATCTTTTCTCAACACTTTTCTCCCCCTTTGGCATCATCAAAAGAGTATTCATGAAGAGTAAAAACATAGCACATGTAAAAAGAGAGCATTATTAATTATAACTAGAATTTGCATGTCGTCATTCTATAATTAGCACTCCAAATCCAATGATAATGATAATTAGAATTCAACACCATCGTGTAAGTGCAATTATTAAACATAGAAGTACAAAGGGAGATACTTTTATAAACTCAGCCAAAACCAATCCATCATTTTCCAAATAACTTTATATCACCAAGGATTGATTTTCCCCACCTCATTAAAAATGAGTTCAAGGTATCATTCCCCAAAACATAGCCTAAAAGGACTCTTAGAAGTGGGGATGACATTGCTTGACGAGTAAAAACACCAACGCTAAAGATTACCCATAAAGCTTATGTTGGATACTCGTGGGTAGTGTATTTGCCATGAATTGTATCCATTTTTCATACGGAGCAATTTTCAATTTTTTTTCATATTCATTTCATTTGTTTTGTGCTCAATTTTTATTCATGGCAAATCACATCATATCCCTTAGATTTTTCAGTTAATAATCAGCCTACATTCACTTTCCAATATTCATAAATAGTATCTCCAAAAGTACGACATAGTTTAACATTCGTGGAAGTGAAAGTAGGTGTAGAAATCATATTATTAAAGCATTGAACTTGGCATGGCTATTATTGAAATAAAACATACGCATGTAGCCAAAAATAATAATACTACAATTTCTACAAGGATATGATCATCATTCATTTATAGCACTAGAACGATGCAAAGAGGAAGATATGCAATAAGCTCATTTTTTTGCTTTTGTTTTTTTTTTCATTTTTTTGGTTTATAATGAAATAAACACACTAAAAACAATCAAGCAAACAAAAACAAACACAAAGAAAATCCAAGCACACAAAGATGTTTAGAAAAAAAATGCTATGAAGGTGTGCATTAAGTTCAAAGAATGAGATATACCTTCGCGTCGCCGTTTGACTAAGGAGCTAAAATAATGAGACTCTCAATTTATTGCTCCTCGCCAAATTTTCGTCTCACCTACAAAAGAGGTGTTGTGTGTGACCTTGGAATCCAACAAGGTCCACTCACGTCAGTCATCAAAGATTTAGGAACCCATATTTGTTTGAACTTAATGTTTTTGTTCCTATATTTACAATGATATGAAGTATGACCAACGAATCCACATGTAAAGCACTTAGCATGAAAATTTCCAACATTTGTTGATTCAATGTGAACTTTTCTATATTTTGATTTTTCAACATTTTTAAGACCATATCCTAGTCCTCGCCTATTATTGCCATAAATTTGATTTCCAAGAATAATGTCCAAATTTTGTTTTCCAATGGAAAATCTCTTTAATGACAATTCTAGGGTGGTGACTTTGGATTTCAAGATATCATTTTCATTCACAAGCAGAGTGCATCTACTAATGAAAGCTTGCTTGTTTTCCTCTTCTTTCTTTTCAAAATCCCTCATTTTTTCTTTAAGTTCAAGATTTAGCATGTTAATCTTTTCAGAAAGCAAATCATTTTCAGTTTCAAGCTTTATCTTATCTAGCTTACACATGCTAATATCCTTTAATAAAGAGGGACATGAAAGACAATCAATTTTTTCAGGCAAGCTAGCTTTCTCTTTTTCTAACATAGTAATGGTAGATTTGCATGCAACAAGCTCTTGTTTAAGATTTTTCATTTCTATAGACATGTCATACTCAGTTTTTTGCATATCAAAGTTATCATTCCTATAACATTCCACATCAGCTTCTAGCTCATCAATTCTATGTTGCATTCCTTTACAGATTTCTAAAAATTCAGCTTTAGTGGGAGATTCTACCTCGGCGTGTTTGGCCATCAATGCCATGCATGAGTGGGCTTCATGTTCATCCTCCTCATCCTCAGCTTCGCTATCCATATCCCACGTCAACACTTTCGTTTTTCCTTTTGCAACTTGAGCTGTGTGTTGTTGTGGGCAATCTTTTATGTGGTGCCCTTTCTTCCTGCATTTAAAACATTCGCTTCTATTAATAGCTTTCTGATCATAGGAATTTCTCCCAAAATTAGAATTATTAGAACGAATGAACCTTTTTCCCATCTCAGCTCTTCCTTGATCAGTCTGAATGTATCTCCTGAAGTTTCTGACCATTAAAGCTTGCTCTTCATCAAGATCGTCGTCGTTAGCTTGAAGAGCTAATGGTGTGGAAGCTTTGGTCTTCTCTTCAGGTTTCTCTCTGGCTTCTATACTCAGCAACTCAAGCTCGTGCGACATCAGGTTGCCTATCAAGTCCTCCACTTTCATTGTTGATAAGTCCTTAGCTTCTTGAATAGCGGTGACTTTAGGCCTGAACGAGCTTGGTAGCACCCTTAAGATCTTTCGTACCTGTTCATGGCTAGAGTATGGCTTACCGAGGGAACATGATTTGTAGACGATGTCCGTGAACCTCGCAAACATGTCTTTAACTGATTCTGTTGGTAGCATGCGGAAGCTCTCGTATTCTGTGCAAAGCAGCGCAAGTCTGGATTCCTTCACTTGCGATGTTCCCTCATGTGTCACCTCCAGAGTATGCCAGATTTCCTGCGCAGATAGACAATGTGAAATACGATTAAATTCAGATTTATCAAGAGAGCATATAAGCGCATTCATAGCTTTACCATTAAGAGTATAAAGTTTCTTATCAGCTAAATCCCACTTGTCTTTAGGCTTAATCATAACAGTGTCTTCAATTTTAATAGTGGGTAAACTATAACCATTTTCAACAATATCCCACACATCATAATCTACAGACACTAGATAGATTTTCATCCTAGCCTTCCAATATGCAAAGTCTACACCGTTAAACTTAGGGGGACGGGCTATAGACTGACCTTCAGCAAATGCACAATCAGATATATTCATGGTCATCTAAAAAATCTAGACTAGATCCTCTAAACTGGCTCTGATACCACTTGTTGGATCTGGATCGTAGCCTGGGGGGGGGGGGTTGAATAGGCTAATAAAAATATTCGTGCAACCCACGAATAATCCCACGCAGTTATAGGCACAGACAGGGCAATAAAATAGCAATCACAGAATACGAACAGATATACCCTGGTTCGGTCGTCCACACGACCTACTCCAGGCCCCGAAAGCAACTACTAGATAGATATGTAATCAAGTACAGCTACAATGAGTCAAGATCCCAAATCTACTCTCACCTAGCTCGTACGCACACCACGTGCTCTACACTATCAATCTAGTCAGATGCTCTCCCTCCGTGACGACTCCCAAAGTCGTCAGGTCCCCCAAAAGTAACACAGATGGTAAATTTTCCCCTACGAGGATCTAACACAACAACTACACAAAATAATGATAAATAGAGTTTAGGAATCTCAGTTTGTGTAGCGGCGATGTCCTCGTCAATCAGCACGGGTCAGATCTCGTCTGACGTAGATGTAGTCTCTGATGTCCGCAACTCAAATTGTGGCAATCTCTATGGGAGTAGATATAGGCTTGATGGCTCACGGATTTGCTTCTCTCCTTTGATGTTCTCTGGAATTGTCCTTTGCAAATGTTGCGGCAATTTGACTTTCGTGAGCCTCTCTCTAAAACCCAACTTGCGGCTGCACTTGGAATTTTGCAAAGCACACAGAAAAATTTTCACACTTAAAAAATTCTCAATTTGATGATGAAGAGTTTAACCACTTGTATATTTCGGCAGCACCCTTGTGAATTTTTTGTGTGGCCTTCTTTTGAGATTTCGGCTACTGCTTCGAGATTTTGTGTGTGCCCTTTGTTTTATTGGAGAAAACAATGTGGAATCGGCCCTCTCAAGATTTGTGCGGCGGTTTAGTGTGAAGAGCTCCTGGGATTATTTCGGCCTTCCTCACAAAAACGAAATCAATTTTCAAGTTGCGGCTCCTCCACAATTTTTCGGCTCCCCCTCAATATTTTAATCCGCGCGAACCTTCAACCCTAGAAGATGGGTATTTATAGGACAATGGTAATCGGGTTGTGCCAACCGCTTGGGGATTTGACCCAATCAATATGGGATTTGATTAGGAGTTTGAATAGGAATGGGTAGACTCAAATATAGAATCAAATATTTCCAAATCTGGATAAGTGATTTGATCAAACCCATTTTGAATTCAAATTGGCCTCCATCTCATCCCATATTGGAACAAGTCCAATTAGATTTGCGTATAGCTCTTTGACCAAGTCTCATTGCTTTGTGCCTAGCAATTTCTCCATCTTGTATGTGTATAGCAATTTGTCCAACACATTAATTTACGTTCTCGCCAATCCTGCAAATACTTAATACACACATCAGATCGTTCACAACTGTTTGTCATCATCAAACCATAAATCCTAGATCGTTGCTTCCAACAGGCTTTGCGTGGGTTTTATGAAGAAGAAGAAAGAGAAGGAGAATGTAATGTGGACGGGGGTCGATGAGATATCCATGTGCAAGTGTGATCCACGGAGATCGGATAACATGGTGGGATTCCATGCACGAGATCGTGCGTGTATGGGGGGGTCGCATTGGTTTGTTTGCGTGAGGTTGCGGATGGGGGATGCGGGATGAATGGTTGAGAACGTGGGCTGGGGTTATCTGCATGCAAAGGTAATGACATGGGGGGATTTAGTTAGGATATTTAGATTAGATTAGTTAATATTTTAAATATTATCATGGAAATTTTTTTAATTAGGATATTAGAAAATTGGTGAGGATAATTAAGATTTAGGAAATATTATTGTTAGGATATTGATTTGATAGGATTTAATTAGGATATAGGAAATCAATATGGTTAAAATGTTCGGATGATTGCAATTTTGCCACTGCACATTAACGGTCTCTAAAAATGATGAAATTAATGGCAGCGCGATCGTGAAGTCGAGTGTTTCGCTAAAACGGAGTCCGATCATGCGTTCAGGCTACGAGAGTTAATAAATAAAAATTATACAGTACAATCTCAACTAATCTATTCATTAATACCATACGTATGAAATACGTACAACATAAAGTGGTCGTTACATCCTACACACCTTAAGAAAAATTCTGTCTCCTGAAATTCTATCAACTAAAGAGCAAGGAACAAATATGGATATCGCTCTTGCATTTCATCTTCTCGCTCTTAGGTGGATTCTTCAGGCAAGCCATGACGCCACATCACTCTCACGAGCTTGACGACCTTGTTGCTGAGCTCTTCTGATATCAGTCTAAGATCTACACCGGCTATTGCTCATATGTCAGGTTCGGTCGAACCGTAATCCGAGTAATCGACAGCATGAGAAGGATCGTTGATGTAACGACGCAGCTGAGATACATGAAAAACATCATGTACTCCCTTCAATGAAGGCGGCAGTGCTAGACGATAAGCTCCTTCTCCAACTCGCTCTAGCACGTCGAAATGTACAATGAATCTCGGACTGAGCTTGCCTCGCTTCCTAAAGCAAATCACTCCTCTGTTCGGGGATATCTTCAGGAACACATGATCTCCTGCCTTAAAATCCAAAGGATGACGTTTAGCATCAGCCCAATGCTTGTACCGATCCTGTGCGATACGAAGCTTGTCCCTGATGGTGCGCACTACATCCACAGCCTCGACTATCATCTCTGGTCCCAACAGCTCTAAATCACCAATGTCATCCCAATTCAGTGGAGATCGACATTTCCTTCCATAAAGTGCAACAAATGGCACCATGCCAATACTGGCTTGGTAGTTGTTGTAGGCGAACTCCACTAAATGCAAGTGATCCTCCCACGAACCTTTAAGATCCAACATGCAAGCTCGCAACATGTCCTCCAATATCTGGATAGTACGATCCTACTGTCCATCCGTCTACGGGTGATACGTAGTGCTGAAACTCAGAGTAGTACCCAGATTCGACTGCAGACTCTTCCAGAACTGAGACGTGAATCTCGTGTCTCAGTCGGAGACGATACTCACGGGAACTCCATGCAATCGTACAATCTCCTGCACGATCATCGTTCACATCACGACATATACTAGAAAGAAGTTATAAAGGTATAAGAAAGATAATTACCTCTATATACTTCTTCGTAAGTATCTCCGTAGATTGTCTTACTCGAAAGGGTATGCAATGCGTAGACTTGGTTAATCGGTCAACGATAACCCAAATCGTGTCATTTTGCTTGGTGCTTCTAGTTAGTCCAGTCACGAAGTCGATAGTGATGTGTTGCCACTTCCACTCCGGAATCGGCAGGGGTTGAAGCAATCCAGCAATACGATGATGTTCAGCCTTCACTTCCTGACACACAAGGCACTTGGCGATGCTTTAAGCTACGCTCCTCTTCATTCCATGCCACCAAAAATTCAAACAAAGGTCCTAGTACATCTTGGTTCCACCAGGATGAATGGAATATGGAGAGCTATACGCTTCATTCATCTGCTCTTCTCTGATATCACCTGAAGGTACGCAGATCCTACTACCATATCTCAGGGAATCATCCTCCTGAATGAGAAAATTCATCCGAAGTCCACCTTCTACTTGCTCTCTAATCTGCTGCAGCTTTGCATCTCCAAACTGTGCAACTTTGATCCGATCCACAATCATCGACCGAATATGCATATTCATCAACAATGATGTGACTCTAGGTAAAACAACGTCTAAACTCATCTCTTGTAGATCTTGCTGTAGCCTCCACCGAACTGTAAGAGTCATGACTGCTGGAAGTCTACTCAAGGCGTCCGGTACGACATTAACCTTCCCTGGATGATACTGGAGATCGATGTCATAATTGGCCATCAGCTCTAACCATCCGCGCTGCCTCATATTCAATTCCTTCTGGGTGGAAATGTATTTCAAACTTTTGTGATCAGTGAAGATGTTCACTTTCTCACCTAGTAAGAAATGTCTCCAAATCTTCAGGGCAAAGATGACAGCGGCTAGCTCCAAGTCGTGAGTCGGATAATTCTTCTCGTGAATCTTCAATTGCCGAGAAGCATATGCAACCACATGACTATGCTGGTGCAGAACACATCCAAGGCCTTTGCCTAAAGCATCACAGAAGATCTCAAATTCTCCAGTCCTAGCTGGTATAGCTAGGACTGGTGCAGACGTCAGTCTTGCTTTCAATATCCCAAATGCCCGCTTGCAAGAGTCTGACCATATAAAATTGACATCCTTCCTCATCAATCGAGTCATGGGCTCGGTAATCCTCGAGAAATCCTTGATGAATCGACGGTCGTAACCTGCCAATCCTAGGAAACTCATGATGTTTGTTGCCGACCGAGGGGTAGGCCAATTACTGACTGATGCAACCTTCTCTGGGTCGACATAGATACCGTCGCCTGATATCACATGTCCAAGAAATGTAATTCGGTCTAGCCAGAACTCGCACTTGCTGTACTTGGCATACAACTGATGACGGTAAAGCGTCTCCAAAACAATCTGCATGTGCTCGGCATGCTCCTCCTCACTCTCCGAATAGACCAATATATTATCAATAAATATCACTACGAATTTATCTAAAAACTCGTAGAATATGAGATTCATGAGGTTCATGAATACTGCAGGGGCGTTGGTCACACCAAACGACATGACAACGAATTCATTGTATAAACACTTGGTGCGGAAAGCCGTCTTGTCTTCATTCTTGACCTTCACCTGATGGTATCCACTCCTGAGATCCAACTTCGAGAAAACTCGTGATCCACCGAGTTGATTGAAGATGTCATCGATGCACGATAACAGGTACTTATGTTTCACAGTGACTTTGTTCAACTCCCGATAATCTAAGCACATCCTTCTCGATCCGTCCTTCTTCTTGACCGACAGAACAGGTGCACCCCAGGGAGATAGGCTAGGATGGATGAATCCTTTTTGCAGTAGGTCATCCAATTGCTTCCGTAACTCTTCAAGTTCTACGTGAGCCATACGGTAAGGCGCCTTCGAGATCGGTTGAGTATTTGACATAAGATCGATGCTGAATTCCAGAGCCCGGTCAGGCGGCAGTCTAGAAATATCCTTCGGAAATACATCTTCAAAATCTCGAACTACTGCAGGCTTCTCAAGTTTGACTTGCATAGATGCGACGATTGCTTCGTTCGGCTGGACACGAAATTTGATAGGTCCGAGCGAACGACTTCCACTAATGAATTCGAACACCGGATGATCGGGGATCTCAAATACTACTTTCTTCTTATGACAGACGATAGTAGCATAGAAAGTTCCTAACCAATCCATGCTGAGAATAGTATCAAAGTTGGACGTGTCTAGGATCATGAAGCCCATGATACTATTCTCATACGCCCTCTCACATAAAGCAACCAAGTACAACCAAGTACAAGTATCAAAGTTGGACGCGTCTAGGATCATGAAGCCTACATAGAGCTCATGTCCGCAAATCACCAAAGGACATGATTTGCATCCCAAGGAAACACTCACCACGCCACTTCCAGTAGTGATATTCCAACTTTTGGGAAGTGGGTAGGTGGGAATCGAGTGCTTGATCACGAATTTACAGGGTAAGATACACAATGAAGCTCCGAAATCAAATAAGGTCAGAGCTGGGTAGGAAGCCACTAAGATGACACCTAAGATGATAATAATTAAATCTTAGCAAGAGGGTCTAACTAACAATCATGGATATAAAAACAATAAGAAATACTAGATCTATGTGTTACCTGTAATCACTTCATCCTCAGCCTCAGCTTTTGCAGCTGTCATAGTGAATGCCTGGCGCTTCGGCCAATTGGCTTGTTGATAGGCTCGGTTCTACGGAACCATATGATGTTCACACTGAGCAGGTACATGTACACCCCACTAAAAAGGTCCATGCACTCCTCACTGAATAGGTCCAGGCGCTCCAGCAGGTGATTGACAGTTCTTGCTGTGGGGCAGTCTCTCATAGCATGTGCAGATGCTCCGCAAATCAGGCATTGGTTCAGCATCCTCATACAATCCTTCTTCTGATGTTCGGTCTTGCCACAGAAGAAACACGTCGGCAGAGCTCGGTCGACAGAAGTAGCTGGCCTATTGAACTGTGTGGTTTGGGAAGGCCGAAAATTGCCCTTGGGCACAATCCTAGGTGGCTCCATGGGACGCTTGCTTGCTCCATCTTAAGGTTCCACTGGAAGTCTCGCCACAACTTCATGGCTCCGTGTAGCATCCAAAACGTCCTGAAGGGTCGTTAGTTTCGTCGAGGTCATTGAGGCTTGAACTTTGGGATTCAGGCCTTGACAAAACTGAAACGCACAGTCTTCTGGGTCCTCTACCATGTGGGGTGCAAAGCGGCTGAGCATAGAAAACTTGACCTCATACTTGTCAACAGTCCTATCTCCTTGGACCAGATTTACGAAGCGCTGCTGAAGTTTCCTTTTGGCTGTCTTGGTAAAATACTTGGCGTCGAACCTTTCTCGAAACATGCCCCAAGATATGGTCTTGACTATACGCCTTTCTTCCAGTTACCACTAGCTCCGAGCATTACCAGTCAGTTGGAGCTTTGCGACATCGACCCATCCTGCCTGAGGGATACGTGCAGCACTCAGCTTGTCATCAGTCATTTGGGCCCACTCTTCAGCATCCAAATGCCCTTCTTTTCCAGAGAAGCTCTTGGGTTACAGCTCATGAAATTGCTTAACTCCAGGTTCAGCTCGAGGGGGTGGTGGTGTAATCTGAGCATGTTGCTTGCTCTGCTGAATCAGCTGCTGCCAGATCTCCAACATTCCTCTCATGACACCCATGAGTTCATGGATGTCGGGAGTACCACTTCCGCTGGCTCCATTCCCATTCCTGGTGTTGTGTCTCCCTGCCATGCTGAAACAAGAAACTTGGGTAAATTTTGTGCACGAGATAAATCTAGACGTTTTGGCTAATGATAGTATTTCTATGGTTCTGAAGTTTTACATAATGCACGACCTGCATAGGCCACCACAAAACCTGTCACACCCACTTCTCATTATACTTGGGAGCAAGGACGCAAGCGGGTCCATATGGGCTGATGCAGTGAAGCTCAAACCCAATAAGCGTATGCGATTAACAACCATACACCGAAACTTGCATGCATTTTAGAAACAACGGAAATAACTATGAAATCAAAGCCAACATCCATACAAGAGTACCCAAAAGTAATAAGGCTCCAAGCATGGCCAATAAAAACAGAGTTCTACAAGAGGGTACACCCTACAAAAGTGAAACAAACGAAATCCTACACAGCAGCAGATAGCGCCTCAGCAACTAGCCTTCAGTCGGGAGAACTTCTGGATCAGTATACTCCTGGTCCTATGGGTCAGTCTCCTCAAGCAGCTTGTCCTCGATGTATCCTGTCTCGTGACCTGACATACATTTCAAACAACATGGAAATGTATGTCAGCAAGGGTCCTTGGTAAGCAAAAGTTAGAGTGGGACCCTTGGCAAGATTTTCAGAGCATTTTACATGGCAGTTTAAACAATATGAATAATGAAACAATTACAATTTCTGAGCAGTTTGAACGAAAATAACTTTAGCACGCAGTTCTAGTATAAGTGAAAGCAGCAACAATTTTACATGTCATATATGTTAAGATGACAGTTTTCAAGCTATTCTTGAGTGTATCTAATTTGTAACAAGATCCACGTCGTTAGGCGAATAGCAAGTGAATCTACCTTCTCGTGCCCTCGAAGGTGACCTGTTTACTTCAGAGTAGTACCCACGAACCCAACCCTACCACGTGTACTTTTCTGGACCACGAGCCAGAATTAGCCAAACCGGTCTACAAGGTGTATTATTAGCCAAACTGGCCCGCAAGACAGCCAAACAGGTCCGCTAGATAGTCATGATTTTTCAAGTGGTTCAAGATATCCATTTATGTCCAGAAATGTTTGCAATTTGCAAGTCATTATCAGTTAACTTATTAAAATGTCATCACACACACGTGGTTTTATCTGGAAATTCACAAAAAGTACACATATGGAGTTTTGGTGTCGTTATGTCACATGTAAAGTGTAGTTTGTCATGTCATTCTTCGTGTACGACATTTCACGGTTAAATCGTCCAGAAACTAGCTATGTGTGAACAGCGTTTAAATAAACTACATTAAAAAATATGTATAAAATGCACACTTGCCTGATTTTGGTGATTTTGATGTCGTTGAGTTTGTATGAAAGGCGCGGATTTTTCTGCATCATTAGATTTTCAATATTAGGCTAAACGAATTTAACTTGTTAAAGTATTATAAATACATACATATAATATACTGTTTTTATAAAATGATATACTGTTTTTATAAAATAATATACTGTCAAGTTATTAACCTTAACGTACATATTATTAAAATTAACTAACATTTTTACTAACCGTGTTACTAACATCCTACTATATATATAACATTATATAAGATGGGATACACATCCTGTTAATTAAGAACATACTGATTACATTTTATTATATATATATATATATATAAAATATAACATGCGGTTCTCTATATAATAGCCTACTTATTACATCATGAAAAGTAACTTACTTGTTGCTTGCGCGTTGCCTAAGCAGGTGGAGGCGGCGACTAGCGGCGACGCTGGTCGGCAGCAAGGCATGGTCCGGGTGTCGACTTCAGACGACGCAGGTGGGACGGTGACATGGACGGCGGCGTCGGCATCGAGGGTTCAGTGGCGTGCTAGTGGTGACTGAGGAGTCTTCATAGAGCGCAGTTACGGATGGCATTAGTGTTCTGGTGAACGAAGGAGGGTTGTTCGGAGAGTTGGCGACGAAGTTTGAGGAGGCGGAGGCTTGGAGTTTGTGAAGAGAGGAGGAAGGATGATGGCGATGGTTGGGTTCGAGACGGGGGTCGCCGGAGTTTGGAGGAGTTGGTGACGGGAGTAGAGGCATTGCAGGCGAGCTGTGACTGTCGGATGTCATCGGAGAGTTACGGGCGAGATGGGTTGGCATCGGGGTTTGGAGGGGTCGTCGGTGGTTTAGAGTGGGGTTACGACAGAGGGTGGCACGGTGGTTTCCATGAGCTGCAGGGAAGGCCTGGTGGTCGGTGGGAGGCAGCATGCGACGCTGGAGTTGTGGGGTGTTGCGGTGGTTGCGGGAGGCCACATGTGTTGGTGAGGAGGCTGAGGAGGCGTAAGGTGGGGTTGTGGGGCTGAGGAGATGTTGCTGACAGTGGCAAGGGGTGGGGGTCTGCCATTAGTCTGTTACAGAACACCTTGCTGATCACTTTATACAACACGTTAAAGCAGGCTATCGGTCTATAGTCACCTAAACCCGAGACGTTAGAATTCTTAGGAACCAATGTGAGGCATGTATGATTTATCTGCCGTAGAAGAGAACCTGAGCGAAAGAAGGATTTGACTGCATCAATGATGTCGCTTCCAATTGTGCCCCAGTTTTGTTGGTAGAAACATCTGTTGTATCCATCCGGCCCAGGAGATTTATCAGGACGCATTTGGAACACCGCCTCTTTAATTTCCTCAGCTGAAACACGCCTATCCATCCAATAGGATGTAGCAACCATAAGTTTACGCTTTGGCACCAACTTTGGGAACACATTCCAGTAGCTATCCTGATGATACATAGATTCATAGTATTTCGGTGCATCTATCTTTAACTCATCAAAAGAACGATTTTGGTTCCCACCTGCATCCACCAAGTGGCCCAGGTTGTTGTGTCCCTGCCTGGCCTTCATAGCTGTGTAGAAGAATTAAGTGTTAATATCCCCCAGACTGATCCAATCTTGGCGACTCTTTTGCCGAATCATCTCCTCCTCCAGATCTAGTTGAGTAGCCAGTTGGTTAGCAAGATCTCGTTCCTATGTTGAAGGCTTTGATTGCTATTAATTTCGGTATGGGCTCTGATTTCCTCCAGCATAATGCTGCAGCTAAATGGGCTGTTATTTGTGTCTCTTGCACTGACTCAATTCTTAAGTGCAGTTTTTAGTCCCTTCAATTTGAACACATCATATTGTATGGGGGTGCCTTGCGCAAATTCAGCCCATCTCTCTTCGATAAGTTCCTTGCAACCTGGCGACCACAACCAGTGATTGAAAAACTTAAAAGGCTTGGGATCAGATGATACCTTACTATGAAGCACGATCACCATAAGGGAGTGGTCGCTGGTGCGGGGATCCAGGTATTCGACAAATGAGTCTGGGAGCTTAGCAAGCCAGTCTGGATTGCACATCACACGATCCAATTGGGTAGATATGTGCCCAGAACCAATTCGGTTGTTGCACCAACTCAACCGACGTCCCACGCTTTTGAGCTCGAGCAAAGCACAATGGTTTAAACAGGAGTTGAACTCTTCGATAACCCCCTCATTGGTCTTCCTTCCCCCTACCTTGTCCTTTGAATATCTAACGCACTTGAATTCTCCTCCGACGAGCCAAGCTTCTCCATGAAATTTTGTGGCATCCTCTTCTAGCTGGGCCCATAATTTCTACAGTTCCGAGCTAAAATTGGATGCATAAATTGCAGTGAAGATAAAGGAGAATCCCCCCGCATTGTTGCATCTGCATGAGAGGTACTGCGGAGATACAGTCATTTCATTGCAATTCCACACAGCCGGATCAAACCCAATTAGGATACGGCCTCCTTTTTGCGTGCAGAAGTTGTCCAGTCTCTTCCAATTTTTAGGGACAAATGATTTTAGTTTAGTTGTACCATTTCTCAGCTTAGTTTCTAGGAGAACAACCATAGAAGACTTCAGCTCCTTCAATCTATCCCGAAGATCTCTTCTCCACACATAATTGGTAAGTCCTCTAGCATTCCAAACGAAGACTGACATAGATTATATTTGGTTGTTATTTTGTTGGCCAAGAACCCATAGCCTCGTACTTTTCCTATTTCCCCATACTGTTGAGCTTTGAGGTTGATCTTTCTTGGCCGCCTTAGTTTCGGCCTTCCTCTTGAGCAACTCTTGCTCATCCTCCCAATCAGGGTTGGCATAAGTTAGAACTGAGGGTAGTTCATCGCTTACTGACAGATTTGATTCAAACGGAGGGAGACTAGCCTGATTGCCCCCCAAGTTTGAGTTACGCTGTTCTAGAATGCTGATGCACCCGAAACTAACACCTAAAAGCCATCTGGCAGTGTCACTAATGCCAGGAGCTGAATGGATCCTAAGTATCGATTCCGGGCTCACGAACGCAATGGGACGGTGTCAAGTTATAATATAAAAGATATCGATCCCACAGGGAAAGTAGAGGTGTATTGATCTCAGGTTATTTCTAAGTCCAGAAAGAGGTAGCAGTCGGTTTGAACGATTGGTTGGTTGGTGATGTTTGATCAATATAAAGAGACTAGGGCATTAGGACTCACCGCTAGGATCGTTGGAGGTTGATGCTAGGTTAGGACTTCTACGTTGCATTGGTTTTATTGGGGATTGTAGCATCTAGGAAGTGAATTCACGCGTCTAGGCTTCATAAATCTAACATACCGTATTCACCCTGCTCTCGCGATAAATGCATACGATATGTGCATTAAGGATTTATAATAATCTCACCACTCTCGTGGGTCAAATGATCTCAACTCACATCACTCTCGTGGGTTAGAGTGTCGAGGTATTTCGGTGGTTCTCATTGACGCAATGGCGGTAGCTGTCAATTAGTGGTATAGTTCGTCCGTGGATCCCATCAAGACACGAGCTAGGAATGGTCACGAGCTTTAGTCGAATCCACTAACTCCCTAATTAAATCCATAAGATACTCCTTAAGCTAATTGATTCCACCGATGACGTGCGTTTATATTTTATATATTCACGCACGTCTTCTTTGTGATTTTTCGTTGTTTTCCGTTGTTTCGTATCCACTCTTTTATGTTTTTTGTATCTTTTCACTTTCTTTGTGTTTTTGTGCCGTTGCAGGAGTTTGCCAGCGCTGGAGACATACAAAGCAGATATCATGAGTCCCCGGAGCAACGGGAGGTGCCACACGCGATTCCGAGGGCCAAACGTCGAAGAATGCCATATACCAGCCCTCAACCGATCGGGTGGACAGACCCACCCGATCGGTTCGTGCACACGTATCCGACCCGGACAGGAGTAGCAGTGAAGAAGAGCTCACCCAATCGGTTCAGTGATCGGGTGAAAATGACAGTGCTCTTTGTCTTTTGGAGCTGAATTCCAACCGATCGGGTGACATCTCACCCGATCGGTTCATCTGCAGCCGAATTCTCCCAGCTCACGACCCGACGACATCACCCGATTGGTTCAGCGACCGGGCGATGTATCTCCAAAGCTGAAGACCAAGTCGACATCCGTCTCACCCGATCGGTTGATGCTTCAACCGATTGGGTGGACGCTTATCTATATATATTGCCCTAGGTTTTCCCAGAAAACGATCCCCATTTTTTCAGACTGTCTTTTTGGGATTTTGGTGGCTGCAATTTAATTTTGTTTTGTAAGTTCTCTGATTGTCTTGATACTTTAACATTTCGTTCTTAATACTATTTGCTCCGTATTTCTATTGCTTGATCTTGATTCCAATGGTTAAATTTTGTTGTGTTGCTATTTTTGCAATGAATTGTGAGTAGTTCCCCGATCTTGGGCATTGGTGGAAGCCCCTTCGTGGGTTCTCTCTATAGCGACTATAAGCTTATTATTTCGATATGATCTAGGAATTTAGATGGTTACACGGGGCGTTTTATTGTCATTGGCAGGAGAAAGACCGCCTCTGACCGTCGGGCCAATGGGAAATAAAACTGGCATTTGACCCCTAGCCACAGCTCACACCCCTAGCGTAGACATTGAATCCTAGCGCGTGGGAACGACAGGATGAAATGTTGGGAGTAATCATTGCGAGCTTAGTGCTCCCGGAGTCGATCGGTGTTAATGGACATGGGAATGCCCACCGTTCGAACCTGGGTAGACCTAGCGTATCATCTTGGGCGTCGACCAGAATATCGGGCCCATAGGACGCTAGGTATCACTCTTAGAGGCAACGTCTCACCATTAAACCCTAGAATCCGATCGTATTCCTATCCGTCGGTCGTAATAGAGAGGACACATGATAGGGTGGAAACCAAAGTCCTATGTTCCCCTTTTATATCTTACATTCTTCGTAGCTCATTTCGTGACAACCAACCGATCGACAGGGCTAGCTCACCCATCGGGTGATCCGGTTCCTTCTTGAAAACAAGCACAACATACGCCTCCCTGAGTTCGACGCCCAAGCCACACTACAACCGTGCACTTGCAGCTACAAATATTTAAATCTGGTATCCCCGATCCTACTGCATATAGTGCCAAATCTAGGGGATGTCAAGCTTTATGGCGCCGTTGCCGGGGAGGCAATGTGCTTGTTTCTTTTAGGACCATGTGAACCCCCGAGACTAGTTCACAGCCTCACCTTGTGAAAATTTTCACATTCTACATTTTTATTTTTTATTTTTTATTTTTTTTATTTTTTATATCTGGCGTTATACCATACATGCTTCACGGGTGTTTCTTGATTTTTCATGCACAGGAACACAAGAAGTCTTGACGACTTAGTTCCTCTAGATCCAGAGATAAACACCAATGTGAGGCGTTTGAACGCCGAGAGAAGAAGAAGGGAAGAGATTGCTACCACCATGGGAGAAAATACCACTCCCCAGAAGTCCTTGCTTGAGTACTCGATGCCGTCCATCGGGTCCACGTCCAGCATCCAACCTCCAGCCATTACGGCCGGAAATTTCGAGCTAAAGCCGTTATTGGTGACTTGGATCCAACAGGACCAGTTTTAAGGAGCTCCTATGGAGAGCCCAATCGAGCAATTGGACTCATTTCTGGAGAAGTGCGACACCTTCAAAATCAACGGTGTGTCGACTGAAACGATCCGGCTCAGATTATTCCCATTCTCTCTGCGGGACAAAGCCAAACAATGGCTGAAGGGGAAGGACCCCAATACTTTTACAACTTGGGAGAAGCTGTCCAACGCGTTCCTGAACAAGTTCTTTCCCCCTGGGAAGACAATGAAGCTGAGGAGCGAGATCTCCTCCTTCTCCCAAGCCAGCCACGAATCCTTGCATGAGGCATGGATGAGGTATAAAGAGGTGCAAAGGAAATGCCCTCACCATGAGCTCCCCAAATGGCAAATCATCAATTTGTTCTACAATGGGCTGAGGGACGATTTAGTCTTCAATGGATGCCGCGGCTAGAGGGTCCTTCATGGCAAGGAACGAAGTAGATGCCAGAAACATTCTGGAGAATATGGCATCTAATAATGAAAGGTGGAGCGATGAACGCGCCATGCCAAGATCTGGAGGAATGCACCGAGTAGAAAAGGTTGACAAACTATCTAGCAAATTTGATTTGATGTCTACCCAGATCTCGGCATTCATGGTAGGGGCCGGTGGTGCCAATACTAAGCAAGTGGCAGCAGTAGAGGCTGACGTAATGGAAGAATTTGATGTCGGCGATATCTCAGCACCGGTGGACCAGCTAGTGCACTCTTTTATAATCTGACGGGTAATGCACCTTATCTACCGAGGACAAGCTCGAATCTGGCATATTCTCCCAACAACTGGAACCACCTGAACCTCAGCTACAGGGCACCATACCAGCAGCCCAAGCAACCTCAGCAGCACTTGTATCAGCCCCCTCGGTAGCAACAACAGTTATACCAGTAGCAACAACAACCTCATCAGTAGATGTATTAGCAGTACCCCCAGAAATCAGCAGCCCCCGCCATAGCAGCAATGATCGACGCCCCGGTAACTCACGCGCGACCGGGACGAGCGACTTGTAGTCTTACCGCAAGCGCACGGCGTAGTGGCGAGCGGGTATCGAACTCAGGGAGGAACAATGACGGTGTCTCGTTCTAATCACCTAGCTATCGAAATGGTCAAGAATAATTTGGGGTAAAATTGTCACAATCGTTCGTATATCTATAGAAATATCAATGGAATAAAGCGCCTAGGGATAGGGAATCTCCGCTACGGACCGTATCTCATCATTGTGATTCGTAGGTTAAATTATTGCTAGACTTGAATTTAGGTGAGCTAGTCGCAACTAAATGAAGAACCAAGCTCACGCTCTCGCGCTATTACCGGTCTATAGCGAACTTAGGGTAGGGCCCAATCTCTTGTAAACCCTAGCCAAAGCCGCTAGCATTAGGATCGACATCATCGTTCAATCGTATCTCGAGCCCACTCTCGTGCAAACTCGAGCTACGACCTAGGTTGAGATAGTTCCTACCCGTCCAATCTCTTGTAAACGGGTATTGGTATAGAATTACGATCGAAAACCCTAGCCTTGGTCCAATCTCTTGCAAACCAATCCTAGAAGAGTCCAATCGTAAATCTAAATTGAATTTCTAGGGCTTCCTATCAATTGGGACCAAATCTCTTGCAAATCCCAATCAATATGAATCCCTAGCTATCCGTAATTAATCAATCCCAACCTAACCCTAATCAATTCTAGCAAGAATTTCACCAATTCATCACAATTTAGAAATAGGGTTCATAGGGTTCATCCCTATGCCCTAGGACAATAAAACTACTCACTAATCATCATGCAATTCATGAAAAAATCAATAACAAATTCAGCACAAATCATTGCACTAGAGAGATTATCAATAAAAATAGAGTTTTTGACAAGAAGAGAGACAAACCAATGAGAACCCAATAGCATCCAACAAAAATAACCTTTTAATCTTCAAGAGAAAAGCTAAATCTATTGATTTAAAAAGCCCTCTAAAAAGGCTGCCAAAAGTATCAAAAAAATTTCTCCTAAACTAGGGCAAAAACTGGGTTTAAATATCCCTCAAAATCGCCCAAAAAATCGTGACAAAAATGCCCCTGCGCAGCTCAAAAGTCGCAGTTTACGCAGCAGGCGGGGCGGCTCACTCGGCCGAGTGACAAACCCTGTACAATTACAGTAAGTTTGGGATTTTGGGGGTCTGTCTTCGGAAGGTGACTCGGCCGAGTGGCTTTACTCACTCGGCCGAGGGGCATTTCTTGCTCGGCCGAGTCGGAACCGTCAAAAGCATGTACATTTCTAGTAAGTCGGCCTCTTTTGATGGTGGATTTTCCCATGCCACTCGGGCGAGGGGATTTCCATGCTTGGCCGAGTGGACTATCGTCACTCGGCCGAGTGCATGCCGATTTCCTTCTGTTGATGCGTGTCCGTTCTGGCCGGCCGATTGGTCTTCTGGCTCGGCCGAGTGAGTACTTCACTCGGCCGATTGAAATGCTGCAAATGCCCAATATTCATCTTTTCGCCTCCTCGTCACTCCTACGACGTTCCTTCCTCTTCCACTTGTCTCATATCACCGAATAGTCCTCAAAAGAGCCTCGGGTGACACTCCGGAGTGGGTGCAAATCCTCTTGATCTCAAAATCACTCCGAATCGCTCCATATCTCCTGAAATACGACAAAATCAAGAAATCGTGAAAAGCATCGCAATATTGTCGAATAATCGTGACAAATGCGATATGAGCGATCAAAGTGGCATGTAAACATGCAGAAAAATAGTGTAAAATATGGAGTGATCAAAATCCCCCAAGCTTACCTCTTACTCGTCCTCAAGGAAGATGAGTAAAAAGTAAACCCGACGGGCAAATTAATTGAAAAGAAGGAAAATAAAAATAAAAAATAGAATAGAAGAGAGGCGCTAGATCATTTATCTCAGGACGTGGGTTTTGCTTACTCATATAGCATGCATCGAATATAAAACACATGTCACAGACTTTTATTTCGATATCATAGTATAATGATGCATTTGAAATAGAAAACCCCAAAAATATCAAAATAGCATGAAATATGGAATCATTCTAGGATTAGCATCGTCTGAAGCATCTAAAGAGGTATGCATAACCATAGATCACACACTTTTCAATTGAATGCTTTCTATAAAGAGTATAAGAGATATCACACGGTATGGAATAGTAAGAATAGAAAAGTATGTTTTTCATGAAATGAATGCTAAGTGACGATTTCTGGATTTCGTGAAACTTTAGCAATCTCACCGAGTATAGAAGATTACTTAGCCTAGGTTGTCATGCACCGTCAAGTAGCCACTCTCTCACACATCATTGGATCCTCTCCCCCAAGCTTATCCATAAGCGTGGTGGCATCAACAAATCAATATGTACATTCCCCATTTCTTTTGAAGCTCCAAAAAGAAGTAAAAATAAAAACAAAAAGAGAGAAGAAAGAGAGAAATAGTATGAGATGGGATCGTTATGAACTTCTTTTCTCTTTTCTTTTTCTCAATTTTTTTCTTTTTCTCTTTTTTTTATTTTTTTATTTTATAGACACATATACATAAGCGATCCCAAATCAAAAGAGAGAAGGATATACATGTATATTTTTTTCTTTTTGATTTTGGGGATTTGGAGCATGAAAATAAATAGCGGGGGAAATGCCGATAATAGACTTGCTAGGGGGGATTCACCAATGAATTTTAAGTAGAGAAATAATGCTCAAGATATGTGGAGAAAGAAATAAGTGTATCACTCGGTTCACTCTATAAGACGTGCACGACAACTTTCAGCAGAGTAATATAATCTACTCAATTTAATCTCAAAAAGTAAACTAGTCCAGATATATCATCCTAGCAATCATTCAATCAACCTGAAAGTGAAGCGCACAATTCATGCAATAAGAAGTGATATGGGAAAGGAAAGCAGTACTCCAGATATAAGCAATCAATGCGTGAAGCTTGGTGTGTTTTCTATGATAAGCATACATATGAATCATCAGACATCAGCTAACAACAGAATTTCATCCATATTCATACATGAAAAGAGTGGGTTACTATTTCAAAATGCAAAGCAGGACATATGACGTGCCCCCGGTTTGCAATCCGCAAATGGCCGGGGACCCGGTGGAGGTTTAGATATTTGTAACCGCAAGCGCACGGTGTTGTAGTGTGGCTTGGGGGTCGAACACAGGGAGGCGAGGATGTGCTTGTGTCAAAGAGGATCAAAATCACCCCGTGGGCGAGCTAGCCCGGATCGGATGATGGGTTGTCACGGTAAAGGAATGCACGGTAGAGACAATATGAAGGAAAAACCCGGGACTCTGGTTTCGACCCCAATGAGCGGCTCTCGCTGATACGGCCACGGGTAGGATGGCGATCGGAATTAGGATCTAATGGTGAGACGTTGCCTCTAAAAGTGGTACCGGCATCCCATGGGCCCGATATTCCGGTCGGTGCCCAGGATGATACGCCGGACTTCCCGGGTTCGATCAGTGGACACTCCCGTGTCCATTAACACTGATCGACTCCGGGAGCACTAAGCTCGCAACGATAACTCCCAACGTCTTATCCTGCCGCTCCCGCACGCTAGGATTCGGCGTCTACGCTAAGGGCGTGAGCTATGGCTAGGGAGTCAACCGCCAAGTTTATTCCCCCTTGGCCCAACGGTCAAAGGCGGTCTTTTTCCCGCCGATGACAATAAAACACCCTGAGTAACCGTTAGATTCCTAATCCCTATCGATTTCCTAACCCTATGGGCGCATCGGGAAGAGCCCCCGAAGGGGTTTCCGCCAAAATCCCGGATTCGGGAACTACTCACAAATATTCATTAAAAAGCGATCTAAATGAAAATGGACCGTCAAAATTATAATCAGACAATAGAAATGCAATGGTAGTAAAGCAATTAAGATAATACTAAAGTTTTACAAAGATCCGAAAACTTATAAAAACTGGAAAATTACAGCCGTCACAAAATGAAGAAAACAGTAAAAAATAACCAACTCCCAAATCTGGGAAACCTAGGGTTCTATTTATAGAAAACGACATCACCCGACCGGTAGACAAGTCAACCGGTCGGGTGAGCCGCTTCACAAAATCACAGCGCAAAGCGGGGTTTCACCCGGTCAGGATGAACCGGTCGGTTGGAACTTGGTGCGGTCGGTTGGATCTTGGTGCCGGCCGGTTGGATCTTGGTGCGGACCGGGTGAAGAGACCGGTTGGATCATCGAGTTTGGGCTGTTGAAATTCTGCTACAGGTGAACCGATCGGGTGAAGGTCACCCGATCGGTTGGCAATCAGATTCGAATTTCCAGAGACTTTGAGCTTTTGACCCGGTCACTAAACCGACCGGGTGACTTCTCGTGAGCTCCAAGCTGCGCCCGGGTGGTGCACGCGTGCATCACCCGATCGGTTGGAGATGACCAACCGATCGGGTGAGGGGCTGAAAGATGCAATCTTCGTCGTTTGACCACCTGGATCACGCGTGACTCCTCCCGTTGCTCCGGGGACACATGATATCATCGTTTCATGCCCCAAATGCCAGTAATTTCCTGCAAAACACGGAAAACACGGAAAAGTGAAAGAAAACAAGAAAACACAAGAAAACACGAGAAAACGAATAAAAGACGGCGGTAAAATACGGAAAAACACGGAAGAAAACGTGCGTAAATGTATGAAATATAAACGCACGTCAAAATCCCCCAAGATGAACTCTTCCTCATCCTCGAGGAAGACGAGTGAGAGTAGGAGCTCGGAGGGGAAAAATAGAGAGAAAGAGAGAAAAAGAAAACTCTATATCCTAGATCGCCCGTTAGGGCCAACAAAATCAAAAACGACACACCAAGCAAGCAAACGCCAAATCACATCACTAAACCTAGTAATACGAGTCCAAACAAGTGCAGTGGGTCCACGCGGTGGAGCGCGAGTGAGTGTGGTCGTGCGCTAGCAGTTGGTGTCGCTATCTACGATGTGCAATAAAGCTCGATATACACAAATCCAGGAAACGACCCAAATACCGATTCGAATTTGAAATTGCGGTGAATATTAGCTCAAGCATGCATGAGAAGAGTATAAGAATAGAAGCGTATCATGCATCGGGGACTCCACAGCTAGGGACAAGGAAATCACCACACTATAGCCTAGATAATAGCTAAAAAGTTCCTAAGCCAAGTGTTTTCGAAACCGATGGGGGTTGAGAAGATGTGGAGAAGAACACTCGGTGCAAATTCTCGTCGTCCCTTTATTCTCGGCAAGTAGGAAAAGATATTCACACAGGAAATTTTTTTGGGTTTTAGGTTTTTGTATTTTTTTTGGATTTGGATTTTTGGCTATACAATTTTTCTTTCTTTTCTTTTCTCTTCTTTTTGGGTTTTTCTTTTCTTTTCTCCTTTTTTTTGATTTTTGGGTTTTTTGGCTATACACATGTGTACTCTCCCAAGTGGGAGAACGGTACACGACGAAGGGATTTGCACCAAGTAAAACAAAAAAGAAGTCGGAATCTAAACACTTGGGCAGAGGAAACTCTACTCGCTAATTAGAGCATGGGCTAAATGGGTTATCCTAGTCCTTAATTGTGGAATCCCGACACATGCGAAATGAAGTACACGATATATATATATCTATATTATAAAACAGGGATGTTATCATGGGTTTTTGGATAAGAGAATTTGGATAAGAGATATTGGTTATGTGTATTTTTGTTTGTGGATAGATGGATTATGTGTATAAGAGATAATGGATAAGAGATTTTGGTTAAGCGAAAATGGATAAGAGATAATGGATAAGAGAATTTGTTTTTGGTTATGTGTAATTTGGTGTGATGTTTATATAGATAGATTGTATATAGGGTATGATGAGAAATTGAGATATGAGATATTGAATTTTATATAGGGTATGATGATAGTTTGTATATAGGGTTATATGTGTAATTTTTTTGAATTCCCTCAAATCACCTCACCTCCTATCACAGCTCGTTCATCTCATTTTTTTTTAAAAAAATTGAATTCAAATTTACGTTTCCTGCTTCACATCAAATTTGTGAGGGAATTTTGGGCGGGAATTGATTTTTGATCAAATCACCCACGCCAATATCAGCTGTTTGGGATTTTTGATCAACTGTTTGGGATTTTTCTACCTCGCAGCTACTCTCCTTTCACCCACTCCTTCTTCTTCTACCTCCAGCTTCCTCTTCTTCTTCCTTCACAAACGCAGAGTCAGCACATCACGAAGAGCATCCTCTTCTTCTTCTACCTCCATTATCACGAAGAGTAAGCACATCAAGCAGAGCCCCCCATTGCTGAGTTTGAGTTAGAGTGCTTGAGAGCTTCATCACTTCCTCTCCACCTCAACGCTGGGTGAGTTTTGTTGGCAGTTGGTGTGTTTTGAGTTTGACCTTGCGAGCTTCCTCTCCACCAAAAAAATTGTTTTTTTCATATGCATAATTCTCTATGTTTGTTATTCTATTCTCTATGTTTAGCACTTCTCTATGTTTATCACTTCTCTATTCTCTATGTTTCATATGCAAAAATTGTTTATCACTTCTCTATGCTTATATTGTTATAAACAAAATTTGAAGGATATCACTACCCTATGCAAAATTGGTGTGATGTTTATAACATTATCACTTCTCTATGTTTCCATGTTTATCACATTATCACTTCTCTATGCAAAATTGGTGTGATGTTTATATTTTTTTTCATTGCAAACCAATGGCTAACCAACAGGATATATAAATTGTTTATATTTTTTTTCATTGCAAACCAATGGCTAACCAACAGGATTTATAAATTGTTTATATTTTTTTTTCATTGCAAACCAATGGCTAACCAACAGGATTTTCCCTTCATATTTACATGATGACTTTTGCTGTGATTTTAATTTATATAGGTGGGAAATTTCTATGCAATATTTTTTTTCATATTCATAAATAAGGAATGTCAATATTCTATTCTCTTCATATGTATTGCAAACCAATGGCTAAAACCTGGTAAAAACTGAAAATACTAAAATAAATATAGGAGAGATGCTAAAATAAATTGAATATACTGAAATTGAGAGATGCTAAAATAAATTCCAGTTTGAAAATTGAGTAGTTGAGTATGCATATGAATAGTTCATTATTTGTGCTTGAGTATGTTTAACATACTCAACTATTCAGCATTTGAGTAGTTGAGAATCCTGTTTTTAGTATACTCAACTTGGTGCTTGATTATGTTTAACAATATGAATAGTTGAGTATTAGTGTATGCTTGAGTAATCTTAAACATTCCAGGGTGTTTAACAGGACAATGCATTGCCAGGATTTCAAACAAAACATTTCAGTCCATACTTGCTTGAGTGAATTCTGAGTTATCAATTCTGAGTTTGAGTTGGTGAGTTCAAAACAGTATGAATTCCATTGGTTATAAATTCTGAGTTGGTGAGTTCAAAACTGTGAACTGAGTTTTGTTATGAATTCCATTGGTTATAAATTCTCAGTTTTGCTATAAACTCCATTGGTTATGAATTCTGAGTTTGGGATGTTAACATAAAAACCGTATGAATTCACAAAGTTTAAAACAGTATAGCTTTGTTTGATAACATTATCACATGTCCCCTTGGTTAGCTTTTTTAATTTATCCTCACATTCCAATAATATAGCTTTGTGAGGTATCACTGATTAGCTCTTCATAATCAACTTGACAGGAGTGCTTGACAGGAGTGCTTTGTGAGAGTTGCTTGCTCTTCATAATCAACTTGACAGGTATTTGATGATATTGTATTGCATTTCATTCTCAAAATTTGCTAATTTACTGTTTTAATGTTAATCATGTGAATTCTGAGTTTGAGTTGGTGAGTTCACAGTTGGTGAGTTTATAGCAAAACATGGAAACATGGAATTTATAGCAAAACTGATAATGTTATAAACAAAATTTTGCATACTTGCTTGAGTGACTTGATATGCTTATTGAGGGAATCTTCCTGCAACCTATGCTTGAGTGACTTCATTTTTGGTTATACCCAATAAACTTTGTTTATAACATTTTTGATATGCTTGCTCAACCTCTGCTTGAGTGACTTCCTGCAACCTATGCTTATTGAAGGATATCACTTGATTGCTAAAAAATGAGTGACTTCCTGCAACCTATGCTTGCTCAAAAATGATATGCTTATTGAGTCACTCAGGAAGTCACTTGATTGCAGGAAGTCACTCAAGCATAGGGTGCTTGAGCATAGGTTGCAGGAAGTCACTCAGATCATATGTTGCAGGAAGTCACTCAAGCATATCAATTCACTCAACCAAAAATCCTTATTGAGGGAACTTTGTTTATAACATAAGAGCTTGAGAACTTTGAGTGACTGGGATATTCCCTCAATAAACTGGGAAATTTTGTTTGATTGACTGGGATTATCAGTTTGAGTGACTTGATATGTTTGGGTGCTCTATTTAATAGTGGTTAGCAATGTCCTGTTTGCCATTCATAACCAAAATTCTCTATGTCCTGTTTGCCATTTGCCATATGAATTTGGTTATAACCCTCAGCTTAATTTGGACATGATTAATAGGTGAGATCTTGAAATTTTGAACCCTTAGCTTAATGCCAATGTTTTTTGTGTTCTTCAACCTCACAATGCTGCTGACATGAGAATCAAGAGATGAATTCAAAATGAGTATTTATTTTCAGTTTATACTCAATCCTTAATATTCAATCCTTAATTCTTGAGATATTCCATTTTATATTAATTGAATTGAATAATTGAATTGAATTGAATCTTTTAAGTTCAGTTTATATTCTTGAAAATTTGAGCATATCCTATATTATAGGTTTGAAAAGATTCACATAAATGCTTGAATAAAGTGTTGAGATATGGGTTGACTAAAGTGTTGGTTAATTTGCCTTTCAGCTGTTTGGTTATGTGCATTATAGAAAACAACAAATTTTTGCAATCTTATAGCCATGAAAAATGTTTCCTATTTGTTTTTTATTACAATTTTTTGCCATGATATTACAATTTTTTCATGTTTCCTATTCTCAAGCTGTGACTTCATGTTTATTTGTGACTTTTCCCCCCAAATAGGAAAAAACTAATACAATCATATAAACATTTATATCCTGTTTCCTGTGATCAAATTTCCTATTTCAATTTTTGTCAATAAGCTCTCTTTATCACAATTTTATCACATTCAGGTTGAGAGGATATTATAGCAATGATATATGTGAACTCATATCAGTGAGGATATTTTCATTTATGTGACCTCATTCCTGAAAATGAAAGCTTGAGTATTGTTTAATGGGATATATGAGCTCTTCAAATATAATTTTTGACTGTTGGGTTTAGTTAATCTTGAAAGACAGGACATATATTAATTTTTGAATGTTGGGTTTGAGTGACAGGACATAGCTTGAGTTTGCAATTGAAAGAATATTTTAAGAATAACTGAATTTTATAAACTGAATTTTATAAACTGAATTTTAAAAACTTAATTTTTGAATGTTGGGTTTGAGTGACAGTCAATATTGAAAGAATATTGAGAAATGGGTTTGAAAATGAAAGCTTGAGTATTGTTTTTTTCATATTCAGAAATTGGATGAGAGCTTGATATGAAAGAATATTGGATGAATATTGAAAGAATATTGAGAAATGAGTATTGGATGAGAGCTTGAAATGAGTATTGTTTTTTTCATATTCAGCAATTGAAAGAATAATGGATGAAAGCTTCAATACACCCAATTCTCTATGCAATATTCACAAATTTTCATTTTGATAAGCACTGCATTTTTTCCTGAAAGTGTCCTGTGAAGAGCTTGATATGAGCTTGCTGATCCAAATGTTTATTCCAACTTCAACATGTAGAATACCATATTTATGACTAACATGATTCATACATGTAGCATTCACATAAGCCTCCATCTTACATTACCTGGATGTCCCTAACAACAATGCACTCATTAGCTTAAGTTCTTTTGTGTGCATTGTAGCATGTCAAACTATGGATCCTTGGCAAACCTTAAAACAAGAAGTGCCTCAATCATAGAACCATCAATAATAGCTTTCCATAGGAACAGCAAGCAAGCAAAAAAAATCAATATTTTCTATTATGTCCTATGATAAAAAGCATCTTCAAGTACAATAAGGTATATGAATAATTTTGACAGTATTTAGAGGTATATGTATAAATTATACAATGAGGTATATGTAGATGTCTTGGAGATAGAAGTTTGTTAACTGAGAAGATAGAAAAATCAGTTAACTTTAAATTCTTATATTGGTGAAGATAGAAGTTTGTTAACTGAGAATATAGAAAAATGAGCAAAAAACATACACTAAGTTCAAAAAACTGAGAAGCACACTTTGTTAACTTGAAATTCTCAATGAATGTTGACATGGATCCTCAATTTATGATCCTCAAATTAAATCCTGATCCTGACAAAATTTGAATGAATATCCTGTTGACATGGACTAATTTTTTTTGAATACACATACACTAAGTTCATACCTCATTGAATGAATATCCTGATTGAATATCCTCATTGAATACACATATCCTGAATGAATATCCTCATTGAATGTTGACATGGATTTTTTTGAATATATATTGTATGTGTATTCAGAATTAAAGTTTGACAGATATCTTGAGCCTCAATTCTTTTTGAGGATACATATACATCTATTTTAATATCCTGATCCTCAATTCAATTTTGACAGTATTTTGAGGATATACATCTAGATGTATATGTTTGAGGTATATGTATAATTTAGAAGAGAAATCAGAAGACATATGTTTGAGGTATAGGTATATGTATATTTTTGTCCCTGTTTTATTTGTGTTCTTCATTTTTTTGTAATCATTGAATTGTTGATTTGTAGTTATTCATTGAATGTTTTGAATTGTAGTTCTTAATTGGATTGTAGTTCTACATTTGAACTTTTGGGAATATCCTGGGATTATTAAAAACAGTTCTTAATTGAACACATATGTTTAGATTAGATGAGAAATTTGCATACCTGGTGCTTGCCAATTCTTGATACCCAATTTTTTGATACCCAATGAATATGCCAGTTTTGCACAATTTGGTATTAAATTGGATATGTGAGGCATACTTTATTATGCCTGTTGAATAAAGTGTTTTGGTTTCTATTTTTTTGAACAAAATAGTCAAACATTTTCATATGTGCCAGTAACAAATGTTCATATGATTCAAAATGATGTAATTTGAATTGATACTCAATTTTTTAAATGGAATATTGAAATTGACCTGAATCCAGTTCAAATGGCTCATATTGAAATTGTCCTGATGGTTATAATGTAGTTTAGTTAGAAATTTTGCTATTTGGCAGTATCCTGATACAAAATTTCGTATGCATATTTGGTTATTTAGAAATTAGTTAAATGGAATATGACAGGATGTGTTGATAGATAACAAATATTGATGGAATTTGAATGAAGTGTAAATTTAGCATTAATATCAGGCAAAAAATGGTGTAAAAAATGCAGAAATGTTGATAGTTAGAAATTAGTTAAATGGAATGGAATTTGAATGAAATTTTGAAAAGAAATTTTGTTAAATGGAATATTTGTCAAACACATCCTGTCATACGACATGAGAAATTAGTTAAATATCCTGTTTGGAATTTGATATTTAATTTTTTTAGTTTATTGCAATAGCATCACCAGTTTAATTTTTTTAGTCTACCCTGCCAATTTCTAAATATGCATATGACAGGATGGAATAACAGTTAACCCTATGCATAGCATCAATTTTTTTAGTCTAACATGCCAAATAGCATAGCAGGATCTTGCTATAGACTAAAACAAATCAAGATCTTGTCAAAACCATCCTATGGATCATCAATGTTTGGAAGTGCTTTAGACTAAAAAAATTGAATTGTTACAAAGCTGGGCTCATTTCAAAAATATCAGCTCATTTCAAAAATCTGGAATCTAATGAGCTGGGATAGGAGGTATATAGACAATCTGGACTGTATTTTAATACATGAACTTACAAAGGTGGGCAAATGAGGGAGAGATTGAAGATGAAGCTGCTTTGAGGTATATTGCTGGATCATCATCAAACTAAATACATGAAGTTACAAAGCTGGGCCCAGATAATGAAGTTATGATCACCAATGTTTGGAAGTTAGGATTCCAGATTGTCTACATAAAAATCTAGAATCTAAAAAATGTAGATAAAAAGTGTAGATAATGAGCCCAAATCTGGGCACTTCCAAACTTTTCAAAAAAACCTCCTATCCCTGAGCACTTTAATTTTGAAACTTCCCTCCAACAATATCATCACTTTAATTTTTTAGTCTATATGAATGCATATCCATAGGATGTGTTTGCTATTGTATCAACTTCCCTCCAACATTATCCTGCTTGGAAGTTGATATTTAATTTGCTATTAAATTGAATATGCCAGGCATACTTTATTCAAAACATGCATACTTTGTTCAAATGAATATGCATGTTGAATAAAGTGTTTTGGTTTCTATTTTTTTTGAACAAAATAGTCAAACATTTTCATATGTGCCAGTAACAAATGTTCATATGATTCAAAATGATGTAATTTGAATTGATACTCAATTTGTTATTTTAATTGTGTATACTCAATAATGATTCAAAATAATTTCAATTAAAGATAATGTAATTTGATAGGATCACAGTCAAGATAATGATCCTGTCACTTGTGATTTCAATTCAAAATAATGTCAACTTGATAAACTTTCAATTCAAGATAATGTAATTTGAATTGTGTATACTCAATAATGAGTCAAAATAAAATCAAATGTAAACAGAATTTATTTATGTAATCTTTTGAATTAATGCAATTTGAATTGTGTATACTCAATAATGAGTATGAATTTGAGTTGATATGTTGATATTTGTTGATTGAGTATTAATAAATTCTGAAATTCCTACTAAGCTCAAATGCAATTCCTAACAATGACATTTCAACTGAAATTCTAATGTAATTTGAATTGTGTATACTTAATAATGAGTCAAACTAATATCTGAATGGGAAATTATAAATTGGATGGAAAATTGGCAATATATGATGGATGGGAAAATATATGCTAGATGGAAAATGCAATCTCAAATTGATGGTGGTCTAAATTTGATATGCAATCTCAAACTGATTTGATATGCAAATTACTTGGTAACTGCATTTTAATAGCTGAATACATCCTATATGAGTGAATGGGTGTGTTTATGGTTCACATTGTGCAGAACTGATTGGGTGTGTTTAGATTGGGTGTGCAAAACTGATTTTTTTATTGAGATTTGATATACCAATTGAATATGCACCAATTGAATATTCAAACTGATATTCAATTTTTTTGATACCAATTGATGCATATCATATACCAATTGAATTGGTGCATATGCACCAATTGAATATGATATAGGCACCAATTGAATATGCAGTTTTGCATAATTGGTATAAAAAAAATTGAATATTTTTTTGATACCCAACTTAACTCAAGATAATATATCTGAGTCAAGATATTTTTGTGTTTCATTAAGAAATTTTTAGATCACTCTCTGATTAACATGGATTTCTTAGGGTGTGGTCCTCCAAGCCATCAATACAGTAACAGTGAGGGTGAAGCAATGTGTCTGAGCTTAGACATCAGCAACATGTACTACAACCAAGAGGCAGAGGGTGATCTTAATGAGGGCAGAGGCCAATCACTTATGAGCCAGCTGCTCTTTGCACTTGCAGTTTTCTCATAGTTGTAAAGATGTGACATTGTAAATATTTCTTCAAGTTGTAAAGATCTTAACAGGCATGTTATATCGATAGCCCAGGCAGGTTATATAACTCAGGCCCAGGCAAGTTACTTCAAGCTGTAAAGATTTCTCCAATCAATCAACCAAGCTGTATTGATGGGTCCAGACCTAAGACACCATTGATAGAACTCTTTGTAATTAATTATTTTTGGTTTTCCATTTTCAAACTTCGTAGGGAAATTGTTGTTGAAACTGATCCCATGTTTTACATGCTAGAAATTGTTTTGTGAGATAATCAATGATACCTTTTTGTGATATGTGATAATGGCAGCGTGCATAAAAATCTGTAATGGAAATGTGACTTTGTGATAACTTTTTGTGTTATGTGATAATGGCATCGTGCTTGCTCTTTCCACATCCAGTAATGGAAATGTGACTTAGTGGTGGTGTTCATGACTCTTGAAGAATCTTCACTCTTGCTGCAACTACTGTGATTTTATGTTCATGCGGCTTCCTGCTATTTTGCAGAACGACCATTGCTTAACCTTTTCATTGTTAAATAAATCTTTGTTCATATTTTCTATCACATCATCTGTGCTTTTTTCATCTTCTAGGGGAAACAAATTTGAAGTAGTCTCAGACCTCGACCAGTCAAGGGATGGAGCCTCTAGAGTCTGGACATAGATATTTGCTTGGATTTTTTTAGCTTTACCTGCAAACACTTGCTTTGACTATTGTAATCCATTTTTATTGCTCAAAATCATGTTGCCAATATTGATGTTGCAACCCAAATATCAAAATGTCACAGATGGGATTTTGTGCATCTTTGTAGTCCAAATGAGAGCTTGCAGTCTGAGAATACAGTTTCCCTTTAGTGACTGAAGGCGCCCGCAAAATTTTTGTTCGTTTAAATTTTGGAGGGGGAATTTTTTTTGAGATAACAAAGATTTTGAGGGGATATCTTAAATGAACCATGCCTGAGGGCACATGTCCGCATCGAATGCGCCCCCGCCGAAGGGGCCCGCGCCCATGCCGAAGGCACCCGTGTCGCTAAATATTTTTACGCTAATTTGTTGAGCTGTGTAATTTTTGCTGTGAAAATAATTTTTTGGGGAACAAAAATTTCACGGGGGGATATCGTGAATGAACCGTGCGCTACGGGCACTGGTTGTATATCTCTTGAGGTGACTAAAATTTGTCAGTGACTAAAAATTTAATACATATTAGTGGACTTACATTTTTGTCAGTGACCAAAAATTTTGTGAGTAATTAAACAATGTGAGAACTAAAATCTCTTGAGGTGACCTAAATTTCTTGGAGAACTAAGACTTTGATTGGGGAACTAAGATTTTGAGGGGGGGATTTCTAAAATGAATCATGTACACAATTTCAGGGGAACTAAGATTTTGTGGGGGGAATATCTAAAATGAATCGTGCCCACATTTTCGGGGGAACTAAGATTTTAATGGGGAAATATCTAAATTTATTTTGCGGAAATTTTGACCGTGGAAATAATTTTTTGGGGAACATAGATTTTGCGGGGGAAAATCTTATTTGAACCGTGCCCGCGGGCACGGGGTATGACTAGTATATATATAGCATGCAGAAGAAGCAGACAGTAGAAACAAATACCGCATATTCAAATCGAAGCATGATAATCTAGGGGTCATTCCTGGACAGGTATATAAAGTAGAATCACAAAGCAGAAGCACACCAAACAGATAGGCACGACACACGACTCACAAAAAGCTAAGTGGACCCACGATGCGTGAAATACAGGGGACTCGATATCCTAGGGTTAGTGAGTGTGATTATCGATGCTATGCTAGGTGTGTGTGATTTTGTGGCAATTCATCATAGGGTTCATCTCTAGGAGAAAGAGATAAAAAGAAGAAAAGAAAAATTAAAAACACGATGAAAACGACACAAAAACGAAAAAGAAAGACTCAAATGGCGCACAAAGTACGACTCCCCCAAGCTGAAGCTTGCATTGCCCTCAATGCAATAAGAGTGAGTACGGGAGGGCAATGAAAATGGGGGGGAATACGCATCGACACAAAAAGAAATGAAAAACACAGATACGAAACTTAAAATAAAGAAAAAAAAACAAAATCAAACCACACGACACGAAAATAGAAAAATAAAGAAGGGAAAAAGAACAAACTACACGACACGAGACGACACGATCAAACCACACAACACGACACGACTAAAAGTAAAACAAGCACACACAAACAAAGAAAATAAAACACGACAACACAGCAAAACAGACTTCCCCCAAGCTAGTCATGACAATGCTAGCAAATAAAATATGATCGTGAAAGTGCAGCGAAATGCAAGGGGGAGGTCAGAAAAAACAAAGAGAAATCAAAAATCAGGAGAAGGCGAATCCTCGCCCTCCTCGGAAGAGGGTGTGGATGGGTGGGTGGGGGAGACTGGGGGTGTGCGGAGAAGCGGGGAAAGAGGTGGAGGAATAGGTGCGGTGGTGGTGTGAATGATGGGAGGGGTGTCGGTGGAGGTGGGTGGTGGTGGAAGGACGGCGATCAAGGCGGTGGTGAAAGGAATAGAAGTGGGGGGAGAAGACGTGATGGCGACAGTAGTGGGTGGAGGTGGGAGGGATTTGGAGCACACCTGCAATTTCTTGCGGCGCACATATGATGTGACGGTGGAGGAGGTAGAAGGTGGTGTGGGTGCGATGGAAGTGGTCGGGAGAGGAGAAGTGGATACCGTGATGGGAATAGATGAGGGAGGGGGAGATGATCGCCTAGGTGGGGGTGGGGGAGGTGGGGATGTGTGGGAGGGTGGAGGAGAAGAATGTGATGGGGGAGGTGGTGAAGGTGGAGGTGGTCCGTGGATGTGAGTGAGAAGGCGAAGAATGGCGGCCACGTTCCTCTCAAGTGCGAGGAAACGTGGGTGAGTGAGAAAGGAGGACGGTGATGGGTCCGAGGGGGCAGAGGACATGGCAAGATCACGGAGGGCAGCGACCTCCCTCTCAAGAGCAAGACGGGCAGAGACCTGGCGGTGACCAAAGGATGTGGACTGACGTGAGGCAGAAGTGGTGCCGGCAGGTAATGTGGAAGTAGTGCCGGCGGCAGTGGTCATGCCGGCATTGGACACAAGGCCATAAATGGCCGCTAAAAGGTGCTCAGAAGTGATGGGGCCAGGAGCAGAAACATGGCGACTCGGGCCAGCCCCCATATCTCCCCGGGACGCAGGAATATCCTGCTCGCCTAAGTGGGCGGCAGGGGAAGGTGGTCTACGTGCGTCCGGGGGAAAGAAAGGAAGGTGCAACCCCTCAAAGAACTCAGGGTCGGGCGGAAAAGTCCAATCCGCCACGATAGCCACAGTCATGCGAGTGGGGTTGGGGAGAATAGTGTAGGGGCGAGGGGGGTGGCTGTAATTGAATTCGAAACGACCATTGGGGCGGGGCCTAATCATGTGAATGTGCTGCAGGACGTCAAGATCTAGACGTGATGGTCCTGTGGCAGTAGGAAGATTTTGGGGGATGTGAATGTTAAACTGTGGGGAAGAAACAATGATAGTGATAATGCCCCCGCAGCAGATCTTGCCCTTCCCGGCCCTGCTAATCTCGAGAAGCTTGTAAACAAGCCAATCGCCAGCATGGACATGGACAACCGGGGCCCTGAAACTAACTCCATCATCATCACGAACAAAGGGAAAAGTCATGGCCCAGAGAATAAAAAGATCGGGGATAGTCACGGTGCCTGACTCATCCCGCGGGAAAAATGCAGATGATATGATCCTATGGGCCAGACGAAATATGGGATGGATGATGGAGGAGGCATTGGCCTTACCCCGGGGATAGCGACGGAGTATGGTGAGGCGGAACCAGAAATTATCGACGTCAACTTTCAGGGGATATCCGTAGTGCCGGATAGCGTCATTCCCTAGAATAGGGAAACCAAATATATCGCAGATGGTGTCCAGGTTTGTGCGAATGGTTTGGTTACGCACTCGAAAAGTGACGGTCGACCCCGACTCACAAACGAGGGAGGAAAGGAATTCTAGGGTGAGTGACGGGTAGGATACCGCAGAGGCATTAAGGAAGGCCAACCAACCTAGATTAGCAAAAATAGTCTCGACCTCGGTGAAGACACCGAGGTCGACGAGTGATTGGGTGTGGGCAAACTTGGTTGATAAATGCCCCTGAGTGTCAAGTCTGTGGTAGAAGTCTTTCTGCTCTTGGTTCCTAAATATGTATCCATGCGGGCCCAACATGGGGTCCACAGGGGGAATGATAGGCGGGGGAGGGGCAAGTGTCAGCTCACGTGTGCGGTGAGGAGGACGTGTTTGTTTCTGTTTCTTACGAGACGGTTCCTCCTTACGCAAGATACCTTTTCCTTTATCTCTCTCCCGGGCCATGTGTGTGTGGGTGATGCAAATGGGTGCAAAATACTATTAAAGTGCACACACATGAAAACAAAGCAAATCAAATATTAGGGTAAAAATTGAAATTCGAGAAGTGGAGAGAAGTTACCCCATAGCAATTAGAGCTCCCCGCTTGTAGATGACCCAATGCAGTGCAATGGGAGAAGTGTGGAGCCGCGGCACTCTTTTTTCAGCAAAAAATTCGAAAGTGGGGGTGTGTGTTGGGAATTAGGGCTAGAAAATACGAAATAGGAGAGGGAGAGAGAGGAAGAGATGGAGAAATGCGAGGGGGAGGTGGAGAGAGAGACTAATGGAGGATTTGAGGTTGTGGGAGAGGGGTTTTTGGCAGTCGGGTGCTTGGAGGAAGACAAAACGACGGAGAAACGGTGAGATCGGGTGAGGGTTTGTGAGCGGGTGGGTCGGGGGTATTTATAAGTTTTAAGTCGAACTGGTCGGGTGAGTTTTCACCTGATCGATTGACATTAGGTCGAAAATTGATGCTGAAAAAACACTACAGGCGACCCGATCGGTTGAGAACTAAACCGATCGGTTCGTCGCTCCACACATTTTCCCAAGAACTCAGAGTTTCTCACCCGGGCCCTCAACCTGTCTCGCATTTTGCCACCCGGTCGGTTGACGCATTCTGAAATTTTCCCGAGAGTTCCCCCAGGTCACCCGGTCTGCTCACCCGGTCTCATCATTCTCCACCCGGTCGGTTCATTCAGTCACTGATACGGCTGTTAGCTGATACATCCCAACCGATCGGGTGAGTTATCACCCGATCGGTTGGGGTCTTGTTTTCTGCAAAAACCCAAAAATCGCCTAAGTTTCACGACGGAAGTTGTTGCGGCTGGATTTATTTATAAAAATAGATAAAATAAAGTAGAAAAAATCCTAAAAAGCGGAAGTAAAAGTTCAGAGCATGGGTTGCCTCCCATGAAGCGCTTTTGTTTAACTTCGTTTAGCTCGACGCCCGTTGATGATGTTCATGGTGGGCGATACGGGCGATGCCCAAAATCCAGCATCTCTTCAACTCCAGAGCTTGTGGCTATTGGTGTAGTCGGCGGATGTAAAAAGATTTGCTCAACTACCCTCCCTGTGTCTACAGGATCCGGGGCTTCTCCCTCAAATTGGCGTCTACCGCCATCTTTTTCAGGATCCGGACCTCGTCACCGGTGAGGTCCAATGGTTCTTTCCCTTTTCTCCTCGCAGGAGGAGACTTAGGAAATCCGGGAGGGATCACATGTCGCGCGACTGCCTCCTTAGCAACTTCATTCTTAGGGGAGCCAACTTGCTCTCCAAGGTTCCCGAAGCTATCGGGGGGATTCCTCGAGAGCACTTCCCAGGCACTCGTTTCAACAGCTCTATCTTCTTCATTCTCCAGCACATTGATACTAGGATCGTCCGGGGGGTTTGGATGCTTCATCGACAAGCCTAAGTCAAATTCGACTCTTTCTTGGCCCACATTCAGGGAAAGCTTCTCATTCTTTACGTCTATTAAAACTCCGGCGGTTGCCATAAAGGGCTGTCCAAGGATGATAGGGGTATGCTTGTCTTCCGGCATGTCCATTACCACAAAATCAACCGGTACATGTACTCCTTTCACATCGACGGGGAGGTCGTCCACTACTCCCACCGGATACTTGACCAAACGGTCAGCAAGTTTTAATGTCATGCCGGTGGGCTCTAAGTCTCCCATCCCTATTCTCTTGTACAACGATAGGGGCATTAAGCTGACGCTCGCACCAAGATCGACGAGCGCCCTCTGGATTTGCACTTCCCCAATAGAGCAAGGGATGGAGAAACTTCCGGGGTCCTTGAGCTTGGGCGGATTTGCACGCTGAATGAGTGCGCTGCACTCCGCCGTTAACACGACCTTTTCTTTTCTAGATCCCTGTGTCACCAAGTCTTTCAAGAATTTGGCATATGAGGGGATTGTCTCTATGGCCTCGAGGAAGGGGATTTGTAGGCTTAGATCTTTCACCATGGAAAAAAACTTGCCATACTTCTCATCGATTTTGGCTTGGGCAAGCCATTGTGGAAAATGCACAACGGGCTTGAATTCTCTTGGGTTCCCTTCCTCATCCTTCTTCTTCTCCTCTCTATCAACTCCCTCCGGAGTAGTTGTCTTGGGTGACGAAACACCGTCGTCATTTAATTTCTCAGTTGGTCGTTCCACGACCAATGGTGCTTCCGGTCCTTTGGGGGGCTCTCTTGTAGGTATTTGAGTTCCACTCCTCAAGACGATGGCAGACACATTCTCATGCTCATGTGTGAGCGCCAAGGTCCGATTTACCCCCCTCGGGTTCACCTCAGGCTGTGGCGGTAAAAGATTCTGAGGTCTCTGAAGGTTAGCCACTTGCAACCCCAGCTGGGTCACCTGATCGGTGAGCACTCTTTGTCCCATCTCCAGCTTCAGATTGATCTTCTCATGGTTGGCTATGTATTGAGTCAAGAGGGACTCAACCGGAGAAATGGCCCTCTGCTGGCCGTATTGCTGCTGGGTGGGCTGCTGATTCCTAGGGGCATATTGTTGATACTGTGGTGGTGGTTGTTGCTGCTGAAATTGCTGCGGCTGGAACTGCTGCTGAGGCCTAGCCGGCTGATAAGTCTGCTGTTGTTGCTGAGCCGGCTGTTGGTAAGGCGCCCGGTAACTAAGGTTCGGATGATTCCGGTTGTTTGGAGAGTAGGCCAGATTTGAGTTGGTTCGTGGTGGAAATGGCGCATTCCCCGTAGGATTGTAAAACAATGCGCTCGCCTGATCCAACGGTGGTGAGATGTCACCACCGTCGAACTCTCCAAAAACTTCGGATTCTACCGCAGTAATCTGTTGTGAACCGGCGCCTACCATCAATGCGGAGATCTGGGTTGACAGCAAGTCAAACTTGCTTGACAATTTGTCGACGTCTTCCACTCTATGGATGCCCCCAGACCTTGGTGTGGCTCTCTCGTCACATAATCGTTCATTGTTGGATGCCATATTTTCCAAAATTTGCCCGGCATCTTCTTTGCTTCTTGACATGAAGGACCCTCCAGCCGCGACGTCCATGGAAGATTTTAAATCGTCCCTCAACCCATTATAAAACAGATTTATGATCTGCCACTTGGGGAGCTTATGGTGGGGACATCTTCTCTGCATCTCCTTGTATCTTGTCCAAGCCTCATGCAAGGACTCGTGGCTGGCCTGGGAGAAGGAGTAGATCTCACTCCTCAGCTTCATGGTCTTTCCCGGGGGAAAGAACTTCGTCAGGAAAGCATTTGAGAGCTTCTCCCAGGTGTTGAATGTATTCGGGTCCTTCCCCCTAAGCCACAGCTTGGCTTTATCTCGCAAGGAGAAGGGGAACAGCTTCAGTCGAATCGCCTCAGTTGTGACACCGTTAATCCGGAAGGTGTCACATTTCTCCAAGAAGGAGTCTAGATGCTCGATCGGGCTCTCCATGGGTGCACCCGAAAACTGATCCTGCTGGATCCACGTCACCAAAGATGGCTTAAGCTCGAAGCTTTGGGCCGTAATAGCTGGAGGACGGATGGCGGAGGTGGACTCGATGGAAGGCATCGAGTACTCCAACAGGGACTTGTGAGGCGGGGTGTTCTCCCCAATGGCTTCAGGATCCTCTCTTCTTCGCTTCTCGGTGGCCAAACGCCTAAGGGTGGCTTTTATCTCTGGATCGACGGGGATCAAGTCGTCGAGACTTCTTGAACTCCTGCGCATGAAAAACAACAAACACCCATGAAGCGACAAGTGGGAAAGAAACAGATAAGACAAGAAATAAAAATAAAAATTAAAATAAGAAAATAAAAAGGAAAAAGATGAATGCGAAAATTATTGCGAGGTAGGGATAAGAGCTAGACACTAGGGTTCATGAGATCCTAAAATAACAAGCACGTTGCCTCCCGGGCAACGACGCCATAAACTTGACGTGCCCCCGGTTTGCAAGCCGTAAATGGCCGGGGGACCCGGTGGAGGTTTAGATATTTGTAACCGTAAGCGCACGGTGTTGTAGTGTGGCTTGGGGGTCGAACACAGGGAGGCGAGGATGTGCTTGTGTCAAAGAGGATCAAAATCACCCCGTGGGCGAGCTAGCCCGGATCGGATGATGGGTTGTCACGGTAAAGGAATGCAAGGTAGAGACAATATGAAGGAAAAACCCGGGACTCTGGTTTCGACCCTAATGAGCGGCTCTCGCTGATACGGCCTATGGGTAGGATGGCGATCGGAATTAGGATCTAATGGTGAGACGTTGCCTCTAAAAGTGGTACCGGCATCCCATGGGCCCGATATTCCGGTCGGTGCCCAGGATGATACGCCGAACTTCCTGGGTTCGATCAGTGGGCACTCCCGTGTCCATTAACACTAATCGACTCCGGGAGCACTAAGCTCGCAACGATAACTCCCAACGTCTCATCCTGCCGCTCCCACGCGCTAGGATTCGGCGTCTACGCTAAGGGCGTGAGCTATGGCTAGGGAGTCAACCGCCAAGTTTATTCCCCCTTGGCCCAACGGTCAAAGGCGGTCTTTTTCCCGCCGATGACAATAAAACACCCCACGTAACCGTTAGATTCCTAATCCCTATCGATTTCCTAACCCTATGGGCGCATCGGGAAGAGCCCCCGAAGGGGTTTCCGCCAAAATCCCGGATTCGGGAACTACTCACAAATATTCATTAAAAAGCGATCTAAATGAAAATGGACCGTCAAAATCATAATCAGACAATAGAAATGCAATGGCAGTAAAGCAATTAAGATAATACTAAAGTTTTACAAAGATCCGAAAACTTACAAAAACTGGAAAATTACAGCCGTCACAAAATGAAGAAAACAGTAAAAAATAACCAACTCCCGAATCTGGGAAACCTAGGGTTCTATTTATAGAAAACGACATCACCCGACCAGTTGACAAGTCAACCGGTCGGGTGAGCCACTTCACAAAATCACAGCGCAAAGCGGGGTTTCACCCGGTCAGGATGAATCGGTCGGTTGGAACTTGGTGCGGTCGGTTGGATCTTGGTGCTGGCCGGTTGGATCTTGGTGCTGACCGGGTGAAGAGACCGGTTGGATCATCGAGTTTGGGCTGTTGAAATTCCGCTACAGGTGAACCGATCGGGTGAAGGTCACCCGATCGGTTGGCAATCAGCTTCGAATTTCCAGAGACTTTGAGCTTTTGACCCGGTCACTGAACCGACCCGGTGACTTCTCGTGAGCTCCAAGCTGCACCCGTGTGGTGCACGCGTGCATCACCCGATCGGTTGGAGATGACCAACCGATCGGGTGAGGGGCTGAAAGATGCAATCTTTGTCGTTTGACCCCCTGGATCACGCGTGACTCCTCCCGTTGCTCCGGGGACACATGATATCATCGTTTTATGCCCCAAATGCCAGTAATTTCCTGCAAAACACGGAAAACACGGAAAAGTGAAAGAAAACAAGAAAACACAAGAAAACACGAGAAAACGAATAAAAGACGGCGGTAAAATACGGAAAAACACGGAAGAAAACGTGCGTAAATGTATGAAATATAAACGCATGTCAACATAGCATATAATATCTGAAACAAAAGCTATGACGTGACAAAATAGCATGCATATAGAGATAAGCTAACACCACGTCATCATCATCACAGAAAAATCATCTCTAGCAAAAGATGAAAGAAATAAAGATAAAAGAAAATAGAACTATATACAATGCGACATACTCAAAAAAAAAAAAGAAAAAGAAAACGTGATGCATGATAAAAAAACGAAAAAGTGGTGAAAATAAGTGCAAAAGTGGAAAGAAAATGCGAAAAATAAAAAATAAAGGGTGGCAAAAAGGTAAAAAGTGTGAGAACTCACTCCCCCAAGCTGAAGTGCACAGTGTCCTCAATATGCGAAGTGTGGCACACCGAGAGACGTGAAGTGGGTGGGGAGGGTGAGGATACATGCATGATGAAAAAGAAAGAAAAATAAAAAGAAAATAAGATGTGAATGAATGGGATGCATGCGAAGATCAGGATGGTGCAAATATAAGTGTCCCCAAAAAGTCTCTCCCTCACTCCCAAAAAGATATAAAAAGATATGATCAGGAAGGCACCAAAATAATACTTGGAGGAGGGGGGCAAAAAGTTACCAGGCCCAAGAACAAACCGGTAGCAAAACGACAAGAAATATCAGAGGCATCAAGAGTGTGCCTAAGCTGGTGGTGGCGCTGCACCAGCACCATCCTGTGGTGGAGGTGGTAGCGGAGGTGGTGGGCGTGGTATCTGCTGGGTAGGTGGGGGTAGTGGAGGCAGACGCGCCAGAATCTGATTCAGGCAAGCCTGAATATCGGGAAGCATGGCGACACGGGACTGCACGAAACTGACCGTGGCGGTGAGAGCCCTAAAGTCTCCTCGAAGTCCACTAACAGCCCCCTCGAGAGCACGAATGCTCTGAACTAGAGAGTCAGGGGGAGGTGGAGCGGAGGGACGCACAGGTCTAACAGGGGATGTGCGGGGCTGTCTCTGGCGGGCAGTGTATAGGATGGGGCCAGCAGGGTAGTGTGGAAGGGGTGCTGTGCTCGGTAAGTGATACCCAGACTCGGTGTGAGGCTGGGACGTAGGCTGTGTCGAAGCAGATGCAGCAGCAACAGAAGTGGAAGGCAAAATGGGCGACGAGGCAGCAGGAGAGGTCAGTGACACAGATGTGGGGACAGACGTCACGACACTCTCGGTATAGACAGGGGCAGTGGGGTCAGACGGGCCAACGGCCGGGGTGGCCATGGACAAAAGTGAGGACAGAACTGCCACTGCGACGGTAAAGGAGGTCTTTCCACGCTCAAGAATGGTGGGTGGATGCTCGGGCCTAAGAGAGGTGATAGGCTCGACGGACATAGGCTCAGCGGTGGTGGTGGTGGTGGTGGACTCAGCTAAGGTGCTACCGACACTGACAGACGTGTGGACAGAAGTGTCGGGAGGTGCAGACAGTGTAGGCGTGGGCTGAGGGATCACGGGGTCGACAGGGGGTGCAGGGGGTGCCTGCTCAGCATCCTCAGCCTCAAGCACGTAGGCATCGGGGATAAGGAGATCCGTCGCTGGAATCCAATCCCCATGGGCCAGTCCAATGTGTGTTCGAGCGAGGCTCGGAAGAACCATGTAGTCAGCACTAAAGGGACCGTGCAACCACACCCAGTGCCTGCGACCATGGGGACGAAGCATCTTCATCCGGGCCATAACATCTATCGAAAGTGCGGTGGGGCCCGGAGCTCGATGCAAGTCGTCAGGTAGGTCCACGCCGGTCATAAGGGCAAGAAGTGTGATCAGACCGTCGCAACAAATAGGTGAGCGAGCGCTCACCGAAATGATGATGCGGTCCAGAAACCAACTAGCAATGTCGATCTCGACGGCGGGGACCAGGTCATCGCTACCCCTATCCAGAACCCTAGGGCGAGTCATCGCGTAGAGCATGTAGAGCTCTGGCGTAGACATGGTCCCGGGCTCGTACCTCGCTAGGAAAGTAGTCTCCATGAGGCGCTGTGCAATGCGGAGGCAGGGGTGCAGGATGGCTGAGGCCTTGGCCCTACTAGGGTCAAAGCCAAGTGGGGATCCCGTGATCCGTGTCCAGAAGGTGGAGGTGTCGAACGACGGGGGTGGGATGTGCATGGGAGCGTAGGCACGGTCAGGGACAGGGACATCGGGCCACTGGAAGAATGCTCTAAGCATATCGAGAGTGATCTCACACTCTTGATCCATCAAGCGGAATGTGCATCCTCTAGGGGTCCGGTCAATAGAGCTCAGGACCTCTAGTGTCGGACGGATATAAGTATCCGCCGACACCGACAAAAAATCACACCATCCCACGTTGTCGTACAACGTGAGAAGCCCCTCGAGTACCCCTAGGCGGTCAAGGTTAACTAGGTGAGAGAACCTAGAGGGTATTATCGAGCGATGGCAGATACGCTTGAACCTGGCGCGGTGTGCGTCATTTCGAAACGTGATCCCCGTCGGCCCGACGGTGGGAGCGGGTGGAGGGACATGATCGGCTGGGATCGGCTCTGTAGGTGGTGGTGGCGATGGTGGGCTAGGTGGAGGGGAGTCCTCCCTAGCGTAGAGGGACCGGAATCATCGGTCCTCTTCCGCTTGGGAGCGGATCCCAGTGTACGCGGCCTAGTGCGCGGCGGCATGTGTGCCACGAGAAGTGTCCCAACTAAATAAATACAGCGACGTGATAAATGATGGAACGAGTGTACCTGAACACGCCGCGAGAGCAATAAGTGGTGCGTGCAAAGAGACGTCTCCGCCGCGAAGCTCAATGCACGTCCAAAGCTCCCCAAAGCTCCCCCAAGCTAGCCTGCAAATCAAACGATCGAATCAGCAAATAATATTCAATATATATGGGGGAGATGGGGGATAGTAGATAGATATAAAAATTAATTTGGGTTAGGGGCTCAACGGGTGTACGGATCAAGAGAAATGGGGAGAAAAGGGGGTTTTGGGGCAAAACGAGGTGATTGGGGGCAGTGGAGGCCAGCGCCGGCGAGGGCGGTCGGCGGCTGAACGTCGGCGTGAGGAGGGGAACACGATCGCCGGCGAAGTGGGTCGATTCGGGCGAGGGTCGAGATGATTCGGGCGATGGAGCTCAAACGTCGCGCTCGGGCTGAGAATTTGGGGGTTTTTCTGTTTCGATTTTCGCGCAACCCGCATCGAATATATAAAGGAATTGTTACGACTCGGCCGAGTGACAATGTCACTCGGCCGAGTGCGTAAACGGAAAAAATTTCAAAAATCCCTTTGCCACTTACGACTCGGCCGAGTGGCTTTGATTCACTCGGCCGAAGGGAGAAACTCCACTCGGCCGAGTGGCCCTGCCACTCAGCAATTTTTGAGCTAGGAGGGTATCTGTTCCACTCGGCCGAGTGACAAGTCACTCGCCTGAGTGGCAATTAAAACTAAAACTTACAGAAATTAACAGAGAGTTGGTCTGCAGAAACTTCCCTATTTTGCGCTCCACTCGGCCGAGTGGAGTCTTTGCTCGGCCGAGTGGCATATGCTACTCGGCCGATTGACGTGCTGTTTTCTGCATCGGCTCTCCGTTTTTACTCTGGTCTCTGTTTTTCTTCCTCCAGTATGTTTCTTCCTCCTCCTAAGGCCTGAACGCGTTCCTGGAGCGCTCTTCCTTGCCTCTATCATCCTCCATATGATTGATCTCCCTTTCTCCTTCTACTGTCATGAAAAATAGGACCAGTTGTCACGATTTTCATGGACAAAAGACTCTAAAAACTAACGAAAGGCTAAACCAAAAATGAAAATCAAAATAAAAACAATGCAAAAACTGTCGAGTTGCCTCCTAACAAGCGCTCGTTTAAGGTCATGAGCTCGACCCCTTTAGATATTCGTTTAGCTTGCGATATTGGGCGCATATGAGATGCACCCGTCAAACTTGCCGGGAAGACCGCTCGGATTTGGGTCTTGATGATCATCGGTCTTCCTCGACACCTCCTCATCATGGGCGATGTTGGGGGATAAGTCCCCCAAGCTAGAGCTTGTTCCTATCTTCTTCTTGGCCGGTGACACCGATCTTCCTTTCGGTGGAGCTTTCTTCGGATTCTTGGCCTTTGAGAGCTTGCAAAGCTCTCGTATTCTTGCGACATCAGCGTCGCCTTCATCATCATCCGTGGAGCTATCTGGAGGGTCCTCCAACTTGTCTTCTTCACCGGAAGCTTGGCCTTCTTCGAAGCCATCGTCATGGAGAGCACCAATAGAGTGGGGGATTGCTTCTTCAATCACTTCATCGAGGAGATCCACATAGTCTAACTCCTCGTGATAGGTCATATGTTTCATGGCCTTGGGTATGTGAAGCTCGACTTCTATGTTCCCGACATTCAAGGATAGAGTTCCTTCATGCACGTCGACGATAACGTCGACGGTTGCGAGGAACGGGCGTCCAAGTATGAGCGAAGTGTCGCCCTCTTCCTTGATGTCCATTATGACAAAATCACAAGGCAAGCATATCCCTCCCGAAACTTGGAGTGGAATGTTTTCTGCGATCCCACCGGCCTAGTAATCTGACCGTCCGCAAGTTGAATTCTCATGTTGGTCGGCTTCAAGTCGGTGCCCGTGTTCAACTTCCAGAACATGGTAAGGGGCTTAAGGCTCACACTCGCGCCCAAGTCAACTAGAGCTTTTTGCAATGGTATGCCTCCTAGTGTGCATGGGATGCGGAAACTCCCGGGATCCTTCGATTTCACCGGCTCCTTCTCTTTCCGGGTAAACCAAGTTCCTTGCTCCGCAAGCATGATTTTTTCCTTCTTTTTCCTTTCCGAAATCAATTCCTTCAAGAACGTCGCGTAAGACGGGATTTCAACAATTGCATCTAAGAAATGAATATTGAGGCTTACTCCCCTCAAGTATTCTAGGAACTTGGCGAGCCTTTTCTCCATCTTGGCTCTAGCTAGCCGTTATGGAAACGGCACCGGTGGCATGTAGTGGTGATCATCATTTGGCTTTGCCACTTTAGAATTTCCTTCTCCAATCGGCTCCTTTTGGCTCTCCTCTTCAATTGCCGGTTCTTTTTCTTCCAAAATTTCCTCCACTGGTTGCTTGCTTTGGGTCATAGCGGGAGTGGTATCCTTCTCGCCCCTTGTTGTAACCGCAACCACTGCATTGATGTGTCCGGTGTTGCTCCGTGGATTGGGCTCGGGTTGAGCCAGCAATTGTTGGGCGTTCTTGGCGAGCAACGCATGTTGCTCCACAAGTTAAGCGACGACATTATTTAGTGACTCTTGTCCCGCCGTCAATTTAGCATTTATCTTTCTTTGCTCCACCATAAATTCCTCCACCCTAGCTTCGTGGTCTGATCGTGATTGAGCTTGAGGTGGGTTGGGAGCTCTCCAACCTTGGTTGTACCCGGGGGGTCTATATGGTCCCACTTGTTGCCTCGACGGGTAATTTTGTTGCGGTGGCCCCCTCGGTTGATATTGAGGTTGTGGTGGTGGAGGCCGAGCTTGAGGAAGTTGTTGTGGCGGCGGGTTCAAAGCACCATCATTGTTTGCATATGAAAAGCCCGGATGGTTTCTAGCGGCTGGGTTGGCCCAATATCCGGAGTTCCCCGCGACATATTGTACTTGCTCCAAGGCTCCTTCTCCATTGTCTCCTCCTACATACATGGCTTGGGATTGGTCTTGCCAATCACTCATGTTGCTCATCGATGTAGATGTAGAGGGTGCTCCATGTGGGTCAGTGATATATTTCTCCAATCTCTCCACCACCTTGTGGAGAGAGTCAAATTTGGTTGAAAGCTCCGCCACGGCCTTGGCCTCATAAATGCAAGTGGGCTTCAAAGAGGACGAAGAATGTCCTCGCTTGTCCCCCCATTGTTGGTTATTAGAGGCCATCTCCTCTAACAAGGCTGTAGCTTCATCCGGGGTCTTTGATAGTATGGCTCCATTGGCGGTTGCGTCAATAATTTGCTTCGTGCCCGGTTGGAGTCCATTGTAGAAACTGTGAACAAGCTTCCAATCTTCTATAATATGATGGGGCATTGATGTTGTAAGTCCTTGAAGCGCTCCCATGCTTCATAGAGGGTCTCTTGCGGTCCTTGCTTAAAGGACATGAGAGCACTCCGTATCTTCACCGTCTTGGAAGGAGGGTAAAATTTGTCGACGAAGGCGCTTGCCAACTCGTCCCAAGTGGTGAACGTACCTTCCGCTTGCGTCCTCAACCAATACAAAGCCTTGTCCTTGAGTGTGAAGGGGAAGAGTCGCAGTCGAATTGCATCAACGGAAACGCCCGACATTTGGAAGGTGACGCATTTGGACAAGAAAAGCTGGATGTGATAATGCGAATTCTCATGGGAGTTCCCATGAAACGGGTCTTGTTGCATCAATACTACCAATCCCGGTTTTAGCTCAAAATTCTTGTCCGTCGCTAGTTCTGGCATGGCGATGGATGATGTGGTGGAAGATGTCTTAGGCCGAAGCCTATCTCTAATGGATATGATCCTCGCCATTCGTGCCAAAAACTCCTCCAGTGTCTCTGTACGGTTCATACAATTGGTCTCCGTAGAGTGCCTTCTCTCGGCTCTGATCCTCCTCACGGTAAGCTCGATCTTCGGATCAAATAGTATTTCCTCGGGGTTCGTCGTAGATCTCGTGTTCATGCAAAGGGAAACAGAGTTTCAAAGTAATTGTTAGCACGAATAAGGAGTAAAAAGATAGAAGAAATAAAGGAAAAAGAAAACACTAAGTAAAGAGAATAAAACACTGTCGCCTCCCCGGCAACGGCGCCAAAAACTTGGTCGACGCCCCGGTAACGCACGCGCGATCGGGACGAGCGACTTGTAGTCTTACCGCAAGCGCACGGCGTAGTGGCGAGCGGGTATCGAACTCAGGGAGGAACAATGACGGTGTCTCGTTCTAATCACCTAGCTATCGAAATGGTCAAGAATAATTTGGGGTAAAATTGTTACAATCGTTCGTATATATATAGAAATATCAATGGAATAAAGCGCCTAGGGATATGGAATCCCCGCTACGGACCGTATCTCATCATTGTGATTCGTAGGTTAAATCATTGCTAGACTTGAATTTTAGGTGAGCTAGTCGCAACTAAATGTAGAACCAAGCTCACGCTCTCGCGCTATTGCCGGTCTATAGCGAACTTAGGGTAGGGCCCAATCTCTTGCAAACCCTAGCCTAAGCCGCTAGCATTAGGATCGACATCATCGTTCAATCGTATCTTGAGCCCACTCTCGTGCAAACTCGAGCTACGACCTAGGTTGAGATAGTTCCTACCCGTCCAATCTCTTGCAAACGGGTATTGGTATAGAATTACGATCGAAAACCCTAGACTTGGTCAAATCTCTTGTAAACCAATCCTAGAAGAGTCCAATCGTAAATCTAAATCGAATTTCTAGGGCTTCCTATCAATTGGGACCCAATCTCTTGCAAATCCCAATCAATATGAATCCCTAGCTATCTGTAATTAATCAATCCCAACCTAACCCTAATCAATTCTAGCAAGAATTTCACCAATTCATCACAATTTAGAAATAGGGTTCATAGGGTTCATCCCTATGCCCTAGGACAATAAAACTACTCACTAATCATCATGCAATTCATAAGAAAATCAATAACAAATTCAGCACAAATCATTGCAATAGAGAGATTATCAATAAAAATAGAGTTTTTGACAAGAAGAGAGACAAACCAATGAGAACCCAATAGCATCCAACAAAAATAACCTTTTAATCTTCAAGAGAAAAGCTAAATCTATTGATCTAAAAAGCCCTCTAAAAAGGCTGCCAAAAGTATCAAAAAAAAGTTCTCCTAAACTAGGGCAAAAACTGGGTTTAAATACCCCTCAAAATCGCCCAAAAAATCGTGACAAAAATGCCCGTGCGCAGCTCAAAAATCGCAGTTTACGCAGCAGGCAGGGCGGCTCATTCGGCCGAGTGACAAATGTCACTCGGTCGAGTGACAAACCCTGTACAATTACAGTAGGTTCGGGATTTTGGGGGTCTGTCTTCGGAAGGTGACTCGGCCGAGTGGCTTTACTCACTCGGCCGAGGGGCATTTCTTGCTCGGCCGAGTCGGAACCGTCAAAAGCCTGTACATTTCCAGTAAGTCGGCCTCTTTTGATGGTGGATTTTCCCATGCCACTCGGGCGAGGGGATTTCCATGCTCGGCCGAGTGGACTATCGTCACTCGGCCGAGTGCACGCCGATTTCCTTCTGTTAATGCGTGTCCGTTCTGGCCGGCCGAGTGGTCTTCTGGCTCGGCCGAGTGAGTACTTCACTCGGCCGAGTGAAATGCTGCAAATGCCCAATCTTCATCTTTTCGCCTCCTCGTTGCTCCTACGACGTTCCTTCCTCTTCCACTTGTCTCCTATCACCGAATAGTCCTTAAAAGAGCCTCGGGTGACACTCCGGAGTGGGTGCAAATCCTCTTGATCTCAAAATCACTCCGAATCGCTCCATATCTCCTGAAATACGACAAAAACAAGAAATCATGAAAAGCATCGCAATATTGTCGAATAATCGTGAAAAACGCGATATGAGCGATCAAAGTGGCATGCAAACATGCAGAAAAAGAGTGTAAAATATGGAGTGATCAAGCAACCATATAACCAACAACGGGTAATCTCTTCGGTCGAGAATCTCTTGATCCAATATATATCAAACCAGGAGAAGATTAACCTACAGCTGCAGATTAGGCAGAAGACTTTGGCCGATCAAGTGACCCAGCTGGGGTTGCAAGTGGCCAATCTTCAGAAGACGCAGGGGCAATTGTCGGGTCAGCCGGAGGTCAATCCCAAGGGACCCAATCAAACATTAGCCTTGATGCATGATCATGCAAATGTCTCGACGATAGTCTTGAGGAGCGGCACACAGATTCCGACGAGGGAGGCCGCTAAAGAACCTGAAGCTCCATTGGTCGATGGGAGACCAAATCTAAAAGCAAATGACAATGGAGCTTCGGCATCAAACACCATGACTACGGAGGGAGTTTCTGAAGAAGAAAAGAAGAAGAATGAGGAGGGCAACTCGATGGTCTTCTAGCCTACGGTGCCATTCTCACAAAGGCTTGCCAAGGCAAAAATAGATGAGAAGTACGGCAAGTTTTTCGAAATGGAGAAAGAATTGAGTTTGCAAATCCCCTTCATGGAGGCTATAGAGACCATCCCTTTATATGCAAAATTTCTGAAGGATTTGGTAACGAAGGATACAAGAAAAGAGAAAGTCGTCCTTACGGCGGAGTGCAGCACTCTGATTCAACGAGCGAATCTGCCAAAGCTCAAGGACCCCGTGATTTTTTCTATCCAATGCTCGATAGAGGAGGTGAAGATCAATCGGGTGCTTGTCGATCTAGGTGCAAGCGTGAGTCTAATGCCTCTATCGCTATATAAAAGGATAAATCTGGGTGAGCTTGAACCCACCGGAATGACTCTGCAGCTGGCAGATAGATCAGTTAAGTACCCGGTGGGGGTTGTGGACAACTTGTCGGTGAACGTCAGCGGTGTGCACGTGTCAGTGGATTTTGTAGTAATGGACATGCCTGAGGATCATCACACTTCGATTATCCTCGGGAGACCCTTCATGGCGACCGCATGCGTCCTCATTGACATCAAGAATGGGAAGCCATCCCTGAATGTGGGGGACCAGAAAATCGAGTTTGACCTGGCTTTATCGATGAAGTTTCCACAGGAGGAACAAAGATGCAACCTGCTGGTGGTTGAGGAAGAGAGAGTTGTTGAGGCAGAATCTCGGGAAGTTCTTTTAAGGAACCCCCCAGATGACTTGGATGGCCTCGAGGAGCACCATGGGCAAAGAAGAAAAGAAGTCGATGATGAAGTGTGTGTCTCCCGGACGACTCCCCCCGGATTTAAGAAGATTGCTCTTACAAAGAGTAAAGGAAAGGAGCCTCTGATGCTGACCACTGACGAGGTTCGTATCCTGAAAAGAGTGGCGACTGACGCCAACGAGAGGGAAAAGCCCCCGGACACCACCAGCGGGAGTATCGTTGAGAGCATCTACATGTCACCTCTGTCACCGACAAATGCACCTGCTTCTACAGCTGAAAGGATGCCGATCATTGGGCATCACCCCTATAAGCCCCCATGATTATTATATATCAGGAGTCGAGCAAATGACTTTAAACAACATCGCTTCTTGGGAGGCAACCCATGTTCTGAACTTTTGTCGCTATCTATAGGAATAGTTTACTAGTTCTAGTGAATAAACTTTGCTATGAGGATTTTTATCGGGAGACATAGATAATTTTTTGTATCTGGCAGGAAATTGCCCCCACCCGATCGGTTCATGCATCAACCGATCGGGTGGGCCGTATCAGAAGATGGCCAGTATCAGCACAAAAATAAACCGATCAGGTGGCACATGCGGATGATCGGGTGGCAGATCGAATGACAATAGCAGAGCTCTTGGGAATTTTTTGTGTTAAATTAACTGATAAGTTGATAACAAGATGTGATCGGGTGGCAGACCGGGTGGAGAGTACAGAGCTCTCGGGAAATTTGTGAAGCGATCAACCGATCGGGTGCAAACTCACCCGATCGGTTCACCTGTAGCTGTTGATCCGCAAGGAATTTTCGAAAATAACCCACTCGATCGGGTGAAATCTCACCCGATCGGTTCGCCTAACCCTATAAATACCCCCTCTCACCCGATTTCATTTCACACGATCCCTCATTCTCCCTCCGAGCGGTTCATCTTTCCCTTCATCTCAAACGATCTCTCTTCACTCCCACTACTCCTGATTGCTTTTCCCCACTTCCCCCACCATTCTTCGACCTTCCGAATCCTCCGTCAACCACGTTTGATCCACAAATCGCCCAAGCCCAAGCCCTAACCCCCCATTTTGAAAATTCATCTCTTGTTGGATTGACGAGCGGCGGCTTCCCATACTCCTCCATTGCATGGCGTGTGACCTTTTGCGAGTAAGGAATCGCCTCGATGCTGGGTATACTCGCTCCTGAGCTTTACTTTTATGTTGCCCAAATATTTGCATTTTGCTCCATTTTCATTGATTGTGTGCATTCATATAATCTTGCATACCACATTACACCGCCACACAATCATGGCTAAAGACAAAGACAAGGGTAAGTAGATCATGCAGGAAGAGGAGCCGTCTCGCAAGAGACACAAATCCACACGTTCTGCACGTGTTCCTCCTCCTCCGCCTACCCAACCACCACCCCAACCCATCATTCCTGTTGCGGACCCGCTGATGGGACCGCATGGGATCCGTTTCATGAGTCTAGCCCATAAAGATTTTTATAATCGACTCAACCAACGATCTCATTTATCCACGAAGTTTACCCATGATCAAACCTTAATTGATCTCGGAGTTTTCTCTGGAGTCGAGACTCTATTTGCAAACCTAGGATGGCTAAGTTTCTTACACTCCCATGCACCATCCTACCCCGCCCTCACACTCGAATTCCTCTCGACTCTCAAAACGGGGGGGGGGGGGGGGGACAATTATCGACTTCCGCCTCTGAAATCGAAACCTTTGTACCCATGTGAACACCATCAACAATATTTTCGGTTTTCCCATTCTCGACGACGATATTCGTCCCTATGAATTTCATCGTGACTTCGATGTCGACCATTTTTGGAGGCACCTCACCCTTCACGATCATTATCCTTGAGGCAAGGCCAAGGCCTCCTCCATCATGCACCCTGTCTTTTGTCTAGCCCACCACATCATATCGAGCACTTTCTTCCCCCGGGATGAGTCTGGGACCGTGACCATCCTTGACCTTTTCATCCTTTGGGCTATGACTTTTGATTTCATTCCTGGTGTTGACGGGATCGCTTTCGAGGCTCCGCGTGTACGCATTAACGACGATGCGTGGCTAATTCAAAAAATCCTTGATATTATCCACGCAGGCAATGGTAAGTATTGCTGCGGCGGCCTCATTACTCCCATTGCCTTAAACCCCCCGTTCAACATCGTTATCCCCCGCGAATTGTCACGTGCCGTAGGATCTACATATCTAGATCTTAACGTCCTATGGCACACCCACATGATCCGGCCTCGAGGTATCGATCGGTTTGTTTTTTACTATGGCCACCCCCGGCCCCATATATCACTCTGCCTAATCCTGGCCGCATGGCTATTCATCTTGAGGCAGACTGGTCGTTTCCTCCAGATCCAGAGTTTGTAGGGGGTTACATCTTCAGTTTCCACTCCCTGACGCACCTCGACCACCGTCCCCTACCGTTCACTTAGGCGAGTAGGATATCCCTGCGTTCATAGGAGACCCCGGGCTGGACCTAGTGTCACGACCCCGGCTTTTGCCGCTGTTTCTTCTGAGGCACTCACTACGGCCCTCTTAGGCCTTGCCTCCGGTGCCGACACGACCACTACCGCTGGCACCTCTTCTACTGTTCGACAGGCCACCTTGCTCACCTCGCTCTTGAGGCTGAGCAGGATGCTCTACACACTGGTGCATCCTCTTCTACCTCCTTGGACCCATCCACTTCTTTCTTTTCACACCAATGTTTCCTCGCACTCGAGCGAAATGTGGCTGCCATTCTCCACCATCTTACACACATCTACGGTCCTCCTCCACCTACTCCAGCACCATTACCACCTCCTTCGCTTCCTCAACGATCATCACCTCCTCCATCACCCCCTAGGCGATCATCCCCTCATCCCTCCACTTCTTCTCCACCCACGACCACTACCGTAGATCCTACACTTCCAGCACCCTTCACATCTATCACCACCACGTACTCGCACCGCAAGAAATTAGTTGTGCCCTTGAAATCATTACCCACCCCTCCTCATCGATCACTGCATCCCTCCCACTTACCATTATCACTGTCACTCTACCCATCATCCACACCACCACCGCACCCATCCATCCACCACCTCCACCACTTTCTCCACTTCTCCGCACTCCTATCACTTCTCCAGCCCACACCCCTCCATCCTCTTTCGAGGAGGATGAGGAGATCACCCCTCCTGCACCTTGAATTTTCTTTTTTCTGATTTTCCCCTAGCATTTTTTCTGCATCACATTGATCATATCAGTTTGCTAGCATTTTCATGATCAGCTTGGGGAAAATCAATTTTTGTGCATATTGTCATGTGATGTCGTCGTTGTGTGCCTGTTTATATGTGTTCTTTGGATGTGCTTTTCTATCTTTTATTTGTGTGTTTCTTTTTCTTTATTTTTCTGTTTCGTTTGTGTGTTTTTCATGTTTTTCAATTTTTTGTGTCGGTGCATACTTCCCTACCATTTTCATTGCACTCCCGTATTTACTCTTATTGCATTGAGGGCAATACAAGATTCAGCTTGGGGAGTCGCACTTTGTGTGCAGTTGTGTCTTTTTACCGTTTTGATCCATTTTCATCGTGTTTTTCTTTTTCTTTCTTTCTTTTTATTCTCCCTCTTCTAGAGATGACCCCACATGATGAACTGCCACGGAACTACACACACACACTTAGCTTAGCTACAATAATCACTTTCACTAACCCTAGGAAGCTGAGTCCTATTCCATTTCATGCTTCGTGGGTTCACTTTACTTTTGTGTGAGTTGTTTGTCGTGACTAGCTAGTGGTGTGCTTCTACGTTGTGATTTTGTTTTATATACATGTCCTTGGTTGACCCATATACTATCATGCTTCAATTCCGAATATGCGGTATTTTACCTCACTGTCTGCTTCTCTATGCATGAATAATATACATATATTACGCTTCAAGTCGCATGTGTCGGGACTCTACCAATAGTACTAGAATAACCCATTTTGCTCATGCTTTGATTTGCGAGAAAAACTTTCTTTTGCCCAAGTGTTTAGAATTCGATTTCTTTTTTGTTTTACTTGGTGCAAATCCCCTCGTCGTGTACCGTTCTCCCAATTGGGAGAGTACACAAATATATAGCCCAGAATCCAAAAATAAAAAAAAGAGAGAAGAAAATTTCAAAAGAAAAAAAAGAGCAAGAAAAAAATATGTATAGCCAAAAACTAAAAAAAAATACGAATACCCAAAACCCAAAAAAATTCCCGTTGTGAATATTATTCCAATCCACCGTGAATAAAGGGAAGGCGAGAATTTGCACCGAGTGTTCTACTCCACACCTTCTCAACCTCCTTCGTTTTCGAACACACTTGGCATATGAATTTTCTTGCAATTATCTAGGCAATAGTGCGGTGATCCTCTAGTTCCTAGCAGTGGAGTCCCCGACACATGATACGCTTCAATTCTTATTCTAATCTCATGCATGCTTGAGCTATTATTCACCGCTTATTCGAATTGAATCGATATTTGGGTCATTCCTTGGGTATGTGTATATGGAGTTTTACTGCACAATTTAGATAGTGACACCGTCTGCTAGCTCACGACCTCACTCATTCGCGCTTCACCGCATGGGCCCACGACACTTGTATGGACTCAAATTCCTAGATATAGTGATGTGTTTATCGCATGCTTGCTTAGTGTGGTGTGATTGATTTCGTTGGCTCTGACGGGCGATCTATGATTTTACCTTCTTTATTTCTGTTTCTTCCTTTCTACTTTTCCCTCCGAGCTTCTACTCTCACTCGTCTTCCTCGAGGATGAGGAAGGGTTCAGCTTGGGGATTTTAACGTGCATTTATATTTTATATATTCACGCACATCTTCTTCGTGATTTTCTGTTGTTTTCCGTTGTTTCATATCCACTTTTTTGTGTGTTTTTGTATCTTTTCACTTTCTTTGTGTTTTAGTGCCGTTGCTGGAGATTGCCAGCGCTGGGGACATACAAAGCAGATATCATGAGTCCCCTGAGCAATGGAAGGTGCCACACGTGATCCCGAGGGCCAAACATCGAAGAATGCCATATACCAGCCCTCAACCGATCGGGTGTACAGACCCACCCGATCGGTTCGTGCACGCGTATCCGACCCGGACAGGAGCAGCAGTGAAGAAGAGCTCACCCAATCGGTTCAGTGATCGGGTGAAAATGACAGTGCTCTCTGTCTTTTGGAGCTGAATTCCAACCGATCGGGTGACATCTCACCCGATCGGTTCATCTGTAGCCGAATTCTCCCAGCTCACGACCCGGCGACATCACCCGATCGGTTCAGCGACCGGGTGATGTATCTCCAAAGCTGAAGACCAAGTCGACATCTGTCGCACCCGATCGGTTGATGCTTCAACCGATCAGGTGGACGCTTATCTGTATATATTGCCCTAGGTTTTCCCAGAAAACAATCCCCATTTTTTCAGACTGTCTTTTTGGGATTTTGGCGGCTGCAATTTTATTTTGTTTTGTAAATTCTCTGATTGTATTGATACTTTAACATTTCGTTCTTAATACTATTTGCTCCGTATTTCTATTGCTTGATCTTGATTCTAATGGTTAAATTTTGTTGTGTTGCTATTTTTGCAATGAATCGTGAGTAGTTCCCCAATCTAGGGCATTGGTGGAAGCCCCTTCGTGGGTTCTCTCTAGAATGACTATATGATTAAGATTTCGATAGGATCTAGAAATTTAGATGGTTACGCGGGACGTTTTATTGTCATTGGTGGGGAGAAAGACCGCCTCTGACCGTCGGGCCAAGGGGAAATAAAACTGGCGTTTAACCCCTAGCCACAGCTCACACCCCTAGCGTAGACATTGAATCCTAGCGCGTGGGAACGGCATGATGAAATGTTGGGAGTAATCGTTGCGAGCTTAGTGCTCCCGGAGTCGGTCGGTGTTAATGGACATAGGAATGCCCATCGTCCGAAACCGGGTAGACTTAGCGTATCATCCTGGGCGTCGACCGGAATATCGGGCCCATGGGACCCTAAGTATCACTCTTAGAGGCAACATCTCACCACTAAACCCTAAAATCCGATCGTATTTCTATCCGTCGGTCGTAATAGAGAGGACACATGATAGGGTGGAAACCAAAGTCCTAGGTTCCCCTGTTATATCTTACATTCTTCGTAGCTCATTTCGTGACAACCAACCGATCGACAGGGCTAGCTCACCCACCGGGTGATCCGGTTCCTTCTTGAAAACAAGCATAACACACGCCTCCCTGAGTTCGACCTCCAAGCCACACTACAACACCGTGCGCTTGCGGTTACAAATATTTAAATCTGGTATCCCCGATCCTACTGCATATAGTGCCAAATCTAGGGGACGTCAACCGACCGTGGGCACGATCTCAGTACGAGTTCTCCTAAGGATTTTGCTAGATCAACCAAAATACTCCACCTTTATGTCCAATGCAACCTAAAAATCCTAACTTTGCATCTTTTTCCGAAGATCCTAGGGCTAATCCATTAGCCCTAAATAGAACTACTCACACATGGTAGAGAAAGCAAAGAAAGATTGGATTTTTTACCATAGAATTCATCATAGTAATCAAAAAACATATAAAAGATAAGAATACGTACCAAAAGCGATGTATGGCAATAGCTAATCAAAGAGAATTAAGATCCAATAGATTCCAGTAAGAAAGCTTAATAAAAATCGAGTCTTTGTCTTCTCCAATTTAACGACAGCACACAATCTAAAACCATAGATCCAAAACTCTAAATTAAATCTAAACTTACACTAAAACTCTTCGTGTCCAAAATATTAAAGTAATTGTGTTTATATACAAGGGTCATGGACCCCATAAATAAATCTCAGATTTCTGGAATGTTGGGCACGCATGTTGCTTGGGCGTGTCGGCTACTCGACCTAGCAGGTGGCTGCTCGGTCGAGTCGACTCGTTGGCCGCGGTTTGCTGCTTCTGCTTGCTTGTTTCTGATACGGGCTACTTGGTCGAGTAGCCCCTTACTCGGTCGAGTAACAGGGGGTCGGAACTTGCCTCCAAAATGCTGCTCTGTTTTTAAGCTACTCGGGTCGAGTAGGTGACCTACTCGGGTCGAGTAGGTGACCTACTCGGTCGAGTAACATGGTCTTGGGGAGAAGCTCGAATCTGTATTCTGTATTGGGTCGACTCGGGTCGAGTCACCTAGCTGCTCGGTCTAGTGGGCGTATCCGTTTCCTGTGCTGTATCCGTGTGTCAGCTCGGCCAAGTAGCTGTAAGCTACTCGGCCCGGGTCACCTAGGAAACTGACTGGGCTGAGGGCTATGGCTCTTTTCTATCGCTCTCTTGTCCTCCTCTCCTCCGATCTTCTTCTAAACTGCGGTGAACTCCCATGGAGCCTTGCTAATGACGTCCTGTATGCACTGGATGTGTCCATGTCCCGAATCCGCTCCAATTCTCTCCAAAATCCCTGAAAATCCACAAATCTATGCAAAACTAGAATATGGCATTAGGAGAGCATTAATATATAAAAATATGGATTTCGGAGGCGAATATGATATAAAATAAGATGAAATGATGCGGTAAAAACATGGAAAATATGGACACATCAAATGTCTCTCCCTTTGTTCACATCACTTCTATTATCAGCTTCCATATTACCTCCAGCATTCAGGCCATCATGAGATTAGTTAACTCCCAATGTTATATCTCTCAAAACATTCTTTGCGGCTTAATTACTAGCCTATCTCCCATTAGCATGCATAAGAGAGTTTCCTTCCTCCAGGTCAGGCCTCACAATGCAATTGACATTTCCCTCCTCTCCAGCGCCATTCAATTTGTCCCATCCATCTGATGGTCCACATTCTCCCTAACATTTCCAGGCTGATTCCCAACATCCTTGTCCCCAACATTCTCCCCAGCTTTTCCGGGCTGATTCCCAACATCCTTGTTATCTGCAACCCCCGTGTTCCCACACTGGGTGGATATCTTTACCCCAGCTTGAGTCGCCACATTCTTCCCACCATTTCCAGACTTACTTCCCATTTGAACCCCAAAGTTCCCAACACCAAAGTTCCCAGCATTTCCTACATCATTGTTATGCGCAATACAAACGTTCCCATTTGAACAAGTCCCCAAATCTTCATTCATTACAAAAGGACCTGTATTGAGTAAGTCGAAATTACCTGTGTCTTGAGCTCTCTTCCCCTTCCCTTTCTCCTGCTGAACCAAGTCCTCTTCCTTGTCTTGGATTGAAGGGAGCTTCTCTACATCTGGGCACTGAGCATCCGTATGACCAAAACATACACAATGCTTGCATCTTGGAGGTTCCACTTCTATTTTAATTCATATAGTCAGCATTGAGCCATCATCAAGCTCAACAACCACCGATTGCGGGAGGGGCTGCTTGGCATCTACATCAACCAATCACCTGGCATAGGAGATTCGCTCCAGTCTTGCAGTCATCCTATCCAAGCATAGAGGAGTTCCAAACACAGACGCAATAACATTCAGTATCTCTAGGGTCCACATGCCCAATGGAACACCATGTAGCTGCACCCAAACCGGCACTAAAGATAATATATCTCGCTCATGTCTGAGGGCTGAGCTCCATCTCTGAAGAAAACTAGGCTTCCATGTCACGAATCCGCTCCAATTCGCTCAAAAATCCCTGAAAATCCACAAATCTATGCAAAACTAGAATATGGCATTAGGAGTGCGTTAATATATAAAAATATGGATTTCGGAGACGAATATGATATGAAATGAGATGAAATGAGATGAAATGATGCGGTAAAAACCTGGAAAATATGGACAAATCAAAATCCCCCAAGCTTACCTCTTACTCGTCCTCGAGGAAGACGAATACTAGGCTCACCGAGCGATAAAAATAAGAAATAGAAAAGGGAGTAGAAGATGGAGGGGAGCGCTAAATTATTCGATCAGATCTCAAGCCTTAGCTTCATATCACGATGCTTCGAAATGAATCACATGATAATACAAATTTTGTATCTTTCACTTAATATAATACTTGCAAGCATTTAAGATCAAAGAAAGGGGATTCTCAATATTCATGCTGTCAATTCATATCAACATCATGCAATTCATAGAGTTTAGTATAAAAAATGTTGGCGATGCACTTTTCAATCAATAGATATAACCGAAGCATATAAGATTCAAATCAGACATGAAAAAGAGAATATAAAGGATCATGACATTCATATATTCATCTCAACTCATGAAAAATCTCCATAGCTAGCAGTTTTCATAAAGTTTAAGCATTATCAAACATCCCCAATTGTGCACAACTCCACTCTAATGTTGTACTCACTCATGTGGTCAAATGGTTCACCCCCAAGCTTAGCTTGAGGCGTCACATCAAAGGAATAGAAATATGGAATTTTTGGCTTTTTCCCAAGCATATGTGTAGCTCCATGCAAATAGGATATAAGAGATGATTTTTCTTTTATGTTCTTTTCTCTCTTTTTTCGATGGGAGCAATAGAATAGACATATTGATTTTAGCTCCTTTATTGGCTTTTTGGAGGCTAACTTTTCTTTTGGGATTTTTGGAAAGTGGATGCGGTATACGTAGCTGTAGGGGGTGAAACCAAATGACATGTAGAGATTTATAAAGATATGTGGAGAAGGAAATGATATAACACTCGGTTCACTCATAAGATGTGCACAATGGTTCAATAAGATAATACTCTAACTAAACTCATAAACATGCATATATATTTTCATTTATTTCGATAAATAATGAAGACATACGGTAAAACATACAATCATAACAGGCATGCAGTAAGAAGTGAAATAAGACAACATGCAGATGCTTCAGATATTCTAATGATGCGTGAAGCTTGGTGCATTTTCAATAAGCATATACTAGATACTACTGCATACATTCAGTTTCAATTTATTTCATGCATTCATATAGAGAAATCGGCAAAAGAATATATATGCAAGCATATAGGTAGCAAAAGACCGAAATACTCTAACTAGCATGGCAAAAGTAATAAGCATCGTACTAGCATACTAAAAGGCTATAAGAGATATCATTATGTGAAACATATCTCGCAAAAGGGGGAAAGAAAGGCGGAGAAATTAAAATAAAAATAAAAACAAGCATGCGAGCATGGTAAAATATGAAAAACGTGATGCCGAATGAGAAAAAGAAAAAGGTGGAAAAATGTGTAATACACTAGGTGTGAAAATACCGTAATTGTGTGACTGGGTAAATGTATTACTATAGATGATTGATATGTGCATGTATTTAGAGATATTATAAGAGAAATGTATGATGTGAAATGTATATTGTAGTGTGTATGCATTGGTGTAGGTGAGTACCTATATTGGTTGAATGTACGTATTTGTGTGTAGAAGTTATTGTGTATGGTTGTATATATATCGGGACTATATTTGTATGTGTGTGTGTATGTGAATAATGTTTGGCTATACGTATGTATGTTCCTATGGAGGTATGTGCGGATATTATATGATTATATGGGTGGATGTATGTCAATAAGCATGTCTTATATTGTGTTGTTAATTATGAATATTGGTTATATGGTAGTGCATGGAGTATTAGCACTACTGTGTTAATAGTGTAAGAAATTGTTATTATTGTTAGTACTAGTATTGTTGGGTTGATTATGTTTAATGGCCTTGTGTATTAGTGGTGACATGTTATTGATGATAGTAGTAGTGTGCTAATATTAATATGTTTATTATTAGTATTGTTGTTGTGAGTATTAGTGGGAGTATTAGTATTAGTGGTATTGTATTCTTATAGTTGTTGTTTTCATTATTATTAGAGTGTGACATTTTTGTAATTGTAGGGGAGTGTGTGTGTATAAAGAAGAGTGTAAGGTAGTGGCATACTTGTAATTAAGAATGGGATTGTGTGTATAGTGAGATGATAAGAATAAGGAATGGAACACTTGTAATTAAGTTTGAGTGTGTGTGTATAGTAAGATGAGAAGAGTGTAGAGAATGGCAAACTTGTGAATCCCTAAGCTTCTAGAGAGAGATATTTTAATTAATTATTCTTTTTTCTATTCTCTAATTTATTTCTCTCTTTCTACATTCTTCTACTATTTTCTTTTTCTTTTCTTTTCATTTGTTGTCATCCTCTCTCTTTCTCTCCTTCTCATTTTTCTCCCATGGGGCCGAATTATACCAAGAGCGAAAAAAGAAAGAAAAAAGAGAAAGAAAGAAAGAGAAAGAGAAAGAAAGAAAGAAAGAAAGAAGAAAAGAAAAGGGAAGGAAATTAAAGGAAATGAGGAGGAGAAAGAAGAAGGATCAGGAGATAAAGAGAAAGGGGGAGGAGAAGAGAAGTTCTCATCAGCTTGGATTGAGGTAGGAATCCCTATTCTAATGGTGTATTATGCAAATCCATATTAAATTAACTTAATTTCATGCAAACACCAAGTCTGAATTCGCAGGCAGATTTTGTTGCTTGTTTACCTGAGTATATCTCTTAATTTAGGCATTAATAATTTCTGCAAAAAATATGTTCTTGTAGACATTGAAATCCTACCCCAGAATCATATAAAATTTGATATATGTTCAGCTCAGTAATTAGGAGTAAGAATTCTTTCTTTACAACATGTCTGAATGTAATCCAGTCTGGACAAAATCGAAAAAAACTGAGATCAGTCCCTGCACACAACACAGAAATTAGTGTGCTGGGTCTCGTAGTAAATTTAACAACATTCTCTACAAATTTCCCCTAGAGCATGTTTTCGAGATTCTAACTGCAATATGGCTTAAAACAGCAATTGATACAGCCCCCAGAATCTGTGTGAAAAATAGTTTCGTCGTGTCTCACCAAACAATTCACCATAAATCATTTAGGTTGTATTTCTGCATGAAATTTTATATCTAAGTCCAGCACTGCTAAATCTACAACTTTCATTTAGAAAGTTTCATCAAATTCATAAAGTAAATAGATGATAACTGCCACTATTTATAACTGTCTGCACTTTTCCTGCAAGCTGAATTGCTTAAGTGGTGTTTTGAATTGTGCATTGTTGCTAATCATAATTCTATAGTACATGATTATTGTTATTACATGAAAGAAAGTTTGATTGGTGTGATATGCTATTAAATTGCTAATGTGATTGTGATGTTGTACATGATGCATACCATGTGTTTGTGGAAATGCCCAAGTGAAGGCAAATGCAAGAAATGCGAGAAACACCCATCTCTAAGGTTGTGATATGAGATAATGAGATATGTGGCACTATATGGAGCAAAGTGGCACGGGCATGATGTGGATCACCTCTTGAATCCATAATAGTAGCCACTGTGGAATGTGAATGTGAAATGTGATGCACACACGATATAGGACACGAAGGTGGAGTGTACCGGCATGGATAAAGTGCCACGGTAGGAGGCGGGAGAGTTCGCCGTTGGCCAACTCTTGATCCATTAGGTGACTCCCTATTGATAACGGAGTAGTCACGAGACACATGCACGCCGGCATAACTATGGGATCCCTTGTATTTTATTTCATGTTGTATCATGTACAACATTGTGCATCATTATGTATCATAACACATTATGTGAGATGTGACACATATGTGCCTTGTATGTGTGCTGGGGTTGTGTATGTTTGTGCTTAGTAAGTGTTTTGTATATGTATTGTGACTTGTTGTGATATGTGTGCGTTACGTGGTTGTTTCACATGTCATTCATTTCTAAGTGCAACTTGGGATTGGAACATCAAGAGGGAATATGGCCACGGGCCTAGTAGTAGGAAAGTGAGATAACGTGATATATGGCTATGGGTCATTTGATATAAGATGATATGATGGGGCTATGAGCCAAGTGATTCATAACTTAAGATTCATCAGTTGTTGGTAATTTTAGTTGATGTAGTTGATGTTACTTTCGGTTATTTCTTTTACTTAGATGCTTATACTAGTTGTTTCCTTTCTTCCCTTACTCAGTTGTGCACTTACTTTATTGCCTTCCTTGTAGTCGTATTCACTTTATGCAATTCATCTCTTTATAGCTTGTGGGTTAGTTCCTTTACTTCATGACATGTTATGCATGTTTTCTTTAGCTTCCTTGTATTTAATTATGCCTGGCATTGTTGCATTCTTGGTTGAATAATATGCCATTAGAGTTGGGAATTCCTACTGGGTCACGCATTGACGTGCCCCACTGTTGTTTTTCAGGTGTTGGAGTTGGTGGCAGAGATGGAGTGGAGATATGGTTGAGGTGTTCGAGTTTAGGATTGGTTGGTGAGGGGAGAGGTGAGGGATATTGTACTTTTGGGCTTTCTTTGTGAGGTGAGCTGCTGATGTATTGATGCCTATAATGGTGTATATGTATGTTGACGATATATGGTAAATGAAGTGTTTCTTGGTTTTCTAGGTATTTATACGTGTTGTAGTTTCTGTTTTTGGATGTTTGTGTGGAGACATTCCAAGTACTATCCCAGCAGTGCGCAGTGGACCTGCTTTGGGTTCTCCTTTTTGTATTTACCTTCGTAAAACTCACTGCTCTGGGATCACCTGGGACGGATTCTTACTTCTCGGGTCTCCTGGGGAGCGGGGCATTACAATTGGTGGCCCATGCAGGTCACCGCACTACGGCAGTGTACAGATAGTGCGTGTAATGTTCCCGTAAAGGGTATCTGAGTACTAAGGTGGGTAGTGGCCTTAGAGTCTAGAGTGATCCACCCTGGGACCCATAGCTTTAGAAAGTTCGAGGACGAAATTTATTTTTATGATGTGTAGAATGTAATATCCAGGGTGTGAAAATACCATAATTGTTTGACTGGGTAAATGTATGACTATATATGATTGATATGTGCATGTATTTAGAGATATTATAAGAGAAATGTATGATGTGAAATGTATACTATAGCATGTATGTATTGGTGTAGGTGAGTACCTATATTGGTTGAATGTACGTATTTGTGTATAGAAGTTATTGTGTATGGTTATATATCTTTCGGGACTATATTTGTATGTGTGTGTGAATAATGTTTGGCTATGCGTATCTATGTTCCTATAGAGGTCTGTGTAGATACTATATGATTAATGGGTGGATGTATGTAACGACCACTTTCGTTGTGCGTTGTTCGTGCACGTGCTTTTGGCCGTGCACGTGTTTATTTTAGACCTTATTCGTTTGTGAACACTTTTGTGTGATATGCCGTTGTGAACGTCTCTGAGAGTATTAAATAGTGGCACTATCTAGGAACGACACTTCTCGAGTCGTTTTTCCACAATTTAATCTTACTCGATGAGACGTGACGATTCTCACTTTTGACGGGAGACGTTTCTATTTTTAGTTTCGTCGTCCGACGTCGAAATTGAGATTCGTCTTCTTAGTTAGCTCACTTTAATCATCACGATCACCCCGATATTTATTTTATAATTTTTGGAGTTTATTTGACCACTTTTATATTTTTAACAAGGTTTTTAATATTTTTAATAATTAAATTTTAAATTATTTTCGGCCAAATAAAATTTATTTGAGTTTTAAACGTTTTAAAGAATTTTTGAGCCAATTTTTAGCTCATTTGGACCAGGTCCAATCCTTGGGTGAGTTGGAGAAGTTGAATTTCAAATTTTAAATTATTTTAAACTCCTAATTTCATTAGGATTAGCCCTAGACCTAGTCAACCCATCTACACTATATAAACAACCTCTAGGAAGACCTATTTTCGCAAGAAAATAACACTAGCCGCTTCCAAAACTCAAATTTCACGTTGCGACGAATCGTCGCAACGTTGCGACAAGCAGCTGCCGCACGACCGAAGAAACGAGGCCAAATCCCCCGCTCCGACCGCTAGCCGCCCCGGCATCTCCGCTCCGTCCGCACCCGCTGCAGCCACTGCATCGCAAGCTCCGCACCGACCCGCACCGACCGAGAGGGTCCCTCGGTCAGACCGAGAGACCCGCCCCACATCTCCGCATCCCCGCTCCGCACCAAGCCCCGCACCAAGCCCCGCACCAAGCCGCTCTGTCGCCCCGCATCGCGCCGTGCCCGACCGACAGCCGCCCCCGCTCACGCCCGCTCTCCGCAACATTGCAACGTTGCAACGTTGTAGCGCCCAAGCCCCCGCATCCAAGGCGCCCGACCGGTGGCCTCCCCCGCTCCGACCGAGAGAACCAAGCTTCTGCCCGCTGCTGCGACTGACCAAGCGCTGTGCAGCGCCCATTCCTAGCGCCAGACCGAGAGAGCTCCCCGCATTTGGCTGAGTACGACCGAGAGCAAACGTCGCAACCCCGCACCCGTCACACCGCTTGCCACCGTGGGCCCCCAAGTTCTCCAGAGATATTGTGGGTCCCCCAAAGGTCCCTAGGACTACTGTGGGCCCCACATAGGTGCTTTCTCTCCGACGATTCGCCGTGCACGACGTTGCGACACGTTGAAGCCCGTCGTCGCACGTGCTAGCTTTGGAATCTGGATTCGTTGCTCCGGTTGATGCTCTGAATTTTCCAGCGAGGAATCTATATTGGAATCAGGACTTGGAGCGCGATCTTCTATTCCAACCCCCGGCGTCGCTACCCGACGCCGGTGTAGCTTTCGCGTCGTGTTGAGGTAACGCTTTGCACCCCTAGGACCCCCAACCCATTGCCTGCTAATCAAGACTAAAATCAGTATTTTTAAAGTATTTTTAAATGTTTTAAATTCACTAATGAAGATTAATAATATGGACTTTAGGCCGGCGGACTTGTGCACATAGGATAATTGTGATTTTTGGACTCATTGGACGGTGTGCTCAGACGTCGTACTTACAGGCAAGTGAAACTTGCCAACTCTTGTGTAGGGCCATGTTTTTAGGCCACTTCCTTGCTTTTAGCGTAAAAGAGACTAGTCAGTGAAATGATAGCTGGCTAGACGCCTACTTAATCTAGTTTGACAACGAAACTAGATCCGTCACCTAAATGGATCTAGCTTGACAACGAAGCTAGATCCAACCCTTTAAACTTGTTGTTCATGCATACTAAACTGTCACGTTTACTTTCCTTATCTGTACGCACTTTTAACTGCCATGCATTGCATTCTACATGTCATCCAAGTTGATTGTGGCATTCGTAGCACACGCTACAATACTTGTACTCCTTGAATACTACTTCCGGGGAAACGGGCCTCATGTGTTGGTCAAAAGCCAATGCCCAGTTTCCCTGGATCGGCTAGGTGCACCCCTATGCCATACTTGTTAAAAACACTTCCTGGCTCGTGATCCAGAAGCGAGCATTCCCGTTCGGGGGTAAGGCCCTGGCTTGATACACGTGGAGGGGTAGGGATAAACGTTCACTTGAGCTTAGGAGTGGCCTGATCAGCCCTCTAGCCAAAAGACAGAATCTCTGTGCACGAGGTGCTTACTTTTCTTGTCTTGTACTTGTCTTGTGAATGATTCATGTAATACTTGTCATCCATGCCATGTTTAAATGTCATGCTCGTACCTTACCTTACTTTACCTGTTGCACTCATACTTTAACTGCCATGTCATCGCATTCATGCTAGAACTGCTAGGTTGCTTTACTTTTGCATACTTTCAGTTTCCTTGCACAAGTCTCTTGTAGACTCGCTGACATGTGCCCCTTGCTCTTTTGGGTGTCACATGTTAGACCTGAGCCAGAGACCGTTGCTGTGTACGTGATGAGTTGCTGACGCTGAGCCTGCGTCCATGATTGCCCAGGAGGATTTTTGGTGGACACCGGTGACCATTCTTTGAGTCTTTGTTGAGCTTTCTTTTGTTTTAGGCCTTTTGTTAGTTGTTGGTGCGTGGCACCTATACTTTGTACTTTGTACTTTTGTTGGCCACGTTTGGGCCTTTAGACTTTTTTTCTAGCCTGGTGGCTTTTTCTGTGATGTTGAAATTTATATTTATGGATATTCTGAGATTATTCTTTCGTCTCAATTCATTATTATTATCTTTGTTTCGTTTCGCGTTGCAAGGACCTGCAGTTTAAATTTGATTGACGCTTATCGGACTTGCAGCTTAGTAGCTTCAAGTCTGAGCGGACCTTCTCACGCTTCGCCTCCATATTTTTGGGAAGCGGGGCGTGACAGGTTTTGTTGGTGGCCCATGCAGGTCCGGTCTTGCAATTGCGAATTAACGGAACAACGATAATAACGGAATGTCCATTAAATAAATTGCAACATCCGAGTAATAAGCCCTGAGTCTAGTCGTTTTCTTATGACACTAGGTGATAAGAAGGCTTAGTTAGACGTCTGTGCTTGCTAGTTAGAGGCCCTGATTGTAGTTAGACCCCCTTCTAGCAATTGATTTAATCGTCATAGGAGTTGCCTTAGTGGTCCTTGTCTACCCCTGACCATATTAGACTTCTAGAATTTCCTTCAGTCGTTCGCTTGGGTTCATCGACTTCGGACCAAGCTGAACGCATTTCATTACCGTCTAGCTCCTTAGAGAGTCTTAGCGCTTAGTTCTTAGTCTTTAGTTGGTCGACTGTAGGAGTTTCCCCGTAGATTTTCCTGATTCATGATCATCCGACTATTTTCCTTGCCTCGATTCAAGAGATCGCCTCATGACGATCGTCGTCAATTTTCGAACCTCTCCATTACAAGTCTTGAATTTCCTGAAAGTATTTTTCGATCTTCTCTTTCACTAAGTTTAAATTTGTCCAATTTTTTAATATATATATCTTATATTTCATACTCCTCGTTGATTTAATTCTTTTTAAATTTTTGTCGAAAATTTTGAATAATAGTTTATAATACTTTTTCAGCCTACACTTTTGTACCTATGAAAATACATATTTCCTTTCATATATTAATTTAATTCTGAACCGTACTTTTATATTGCCCAATTCGATTTACAATTTTTTCCCTCCTGATTTATGCCATTCATATACTTTTCAAGACACATGGAATTTCTGCTTTCAGCAAGTTGGTTTTGCTCGTCGTTCTCGCTATTTCGGATTTTTGCAAAATTACTATTTTCATAACCATTTCCTGATTTAGACCCTCCATGATTTGATTTTAAAGACTTGCTATTCGATTTCGATAATTCTACTACTAAGTTAATATTATTTTTCCGTGCATCATACATACTTTCAACTATTTTTATATCCGTGCCAGACTTGTTGTGCTCGTATATTAAGAACCTTATGTAAATCAGTTTCTCATTTCTGGCAAACCCTGGTTCTCTAAAAAGTAGTTTCAATGTTGGTTATTTTAAATTTTCCATAGCCTAAAGGTTTTGAAAGCATTTAATATGAGTTTAAATTCTTCCGTTACTTGAGTTCATTCTTGACTTTCCAAAACTTTTTGACAACATTATATTAAAATACTGGCGTATAAATTTTTTAAACCATGTCCTTAATATTCGTGTAAATGATTTTACTTCCTTTTATAATGATTTTTAAAACCAATAGACCATTTTCTCTTATTATGAATGTTCGACTCAAATTTATTTTGAACAACTCGTTTTATCGACCTCCAAATATTTCTTTTCGGACGGGGATTCCAACTTTGGAAGTACAACAGTTTTCAAACTCCACGTGTTTTAGCTTATGCTATTTACCATATTTTCTTTTCTGTATCCTATTCAAGCATCACTACATCTCCCTTTCCCACGACCTAAACATTCACCAGTGAATCACAGTTTTCCCTAACCAAGCTGTCTCCTTGTATTCGTCCTATCCGAACTCGTGCTTATCGATCCTTCCCTCGTCACGCTTTCAACCTCGACCTCTCTCTAAATTGTTTAGGTTTTAGTGCTCGTCAATGTCTGTGTCAACTCTAAGTTGTTAGTAGACCCTTGGACCTCGTGAGGTAGTCGTAGTGCACGTACCTAAGTTGTGTACGTGGGCTTGAATGAGTGTACCCCCATAGTATATTGATGCTTGCCTATTGTGTGGTATATATATATATATATACTCGGAGTTATTCGTGATAGTATGAAGTTGTTGTGTGTTAGTGTTTATAGATTTGTGTGTGGCTAGCTATACTATACTAGGGATGCCTGTGTATATAAGAGTTAGCGTTGAAATATCTAAGTTGTGTATATAGTTAAAGATACTTGTAATGGTTGAAATAAATGATTGGTAAAGCTACGTGTATGATAGGTGTGATAATAATAGGTGAACGTATAGATAAGTGAGTAGGCCTATTGAGTGACCTATATGTTAGCACGTATGAGTATGTGCTCGTAGGTAGATATGTATTGTGCTTAGACGTAAGTAGTTACGTTTTGTTGCCTGAGTATATAGGTGATATGCATATGATAGTAGAATTATAATTTTGATTGGTATTGCTTGCTTTGCGGGATGTTGCATGCGTGCATACCGTGAGGTATACACAACTATTGCACACCTCAATTATGTATGTATAGGTGTATTAGTATACTAATTATAGGTAGTAGGCTGTGGTGTGAATATATATATATGTTACATGTGTGTGTGACTATACGATGTATGCGTATGTATTAAGGAGTGTATTATAAATTATACGTGTGTTGATGTCTGTATTACTATTACGACATATATAAAGTGATTGAACTATATGAGTGATTGAACTATGTGAGTATTGCCTGACTAAATATTAAGTGTGATTGACTTATGGTATGCATATGGTTGTATTGGTAGACATATATATATATATATATATATATATATATATACAATGGAGTGGTATTGGTATATGTATGAATGCCGTGTTACGTATATAGAATATTCTGATATGTGTACTGAGTCTCACTCAAGCTTGAGTGGGTATACTCTAAGTATATTGAATGTATGTTTGTAGTTTGAATATAGCGATGTTTGATGTTTGTATATTGATAGGAGTGTTTGTGCTTGGTTGTGCTACGCACATGATTGTGGGTCGCTACGCCAGTATATAGTTATAGGTGCTGGTCTTGTGGTATAGTTATTTACTAAGGGCTTGCTCGTGTGAACGTATGTGTACTAGCTAAAACTAGGTGTGTATGTGTGCTAGTTATATAATGGTATGATTGGTGTATGTAAATGAAATGTTAGCGTGTATGGGTGTGCACCATGCACGGGTAAGTATGTGCTTAGTTATAGGTATTGATGACTATGATATATGTGGTGTGTCGTAAATACAGTTATAGGACCGTACGTGATGTGAATATATGGTGAACTATTTGCATGTATTTGAATGACTATATATATTATGAAGCTATAGTAGAGGTGAATATATATATTAAATATAGTGAAGCTTGATTAATAATGGTATGGCGTGACTACTTATGTTGATGTGTTTGACTTTGGATGAATACTAGGGATTATTAGAGGGTAGTATACCCTTGATGTTTGTGCATAGGTAGCTACATATAGGTAGAGCAATGATTGTATTGGCTAAGTGTGAGACTATCCTTATGTGAGTTTCTGAACTATTGTTTTATACTAGGTAGTGGTTATATAAGGGATGTATGTTTATATATATATGATTGAAATACATGTGTGAATTTGACTGACTATAATAGGTATAAGTGTATACGTATGTGAATGAATATATATACGTGTTGGTAGTGTTAATGTTTGACTACCTAGTGCGTATATGAGCACCTGTAATGACTATACCTGGTTTGAAATATAATGTGACTTGATTTGGGGTAGTTATTAGAGCGACTAGATATATTAGAAAGTCCGAGGACGGACTTTATTCTAAGGTGGGGAGGATGTAACGACCACTTTCGTTGTGCGTTGTTCGTGCACGTGCTTTTGGCCGTGCGCGTGTTTATTTTAGACCTTATTCGTTTGTGAACACTTTTGTGTGATATGCCGTTGTGAACGTCTCTGAGAGTATTAAATAGTGGCACTATCTAGGAACGACACTTCTCGAGTCGTTTTTCCACAATTTAATCTTACTCGATGAGACGTGACGATTCTCACTCTTGACGGGAGACGTTTCTATTTTTAGTTTCGTCGTCCGACGTCGAAATTGAGATCCATCTTCTTAGTTAGCTCACTTTAGTCATCACGATCACCCCGATATTTATTTTATAATTTTTGGAGTTTATTTGACCACTTTTATATTTTTAACAAGGTTTATAATATTTTTAATAATTAATTTTTAAATTATTTTCGGCCAAATAAAATTTATTTGAGTTTTAAACGTTTTAAAGAATTTTTGAGCCAATTTCCAGCTCATTTGGACCAGGTCAAATCCTTGGGTGAGTTGGAGAAGTTGAATTTCAAATTTTAAATTATTTTAAACTCCTAATCTCATTAGGATTAGCCCTAGACCTAGTCAACCCATCTACACTATATAAACAACCTCTAGGAAGACCTATTTTCGCAAGAAAATAACCCTAGCCGCTTCCAAAACTCAAATTTCACGTTGCGACGAATCGTCGCAACGTTGCGACAAGCAGCTGCCGCACGACCGAAGAAACGAGGCCAAATCCCCCGCTCCGACCGCTAGCCGCCCCCGCATCTCCGCTCCGTCCGCACCCGCTGCAGCCGCTGCATCGCAAGCTCCGCACCGACCCGCACCGACCCGCACCGACCGAGAGGGTCCCTCGGTCAGACCGAGAGACCCGCCCCACATCTCCGCATCCCCGCTCCGCACCAAGCCCCGCACCAAGCCCCGCACCAAGCCGCTCTGTCGCCCCGCATCGCGCCGTGCCTGACCAACAGCCGCCCCCGCTCACGCCCGCTCTTCGCAACGTTGCAACGTTGCAACGTTGTAGCGCCCAAGCCCCCGCATCCAAGGCGCCTGACCGGTGGCCTCCCCCGCTCCGACCGAGAGAACCAAGCTTCCGCCTGCTGCTGCGACCGACCAAGCGCTGTGCAGCGCCCGTTCCTAGCGCCAGACCGAGAGAGCTCCCCGCATTTGGCTGAGTACGACCGAGAGCAAACGTCGCAACCCCGCACCCGTCGCACCGCTTGCCACCGTGGGCCCCCAAGTTCTCCAGAGGTATTGTGGGTCCCCCAAAGGTCCCTAGGACTACTGTGGGCCCCACCTAGGTGCTTTCTCTCCGACGATTCGCCGTGCACGACGTTGCGACACGTTGAAGCCCGTCGTCGCACGTGCTAGCTTTGGAATCTGGATTCGTTGCTCCGGTTGATGCTCTGAATTTTCCAGCGAGGAATCTATATTGGAATCAGGACTTGGAGCGCGATCTTCTATTCCAACCCCCGGCGTCGCTACCCGACGCCGGTGTAGCTTTCGCGTCGTGTTGAGGTAACGCTTTGCACCCCTAGGACCCCCAACCCATTGCCTGCTAATCAAGACTAAAATCAGTATTTTTAAAGTATTTTTAAATGTTTTAAATTCACTAATGAAGATTAATAATATGGACTTTAGGCCGGTGGACTTGTGCACATAGGATAATTGTGATTTTTGGACTCATTGGACGGTGTGCTCAGACGTCGTACTTACAGGCAAGTGAAACTTGCCAACTCTTGTGTAGGGCCATGTTTTTAGGCCACTTCCTTGCTTTTAGCGTAAAAGAGACTAGTCAGTGAAATGATAGCTGGCTAGACGCCTACTTGATCTAGTTTGACAACGAAACTAGATCCGTCACCTAAATGGATCTAGCTTGACAACGAAGCTAGATCCAACCCTTTAAACTTGTTGTTCATGCATACTAAACTGTCACGTTTACTTTCCTTATCTGTACGCACTTTTAACTGCCATGCATTGCATTCTACATGTCATCCAAGTTGATTGTTGCATTCGTAGCACACACTACAATACTTGTACTCCTTGAATACTACTTCCGGGGAAACGGGCCTCATGTGTTGGTCAAAAGCCAATGCCCGGTTTCCCTGGACCGGCTAGGTGCACCCCTATGCCATACTTGTTAAAAACACTTCCTGGCTCGTGATCCAGAAGCGAGCATTCCCGTTCGGGGGTAAGGCCCTGGCTCGATACACGTGGAGGGGTAGGGATAAACGTTCACTTGAGCTTAGGAGTGGCCTGATCAGCCCTCTAGCCAAAAGACGGAATCTCTGTGCACGAGGTGCTTACTTTTCTTGTCTTGTACTTGTCTTGTGAATGATTCATGTAATACTTGTCATCCATGCCATGTTTAAATGTCATGCTCGTACCTTACCTTACTTTACCTGTTGCACTCATACTTTAACTGCCATGTCATCGCATTCATGCTAGAACTGCTAGGTTGCTTTACTTTTGCATACTTTCAGTTTCCTTGCACAAGTCTCTTGTAGACTCGCTGACATGTGCCCCTTGCTCTTTTGGGTGTCACATGTTAGACCTGAGCCAGAGACCGTTGCTGTGTACGTGATGAGTTGCTGACGCTGAGCCTGCGTCCATGATTGCCCAGGAGGATTTTTGGTGGACACCGGTGACCATTCTTTGAGTCTTTGTTGAGCTTTCTTTTGTTTTAGGCCTTTTGTTAGTTGTTGGTGCGTGGCACCTATACTTTGTACTTTGTACTTTTGTTGGCCACGTTTGGGCCTTTAGACTTTTTTTCTAGCCTGGTGGCTTTTTCTGTGATGTTGAAATTTATATTTATGGATATTCTGAGATTATTCTTTCGTCTCAATTCATTATTATTATCTTTGTTTCGTTTCGCGTTGCAAGGACCTGCAGTTTAAATTTGATTGACGCTTATCGGACTTGCAGCTTAGTAGCTTCAAGTCTGAGCGGACCTTCTCACGCTTCGCCTCCATATTTTTGGGAAGCGGGGCGTGACAATGTACGTCAATAAGCATGTCTTATATTGTGTTGTTAATTGGGAATATTGGTTATATGGTAGTGCATGGAGTATTAGCACTAATATGTTAATAGTGTAAGAAATTGTTATTTTTGTTAGTACTAGTATTGTTTGGTTGAATGTTTAATGGCCTTGTGTATTAGTGGTGACATGTTATTGATGATAGTAGTAGTGTGCTAATATTAATATGTTTATTATTAGTAGTGTTGTTGTGAGTATTAGTGGGAGTATTAGTATTAGTGGTATTGTATTCTTATTGTTGTTGTTTTCATTATTATTAGAGTGTGGCATTTTTGTAATTGTAGGGGTGTGTGTGTATAAAGAAGAGTGTAAGGTAGTGGCATACTTGTAATTAAGAATGAGATTGTTTGTATGCAGAGATGATAAGAATATGGAATGACACACGTGTAATTAAGTTTGAGTGTGTGTGTATAGTAAGATGAGAAGAGTGTAGAGAATGGCAAACTTGTGATTCCCTAAGCTTCTAGAGAGAGATCTTTTAATTAATTATTCTTTTTTCTATTCTCTAATTTATTTCTCTCTTTCCACAGTCTTCTACTACTTTCTTTTTCTTTTCTTTTCTTTTCATTTGTTGTCATCCTCTCTCTCTCCCCCCTCTCTTTTTCTCCCATGGGGCCGAGTTATACCAAGAGCAAACAAAAGAAAGAAAAAAGAGAAAGAAAGAAAGAGAAAGAGAAATAAAGAAAGAAAGAAGAAAAGAAAAGGGAAGGAAATTCAAAGGAAATGAAGAGGAGAATGAAGAAGGAGATGAAGAGAAAGAGAAAGGGGGAGGAGAAGAGAAGTTCTCATCAGCTTGGATTGAGGTAAGAATCCCTATTCTAATGGTTTATTATGCAAATCCGTGTTAAATTAACTTAATTTCATGCAAATACCAAGTCTGAATTCGTAGGCAGATTCTGTTGCTTGTTTACCTGAGTATGTCTCTTAATTTAGGCATTAATAACTTATACAAAAAATATGTCCTTGTAGATCTTGTAATCCTACCCCAGAATCATATAAAATTTGATATATGTTCAGCTCAGTAATTAGGAGTAAGAATTCTTTCATTACAACATGTCTGAATGTAATCCAGTCTGGACACAGTTGGGAAAAACTGAGATCAGTCCCTGCATACAACACAGAAATTAGTGTGCTTGGTCTCGTTGTAAATTTAACAACCTTCTCTACAAATTTCCCCTAGTGCATGTTTTCGAGATTCTAACTGCAATATGGCTTAAAACAGCAATTGATACAGCCCCCAGAATCTGTCTGAAAAACAGTTTCGTCATGTCTCACCAAACAAGTCACCATAAATCATCTAGGTTGTATTTCTGCATGAAATTTTATATGTGAGTCCAGCACTGCTAAATCTACAACTTTCATTTCGGAAGTTTCATCAAATTCATAAAGGAAATAGATGATAACTTCCACTATTTATGACTGTCTACACTTTTCCTGCAAGCTGAATTGCTTAAGTGGTGTTTTGAATTGTGCATTGTTGCTAATCTTAATTCTATAGTACATGATTATTGTTGTTACATGAAAGGAAGTTTGATTGGTATGATATGCTATTAAATTGCTAATGTGATTGTGATGTTGTACATGATGCATACCATGTGTTTGTGGAAATGCCCAAGTGAAGGCAAATGCAAGAAATGTGAGAAACACCCATCTCTAAGGTTGTGATATGAGATAATGAGATATGTGGCACTATATGGAGCAAAGTGGCACGGGCATGCCATGGACCACCTTTTGAATCCATAATAGTAGCCAATGTGGAATGTGAATGTGAAATGTGATGCACACACGGATATAGGACACGAAGGTGGAGTGCACGGGCATGGACAAATTGTCGCGATAGGAGGCGAGAGAATTCCCCGTTGGCCACCTCTTGATCCATTAGGTGACTCCCCATTGATAACGGAGTAGTCACGAGACACATGCACGCCGACATAGCAATGGGATCCTTTGCATTGCATTTCATGTTGCATCATGTACAACATGGTGCATCATTATGTATCATAACGCATTATGTGAGATGTGATGCATATGTGCCTTGTATGTGTGCTGGGGTTGTGTATGTTTATGCTTAGTAAGTGTTTTGTATATGTATTGTGACTTGTTGTGATATGTGTGAATTACGTGGTTGTTTCACATGTCATTCATTTCTAAGTGCAACTTGGGATTGGAACATCAAGAGGGAATATGGCCATGGGCCTAGTAGTAGGAAAGTGAGATAACGTGGTATATGGCTATGGGTCATTTGATATAAGATGATATGATGGGGCTATGAGCCAAGTGATTCATAACTTAAGATTCATCAGTTGTTGGTAATTTTAGTTGATGTAGTTGATGTTACTTTCGGTTATTTCTTTTACTTAGATGCTTATACTAGTTGTTTCCTTTCTTCCCTTACTCAATTGTGCACTTACTTTATTGCCTTCCTTGTAGTCGTATTCACTTTATGCAATTCATCTCTTTATAGCTTGTGGGTTAGTTCCTTTACTTCATGACATGTTATGCATGTTTTCTTTAGCTTACTTGTATTTAATTATGCCTGGCATTGTTGCATTCTTGGTTGAATAATATGCCATTAGAGTTGGGAATTCCTACTGGGTCACGCATTGACGTGCCCCACTGTTGTTTTTCAGGTGTTGGAGTTGGTGGCAGAGATGGAGTGGAGATATGGTTGAGGTGTTCGAGTTTAGGATTGGTTGGTGAGGGGAGAGGTGAGGGATATTGTACTTTTGGGCTTTCTTTGTGAGGTGAGCTGCTGATGTATCGATGCCTATAATGATGTATATGTATGCTGACGATATATGGTAAATGAAGTGTTTCTTGGGTTTCTAAGTATTTGTACGTATTGTAGTTTCTGTTTTTGGATGTTTGTGTGGAGACATTCCAAGTACTATCCAAGCAATGCGCAGTGGACCTGCTTTGTGTTCTCCTTTTTGTATTTCCCTTCGTAAAACTCGCTGCTCTGGGATCACCTGGGACGGATTCTTACTTCTCGGGTATCCTGGGGAGTGGGGCATTACAATTGGTGGCCCATGCAGGTCTCCGCACTACGGTAGCGTACGTATAGTGCGTGTAATGTTTCCGTAAAGGGTAGCGGAGTACTAAGGTGGGTAGTGGCCTTAGAGTCTAGAGTGATCCACCCTGGGACCCCTAGCTTTAGAAAGTTTGATGACAAACTTTATTTTTATGATGGGTAGTATGTAATACCCTGGATGTGAAAATACCATAATTGTGTGACTGGGTAAATGTATGACTATAGATGATTGATATGTGTATGTATTTAGAGATATTATAAGAGAAATGTATGACGTGAAATGTATATTGTAGCGTGTCTGTATTGGTGTAGGTGAGTACCTAAATTGGTTGGATGTACGTATTTGTGTGTAGAAGTTATTGTGTATGGTTGTATCTATATCGGGACTATATTTGTATGTGTGTGTGTGAATAATGTTTGGCTATGCGTATGTATGTTCCTATAGAGGTATGTGCGGATATTATATGATTATATGGGTGGATGTATGTCAATAAGCATGTCTTATATTGTGTTGTTAATTATGAATATTGGTTATATGGTAGTGCATGGAGTATTAGCACTAATGTGTTAATAGTGTAAGAAATTGTTATTATTGTTAGTACTAGTATTGCTGGGTTGATTATGTTTAATGGCCTTGTGTATTAGTGGTGACATGTTATTGATGATAGTAGTAGTGTGCTAATATTAATATGTTTATTATTAGTATTGTTGTTGTGAGTATTAGTGGGAGTATTAGTATTAGAGGTATTGTATTCTTATTGTTGTTGTTGTTTTCATTATTATTAGAGTGTGGCATTTTTGTAATTGTAGGGGTGTGTGTGTATAAAGAAGAGTGTAAGGTAGTGGCATACTTGTAATTAAGAATGAGATTGTTTGTATGCAGAGATGATAAGAATATGGAATGACACACGTGTAATTAAGTTTGAGTGTGTGTGTATAGTAAGATGAGAAGAGTGTAGAGAATGGCAAACTTGTGATTCCCTAAGCTTCTAGAGAGAGATCTTTTAATTAATTATTCTTTTTTCTATTCTCTAATTTATTTCTCTCTTTCTACAGTCTTCTACTACTTTCTTTTTCTTTTCTTTTCATTTGTTGTCATCCTCTCTCTCTCTCTCTCTCTCCCCCCCTCTCTTTTTTCTCCCATGGGGCCGAATTATACCAAGAGCAAAAAAAAGAAAGAAAAAGAGAAAGAAAGAAAGAAAGAGAGAGAAATAAAGAAATAAAGAAGAAAAGAAACGGGAAGGAAATGCAAAGAAAATGAAGAGGAGAAAGAAGAAGGAGATGGAGAGAAAGAGAAAGGGGGAGGAGAAGAAAAGTTCTCATTAGCTTGGATTGAGGTAAGAGTCCCTATTCTAATGGTTTATTATGCAAATACATGTTAAATTAACTTAATTTCATGCAAATACCAAGTCTGAATTCGTAGGCAGATTCTGTTGCTTGTTTACCATTGTATATTTCTTAATTTAGGCATTAATAACTTCTGCAAAAAATATGTCCTTGTAGATCCTGAAATCCTACACCAGAATCATATAAAATTTGATATATATTCAGCTCAGTAATTATGAGTCAGAATTCTTTCTTTACAACATGTCTGAATGTAATCCAGTCTGGACACAGTTGGGAAAAACTTAGATCAGTCCCTGCACACAAAACAGAAATTAGGTTCTTGGTCTCGTTGTAAATTTAACAACATTCTCTACAACTTTCCCCCAGTGCATGTTTTCGAGATTCTAACTGCAATATGGCTTAAAACAGCAATTGATACAGCCCCCAGAATCTGTCTGAAAAACAGTTTCGTCAGGTCTCACCAAACAATTCACCATAAATCACCTAGGTTGTATGTCTGCATGAAATTTTATATGTGAGTCCAGAACTGCTAAATCTACAACTTTATTTAGGAAGTTTCATCAAATACATAAAGGAAATAGATGATAACTGCCACTATTTATGACTGTCTGCACTTTTCCTGCAAGCTGAATTGCTAAAGTGGTGTTTTGAATTGTGCATTGTTGCTAATCTTAATTCTATAGTACATGATTATTGTTGTTACATGAAAGGAAGTTTGATTGGTGTGATATGCTATTAAATTGCTAATGTGATTGTGATGTTGTACTTGATACATACCATGTGTTTGTGGAAATGCCCAAGTGAAGGCAAATGCAAGAAATGTGACAAACACCCATCTCTATGGTTGTGATATGAGATAATGAGATATGTGGCACTACATGGAGCAAAGTGGCACGGGCACGCCGTAGACCACCTCTTGAATCCATAATAGAAGCAATGTGGAATGTGAATGTGAAATGTGATGCACAGACGGATATAGGACATGAAGGTGGAGTGCACGAGCATAGACAAAGTGCCGCGGTAGGAGGCGGGAGAATTTACCGTTGGCCACCTCTTGATCTATTAGGTGTCTCCCTATTGATAACCGAGTAGTCACAAGACATGCCGGCATAGCTATGGGATCACTTGCATTGCATTTCATGTTGCATCATGTACAACATTGTGCATCATTATGTATCATTACGCATTATGTGAGATGTGACACATATGTGCCTTGTATGTGTGCTGGGGTTGTGTATGTTTGTGCTTAGTAAGTGTTTTGTATATGTATTGTGACTTGTTGTGATATGTGTGCATTACGTGGTTGTTTCACATGTCATTCATTTCTAAGTGCAACTTGGGATTGGAACATCAAGAGGGAATATGGCAACGGGCCTAGTAGTATGAAAGTGAGATAACGTGATATATGGCTATGGGTCATTTTAAATAGGATGATATGATGGGGCTATGAGCCAAGTGATGCATAACTTAAGATTCATCTGTTGTTGGTTATTTTAGTTGATGTAGTTGATGTTAATTTCAGTTATTTCTTTTACTTAGATGCTTATACTAGTTGTTTCCTTTCTTCCCTTACTCAATTGTGCACTTACTTTATTGTCTTCCTTGTAGTTGTAATCACTTTATGCAATTCATCTCTTTATAGCTTGTGTTGTAGTTCCTTTATTTCATGACATGTTATGCATGTTTTCTTTAGCTTACTTGTATCTAATTATGCCAGCATTATTGCATTCTTGGTTGAATAATATGCCATTAGAGTTGGGAATTCCTACTGAGTCACGTATTGACGTGCCCCACTGTTGTTTTTCAGGTGTTGGAGTTGGTGGCCGAGATGGAGTTGGAGATATGGTTGAGGTGTTCAAGTGTAGGATTGTTTGGTGAGGGGAGAGGTGAGGGATATTGTACTTTTGGGCTTTCTTTGTGAGGTGAGCTGCTGATGTATCGATGCCTATGATGATGTATATGTATGTTGACGATATATGGTAATGAAGTGTTTCTTGGGTTTCTAAGTATTTGTTTGTGTTGTAGTTTCTGTTTTTGGATGTTTGTGTGGAGACATTCCTGGTACTATCCCAGCAGTGCGCAGTGGACCTGCTTTGTGTTTTCCTTTTTGTATTTCCCTTCGTAACACTCGCTGCTATGGGATAACCTGGGACGGATTCATACTTCTCGAGTATCCTGGGGAGCGGGGCGTTACAAAATGGGTGGAAAATAAAAGTAAAAAGGCGTAAAATAAAAGAAAATATATAAAAAATGTAAATAAAAGGCGATAGTGCTCATCCCCCAAGCTAAACACAGTAGTGTACTCATTGCTGAGAACGCGCTGGTATGGTGGGAAATGTGGCCAGGGTGGGCGGGCGGATAAGAAAGATAAAAAATAAATGGAAAATAAAACTGTGCAAATAAAAGAAAAAGTGCAGATGCATATGCATGGAGTGATCCAACAAATGAAAAATATGAAGAATCATGCAAGATTATGCAAAGTATCATATGATGCAAATGCTATATGGGCATATGCAAAATGAGTATATACATGGGCATGATGATGGAGATATGCAAAATGCAAAATGGGTCCTCCACCAAGCTGTGTAAGATTAGGGCCCTGTACTGACAGATGGGCACTACATAAATAAGGGAGGGACTGGAGCAAAAATGTGATGTCGAGTCGCGGCACCACCCTCTGAAGGTGGTGATGGGTCCCGTTGCTGGGGACCAGGAGTAAGGACGACGACAGAAGGCTCGATTAGAGTGTCGGTCGGTGGGGAAACAGAAGAGACGATATGCTCAGATAATAATGAAACAGCTGGAGTGTCGATAGGTGTAGGAACGTGTGTGTCGACAACGGAAGTCTCCAACTAAGGTGCAACCAGCTCAAGGGTAGAAGAGACAGGCCCTGCAGAAGCCTGAGAGTGAGGCACAATGAGCGGTGCAGGAGGTGAAGAAGGGACATGGGCTGTCCTGGGGGGAGGGGATGGTGCAAGTATGACAGTGGGTGCACGCTGATACCTAAGAATGTCAAGAATGACCGTGAGGTCTCGCTCCACGGAATGCTGAAAAGTGGAGAACGAGTCTGAGAGGGTGTCAAAGGCATGTCGCAGGGTGACGAACTCGTGCTCCAACGTGGAAAGACTTGCGTCTGTGCTGTGGGAGCTAAGGGGTGGGCGTGAACTGCTAGAGACCACCCTCGTAGTGTGCCCATGGGCATGTGATACCCGGGGTCTGAACTGAACGTCAGGGGAGGGCGGCCTAGCAGGGATCTCGGAGGAAGAGGATGTGCGTGGAATGGATCCGAGATCCGGTGCAGAAATAGAAGAAGCAGCAGCATCAGGAATAGGAGACGTTGCGGCAACAGAAGTGGTAACCGACGCTCTCGGAGAAAACAGCCGATGCTGGTGCAGAAGAAGTGCCAGATAGAGGAACTGTGGACCCTAAAGTGGTAGGAAGGGAAGTGAGAAGGTCCACAAGTGCAGAAAGAGAGCTAGCAGCGACGAATCCAAGATAGGTGAATCGGTAGGCTCGGGAGCGAAAGAACTGGCTGGCTCCAAAGGGGAGGAAGAGGTGAAATCGGGAGCAGCGGAGTCAACCATGCCCTCAGGCCTGGGCACGGTAGAGACAGAGGTAGAGACCTCTGGGATAGAGGTGTGGACAGTCCCTGGGGTCTCTACGGTGGTGGTGGTGGTGGCGACGGTGGGAGCACTGACAGAAGTGGGAACAGAAGTGCTCCCAGGTGGTGGTGGGTGTGCAGGGTGGGGGTGGCTGGGCTGCCACGAGGGTAGCGATGTTGGGCTCATCCTCATCAGAACTAAGCATCCAGTCGTCGAATTCGTCAACGACCGGTGCTCCAGGTGGCTCAAGGACGTGGATGGAGGGAATGGGGAAAATACGGGGAGTGATCCAGTCAAGCATGACTGGGGTGATATGGGTGAGGGCAGGGCGGGGTAGGAAGAGGTACGGTTCGCGGTGGGCGCCTAAGAGGTAAATCCAGTGATGCTTACCTTGTCGCCTGATAATGGACATGTGGGTGAGCACATCCATCGTCAAGCGTCTAGGCCCGGTAAGAGTTAGTAGACGTGCATGGAGCTCTATGCCGAGCATCTGGGTGAAAATGGTGAAAAATCTGCCGCAGCAGATATCGGTGGAGGCGTGGGTGGTCTGAAGAAGGTGATGACATAGCCAGTGAGCTGTGCCGAATAGGAGGAAAGGGCAGAGGGTAACGTCTGGATGGAAGCGCAGAGGTCGAGTCTTCCCCATAAGATGTGAAAGCTCAGGAAGGTAGAGTGTCCCGACCTCTAGCCTAGAGAAGAGCGAGGTGGCGAGGTGGCACTGGGCATAACAGAGACAGGGGTGGACGATACAAGTGGATTTCACCCTGCTGGTGCGATATCCTTGCAGACCTATGATGCGATGCTAGAACTGCTTGGCATCGACGAGGTGGGCTCGAAGTCTGGGGAGAAAGCGAGTCTGCGGTCGGGGATGGCGGGAAAGTGGAAGTGGGCATAGATCACGGCGTGCATGACCACTATGTCATGGTCAAGCAGCTGGAAGCTAATGCCATCACCCGCCGGGGTGACGACAATAGAGCTCAACGCCTCAAGTGTGAGGTGTGTGTAGGTGCGGGCATGGAAGGATAGGAGGCGGTTAAAACCAATGACCTGGTAAAGCCAATGGACACACTGTAGGAGTGCAACGTGCTGGAGGGTGGGGATGTGTGCGAAGCGGGTGGGGACGATAGCACGGTGGGACATGGCCAGAAAACGCTCGCGGTGAGCATCATCCCTGAAGACGATATCGTACATCCTCGGGGTGGTGATTCGGGATATAAATTGCATATTCCCCCTATTTCTGGGCATTTTATGTGTATATCATGTTAATATTGGCTTTGATACGTGCGTATTCGAGATATTGTGTAATATTAGAGCCTACTCTCCTTTTATACATAAAATACAATTTATATGGACTAATCTTTGCTTCCCTTATTTTTAGGTACTCCTGGGAATTTTCTAGATTTTCTGGAATCTTTCCAAAATTTTTTTGGAGCTTGGAGCTATTTTTCGGGTATTTTGAAAGCAAGGAAGGCTATTCTGGATATTTAAAAAAAGAAAATGGCTTGTGGGCCGGCCCGCTGGCCGGCCCACTTACGCGGCCCGCTCTTTGAGCGGGCCGCTGTGTTCTAATTGAAAAAAATAATACTACTAAAATAAAGCAGCCACAGGCCCGCTCGCTTAGGCGGGGCATGCGCTCCGCGTGTGCCCATGCCTAGGCGAGCGGGCGCCCAAGCGCCGGCGGGTCGGGCGCCCAGGCGACCCGACCCGTAATGAATTTGGGGATATAGGGGCGGATTTTGCAGGTTTTGGGCTGAGTTTTCGACCTGCAGGCCCTCTTGCAGACCCGAAATAGCTGGGTTGCATTTTTATGGGTTTTGGGGGGCTGTTTTCAGCCCCAACTCTCTTAGGAACTGATTTTTCTAAGGCTTGGAGGCCATGGGGGAGATGGGGAAGCTTGAAGGAGGTGCTCAAGTGAGAGGGAATCCTTATTGTTTGAGAGATTGGTGATCTCTTTCCTCTATTTTTGTGTATTTTTGGTATCTCTCATTTGTAATGAACTAGTGATGTTATTTTTGTATGAAGATTTAATCTTCCTTTTTCATGATGATTGAGTAGTGTTAAATGCTTGGGTTGTGTTTCATGATGGTTGGTTGTTAATTTTAGTTCTAATCACCTCTTGCTTACTTTCATGTTAATGTTGGATGAATCATTAGGGCTAAGTTTATTGGTTAAGACCCAAGAGGGCACACTTTGAGAAAATCCATGATCCTATTTTGATTAGTGCCATGATGATGCATCCATCCTTATTGCAAATTATTGTGTTCTTGAATGCTAAATATTCCGATTGAGTTTCCTTAGCCGGATGATCGATTGAGTTATTTGAGGCATTAGAGCTTGATTGACACCAATCTTAGTGAGCCCACAACCCATGCTCTCTCTCCTAGCTATCCTAACTCCCCATTTGGCTCTCTAAACCTACTTACTTAGGTTAGGAATATAGATTCACCACACATTTTCCCACTTCCATTCACGTAGCGAGGTGATTGTCTCACACTATTAACTTTCTTAATTGATAGATTTTGCAAGTGTAGAACGACTTGTCCCTGTGATCCGACCCGGTACTCACCGGTTATAAATTTATATTGCATTGACGCTCCTACACTTGGGAGTGGAAGGCGTGATTCCTTTGCGTGTTTTTCGATTCAATCAATTGACGCCGTTACCGAGGACAACGGTTTCTATTATTTGCATTTTTGATTGATTTTGAAAGTTTTAGTGTGATACTTCTATCTCTTAGTGTTGTGTCTTTCCATTTTATTTTTCCACTTATTGAGTCTCTTACTTATTTATTTTCATTTTCTTGAAATTTTTTTTGAAAAACAAAATGGCATCATCTTCAGATTTTTTCGACATTGATTTGGAGGATATCCCACTCATGCCATACTTTCATGGTTCGGAGTGGGAGAACCCTCATTTACATATGAAAAAGTTTGAAGAGTGGATGTATTCTTGTCTTGGTGGGAGCATTTGTGATGATTGCATATATTTTAGATTCTTCCCCAATTCTTTGCAAGATAATGCTAGATTGTGGTTTGATTCATTGTCTCTCGACTCACATTTTACTTGGTTGTCATTTCAGGCTAAATTTCTCCGAGTGTTTCTGCCTATTTCCTTGGAGCTGCTACAGAGGTGGCAGGCCATGAAGCAGCATATAGAGAGCTTTACCCATGCTGATGGATAGGCCTACCATCAGGCTTGGCAGAGGTTCAGTGATTTGATGTTGGCGTGCCCACACCATTGTTTCCACGAGGATCATCTGCTGTAGATATTTTACACATGGTTATCACCATCTGGGCGAGATTTCATGCAGATGAGCTGTGGTGGAGAATTCTTTGATTATTCGACCGAGGATTCATGGTATTACCTGAGGGACCTTGCAGAATATGAGGACACAGTCCAAGAGTTTTCGAAGCAGCCTAAGGAGCCATCTATGGGCTCATTTCAATTTGACCCTATGGAAGAATGCGAAGTACAAGATGATGTGGTGCATTGGAACCAAGTGGAAGGAGCTGAATATCCATATCTTGGTGAGCCAAAGGAGATGGATGATGGGGTGCGTGTCGACCATGTTGCGGACACGATGCATTTTTATATTGGTGGTGATGTTGTGGTGGATGCATATGAAGGCATGAGCGATATGGATGCTATTGGAGAGCCTGAGTTTTGTTTCCCATCTACTACATCTGCCCATTTGAGGTGTACAAGTGCATGGGACGGACTGCTGAGAGAGCTTTCTTCGATGATGAGGAGGATGATTTGGGCGAGTGAGCAAGCTTATGGACCATGACGGAGCCTGAGCCAGACCTTCCTCCTACTTCAGTGCAGTAGGTCTTATACCCTTCACCTCGGGATGTGCACCAAGCCATCATTCATGGAGATTTTCAGGATACACTTCATAGTATGTGGAGGTCTACAGAGCATACACTTTCTGATAGCAAGGACGATTGCGAGATGGTCTACATTGAGCCTGAGCCATCATCTCCTCCAGATTCTCTTCTGCAGCCGATTCTCCCTCCTCCTTAGGCAGAGTATCATGCCACACCTAGTGCCATTATTCAGGGAAGTTTCCACCATATCATGCCTTGCATTTCTGTATCCCAATTTGCACTTAAGCATATTTTTGATTCAGATTATCGTCATTTACATTTAAATTCTTTTTCTGACGACCCATTTTGGAATGCTTTTGTTGTAGGGCATAAGGACATAGCTTGGATTGATGCAGCTCATCTCCCACATGACACATATTATCCAAAAGGGACGCTGGGAGTTGCATCGCAGGAATCCAAGGAGATCGGTGGAGGCCTAGCTCCAAAGCAGCTGGCGGAGGAGCGAAAGGAGCTGATGGATCAGCTACCTCCACCGTTATACATCCGAGATCCACCCTTCGATCACGGTGCTTTCTATCCATTAGTGTAAATAAATAAAATTAGTGTTTTAGTTTTACTTGCTTTAGTAGCATGTTTTCCGTTTCCTTTTTATATATGCTTTTGTCTAGGACCTTTTGTGAGATCTAATACTCTCCCAACATTGAGGACAATGTTTATTTTAAGTTGGGGGAGAGTGTTAGAATATTTAGGATCGTTAGGATTTTGATTGTAGCTTAAAATTTTTTTTGAGATACCTCCATTTTGTCATCACCCATTGCTCTTTATTGCATATCATATTTTTCCTCCTCGTCCCTAAGCCACTAGTTTTATGCGTAGTCCCTACATGCTTAATGTCATGCAATTTATTTCGGATTATTATTTTGGTATCAACTTCTTAGATGTTTGATTGGCACGTTTTAATTTCTTTTCCATTTTGGAGTCAAATGTTAATATGCCATGTACGAAACTATCTTATACGTCGTGATACTCTCTTTGAAATAATTTGGGAATAGTTTGGTGTAAGTGATTGCATGAATTAGGATGAATGGCTTAGTTTTTGATTGGAAAGGGTGTGGCCGTTTGGTTATGTTTTGTTTTCCTCCTAAGGAGTTGGTGGATGAGTTGATAACTCGCGTTTAGAATGAAAAAGAGAGTTAATATAAGTGAATGGTTTTCCTAATCAAATTGAGTAGCCAGTACCCCATGAAACTTTGGGGAGGACGCCAAAGATGAGATTTAGGGGATCATTCCATCCCTTTGCCTATATAGCGTTATCGTGTGTATGAAAAGGTGGAGGTGTTTGCATTTCATAGCATGATTGCGTGAATGCAAAACATAAACATAAAACATACAAAAAAAGAGAGAAAAATAAAAGAAAAAGAAAAAATGAATGAATAAATGAAAGAATAAGAAACATGAGTGATGCAATCTCATCTCCCACAACTTAGAGGAATTTCTTTTGTTTTGGCCACTTCCTTGAAAATTGGAAACTTTGCCATTTGTGATATATCCCAAAGAATGTGATACATCACTTATTTCCTTACTTATCTTTGAACTGAATTGAGGAGAATGTCATTTGTTGTTTACTTTCATGCATTGTGTATATTGGCTTTGAAATCACTTGGAAATAACATTTGGATTATGCCATGATGATATCTTGAGTTTGGTTCATGTCTTCCATTTAATCCGAATTTATCGCATATTTTGCTAGGGACTAGCAAAAAGCTAGTTTGGGGGTGTGATTCGGGATATAAATTGCATATTTCCCCCCTATTTCTGGGTATTTTATGTGTATATCATGTTAATATTGGCTTTGATACGTGCGTATTCGAGATATTGTGTAATATTAAAGCATACTCTCCTTTCTCTCCTTTTATACATAAAATGCAATTTTTATGGACTAATCTTTGCGTCCATTATTTTTCAGGTACTCCTTGGAATTTTTTGGATTTTCTGGAATCTTTCCAAAATTTTTTTGGAGATTGTAGCTAATTTTCGGGTATTTTGAAAGCAAGGAAGGCTATTCTGGATATTAAAAAAAGAAAATTAAAAAAAAAAACAATGGCTTGGTGGCCGGCCCGCTGGTCGGCCCATTCCTCTGTGTTCTAATTAATAATAATAATAAAGCAGCCACATGCCCGCTCGCCTGGGCAGGTCACGCGCTCCGCGCGTGCCTCCGCCCAGGCGACCCGACCCACAATGAATTTGGGGCTAAATGGGAGGATTTTGCGGGTTTTGGGCTGAGTTTTCGACCTGCAGGCCCTCTTGCAGACCCGAAATAGATGGGTTGCGTTTTTATGGGTTTTGGGGGCTGTTTTCAGCCCTAACTCTCTTAGGAACTGATTTTTCTAGGGCTTGGAGGCCATGGGGGAGATGGGGAAGCTTGGAGGAGGTGCTCAAGTGAGAGGGAAGCCTTATTGTTTGAGAGATTGGTGATCTCTTTCCTCTCTTTTTGTGTATTTTTGATATCGCTCATTTGTAATGCTAGTGATGTTATTTTTGTATGAAGATTTCATCTTCTTTTTTCATGATGATTGAGTAGTGTTAAATGATTGGGTTATGATTCATGGTGGTTGGTTGTTAATTTTAGTTCTAATTACCTCTTGCTTACTTTCATGTTAATCTTGGATGAATCATTAGGGCTAATTTTATTGGTTAAGACCCAAGAGGGCATACTTTGAGAAAAGTCAATGACCCTATTTTGATTAGTGCCATGATGATGCATCCATCCTTATTGCAAATTATTGTGTTCTTGAATGCTAAATATTCCGATTGAGTTTCCTTAGCCGGATAATCGATTGAGTTATTTGAGGCATTAGAGCTTGATTGACACCAATCTTAGTGAACCCACACCCCATGCTCTCTCTCCTAGCTATCCTAACTCCCTATTTGGCTCTCTAACCCTACTTACTTAGGTTAGGAATATAGATTCACCACACGTTTTTCCACTTCCATTCCCATAGCGAGGTGATTGTCTCACACTATTAACTTTCTTAATCGATATATTTTGCAAGTGTAGAACGACTTGTCCCTGTGATCCGATCTGGTACTCACCGGTTATAAATTTATATTGCATTGACGCTCATACACTTGGGAGTGGAAGGCGTGCTTCCTTCACGCATTTTCTGGTTCAATCAGGTTCAATCAGGTGCTCAGTGGTGGAATGGGATGGGGTGGAGGAGAGGTGGTGGGGATGGGAGGCGTGGTAGGGTGGGTGGTGTGCGGTGCCTCAATGGCTAGAGGCACGGGTGTGGTGGATCGTGATGAGTCAGAGGAGGACAACGTATCGTCCAAGTATGGCTCGGGAGGGTGAAGGTGAACAACGGGGGTGTCGAGCAGGCCGGGAAGGGGAGGGGCCAGAGGTGGCCTTCCTCTTCGTTGGCTGAGGCTTCCTTGGCTTGAGGCGAGGATGCATCGTGCAAGTGTGGTAGCTACGATGATATGGTAAGAAAAAAAGGAGTTGAAGGAGTATATCAACACCGATCGTAGCTACAAAAGCGAAAGCGGAGTGCACGTGCGAAGCCTGAGTATAAGCTATCCCCCAAGCTGATCCAAACCAAGCTCCTCAGATCCTCGTCGAAGCTCCAACTGTACCTGCAATAAGATATGAAAATTAGATTAGGCGTCTGCGAAGAATAATCCGGTTCGGAGACCAAAAATTTGAAAGTATTAGGGTTGGGGATAGGTCGTATACGGGGGGGGGGGGGGGGGGGGGGGCGATGGGGGTGGATAGATGGAAATAGGGGGTGGGCCAGCTCGGCCCGAGCAAAAGGTGTGCTCGGGCAGGCTGCTCGGGCGGCTGTTTTGGGGCTGAGCTCCTGCGAGCAGCTAGAGCAATGGGGGTGGAGGAGGGGGGAAATGAGAGGGGGGTTGGTTGATGGCAGGGGAGAGATGGGTGAGGGATGTGCCGACGGCGCTGGGTGGCGTCGGTGGTGCTGCTCCGTCTTAGTCGCTGAAGCTAGGGCGGGGGGGGGGGGGGGTGGGAGGGAGAGAGTGAGGGGGAGAGAGTGATAGAGAGAATAAAGGGGAGGGGTGTTGCCGGCGCTAGGCAGCACCGGTGGCGTTGCTCTGGCGGAGCGTCGGAGTGATGGGGGCAGAGCAAGAGAGAGGTAGATAGATAGGGTGAGAGAGATAGAGAGAGATAGAGAGAGATAAGAGAGGGAGAGTAGAGAGGGCAGGGCCGACGACGGTGACGGCGGCGGTGCTCGATCGGAGCGAGGCGACGACGACGGCGGGGGAGGTCGAGTAGGGTTAGGTGAGGGTTTAGGGGGAGCTCGGGGAGATTGGGGGGGGTAATTTCGAGTTGGATTAGGGTTTTCCCAAGTCAGGGTTGAATAGGTATATGTCGAGTCGGGGGGGGGGGGGGGGGGGGATCGCTTGAGTAAGCCGCTGCTTGGGCCGAGCAGCGGTAGCTGATCGGTCGAGCAGAAAAGATGAAAATATAAGAATATAAGTTTAGAAATTCTACCCTAGTACTCAACCGAGCTGCTTACTCAGCTCAGTCGAGCTGAATTAAAACTGAGTGATGTTTTCCGCCCTCTTTTGCTCTCCCTGTTGCTCGACCCAGTAGGGTACGTAGCTACTCGGTCGAGTCCATTAAGCTTTCTAGAGTGCCCTTTTAGTACTTTGGGACTTTCCATGCAGCTCAACTGAGTAGGATAGCTACCCGATCGAGTCGAATTAGAAACAAAGTGCTCTTTTTCGACCTTTTTGGGCTCTGTCTGTAGCTCGACCGAGTAGGAGCTACTCGGCCGAGTCGCAATTAATTTCCAGAAGTTGTTTTTGCCTGTTTTCTCCAATTCTCTATAGCTCGGCCGAGTAGGGGGCTACTCGGTCGAGTTGCCTGTAACTATTCCCCCCAAGCTTGTATTTCGCTTAGGTGCTCTTTTCTTGGTTCCTTCTCCTTCCTTTCACCGTTTGTCACGCTCTCTTCATCGTTCAACTTGTAGAAGGGGGAACTCATCAATTTTTGTGTGTTTTCGTGTTTTCTTAGAATTAAAAGCATGTTGGAATTTCTAGAGAAAAGATTCACCTTGGCAAATAGCCATGGTTCTATATTTATAATTTCATAGGGTATGTGAAGAGACATATAGAAACCAAAGGTCTCCATTACTCCAATAAGTGGGGAGTAATGGAGGGATAAGTGGTGGGGAGGCCAAAGGCCTCCCTCACTTATAACACTCTCCCTTATCCATCCATTACTTTGGTCTTAGCGTATAAAGCTAAGTGGGTGGATACTTCTGGATCCTGAGTAATCGTGTTTGTCTCGTTAAAACCTTAGCTTTGGAAAACCCAGTGGAAAAAACCAACAGCTTAAGGGAAAAGAGTGCAATACACACGTTACTCACCCTCTTCCGTACAAGCCTTATGCTTGTAGGTCTTTCAACTTTTATTAGAGGTGGACACTTCAGGGTCCAGAGTTAAATGAGGTTGCCTCATTAAAACCTTTGGCTATGGAAAACCCAATGGGAAAACCCATAGCTAAGGGAAAAAGAGTACAACTCTACTATCAACTCCCCCTGATCTGTACAAGCTTCAGGCTTGCAGATCTCCTATGTATCTATACAATCATTTCCTATTCATCTATACATCCATCATGTTCTGAAAGCAAATACAATCATCACTCATCTATACAAGTTTCACTCATATCTAGCGGCTATTGGAAAACAGTGGCACTCAGGAGTGATACGCCCTTCGAAGTTTTGTAGATGACTCCATGTATGTATTCTTTTACTCAGTCTACACCGTGTCCGCAAAGTATTGCTGGACCTGGATGAGCGTATTCTATATATGCTTTTTGGATGATGAGCGTCTCAGAAGATGTAGACTTTTGGAGGATGATGTGTAGATCTTTAGGAGGTGGTCGACCATTTGTGCTTAGTCATCGCGATGGTCTGTAAACATGCATATGCGATATTTATTCCTTGGATGCTGATCCTTGACCTTTAGAAGTTATGCAGAAGCAGCTTATCCTTGGTCCAGTGGTGCTCTTCAGGGCAGCACTGTATCTGGCTAACAGATTTACTACAGACGTTCTATTAGAGACACGTGTAGTTGGCCAGATAAAGGAGTATAACTAGTACACTAGAGCTAGGTTCTTCAGTACCTAGGATGTCCTCCCCCTCTTCCAGCAACTTGAAGGCTTCATAAATATGCATCCATTTATAATAGATTGCAAATGGACATCTTTCTTCGTAAACTCCTGGTGTATGAGATCCTATTAGATTTAAGTCGTCCACATAGACGGCGACTAATACAAATCCTGTCCCATTCTTTTGATAAAGATACATGGGAGATAACGTGTTGGATTAAGCGTCCTCGCAGTTCGTCCGTAGGCAGGGATTTAGCTCAGCTTCAGAGCTGCTGATAACGTGTTGGAATTTCTAGAGAAAAGAGTCACATTGGCAAATAGCCATGGTTCTATATTTATAATTCATAGGGTATGTGAAGAGACACATAGAAACCAAAGGTCTCCATTACTCCAATAAGTGGGGAGTAATGGAGGGATAAGTGGTGGGGAGGCAAAAGCCTCCCTCACTCACAACAAAGCGTATTTATTTTGTTTTTTTTGAATAAGTAAAGAAAAACAAAAAGAAAAACGAAAGCTAAGGGATAGAAAGTCGGGTTGCCTCCCGATAAGCGCTTGTTTTAAGTCGTAAGCTCGACTCCCTCAAGATATTCAATGAATATTGGGCGCATACGAGATACGCCTGTCATGTTTGCTGATGGTCCCATGAGGTGGTATTTGGCGCGCATCTTCAAGGTGGCTCTCCTCGGCCGTATGGATAGGAGCTCCCAGATCTCGGTGGTGCAAGTGTGTGTCCGTAGGCTCCTCGTCAAGTACTCGTAGAAAGGCGGCTACCGCTTTGTTATGTACGACATCACCGTCGTCATCAATGCTCATCTTCACCGGATCTTTTGTGAACTCTTCCATGGCATAGTCATTTGTGGCCTCATCCTCCAAAAGCTCTATGTAGCTCGCATCTTCTTGAGGGGCACGTTCCATCATATGCTTTTGTAGATGAAATTCTACTTCTATATTGCCCACATTCATAAAAAGTGTTCCCTCACGAACATCTATTAATACTTCGGCCGTCGCCATGAACAGACGTCCCAATATGAGTTGATAGCTCTCTTTTTCCGGCATATCCATGATGATGAAATACACCGGTACGCAAAGACCGGGCGGTATTTGCAAAATGATGTCCCGTGCTATGCCCACCGGATACGTGATGGAGTGGTCCACCAATTGAATAGACATGTCGGTTGGCTCAAGCTCCGTTCCGGTAGCCGCTTGAAAATGGAAAGCGGTATCAAGCTAATGCTCGCTCCCAAATCTATCAAAGCCCGGCTAATAGGGGTGCCGCCGATGGAACATGTCACCGTAAAGCTCCCGGGATCTGACAAATTCTTTGGAAGATGATTCTTGATAATTGATGTGGAGTCCTCTAAAAGCTTTACATCCTCATGTTTTTGCTTCCTCGTAATGAGTTCTTTCAAAAATTTTGCATACGTGGGAATATCTGTTATAGCATCCATAAAAGGAATGTTTAGTTGAATACCTTTGAGGAGCTCCATGAACTTAGCATACTTCTTTTCCATCTTCGCCAATGCTAATCTTTGGGGATATGGTGGAGGAGGTCGACTTGCCCTTTCTTTGGCGGCATCCTTTGGAGTAGAATTATTGGAAGTAGTGATGCTATACTTTGGTGCCATGGTGGTGGGGGGGCAAGGTAGAATGCGAAGCCTCCCTCTCTCCAATAATACTGGGCTCATCGGTATCCTTTTCCTTATCATCACCAATAGGAACATCTTCATTTTGAGATTGAACTGTCGGTTCTTGGCTTGCCTTGCTAGAAACCAGCACCATTACAGTGTCGGTTTTCTTTCCTCCTCATGTGGTGATGGCAACTACTGCATTTACTTGAGCCCTAGGATTGGGCTCCGGTTGTGAGGGCAATCTTCCTTACGTCTTCAAGAGTTAAGACATCTGACCTTTAAGCTCATAAAGGGATGTATTAATATTCTTGAATTGAGCGATGGTGTCATTGTTGAACTTGGTTTGTTCGATCATGAATGCTTCCAACGTGGCCTCTAAGTTGGGTCTTGGTGGCATTGGTGCATATTGTTGTGGAGGGGGGCGATTGAAGTACCTCGGCGGTCTGTAGGGCCTAGATGGCCTAAACCCATTTTGTTGTTGCGGCCCTTGTTGTTAAGGAGGTGGTTAAGGCGGCCTTTGAAACTGTGGAGGTTGCAACCCTCCATTTGGATTCCAATAAGATAATCTGGGGTGATTTCTCACCGCCAGATGTTACCATTGGTTCCGTCCATCTCCTTGCACAAAATGTACCTGCTCAGGTGGCATGTCTGCTCCATCGTATGATCCCTCATTAGGAATATAGCCTTGCTCTGAATATTCTTCATGGGTAGAATAGGCTGAAGCGCTAGAGGTGGTTGGAATAGCATCCAACTGTTGTTCAATTCTTGCTACCTGCTTGCAAAGAGTTTCAATGTGAGTATCAAGATGACTAACAATTTTTACCTCGGGATTCTTAATGATGGAGCGCTCCTCGATTCCAAAAGGGCGCCTTGTGCGGCGACATCTATGATCATCTTTGTGCTCGGCTGGAGCATATTATAGAAACTCTGAACTAGATCCCAAGCTGGGATTCCGTGATGTGGACATTGGTGCTAAAGATCTTTAAATCTCTCCTAAGCTTCATAAAGGGTCTCTTGAGGCAATTGCTTGAAGTTGGAGATGGCTCCTCGAATCCTCACCGTTTTGGATGGTGGGTAAAATTTATCCATGAATGCTAGAGCCAGTTGCTCCCAAGTGGTGAAGTGGTTGGAAGGATGAGCGCGCAACCCGTATGAGGCCTTGTCCCTCAAAGTAAAAGGAAAGAGCCTAAGCTTGATAGCATCGTCTCTTACATCATTGGCCTTGAATGTGTCATACTTCGCCAAGAAAGTATTAATATGATGATTCGGGTTCTCATGTGGATGCCCATGGAAGGGATCCTGCTGCATCAGATTAATTAACCCGGTCTTCAGCTCAAAGCTGCCCGTCGCCAGTTGCGGCCTCAAAATAGAAGAAGTGCTCCCATAGCTTGGCTTCATATGGTCTCGGATGGAGCCAGTATGAGGTAGAGTGGTGGTACACTCTGCCATTAGATCAGAAGATGTCTGACCCCTTGTCAAAGCTTTGAGTGTTCGTGCGGTTTTTTCGAGCTCAAAATCAAATAGTAATTCCTTGTCAATGCTTCCGAGGTAAGTAATCATGCAGAAAAAAACTCAGAAGAATACCATGAGTAGCAAAGTAATAAAAGAGAATAAAAGGATGGAAAGACAAGAGATGGTAAGATTTTCTAACAATTTCTTCAAAATAAAAATAGCCTAAGTAACACCATACAATTTACTGGCAACGGTGCCAAAAACTTGATGCACCCGGATCTAACACCTAAAAGCCACCTGTCAGTGTCAATAATGTCAGGCACTGAATGGTTCCTAAGTATCGATTCCGGTCTCATGAACACAAGCAGACGATGTTAAGTTATAATATAAAAGATATCGATCCTACAGGGAAAGTAGCGGTGTATTGATATCAGGTTATTTCTAAGTCTCAGAAAGAGGTAGTAGTCGGTTTGAACGATTGGTTGGTTGGTGATGTTTGATCAATATAAAGAGAATATGGCATTAGGACTCACCGCTAGGATCATCAGAGGTCGATGCTAGGTTAGGACTTCTACGTTGCATATGTTTTATTGGGGATTGTAGCATCTAGGAAGTGAATTCATGCGTCTAGGCTTCATGAATATAACATACCTTATTCACCCTGCTCTTGCTATAGATGCATACGATATGTGCATTAAGGATCTACAATAATATCACCACTCTCTTGGGTCGAATGATCTCAACTTGCACCACTCTCGTGGGTTAGAGCGTCGAGGTATTTTGGTGGCTCTCATTGACACAATGGTGGTAGTCGTCAATTAGTGGTATAGTTCGTCAGTGGATCCCATCAAGACACGAGCCAGGCATGGTCACGAGCCTTGGTTGAATCCACTAACTCCCTAATTAAATCAATAATATACTCCTTAAGCTAATCGATTCCACCGACCGTGGGCATGATTTCAGTACGAGTTCTCATAGGGATTTTGCTAGATCAACCAAAATACTCCCTCTTTATGTCCAATGCAACCTAAAAATCCTAACTTTGCATCTTTTTCCTAAGATCCTTGGGCTAATCCATTAACCCTAGATAGAACTACTCACACATGGTAGAGAAAGCAAAGAAAGTATGATTTTTACCATACAATTCATCATGGTAATAAAAAACATATAAAAGATAAGAATACGTACCAAAAGCGATGATGGTAATAGCTAATCAAAGAGAATTAAGATCCAATTTAACGACGGCACACAATCTAAAAACCTAGATCCAAAACTCTAAATTAAATCTAAACTTACACTAAAACTCTCCGTGTCCAAAATATTAAAGTAATTGTGCTTATATACAAGGGTCATGGACCCCACAAATAAATCTCAGATTTCTGGAAAGTTGGGCCCGCATGTTGCTTGGGCATGTCGGCTACTCGACCGAGCAGGTGGCTGCTCGGTCGAGTCGACTCGTTGGCCGCGGTTCGCTGCTTCTTCTTGCTTGTTTCTGATACGGGCTACTCGGTCGAGTAGCCCCCAACTTGGTCGAGTAACAGGGGGTCTGAACTTGCCTCCAAAACGCTGCTATGTCTTTAAGCTACTCAGGTCGAGTTGGTGACCTACTCAGTCGAGTAACAGGGTCTTGGGGAGAAGCTCGAATCTGCGTTCTGTATTGGGTCGACTCGGGTCGAGTCACCTAGCTGCTCAGTCGAATGGGCGTATCCGTTTACTGTGCTGTATCCGTGTGTCAGCTCGGCCAAGTAGCTATAAGCTACTCGGCCCGAGTCACCTAGGAAACTGACTGGGTTGAGGGCTATGGCTCTTTTCTCTCGCTCTCTTGTCCTCCTCTCCTCCGATCTTTTACTAAACTACGACAAACTCCCATGGAGCCTTGCCAATGCCGTCCTGTATGCGCTAGATGTGTCCATGTCCCGAATCCGCTCCAATTCGCTCCAAAATCCCTGAAAATCCACAAATCTAAGCAAAACTAGAATATGGCATTAGGAGCGCATTAATATATAAAAATATGGATTTCGGAGGCGAATATGATAGGAAATGAGATAAAATGATGCGATAAAAACATGGAAAATATGGACACATCAAATGCCTCTCTCTTTGTCCACATCACTTCTATTATCTGCTTCCATATTTCCCCCAGCATTCAGACTATCATGAGATTGGTTAACTCCCAATGTTATATCTCTCAAAACATTCTTTACGGCTGAATTACTAGCCTCTCTCACATTAGCATGTATACGAGAGTTTCCTTCCTCCAGGTCAGGCCTCACAATGCAATTGACATTTCCCTCCTCTCCAGTGCCATTCAATTTGCCCCCCTGCCTGATGGTCCACATTCTCCCCAACATTTCCAGGCTGATTCCCAACATCCTTGTCCCCAACATTCTCCCCATTTTTCCAGGCTGATTCCCAACATCCTTGTTATCTGCAACCCCCGTGTTCCCACACTGGGTGGATATATTTATCCCAGCCTGAGTCGCCACATTCTTCCCACCATTTCCAGACTTACTTCCCATTTGAACCCCAAAGTTCCCAACACCAAAGTTCCCAACACCAAAGTTCCCAACATTTCCAACTTCATTGTTATGCACAACACCAAAGTTCCCATTTGAACCAGTCCCCAAACCATCATTCATTACAAAAGGACCTGTATTGGGTAAGTCGAAATTACATGTGTCTTGAGCTCTCTTCCCCTTCCCTTTCTCCTGCTGAACCAAGTCATCTTCCTTGTCTTGGATTTAAGGGAGCTTCGCTACATCTGGGCACTGAGCATCCGTACGACCAAAACATACACAATGCTTGCATCTTGGAGGTTCCCCTTCTATTTTAACTCCTATAGTCAGCGTTGAGCCATCATCAAGCTCAACAACCACCGATTGCGGGAGGGGCTGCTTGGCATCTACATCAACCAAGCACCTGGCATAAGAGATTCGCTCCAGTCTTGCAATCATCCTATCCAAGCACAGAGGAGTTCCAATAATAGACGCAATAGCATTCCGTATCTATAGGGTCCACATGCCCAATGGAACACCATGGAGATACACCCAAACCAGCACTGAAGATAATATATCTCGCTCATGGCTGATGGTTGAGCTCCATCTCCTGAAGAACAACTAGGCACCCATCAAACATCCAAGGCCCCCCATGCAATATCCCTTCATATTCATTTGCATCTTCAAATTTAAAATAAAAGAATTCATTTTCACGGCTATAGATTTGCAAACCTTTCTTAATTTTCCATAAATAATCAACCCACGCGCGGATCTGTCCGTAGTAGGGGATATCCCCTAAATCATACCCTACAAGAGCAATCTTCCATTGATCTGCCCCCTAGCCAACTGAGAATCCATTACTCTAGCTATTGCCAATCCATCCTCTTTGATAGTCGGGGGGGTGAATGACATGGCCACGTCTTCCTCATACTTTTGCCTATTTTTGCAAACATCAGACCAAGATTGCTTTACCGAATTTGTATCTATCATTATTGAAGCCTTAGGCTTCACATGCATTTTTCAAGCACCTTCCTCTCACCCCCATCTAGCGCCTGTTGCCGAATGGAACTCAAATGTGAATTATTCCTCCCGCCTCTGGTGAATTGATTCCCATGGATTTGGTAATTACCTCTGCTAGAGAAGCCCTTGCCTCCACATCCTTGCGTGTTCCCGACGCCACCCGATCTTCTGCCCTTCCTTGCAATCACCCTCCAGCCGCCATTAGCATCTGCATCCGCATGGCCCCCCTCGACAGAAGGCCCCTCGGACTACTTGCCTCCCTTAACTGGCTGCCCGGAGGTCGTGGGAAAGCCGCCGCCTCCCAGATCGGCCCGATTGCCAGAGCCCGTCCCATTTATATTTATATTCCATGTGTGTGTGTGTGTGGGTGTGGGTGTGGGTGTGCAAGATGCTATGGTGAGATAGAAAGCAAAACATCTTAAAGTGAGCAACCCACTCCTGTCCGTCAGATCTGAGCCAACGGCTCAGATTTCCCCACTCAGATTCCTAAAGACGCAGCCCCTGTAGCTCATGTGTGCACCACATGAGCCCCAAATGTGTTTCCCAGCTTCACCTTCTCCCTCACGCAGACGAAACCCGCTCGCCAATGAAAACCCCAAAATTAGAGAGAAGCAACCCTCATCTCCCTCTCTATCGCTAACGAAGCCCCCAAAACCTGACCCAGCTGCACCCTCATCTCCCTCTCTCTCGCTGACAAAGCCCCCAAAACCCGACCCAACTGCACCCTCATCTCCCTCTCTCTCTCTCGCAAACGAAGCCCCCAAAATCAGTCGTTGACGAAACCCGAACCATTTCCCCCCAAAAACCCTAACCCTGGGCCTGCTCCCATCTTCTTCATCAGTCGGAAGCTTCAATTGCATCAAAACCCTAGCTCATCACCCACAAGGTAAAATTCCGTGGTCTGCTCAAGAAAATATTTTTTAATTTGATGTATTATTAATTCATGCATTTACATTCTTAAGAACTAATGTTCTCGAAATTATTATTTTAAAATTCTGTGGTCAGCATTATTTCTGATATTGATGTTGTATCATTTTGAATTTTACCATTTGATCTGGGCTATGCTATTTGATCTGGGCCACTTTGAGCTTTGCGATTGCTAGGCATTCCAGTAGATAGTTGTTAAGTGACCCATTAGGTTTGTCAGTTTCTTTAGGTGATCATGTCGGTGTATTCCATTTTAAGATTTGAGCTATAAAGGAACAATAAAAATGTTATATGTTATGAGTGAGGGAGACCTTTGGCCTCCCCACCTCTCTATCCCTCCATTACTCCATACTACTTAGTAGTGGGGACCCTTGGTATACCATTGATATGAATATATAGAGGACCTTGGCTATGAGCCATGGTTACTCTTTCTTTGAGTTTATCCAACACGTTATCAGCACGTGAGCTCTCGTTCTTGAGCTTCTCTTTTTATCCCCTCAAATCACCCTCACCGCGCTTAGGAATCTTGGTTACTGCGATCTGTTGTGGCGATTTTTGCGTGTTAAAGCTCGATCCCTTGGAATTTTTAGTTGCAGTGATTCGTTGCGACGATTTCGACGGGGCATCGAAATCGGGGATTTTTATCTACGGATTATATTTGTTCTTCCCTAGATCATCGATCTAGAGATAAATTCTAAGAAATCCCTAGATCATCTTTTTAGATGCGTATGTTAATTCTGTGATAATTATTTTCTACAAGATCTATAACATGATCTATAGATAGAAAATCAAATTTTCAAAACACAGATCTACTATTAAAACACAGATTTCAATCCTTGTTTTTAATAGATTTTTTTTAAATTATAAAAAACAAAAAAAAAACAAAAAAAAAACAATAACAACAACAAATTGTTGCTGTTGCTTCTCCTTGGTAAAAACATATGAAATTGGGGAAGAACACTTGCATATGAATTTGCTGGTCCAAACTTTGAAAACAAAAAACCATATGAAATTAGGGCCTGAAGCTCTGATCACCATCGGCGGCTTGAAGCTCTGATTGAAATTTTGAAACAATTTTTTTGCAAATTAGCAAGCGAGCCTCAGATCCTGTCGATTCGCGTCAGCGGAAACGAAAATTTTATTTGCACCGGACCCCCCACTCCCGTCGGGGGTGGCCTTTTTTTGTGCCCAGATGGTCGCCACCCCCTGTTGGGGGGGGGGGGTCGTCGGCCATCGGTGAGCGCCGCCCCAGCCTCCTGCCTTCGTCGGGATTTTCGCCACCCCCTTCCTGTCGAGGGGGGCCGTCCAGGCCGGATCGTTGCCCCCGGTCGGGGGGGGGGGGGGGGGGGGGGGCGTCGGCCGTCGGTGAGCGCCGCCCCGGCCTCCTGTCTGCATCGGAAATTTGCCGCCCCCTCCTGTCGAGGGGGGCCTGTCAGGCTGGATCACCGCCCCCCCTGTCGGGGATCTGTTTTTGTGAAGGGGCTGTTTCGCCCCCCCTTCTCTTTCTAAAAAAAGAACAAAATAATAATAATAATTATAAATTTGGGGGTCTTTTCGTTTTCCTGACAACTAACCTTCCCAAACCCCATTTCACCCCCCTTAAAGCCCTAATTAGGGTAAGGGTGAAGAAAATGGGCCTCTCCTGATGGGACAGAAGCCTAGTTATTATCAAAATTGAGAATTAAAAGGGGGGGTATATTTTTGGCTAATGGGCCTGCAGACTGCAGCCCGTAGCCATCCTGTGAGCCTCTGGCCTGCAGGCTATATTTTATTTTATTTTTTAAAATTCAATTAACACCCTATTATACCCCGAAATTCCAGAAAATACTGAAAAAATCGAAAAAAATCCGAAAAAATTCTAGAAAAATCCAGAAAAAATCAGGAAAAATCAGGATGAGGCTATTGAGTTTAATTAACTTTTTTGGGGGTATTTGGCTTAAATTATAAATTTGTTAATGAATTTTATTTTATTTTATTTTTAATTCATTATTAATCGCTTTATTTTTTTAATTGGATAAAAATAAATATTAATTTACGTTTAAATAATTACATGGATCCTGAGACTGCTCTGTCGTTAGGTTAGTTACTTAACCTAACAGGTAATGACGTTTCCCCGTGGTCCAACTAATTATTAAACTTAATTTTAATATAAACTGTTTGCTATACTGAATATACATCTTATGCCTTTGTGCTTGCGTGGTTGATTTTTATATTGCCTGTAGCATATATAAAATTGCGTGGATGTTGTAAATAATCCAGTCTTGTGATTTGGGATCGGCCATTTTGAGATACACCTTTTTATACTCATCTCTTTCTTTTCTGTTGTGAGAGATACTGTAGTGAGGTTATAATGTAAAATGCCAAAATACTGGAGCTCTGCCAAATTGAAGACGGAGATGAAATCTGCATTATGTTGCGACCCAAAATGGGTTTCCAAGTTGTATTTTTCATTTCTTTTGTAACTCATTTTTTGTAACGACCGGTTTTTATAGATACATTTATCTGCTTTTCTCTCGTGTATTACTTTTCCGTATCCGTAGTTAGGCGTATCTGTCCCCGTACACGTATCAGCTTCTACTATTTTTCCATGTTAATTGGTATTATCATTATTTTAAAAACAATTAGTTAAATCCTTTATAATTACTTTTAAAACATCTCTTCTTATATTAATTTAAAATTTTCACATTCAAATTCGAATTTCAAATCATTTCAATTTTTTTTATAGTCAAATAAAACTTTCCATGTTACCCATTTAATTGACTTGATTAGCCCTAATAACCCTTTATAACACAATCAATTTATTTTATTTAGCTTTCCTATTATAGCTTAACCCATTAAACCTCAATCAATCCTTCTTATTACTCAAACTTTCCTATTAATAATAATTTAAATACCTTTTAATATGAATTCAATCCTACCTCCTCATATCACCTAGCCGTACCCTACCCATGGCCGAACATCTACTTACACACACAACAAATTAACACACACTCAAAAAAAAGGAGAATAACTAAACCTAAGTTTTTATTCCCCAGGCTCACATGAATGAACCAAGGAACAATATATATATATTGACCTAAGCCTACCCTACAACAATTCCTATATTAAACCCAGGTTTCTCCACTCACGTGACTACTCCCATACACTATAATCTGCAAATTTCATTATATAGAACCCTAAGGCTATAGAACCCTAAGACCTAACCCTAAGACTAGTTCATTCTTTCACCAACTCACAGCACACATGTGTGGGGCTAAATCAAACATATAGGAATAGAAACCCGAGGAGGCCATACCCAGCTCACGTGCTGCCCTTTATAAAACCAAAACTAGGTTTTCTTTCCTCTCCACAAACCGAAAACGCAGCCGCCCCCCTACATTCCTACACACGCACCCTGCCCCATCTCATGGCCTCGCTCTCGCAACACATCACGGCGCCTTTGATCTCTCTCCTCCCCACGCCGGAGTTCCTCGCTAGGCCGATGTACCACGCCCAGGCAGCACAACCGCAGCCTCCAAAAGCCCTATCCGAGCTCTCCTCATTCTCCCGCAAAGCCGAGGCAACTGCAACTCTCACGGTGCCCCATACTCGCGGATGATGCCCAGGCCAACTCGCAGCACCCCACGCAAGACGCGGCCTCCACCCACCCCATCAGCAGGCTGCTCCTCCAACACGCCCTCAGGCTGCCCCGCCTAACCCTCGCTTGTGCACAGCCATGCCCAGACCGCCCCTCCACGTGCACAACCCGAAGATTTCCCCCTAGGCCCCTTCTTCACCTGCGAAGAATCCTACACCCAGCTCCTTATTCCAAGCGCGCAAGCCCGCCGCAAACCCTGTTTCCTTCGAACACCTCAACCACCAGACCGCGACTTCCACCCAGCCCTCTCAAACGACATAGCCTTCCTCTTTCCTCTGCACGACACCAAAGCCCTGAACCCGTGATCTCCTTCTTCTTCCTCGTGTCAGCACCCAGGCCTCGTAACAACCTAGCCCGGATCCATCCCTCGCCCCTCTGCAGCTTGCCCTAGCGAATGCCGCGCCTCCCTCTTGCAATACCAACGGCATGGAGTAGCAGCGCAAGAACAGCTGATATATGCAAGGGTGAACAGTAAGTATATTTTATAATATTAGTGACAGGTGTTATATATATGTATAGTACTTCATGTAGTAATAAACTCCTAGTAGGATGTCAGTACGATTATGATAGAATGTTGAGTATACTCTATATATTATAAGATATAGTACAGTTATAGAGTAAGATGATTAATGAAATAGGTTGGTGCTTATTTTTCTTTTGTTTTGGATATATCAACAGTATATGTTGTAATATCTTTTAGGCCTAAAGGATAAGTGGATGGATGTAGCATATTGAGGTGTACATATAAGCTCAAGCCATGTTGTTAGATGAGATCTTGTGGATTAATGTGGGAATCCATGTCGCAGGTAGACCGTGCACCGCCATTATCACTGAACACCCAATTCGTGTCATCACTATTCACCGCAGAGTTCCGATCCTCCTCTGCACTTCAGGTTGGTAGATCTACCCCCATAACTCTTAACTCACACCGTAAAGTAGAAGACTTAATAAAATTGGATGATTAGACGTCGTAGGGGTATTTTTGTAAATCTGTCCTGAACAAGAAACGCCTATTCTGATTTGATTTTCTGCCAAAACAGCGAACCAAACCCTCCACATCATAGTACTCATCGAGACGAACCCAACGACACCAAGAACGCCAAAATCAGGCAAGTATGTGATTTGTTATGAATTTTAGAAGTTTCGGCACGTTTACGCCGCCTTCTTGTTTTGCTGTGTAACTCGAAATTTAGAAGTGAAATGACGTACAAAACTGACACCATAACGACTAGAACGAAAATTGGGATCCAACGGTATATCCTACGATATATCCCTAATTTAAACAACTAGAGAAAGAAATTGTTTCTGTAGCAAGTTGAACAAAAAGGACAAAATCGTCATTATTTGAAATTACGGAACCGGTCGTTCGACCCGTTTCCGCTTTGCAGAACTGTCACCATAAAACACTAATATTGATAACAATGGAATTCAGTGAGTCCTGACATGATTAACTATATGGACATCGTGAAATCGTGCGCCTCGAAGGCGAAATCGTGATATCGTGATGTCGTGTGAGTCGACTAGGTCGGCTCGTGTTCCGGCAAAACTTTTGGGTGGGGTTAGGGTTGAGCGGCCACTGGGCGTATGAAAGGTACTCTCCTCAAGAACACCACCCGACGCGGTGGGTTAGTGTCAATCACGGTAAGCCCCCGTGAGAGGAACGACCTTCTCATCACGACCTAAAGGCGAGAACCCTAGATTAGATGTGAATTCTTGACATGGTCATTGTAACGCTAACTTGGTCATCGTGAATATTGAAATGCTAACAAACTCTGAGAATCTAACTTTAAACTTGCCATCGACTAGAATTGCATGCTAGGATTGTTTCTTTCTGCTCTGTAATTGTTAAATGTTAATTGCTGCAGTCGTTTCTTTTAAATTTAATGATGCTTCTAAATTTCATATACTTGTTATATACTTCGCCTTGGGATGCTAACTCTTTCTTGCAGACCCCTAGCTGACATACATTCATGTTTGTGGATGTATGTCAGGTTTAGAGCTTGAGTACCACCTGACTTGGAGAGCCAGAGTTGTCGAAGACGTCTAGGCGTTTTCTGCAGAAGACTAGAGTCTCTTTTCCGTCATTGCTTTGAGTTTTAGTTTAGTTCCTTGTAGTAGGATTAGTGTTTGGTTGTAGTTCCCTTTGGCCATGCTGAGGCCCTGTTGTTTTATTTTCTGTACGAACAATTCTGGAAGTGGCCATTTAATTTAATGAAATGTTTTCTGGTTGTTCTGATACGCAAATGCAAGGACCCCTTTTCTGTGTTTTTATCACAGACGCTTATTGAACTCGAGCTTCACCGCTCCAGTTCAAGCGGGCCGTGTAACGTTCTCGCTTCCGGTGTCTTTTGGGAAGCGGGGCGTTACATTTTTTATGGAGTGTATTCGAACATTTTTGGACATTTTTGTTTCTCAGGGTATCTGGCCGATCCCCACATGGCTGTTTATTTACTTTGCGTGAATTTATTTTTCACAAATATTAATTCATGTGTATTTAATTGCATAGATAAATGGTAAAATTGGCTAGCATCGATTTCGAGGTCCTTGACGCAGCAAGAAAGAACTACTTGAGCTAGCGAGTGGACCTAAAGTTCCAATTGCGTTCAATGGCACTCCTTCACTCAATTCTGGCCCCCGCAGCGGCCGAGACAACGGCTAGCCAGGCCCATGCAGCGGCCCAGCTAGCTGGCAGTTCTACTACCGTTGTCTCCGACATGGATAAGGAGAAAGCCATTATCTATATCAGGAGACACATAGACCGGACCTTAAAGACCGAATACTTAACGGTGGAAGACCCTCTTGAGTTGTGGACATCGCTAGAGGCACGTTATAGGCATCAAATTGATGTCATACTACCACGTGCCAGTTATGAGTGGGAAAATCTCTGTCTTCAGGACTATAAGTCCGTTGCTGAGTACAACTCAGCATGTCATAATATCACCTCACACCTGAAGTTGTGTGGTGAAGATGTCTCGGAGCATCGCATGTTGGAAAAGACATTTACCTTGTTCCACGAGAAAGATGCAATTCCCATGCAACAGTACCGTGAACGCAACTTCACGAAGTTCTCTAATTTGCTCTCTTGCCTTCTTAAGGCAGAGCAAAATAGAGACTTACTACTTGCCACTCATAATCTGCACCCTGCTGGTGCTGCTCCTCTCCCTGAAGCGCACCATGTTTCTCCCCAGAAGTGGAAAAACAAGAAGAAGGCTACAAAGAACAACAGGAAAGCTGCAATGAAGCCAGCAAGAGCACCACCCCAGAATAACAACAACAAGGGGAAGACAAACTTCACATGGAATCGTAAGAACAATGGTCCAATACCAATTCCAAAGAAGAACTGGGAGGACAAATTCCATAGGTGTGGCATGACTGGACATTGGTCCAGAAACTATCGCACTCCTCGCCACCTCCAGGATCTGTATCAGGTGAGCCTGAAGCCTCCCCCTGAAACTAACCTGGCAGATATTCAAGCTCCGATCAAGTTCACTGCACAGGACTTCGAGAATGATGATATGCTCGATTGAGCCTTATCTTAGTTTGATTTTATCTTTGCATTTTAAATTCTAGTTTCCTTCATCTGTATTTCCTTTTTGGAACTTTATGAATGCATATTTAGCTTTATTTTATAAAGTCTATTCTTCTGATATATAGATGAAGTGTGATATATTATGGACAGTGCATCAATGCACTGGTGAAGCATTAAAATTGCACCCACATACAACGAGACTAAAAGATGCATATTTCTCTCCTAAATCATATAGTAATCTCCCAAGTTTTAAGGATATTTCGTTTAAACGAACATAACTTGGAAACTATGGATAATAAATAGTGAATATCTTTATGTAACTCGTCAAGAGAATGGCCAGAAGACCATCTACGCACGATTCGTTGGACCCCCCGTCGGGTCCCTATCATTACAGATATTTATCCTATATAAAGCCAACTTGACTGAGCACCAGAGGTGCCTTTCATTGCCAGAGTTTTCAACTCTGACACAATAGACTTGGTCATCCTGGATCAGCGATGATGGACGCATCATCAAATGAATCCCTCAGAGAACTTGAAGATTCTTTGAAAGGTTGAGTTTCCTTGTCCCCCCTTGTCATAAGGAAAAACTTATATTGAGACCTTCCCTCTTGAAAGTGGGATTAGATTCTCTTGGCTTCATTGAGAGAATACATGGTGACCTTTGCAGGCATATTCGCCTCGCAAGTGGCCCATTTCGGTACTGCATTGTACTGATAGATGCATCTACTAGATGGTCTTATATGTGCCTTTTTGTCCACCTGCAACCTAGCTTTCTCAAAAGCTGATAATGTGGATGAATTCACTACACATATCTTTCAAGACTACTGCTAAGCAACTGGCATTAAAATTGAACATCATATAGCATGTTCATACTCAGAATGGGTTATCAGAGTCTCTAATAAAGAGACTCCAATGGATTTCACGTCCATTGTTAAATCCCATTGCTGATGGGATACTCCATACTGCATTCCACATTTCTTATCACGATACGGCCCTCTTGTGGCCATATCTCATTGCTGATGATGCTTGCTTATGGTTCACCACCAAACATATCTCATTTGAGAGTGTTTGGATGTGCTAATATATGTCCCAATAACACCACCTCCGAGGACCAAAATTGGTCCTCATCAAAACTAGTTATCTTTATATGGTTTGATTCGCTATGTATTATTAGATACCTAGAACCCATGATAAGCGATTCATTAAAGGCACGTCTTGATAACAGTGAATTTGATGAGCAAAATCTCATTAAAATAGGCACGAAGTCTAAAGAAGCATGAAGCTTCTGAGTCCATATCATGGGACACAAAAGTCCTAATCTCGTTATGATTCGCATAATATTTCTGTGTGAAGATGCGATCCTGAAGATCCTTCACATTCAGACTAAAGTACATCAATTGCCGGATAAATTCACTGACAAACCATAAGATTGTTCGTTCACACGTCCCTGCTGCCAACACGCCAGCTAGGATTGACATCCCCCACAGATGGATGCAATCCACCGGCAGCAGAATTGGCTGTACCTCAATTGAAAAGAGGACGCCCGATAGGTTCAAAAGATAAAGTTCCTCGAAAGAGGAAGATTCCTGGAGATATTAAAATGATCCCTCCGCAGGATGCTAAACTCAGACCAGCGACATCTCCCCTCCTGATTTCCCCCTTTAGAGGAAACAATAGGAGAAACATCATTATATTACGTACGTACTGGAGAGGTTCTGGACAGATATAACATAGTCGACGACGACGATTTTGCTTTCGCTATTGCCGTTCATGTTACTGAATACGACGACGACGTTAACCCACTTTTTTTATAGCGTAAACGCATAGATTGGCCAAAGTGGGACGAGGCAATAAGAGTAGAGCTGGACTCACTCTTGAAAAACAAAGTCTTTGGACCAGTAGTCCAAACACCTGAATGTGTAAAACCTATGGAATATAAGTTGGTTTTCATAAGAAGAAGAAATGTAGGAAATGTGATCATTTTCCTAGTTCTTACTAAGCCTAACCGTCTGAAAAAGCCAAGAAATGCAGCTCATGGACGTTGTGACTGCATATCGATACGGCAATATAGATATAGAGATCTATATGAAACTTCCAGAAGGGTATACTCTAACCCCCAGAGATGAAAGAGAGACGTAGGAACGTCTTCTCTATAAATGCTTCAAAGGTCATTATATGATCTACAACAATAAAGAAAAATGTGGTATAACAGATTTATTGAATTTCTTGCGGAATAAGGATTCACTAATAAAGTCTGCCTGTGTATCTTTATCAAAAGAACGGGGACATGATTTGTAATAGTCGACGTCTATGTGGACGACTTAAACCTAATAGAATCTCCTGCAGAGACCATTGAGATATCTAATAGCCTTAAACATACCTTCGTAATGAAATACCTAGGCATAACAAGGTATTATCTCGTCTTACTGATTAAACACCTTCGTGGTGGAATCCTTTTATACCTATCATATTCTTCATACACCAGGAGTTTATGAAGAAAGATGTCCATTTGCAATTTATTAAAAATGGATGCTTATTTATGACGCCTTCCAGTAGCTGGAAGAGGGGGAGGACATCCTAGGTCCTGAAGAGCCTAGCTCTAGTGAACTAGTTACACTCTTTTTTCTGGCCAACTGCACGTGTCTCTAATAGAACGTCTGCAGTAAAGTTGTTAGCCAGATACAGTGTTGCCCTAGAGAGCACCGCTGGACCAAGGATAAGCTGCTCATGTGCAACTTCCAAGGGTCAAGGATCATCATCCAAGGAATATATATCGCATATGCATGTTTACAGATCATCGCGATGACTAAGCACAAATGTCCGGCCACCTCCTAAAGATCTACACATCATCCTCCAAAGGCTACATCTTCTGAGAAGCTCATCATCCAATGTCACGCCCCACTTCCCAAAAGTACGGAGGAGAAGCGTGACTAAGGCCCGCTTAGGCCGGAGCTGAGAGCTCAGACCCAATAAGCGTCTGTGGTATTCCAAAACGAAGGAACAGGTCCCTGCAAGTTAGTACGGAACAATAAAAGTACTAAAAGAAAGCATATCATTTTATTCCAAAAATAATCATCCAAAGTACTGAGAGTCTAAAACGCCCGAAGGGCTATAATTGCAGAAAAGAAAACTGCTGGTGCAAGAACCCAACCTAGACAAGAAAACAAAAGGTGCTACGCAACCAATCTAAACTGGAACAGAAACTCCGAAACAGTAACGAGAGGCCTCTAACTCTGGTCCTCCTCTGGGTTGTACTCTGGATCAGTATTCTCCGGCTCCACGTCTGCTGACAAGTCTGCCTCGTCGACGTACTCTGGCTCAACACCTGACGTACATCACCAAAAGAAGGAACTGTACGTCAGGTAAGGTCTACAAAAAGGGTCAGACCAAACTGCAAGTGTACCGACTATTTAACAATGGTTTACTGGTTGATTAGCATGCTGAGATTATAACAGAGGAACAAAAGAAAGTAAACGCAGCAACAAAGTAAAACGTGACAAGTAGTATTCGTAGCATGTGCTACCAACTACGGGACTAGCCTAACAGGTGTCAAGACAACTCGGGACATGGCGTGACAAGACAAGACAAGTGTGACATGAAAGGGTTCACGCCTTACGAGTTGAGGGGGATTAGACCCTCTTCCCGTGCACACGCTCAACCCTACCCCAACCCCAAGTATTCAAGACAAGACAAGACAAGAGATCACTCGCTCTAGCTTGGCGAGTGCCCTATTGCCCTCTGGGCTGTGTATCACGACAAGGGATCACTCGGAGAGTGCCCTATTGCCCTCTGGGCTGTGTATCAAGACAAGGGATCACTTGGAGAGTGCCCTATTGCCCTCTGGGCTGTGCAAGACAGGACGTGATATAACAAGACATGAAAGGTTATTCTAGGGTGTCCACATGCACACACACACAAGATAGTCCTACGATGTCAAAAGTTGTTGTTGTTGGGCTCAGACTTCATCGTCAAGTCTGAGTCGTCAAGGGACGTCCCGGACGGTATCATTTCACATCCGGTTCTCTTTGTTCACAGTTAACAGTTCTAACAAAACTAAGGCCTAAGCACGGCCAAAAGTGCAAGTGGATACACTTTCCTACGGTGGCGAGTGTGTCGTCCTCCCGAAGCATCTCATCCAAGCGTCTCGTCAGCGGAAGTCCGTCTGAAATAGTGTCACGTCGACGGTGTCAGGTCTCGTTTTCAGTAATTCCTATTAGGGTTCGTGTCTAGGTTATCGGGACTATCCTATTCGTCAGAAATCACATTTTTTTGATGTCCAGCCCTATTCGATGATCTATCCTATGTGCACAGTCATCAAGTCCATTCGTCGATTTTTCTATGTTTGCACAACGTTTTAAAAGAGCGAAAAGGAAATTTAATTAAAGTTGTCGACTTTTAGTTTAGGGTCTGATTATAGCTACGGTGGGGGTTGCTACGAGTTCGGGAACCAACCTTTTCCGGAGTCTGGAGTAGAATGAAAGTAGTGGCGAAAAACTCCTCGTCACAAAATCTGAATCACGAACAAGATTCCAAAAGCTAGATCTTGCGACGAAGGGCTACGACGTGTCGTAACATCGTAGTCGGCAAATCCACGAAGAACACCAAGGTGGGGCCCACAGCAGTACTAGGGGTCAATGTGGTACCCACAACACTTCTGGAGAACTTAGGGGGCCCACGGTGGCAAGCGGTGCGACGGATGCGGGGTTGCGATGAACGTCGCTCGGTCAGACCGAGCCGCTGCGGGGGGTTCTCTCGGTTGGACACTTGGGCGGGCGCGGGCTGCAATGTTGCAGCTTGTAACGATGCAGAGCGGGGCGGATGCGGAGCGGGGGCTCGGTCAGACACTGCGGGAGCGTCGGTCGGGCGCTGCGGGCTGTAGCGGAGCGGAGCGGGGGTTGCCTTCGGTCGTAGCGGGCAGATGCGGGGGATTCTGTCGGTCTCAGCGGGGGCGGATGCGGGTGAGAGCCTCGGTCAGACCGAGGGAAAGCGGGGTGATCCGTCGGTCGTGCGGGCGGTTGCGGCTGTAGGGGGGTGCGAAGCTTTGGGGGGGTGTTTTTGACGGCTAGGGTTTTGAGTTATGCGAAAATAACTTAACCTAGGCTTTATTTAAATAGGAAAGGTGGTTAGGGCTAGGTCTAGGGTTTAGGAAATTATTTAAAATAATTAAAATAATTAAAATACTTAAAGTAACTCTCCCTCACCCTCTCTCACGCATGGAGATGCGGCTAAGGCTAGGGCTTGGGTCAAAATTATTTTGTAGAGTTATAATGAAATAGGAATATTATTAGAATTAAAATATTTATAAAAGTAAGATTTAAAAATATTATAAACTTAGTCAAAAATGGAAAATAGGTCAAATGAAGTCCAAAAATTTCAAAATAAATATGGGGTGCTCGTGACGACGAAAGAAAGAGGACTAAGAAGACGGATCTAAATTTCGACGTCGAGGGACGAAACTAAAAATAGAAACGTCACACGTCAAAACTGAAAATCGTGACGTCACTTCAAATATGATCAAATCGTGGAAGAACGACCCGAGAAATATCGTTCCAAAATAGTGCCGTAATTTAATACTCTCAGAGACGATCACAATGACATATCACACAAAAGTGTTCAAAATCAAACAAGTCTAAGATATCAACGTGCACGATCAAAAGCACGTGCACGAAGAAAGTACGATCGAAAACCGACCGTTACATCCTCCCCAACTTAGAAATGATTCCGTCCTCGGAATCAACATCAAGCACTGCTCGGAAAAAGATGTGGGAAACGCTCTCTCATATCATCTTCACGCTCCCAGGTGGACTCTCCAGGGGATCCATGACGCCACATCACTCTCACCAGGTCGACTACTTTATTCCTCAATTGCTTCTGTCGACGGTCCAAAATCTGCACAGGCTGCTGGTCATACGTCAGGTCCGGGCGAACTGTAATCTCTGAGAAATCAACCGTGTGCGATGGATCACTGACGTACCGACGTAGCTGAGATACGTGGAATACGTCGTGAACTCCCTCCAAAGACGTGTTGTGATATGATTCCCCGGATTTGGTTTTGGATGATGAGCAAACATAAATAATGTATACTAACTTATTTGTGAGCGCAGTTATGGAGATCGTCGCCAAAATACCATGTACATCAAAAGCGACGTCTCAAGACTTCTCAATACACGTGATCGTGTGCCTGGAGCTTCGTTGAAGCTCAAAGAGCAATATTGAAGTCAAGAGGAATGAAGATTGAAGCTTTGAAGACGGCTCGTAAGGTTTATTTAATAGTCTTCTAGCTTCATAGATTAGAATGTTAAGCCTCGAGTAGGACTTACTTTATAATCTTCATTTCGCTCATATCTTAGAGCTAGGATATTCATAGAAGCCATTAGAAACTTTCCCGAAGCATATCATTTCTTCCCTCGGCTTCGAGTGCATGTTAGTTGGTTCATGAAGAGTCACCAACCGACTAGATGACGATCTAGTCGGTCGGAAACTCTATTTGAACCGACTAGTTTACCTCTCTTTATTCAGCTCTTTCTATGACTACAGTTAGTCGGTCAAAGAAGAGTCACCGACCGACTAGATGACGATCTAGTCGGTCAGTAATCCTTCTTAGACCGACTAGTTGTGTACAGTCATTTTCAGCCTGAGCTACTGTTTCGAGTTAGTTGGTCAAAGAACGTTTACCGACCGACTAGTTGAGAAACTAGTCGGTCAGCATTTGTTCTTAAACCGACTAAGTCAACTTGAAGTCTGCCTATTCTATTTCGACGTTAGTCGGTCAAAGATCATTCACCGACCGACTAGTTGTGAAACTAGTCGGTCGGCAAGTCTTCTTAGACCGACTAGTTGTCTTTGCCTGGAACTTTAACTTTTGGCTGTTCTTCCATTAGTCGGTCTACGTTGATTGACCGACCGACTAGTTGATGAACTAGTCGGTCGGTGGTTGTTCTTTGACCGACTAGTTGGGTTCAGAAAAGAGCCGTTGGGAACTTTTCCAACACGATTTTCCTTGCCTCTATAAATACAAACTTGATATGTTTAAGGCGTGGTTGAAGGTCCATTTTACAAGCAATTTCAGACCTAAGAGAAGAGCTCTCCCAAGCTAATTCAAAGCTCTCTCTCCCTCACAAGAATCTCTCCCTTCACTCTTTGAGCCATCTTCCTCAAGAGAGATTCTCTCCATTGTGAGCTTCTCAAGCCAAGAGCTTGATTCTAGTCACCATACTCCACCCTAGGCTTCCATTGCTGGTCATCTTCTTGAAGCTAGGGTTTGGTGGATCATCTTCCTCAAAATCCCTCCTTGCCCTAATTTGGTAAGATTTACTCAAGGCATAGGATTTTGTAGGTAAGTGTTTATTTCATTTCATATTTGAATTGTAAGTTTCACTCTCGGTTGTGAGAGTGTGGTTGTGATCCCGGGTTGTGGGAGTCACAAATTTCTTTTTGTATGATTTGACTTGTGAAGGTTTTTCACAAGTACTTCATAGTGGAAATCTTGAGTTAGGGTTGCTAACTCAAGTATCCGGAGGGGATCCGGGTGGTTGGGACGTAGGATCACCGGGAACAAGTCGGGGAGACTTGGGTGGATCCGAACCCAGTAACATACTTTGTTTGCGTTGTTTAATTCTTGTTGATTGTTGTTTAATTCCGCATTGTCGTTTGTTCATTGCACAATAGTTAGGAATAACTCTCTTAATTATTTTAAGTACTATTCACCCCCCCTCTAGTACGTGTGCAGTAGCTACCACAGTGCACTACAATTGGTATCAGAGCCAAGGTCAAAGCTATGACGAACAACGACTACATCGTCTTCAAGGATCGCCATGGAGCTTCTTCAGTTTTGGAAGGGCAATCCTCAACTCGGCCTCCCTCCTGCAATGGTACCAACTACGGGTACTGGAAATGCCGAATGGAAACGTTCCTTCGGAGTGCTTCACTTTGGAGAGCCACGATGAATGAGTACGTCGAGCCCTCCGAACAAGATTTTGCAAAGTGGACTCCCGCGGAGGTCTCCGCGGAGGTAAGTAATGCCAAGGCAATGAACGCCTTGCAATGCGCATTGGAGCCCGAGGACTTCAATAAGATATGCACATGAAGAGTGCATATCAAATATGGAACTCCCTCCTCATCTTACATGAAGGGACGAGTCGGGTAAGAGATTCTAAACTCGTGGTCGTGAATAAAGATTTCGAATTATTTCATATGCTGCAGGGTGAAAAGATGAAAGAGTATTATGCTCGATTCGTCGACATCACAAATGAGTTGGAAGCTCTTGGGAAGACCTACACCCAAAAGGAGAAAGTCTCGAAGATAATCGATGGACTTCCTTCTTGTTGGGAGAAGCGTACCTTCGCCATCGAGGAAGGTAATGACATGAAAACCTATACCGTTGTTCAACTAATGGGTACTTTAATGTCATACGAGGTACGCAAGGATAGCAAGCTCATGATGAAAGAAAAGATGAAGTCGTTCTTGAAGCAAGACGAGCCTAAGAAAAAGGCGATTGCATACAAGGCCGCTCCATCTACCGATGATGAAGAATCGGAAGAAGAATCGGAAGAAGAATTGGACATGGAAACTCTAGCCAAAATGGCAAAGGAGTTCTACTTATGCTTCCGAAAAGGTAACTTTAGAAATAAATCTAAAGTTAGTTCGACTAATGCTTCTACTCCCGTGTGTTATAAATGCAATAAGCCAGGACATATCAAGCCGGATTGTCCTCTCTACAAACATAAGGGGAAATGGAAGGCATCCAAGCGCGACAAGTCAAGAAAGCACAAGAAAGGGCTTGTCGGCACTTTCACCGACTCCGATTCCTCAAGTGGAGAGTCGGACGATGAAAAAGTGGAGAATGCACATACGTGCTTCATGGGCAAAGAGGATCATGATGAAGCGACTTCCTCCGATGAAAGCGAGGATGGAAGCGAGGATGAAGGCGAAGAGGTAACCAATGATCAACTTAGAGTAGCCAATGAACAACTTTGGAATAAATTTTCTAATTTGGCAACTAGGTTTAATAAGACTAAAATGAGCTAGATAGTCTTAAAAACTCGCCTAAGCCTATCATCGTCAACAACGACACCGTTGTTGAAGGGTTGAGAAATGAGATTGAAAATCTCAAATCTCAACTTGAGCATGTTCATGTCGAGGATTCGGATGAACATGTGATAGCGGATTTGACGTCTCAAATCTCAACTTTGAGTATTGAGAATAAAAATCTCAAGTCACGTGTTTGTGCACTCGCATCACAAGTGTCCACTTTGGATGCTTCTTTGCATTCTCTCACCGAGAAGCATGAGAGCACATTAGGCCGAATTCATGAATTCAACAAAGGTAAGGGCAAGTTGGATAATATCCTAAATGACTTACATCCGGCCAACCATCACATTGGTTTGGGGTATAAGATGGGAGATTCATCCAAACCGTCCACCACCTTTGTTAGGCCATCTTCCGATGCTTCTACTAGTGGAAGTAAACACTTCATGGGTAGTTCTTCTACCACTGGTGCTTCCGCTAGAAACACTCCCCCATTTGGAAAGAAACCCAATTTGGGTGGACCTCCAAAGAAGGGTCATGCTTTCATGTATACCATGCCACGTAGGAACACACATCCTACCCCACATGTTAGCACGTATGATGATTTCTATGCTCCGCATCCACGAGCACGTGCACACCATGTGAGACACACTCATGCACGTGTTCCTCCACATTCATATGCTCATCCTCATTCTCATATGAATAATTATCATCATGCACCATTGCATCGCATGCCATATGCTTACCCACGACATGCATCACATAGAAATCAACAACATATGCATGTTCCCAATAGGATTAGGACTCCAAAGACATACACCATTTGGGGTCCGAAGAACACAAGCATGCATAATAAGAATTTGTATGTGAAATCGTTTATTAATGATGTTATCTTGAATGATGATTATGTTGGGAAATCAAGTTCCTCGTGGACTTGGTTTCTGAAGGGTTAGTTTCCTTTGACCATTCATTGCTTGGTACCATAAGTTTAATTTCATTTTTATGGGTATCAAAGCAATTGTGGTAAGATTGGGTTACATTTAATTTGAATTTAGTTCGCTAAATTTATTGCCTAACCCATAGGATCCAAAAAGATTTTTGGATACCAAATTGATATTCTCTAGGTTAAATTCACCATGGGATACCTACCCTACCAACTCCTTGATTTGCAAGGATTTTCATTCAAATGGAGTTGATGGTGTTTAAGTAATGCACCAAAGTAGGGGGAGCGTAATGTTGTAAGTATATTCATACTTTTGATTCTCTTTGGTGTCCATTGGTAGAATATATTACGATTGGTATCATTTTATTTCAATTTGATTCCTAGTGTGCTAGATTAGTGTATGCCATATGTTCTTGCATGCTACATTTGGTAGTCTCATTGGAATTTTTGTCTCTAATGTTGATTTTGGAGAGTATGTTCCAAAACTCAATAAGTGAAATTGATTTGAGTTTTGATGATTTCGTATTTCGATTTTCGCCTATGGCTTGGTGATTTCATTTTCCGATTTTCGCCGATAATTTTATGATTTCGGTTTTCGATTTTCGCCTATGGCTTGATGATTTCGTATTTCGTATTTCGCCTATGGTTTGATGATTTCGGTTTCCGATTTTCGACTTTGGTCTCCTTGACACGCTTTGCTTTTATTCGGTATTTTACATTTGATATTTTGCATTGGTGTTATTTTGGACCCTGGTCGTATTCTTCGACTCCCATGCGTTATTTTTAGCCATTGGTTTTGTCGTTGATCTCCTCCCGCTCTTTTTGCTAATGCCAAAGGGGGAGAGATATAATAATGACAATGTGCTAATTAATAATTCAAAGGAATTTACCATGAATCTAATTTGATGTGTTAGATTCAGGGGGAGTGAAGATATAAAATGGATTTAGATCTTATATGTCAATATGTGGTTCATATTTCATATCTTCCCTCGCTGCTTGATGCATATGAATATTATTGAATATGGAACTAACGTGTCATCAATGCAGGGGGAGTAAGTAAATTTCAATTGAATCATTATTATTGATTATTATTTATGTTGGTTTGTCATCACCAAAAAGGAGGAGAATGTTGTGATATGATTCCCCGGATTTGGTTTTGGATGATGAGCAAACATAAATAATGTATACTAACTTATTTATGAGTGCAGTTATGGAGATCGTCGCCAAAATACCACGTACATCAAAAGCGACGTCTCAAGACTTCTCAATACACATGATCGTGTGCCTGGAGCTTCGTTGAAGCTCAAGGAGCAATATTGAAGTCAAGAGGAATGAAGATTGAAGCTTTGAAGACGGTTCGTAAGGTTTATTTAATAGTCTTTTAGCTTCATAGATTAGAATGTTAAGCCTTGAGTAGGACTTACTTTATAATCTTCATTTCGCTCATATCTTAGAGCTAGGATATTCATAGAAGCCATTAGAAACTTTCCCGAAGCCTATCGTTTCTTCCCTCGGCTTCGAGTGCATGTTAGTTGGTTCATGAAGAGTCACCAACCGACTAGATGACGATCTAGTCGGTCGGAAACTCTACTTGAACCGACTAGTTTGCCTCTCTTTATTCAGCTCTTTCTATGACTACAGTTAGTCGGTCAAAGAAGAGTCACCGACCGACTAGATGACGATCTAGTCGGTCAGTAATCCTTCTTAGACCGACTAGTTGTGTACAGTCATTTTCAGCCTGAGCTACTGTTTCGAGTTAGTCGGTCAAAGAACGTTTACTGACAGACTAGTTGAGAAACTAGTCGGTCAGCATTTGTTCTTAAACCGACTAAGTCAACTTGAAGTCTGCCTATTCTATTTCGACGTTAGTCGGTCAAAGATCATTCACCGACCGACTAGTTGTGAAACTAGTCGGTCGGCAAGTCTTCTTAGACCAACTAGTTGTCTTTGCCTGGAACTTCGACTTTTGGCTGTTCTTCCATTAATCGGTCTACGTTGATTGACCGACCGACTAGTTGATGAACTAGTCGGTCGGTGGTTGTTCTTTGACCGACTAGTTGGGTTCAGAAAAGAGCCGTTGGGAACTTTTCCAACACGATTTTCCTTGCCTCTATAAATACAAACTTGATATGTTTGAGGCGTGGTTGAAGGTCCATTTTACAAGCAATTTCAGACCTAAGAGAAGAGCTCTCCCAAGCTAATTCAAAGCTCTCTCTCCCTCACAAGAATCTCTCCCTTCACTCTTTGAGCCATCTTCCTCAAGAGAGATTCTCTCCATTGTGAGCTTCTCATGCCAAGAGCTTGATTCTAGTCACCATACTCCACCCTAGGCTTCTATTGCTGGTCATCTTCTTGAAGCTAGGGTTTGGTGGCATCATCTTCCTCAAAATCCCTCCTTGCCCTAATTTGGTAAGATTTACTCAAGGCATAGGATTTTGTAGGTAAGTGTTTATTTCATTTCATATTTGAATTGTAAGTTTCACTCTCGGTTGTGAGAGTGTGGTTGTGATCCCGGGTTGTGGTAGTCACAAATTTCTTTGTGTATGATTTGACTTGTGAAGGTTTTTCACAAGTACTTCATAGTGGAAATCTTGAGTTAGGGTTGCTAACTCAAGTATCCGGAGGGGATCCGGGTGGTTGGGACGTAGGATCACCGGGAACAAGTCGGGGAGACTTGGATGGATCCGAACCCAGTAACAGACTTTGTTTGCGTTGTTTAATTCTTGTTGATTGTTGTTTAATTCCGCATTGTCGTTTGTTCATTGCACAATAGTTAGGAATAACTCTCTTAATTATTTTAAGTACTATTCACCCCCCCTCTAGTACGTGTGCAGTAGCTACCATAGGGCACTACAAGGCGGTGGCAGAGCAAGGCGGTAGGCCACTGCTCCCACACGCTCTAGCACATCGAAAGGCCCAATATACATCGGACTCAGCTTTCCCTTCTTCCCGAAACGAATGACTCCGCGGTTCGGAGAAATCTTCATGGAGACGTGATCTCCAGGCTGAAACTCCAAGGGTCTCCTCTTGGCATCTGCCCAATGCTTGAAGCGATCCTGTGCAACTCTAAGCTTCTCCCTGATGTCCCTCACGACATCCACAGCTTCCACTATCATCTCTGGACCCAACAGCTCCCGATCTCCAATGTCATCCCAGCTCAGTGGCGATCGACATTTCCTTCCATATAAGGAAGTAAGCGGCGCCATGCCAATGCTTGCCTGGTAGCTGTTGTTATATGAAAACTCCACCAAGTGAAGATGGTCCTCCCACGATCCCTTCAAATCGAGCGTACAAGCTCGCAGCATATCCTCCAGGATCTGAATAGTCCTCTCCGACTGGCCATCGGTTTGCGGGTGGTACGCCGTGTTGAAACTCAGACTTGTACCCAAATTCTCCTGCAGGCTTCTCCAGAACTGAGATGTGAACCTCGCGTCTCTGTCAGACACGATGCTCACGGGGACTCCATGTAAGCGTATAATCTCCTGCACGTACACGGTCTACATCACAACTAACTCAAAGAGGAAATTAAAAGAGAAGTAGAAATGAAATTTTTACCTCTAGATATTTCCTCGCCAAAGCTTCCGTAGACTGGCCCACTCGGAATGGGATAAAGTGCGCAGACTTAGTCAATCGATCTACGATCACCCAGACTGCGTCGTTCTGCCTCGGGGTCCGAGGTAAACCAGTCACGAAATCCATCGTAATATGTTGCCACTTCCACTCTGGGATAGGAAGCTGTTGCAGCAACCCAGCAGCACGATGGTGCTCGGCCTTCACCTGTTGGCATATCAAACACTTGGCAACGCTCCGTGCCACACTCCTCTTCATGCCAATCCACCAATAGTTCAGACGGAGGTCCTTATACATCTTGGTGCCTCCAGGATGTATAGAATATGGCGACTATGAGCCTCGCTCAACAGCTCCTCACGAACATCACCTGCAGGTACACAGAGCCTACTACCGTACCGCAGCGAACCATCCTCATGAATCACGAACTCCGTCCATAGTCCAGCTTCAACCTGCCTCCTGATCCTCTGTAGCTTCGGATCTACTGCCTGTGCTGCCTTGATCCGATCCACGATCGTGAACTGAATCTGCAAATTCATGAATGAACGAACCACACCAGGTAGGACAACCTCCAAATCCATCTCTCTTAGCTCCTGCTGAATCCTCCAGTTAGTAGGATGCATCATAGCAGTGGGAAGCCTACTCAAAGCATCCGGCACTACATTCACCTTCCCCGGATGATACTGCAAGTCTATCTCATAGTCAGCCATGAGCTCCAACCATCGCCTCTGACGCATGTTGAGCTCCTTCTGCGTAAAGATGTACTTCAAGCTTTTATGATCGGTGAAGATCTTCATGCTCTCACTCAGCAAGAAGTGCCTCCAGATCTTCAGTGCAAAAATCACCGCTGCCAACTCCAGATCGTGCGTCGAGTAATTCTTCTTATGAGTCCTCAACTGACGAGAAGAATAGGCGACCACGTGGCCATGCTGATGCAAGACGTATCCTAGGCCCTTCCCTGACGCATCACAATATACTTCGAAGCCTCCGCTTTGATCCGGCACTGCCAACACCGGTGTTGTGGTATATCTCGTCTTCAAGATACTGAAGGCCTCCTCACTAGCTTCAGACCAAAGGAACTCCACATCCTTCCTCATCAGCCTCGTCATCGGCTCTGCAATCTTTGAGAAATCCTTGATGAACCGCCGATAATAGCCTGCTAAACCAAGGAAGCTCCTGATGTCTGACGCTGACTGCTGAGTCGGCCAATCTCGAACTGCTCTGACCTTCTCCGAATCTACAGATATGCCATCACCAGACACCGCATGTCCCAGAAATGCGACTCTGTCCAGCCAGAACTCGTACTTACTATACTTGGCATATAGCTTGTGTCGTCTCAGCATCTCCAGCACTGTCCTCAGATGACAGCTGTGCTCCTCCTCAGACTTCGAATAAATCAGGATGTCGTCAATGAAGATAACGACAAACTTATCCAAGGAAGTCATAGAAAATCAAGTTCATCAGATTCATGAACACAGCTGGCGCATTGGTCATGCCAAACGGCATGACCACGAACTCATAATGTCCGTACTTCGTCCGGAAAGCTGTCTTCGGAACATCATCCTTCTTCACCTGCAACTGATGGTAACCACTCCTCAAGTCTAACTTCGAGAAAACTCTCGAACCTCCAAGCTGGTCGAAGATATCGTCGATGCACGGAAGCGGATACTTATTCTTCACCGTGGCAGCATTCATCTCTCGATAGTCCACGCACATCATGCGGGACCCATCCTTCTTCTTCACAAGCAAAACTGGTGCACCCCATGGTGACACACTAGGGTGGATGAAACCCTTCTGCAGCAACTCATCTAACTGCTTTTGCAGCTCCTCGAGCTCAGCGGGAGCCATACGGTACGTCGCCTTCGATATCGGTTGCGCTCCCGGTATAAGATCAATACCAAACTCTAAAGCTCTGTCGGGTGGCAAACCTGAGATATCCTCCGGGAAGACGTCGTCGAAGTCTCTGACGACTGCTGGTCGCTCGATCTCCATCTCCATCTGCATAGCTGCAACAGCCGGCACCTCTGGCTTGGCCCGATATCTGATGGGCCCAAGCGACTCATCTCTGCTACGGAACTCAAACTTCGGATGGCCTGGAATCCTGAATACCACCCTCTTGCTATGACAATCGATCGAGGCATGGAAATCTCCCAACCAATCGATGCCAAGAACGACATCGAAATGTGGCAGGTCATGGACAATGAAATCCGTGAAAAGCTCGTGTCCACTGACCACCAATGGAATCGATCGACAACCCAAGTTCACTGTCACCACTCCGTTCCCTGTGGTGATGTCCCAACACTTACAGAGTGTATGGGTAGGAATGGAGTGCCTTGTTACAAATCTCCGGGATATGATGCACATGGATGCACCGGAGTCGAACAAGGCCAAGGCCGGGTGAGAGGTCACTAGAATGGTGCCTAAGATATAAAAGAACTACGGTCAAGCCAAGCTACTCTAACAAACAAGTCGAGCAAGCAACACTAACAATAAGATCTAAACTATGAAATGAAAGACTAGGATTAAAGAGTTACCTGCAATAACTCCATCCAGCTCCTCAGTCTCAACAGCTGTCATGGTATAAGCCGGCCTCTGGGGTTGCGATGCTCGCTGAAACATCTACCTCTGTGGCACCAAGGGTGGTCCACGAACAGCAGGTCCTCTCTGGACTGGGGCAGGCGCTCTCACTTGCAGCGGGGTTGGCGCTCCAACTATAGCATTACGGGCTCTCGGACAATCCTTCGCAGCATGCGAGGCATCTCCAAAAACTAAGCACAGTACCAACTTCCTTCTACAGTTGACCTGAACATGCCCTGGCTTGCCGCAGAAGTGGCACGGCCCCTTGTTCTGATTCTGCACTGGTGCTCCAGGCCTCTTGAATGGCACCGTATGAACTGGCCTCATCGCCGGCCTAGCAGGTGGCCGGTACTGCTCCATAGGACGCTTCCCTCTATCAGCTGAAGGGTCAGGTAGACGTGATATAATCTCATGATTCTTCACAGCATCTAGCACAGATCTCATAGTCGTGAAATCCGCCGAAGACATAGAAGCCTGAATCTTCGGATGCAGTCCCTGACGAAAGCGATCAGCTCGCTTCTCCTCCTTCCTTACCATATGCGGGGCAAAACGACTCAGCATCTCGAACTCTGCTTCATACTCCTCGACATTCATATTCCCCTGCTTCAGATCTATAAACCTGCTCAACAGCTCCCTCCTAGCAGACTTGGTGAAATACTTATCCTTGAACATCGATCTGAAGGTCTTCCACTCCACTGGCTTCTCAAGACGCCTCTCCTCAATGCGCCACCAGTTCCTTGCATTCTCCATCAGCTGCATCTTCGCTATCTCGACTCGAGTATCATCAGGGATCTTCGCTGCTACCAACTTCTCCTCAGTGCTCTGGATCCACTCATCAGCAGCTAGGGGTCCTTCCTTCCCAGAAAATGTCCTCGGCTGAAGCTCATTGAACTGCTTCACTCCTGGAGCAGCTCGAGGGGCAGGTGGAGGAGGAGGTGGTGCAACTGGGGGAGCCTGGGCAGCACGCTGGGACTGCTGAACCAACTGATGTTGCACCTCCAGCATCTCTCTCATCACGCCCAGAAACTGACGGAACTCTCCGCCCTGGTCTTCCGGAACTCCATCAACTGAGCTCCCCGATCAGGTAGTACATCGTCCTGCCATCTTATTGACAGAAGACACATATTAGAATCGTACAATTACCGGAGGATAATAAAATGAAGTTCAATACTTTGATTGTTCCGAATTTGCAGAAAGGGTGGGACCTGCATGGGCCACCACTAAAACCTGTCACGCCCCGCTTCCCAAAAGTACGGAGGTGAAGCGTGACTAATGCCCGCTTAGGCCGGAGCTGAGAGCTCAGACCCAATAAGCGTCTGTGGTATTCCAAAACGAAGGACCAGGTCCCTGCAAGTTAGTACGGAACAATAAAAGTACTAAAAGAAAGCATATCATTTTATTCCAAAAATAATCATCCAAAGTACTGAGAGTCTAAAATGCCCGAAGGGCTACAACTGCAGAAAAGAAAACTACTTGTGCAAGCACCCAACCTAGACAAGAAAACAAAAGGTGCTACGCACCCAATCTGAACTGGAACAGAAACTCCGAAATAGCAACGAGAGGCCTCTAACTCTGGTCCTCCTCTGGGTTGTACTCTGGATCAGTATCCTCCGGCTCCACGTCTGCTGACAAGTCTGCCTCATCGACGTACTCTGGCTCAACACCTGACGTACAGCACCAAAATAAGGAACTGTACGTCAGGTAAGGTCTACAAAAAGGGTCAGACCAATTTGCAAGTGTACCGACTATTTAACAATGGTTTACTGGTTGATTAGCATGCTGAGGTTATAACAGAGGAACAAAAGAAAGTAAACACAGCAGGAAAGTAAAACATGACAAGTAGTAGTCGTAGCGTGTGCTACCAACTACGGGACTAGCCTAACAGGTGTCAAGACAAATCGGGACATGGAGGGATAAGACAAGACAAGTGTGACACGAAAGGGTTCACGCCTTACGGGTCGAGGGGGATCAGACCCTCTTCCCGTGCGCACGCTCAACCCTACCCCAACTCCAAGTATTCAAGACATGACAAGACAAGGGATCACTCGCTCTAGCTTGGCAAGTGCCCTATTGCCCTCTGGGCTGTGTATCACGACAAGGGATCACTCGGAGAGTGCCCTATTTCCCTCTGGGCTGTGTATCAAGACAAGGGATCACTCGGAGAGTGCCTTATTGCCCTCCGGGCTGTACAAGACGGGACGAGACGTGACAAGATAGGAAAGGTTATTCTAAGGTGTCCACACGCACACACACACACACACACACACAAAAGATAGTCCTACGATGTCAAAAGTTGTTGTTGTTGGGCTCAGACTTCGTCGTCAGTCTGAGTCGTCAAGGGACGTCCCGGACGCTATCATTTCACGTCCGGTTCTCTTTGTTCACAGTTAACAGTTCTAACAAAACTAAGGCCTAAGCACGGCCAAAAGTGCAAGTGGATACACTTTCCTGCGGTGGCGAGTGTGTCGTCCTCCCGGAGCGTCTCGTCCAAGCGTCTCGTCAGCGGAAGTCCGTCTGAAATAGTGTCACGTCGACGGTGTCAGGTCTCGTTTTCATTAATTTCTATTAGGGTCCGTGTCTAGGTTATCGGGACTATCCTATTCATCAGAAATCACATTTTTTTGATGTCCAGCCCTATTCGACGATCTATCCTATGTGCACAGTCATCAAGTCCATTCGTCGATTTTTCTATGTTTGCACAACGTTTTAAAAGAGCGAAAAGGAAATTTAATTAAAGTTGTCGACTTTTAGTTTAGGGTCTGATTATAGCTATGGTGGGGGTTGCTACGAGTTTGGGAACCAACCTTTTCCGGAGTCTGGAGTAGAATGAAAGTAGTGGCGAAAAACTCCTCGTCGCCAAATCTGAATCACGAACAAGATTCCAAAAGCTAGATCTTGCGACGAAGGGCTACGACGTGTCGTAACGTCGTAGTCGGCAAATCCACGAAGAAGAACACCAAGGTGGGGCCCACAACAGTGCTAGGGGTCAATGGGGGACCCACAACACTTCTGGAGAACTTGGGGGGCCCACGGTGGCAAGCGGTGCGACGGATGCGGGGTTGCGATGAACGTCGCTCGGTCAGACCGAGCCGCTGCGGGCGGTTCTCTCGGTCGGACACTTGGCCGGGCACGGGCTGCAACGTTGCAGCTTGCAACGATGCGGACCGGGGCGGATGCGGAGCGGGGGCTCGGTCAGACACTGCGGGAGCGTCGGTCGGGCGCTGCGGGCTGTAGCGGAGCGGAGCGGGGTACGGAGCGGGGGTTGCCTTCGGTCGTAGCGGGCGGATGCGGGGGATTCTGTCGGTCACAGCGGGGGCGACTGCGGGCTGCAATGTTGCAGCTTTCAACGTTGCGGAGCGGGGCGGATGCGGGCGAGAGCCTCGGTCAGAACGAGGGAAAGCGGGGCGATCCGTCGGTCGTGCGGGCTGCTGCGGCTGTAGGGGGGTGCGAAGCTTTGGGGGGTGTTTTTGACGGCTAGGGTTTTGAGTTATGCGAAAATAACTTAACCTAGGCTTTATTTAAATAGGAAAGGGGGTTAGGGCTAGGTCTAGGGTTTAGGAAATTATTTAAAATAATTAAAATAATTAAAATACTTAAAGTAACTCTCCCTCACCCTCTCTCACGCATGGAGATGCGGCTAAGGCTAGGGCTTGGGTCAAAATTATTTTGTAGAGTTATAATGAAATAGGAATTTTATTAGAATTAAAATACTTATAAAAGTAAGATTTAAAAATATTATAAACTTAGTCAAAAATGGAAAATAGGTCAAATGAAGTCCAAAAATTTCAAAATAAATATGGGGTGCTCGTGACGACGAAAGAAAGAGGACTAAAAAGACGGATCTAAATTTCGACGTCGAGGGACGAAACTAAAAATAGAAATGTCACACGTTAAAACTGAAAATCGTGACGTCACTTCAAATATAATCAAATCGTGGAAGAACGACCCGAGAAATGTCGTTCCAAAATAGTGCCACAATTTAATACTCTCAAAGACGATCACAACGACATATCACACAAAAGTGTTCAAAATCAAACAAGTCTAAGATATCAACGTGCACGATCAAAAGCACGTGCACGAAGAATGTACGATCGAATACCGACCGTTACATCCAAGAAGCAAGTCTAGAATACGCTCAGCGTGGTCCAGCAGTACCTTGCTGACACAATGAAGACTGAGTAAAAGAATACATACGTGGAGTCATCTACCAACTTCGAAGAGCACACCACTCCAGAGCGCCACTGTTTTCCAGTAGCCGCTAGATATGCGTGAAACTTGTATAGATGAGTGATGATTGTATTTGCTTTCAAAACATGATGGATGTATAGACGAATAGAAAATGATTGTATAGATACATAGGAGATCTACAAGCCTGAAGCTTGTATAGATCAGGGGGAGTTGATAGTCGAGTTGTACTCTTTTCCCTTAGCTATGGGGTTTTCCACTGAGTTTTCCATAGCCGAAGGTTTTAATGATGTAACCTCATTTAAGTCTGGACCCTGAAGTGTCCACCCCTAATGAAAGCTGAAAGACCTACAATCATAAGGCTTGTATGGATCAGGGGGAGTCACCATTTGGTTGTACTTTTTTCCCTTAAGGCTGCTGGTTTTTTCCACTGGGTTTTCCACAGCTAAGGTTTTAACGATGCAACCACAGTGGCTCTGGATCCAGAAGTATCCACCCACTTAGCTTTATACGCTAATACCAAAGAAATGGATGGATAAGGGGGAGTGTTATGAGTGAGTGATGCATTTGGCCTCCCCACCTCTTTATCCCTACATTACTCCCCACTACTTAGTAGTGGGGACCCTTGGTATACCATTGATACGAATATATATAGGACTTTGGCTATGAGCCATGGTTACTCTTTCTTTGAGTTTATCCAACATTATATTAATTTCAGTAATAATGTTTTCTTGTTTGTTGCAATTAGTACTTAATGATGTCAGATTTTAGTGCATTAACTTATAGGAATCTTAGTTGAATACTTGTATTTATAATGACAACGGCACTAAAGACCGCTAATACTTTCCTTATGATAGACACGACAAAATAATGGGATGTAGTAAGAACGATGCTATTAAAATTCTTGAAACTAACTAACTAAGGTTACAGATAAATTTATTGCTAGAACTGCTAGTGATTTTTAATTTACTGAAGTGTCAGAGTGCCTGAAACACAGTATATAGAAATTTTTTGCTTCCATTTATATAATTGTAGAACCATGAACCTGCTAGTGATTTTTTGCTTCCATTAATATATCAGTGTGCCTGAAACACAGATAAATTTATTTATCATTTCACATTATTATGTTTTTTGTTCTTTCCTTCTTTATTCTAATTTTTTTCCTGATGCAAGTGTTTTTATGGAGTAAGTAGTTGGATTGTTCAGGTAGCATATATATATATATATATATATATATATATATATATATATATATATATATATATATATATGGCAATCTTCGGGTGCGAAAAAACCCGTGCGAAAGCCGTGCGAAAACTTTTTTTTTATTTTTTTGAATTTTTTTTCAAAAATTCTTTTTTTTGATGTTTAATCCATACAATTATATACCCCAGGGAAAATAATGAGTGAACCCGTTGGGGATTAGATCACACATCCACCCAATACAAATTTAACGGTCTCAAAACGTGCGAATTTGATGAAATGCCTTGATCGAAGGCCAAATGACATTATTTCTCAACCATTATTTTTTGAGGGGGGTATAACAACATATAATAATGGTGGAAAAAAGAATTTTTGAAACAAATTTAAAAAAAAAAGATAAAAACATTTTCGCACCGTACGAAATGTTCTCATTTGAAAATTTTCCTATATATACATATTTAAAACTGATGTCTGCTGATTTTCCTTGATATGGCATGGAGGTTTCTCTGACATGGCATGAAGCAGGTTTTTTTCATTTACATTATGTTACATCTGGTCATTTACATTATGTTATATTATGTTTTTCTAGAAATCTCAGTATCTGTTGTTTTCACTTAGAGGTGTTTATCAATCGGGATTTTGGATGCTCATTTATTAATCAGGATTCTGGATGCTCATTTATCAATTAGGGTATTCTCAGATACTAGGATTCTCATTATTTGTATACAACATTCATATCAACATGCAGGGTTGTTTCATAATTTTGCTAAAATTGGCTTCTTCGTCTCTCATGCATGAACGTGCATAGTTTTTTAGAAATAAGAGACTGACTTTCACTCCTTTTGCCAGACTATAGTTACTGGAGCTGGGGATGAAACACTTCGATTCTGGAATATCTTCCATTCTGTTAAATCACAAGTAAGCAAGAAGATATGATATTATTCTAGTATCATTTGATATCACTGTATATTGAGCATTCTATCTCAAATATCGTTTTCAGTATGTATGTTGGGGGGGGGGGAAGTTTTATTTTCTGGAGTTATCACTTGCAACACAAGCTATACTTTCAGTCTTGTAATTTCTTTTTAAAGCATTCTTTGCCTGTTTATGCGTAATTGTCACCGAGTGCTTTATAGCAATTGGAGATGGCACACTACATAGCAAATTGACCCACAATTATTATGCCCAGGTATACATGAACCAAGGCTGTTTCATGCTTTAACCTGTAAAACTGTAGCCTGCTTCTTTTGTCTAATATTATTAGGCTTTAATTATGCGGGCCCAAATAGTTAAAGCCCAAATAGTTGAAGCCCAAACGAATAGCTCACCGGCCAGCCGGAACAAGAGCGAGCCCAAATAAGAAGCTAAAAATGAGAAGCTAAGGAGTTTAACATGTATTGAAGCACTTAAACAAATTAACCATATTAATTTAAAACTAAATTTGAAGTCACCAAATACATTAAATACCTTAATCTAACTATTGGTAGGAGAAAGAGCGACCATGGCAATAGCCCCTGGTATCCTTTTATTCATTCATAGTATAGGAGGTTAAACCTATTAGCTCAAGGGTTCACCACACTACATGGTAGTGGGGTGTTATGGTGGATAATGGGGGAGGGGAGACCATAAGTCTCCCTCACTCATAACACTCCCCCTTATCCATCCATTACCTTGGACTTAGCATATGATGTTGGAAACTCATAACTCCTCAAATGGTTTTGATGAAACAAACATATCATTTTATTTGTACTAACTTTATCTTTACAGATAATATAGCACAATCAACTAGCACAATCATCAGGTATACAAATTTCAAGAGGCATCCACTACAAGACGAAGCATATTAAAGATATTTTGTATCTTGTAATAAGTGATGTAATCTTTATTTTTTCTCTTGCATATACTTAGAATGTAAAAGCCTTGATGATTATCTCTCTTAGTCGTTTATGGTCCATCTTCAAAAAATCAAGTCAAAAGTCAAATTAATCGACCAATCCCAGGTACTAGTCGACTAATTAAAATAGTACCACAGTCAAAGCTTTAATTAGTCGACCAATCCTTAGTGCTAGTCGACTAACTTAAATAATAAAAAATTCAGAAAATTCTGAAATTTTGTCAGACCCATCCTAGAGTCTCTAAGATCATTTTCCCTCCATTTCCTAAAGTTTCAAATTTTTAGTCGACTACTACTTTCTATTAGTCTACTAATCTTTTTCAAATTCAAATATTTTAATGATTTATCATTTAAATATTATATTTATTAAGTGAAAGTTAGAACTGCCACTAACGGCTATTTCTAGTCAGTTAATAGCCATTAATAGCCGTTTTATTTAGTTTCCTACCGTTTTAGGATGTTACACCTCTTGAAAAGACACTTTAACTTCCATTCTATCCAGTCAACTTTAATTAGTCGACCAATACATAAAATTAGTCGACTAATTTGGACAAAAACGGTTCAGATTTTTTTGAAAATTTAGGCAGTTGTACAACGGTCATAAACTACCTCTTTGGGCTATAAATAGACCTATAGACCCCTGCCTACAAACTACAAAAATTCATTCTCCTTCTCTTTTCTTAAGTTCACTTTCTCTCTCTAGAAAGTTAGTGATTTTCAGATCTTCTTAGAGGAACCTCTGCAGAAAACTTTTCTCCATAGAAAGTCCAAGCTTCAAGTTTGTTCTACTACAAGTTCCTTCCAGAACCTTGGAGATTCAATCACCTTTCTTGCACAATAATTCCATCAATTATCAAGGCTATAGATGATATTGTTTCATACTCTTTCTTTACTTTATTTGATGAATCTCTTGTTGAAGAGATTGTACAAGTTTGCAACACGGGGAGTGTTGGCATCTTTGTATGTTGATTACTTGCGTGGAGCAAGTGTTTTAGTGGATTCAAATCTCTACGGGGTAGAGGACTGGATGTAGGATCACAAGGATCCGAACCAGGATAAAAATCTCTGTGTTTGCATTTGGAATATTCTGGATTGTGATCTTTTATTTCCGCACTCTTATTGCAATTTTTTTATTAACTTTTAATTTTGCAATATCGTCGTGATTTACACTATTCACCCCCCTCTCGTGTATTTGGTGTGCCAGGAGATCCAACATTTGGTATCATAGCTTCATGGTTAAGATGGCCTACACCTATCCGACGAACACTTCAACATCTTCATCACAATTTCCAGAAGGGCACTCTACTACAAGGCCTCCACTATTCAATGGTTCCAACTACTTCTATTGGAAGACAAGGATGACAATCTATCTACAAAGCATCGACTACGAACTTTGGAACATGTTGGAAACTTAATACGAGAAGCGTACAACCTCTATGCCCAATGGACCACAAATGACAAATCTGCTGCAACTTGCAACTCTAAAGCAATGAATGCACTATTCTGCGCTATGGACAAGAATAAGTTCAACCGTGTCTCCCAGGCCAAAATCGCATATGACATCTGGCATACACTCCATGTAACTCATGAAGGAACTAATAAAGTTAAGGAAACTAAAATCTTTATTCTTGTTCACAGGTTTGAGTTATTCAGAATGAAGGAGGATGAACCAATTGGAGAAATGATCTCTCGTTTCACCGACATTGTCAACTCCTTAATAGCTCTTGGCAAAACCTATTCTCAAACGGAACAAGTATGGAAGATTCTTCATGCCTTAACGTCAGAATGGGAGAAGAAGACTACAGCCATAGAAGAAGCCAATGACCTTTCAACTCTCACCGTTGAAAGCTTGGTTGGTAACCTGATGGCCTACGAAGTACAACTTCAAGATCGCAAAGAACAAACAGATACAAAGAAGAAAACTCTTGCATTCACCGCTTCATCAGACACCGATGATTCAGATATAGACGATGAAGACATGGCACTAATAACTAGAAACTTCAAGAAGTTTGTACGAAGAGGTAAGTTTAAAAGTTTTAAGCCTAAAACTACTTATGCTTCTTTATGTTTTCAATGTAACAGACCAGGACATGTGAAAATGGATTGTCCACTTCTTAAGCCAAAAGAAAGGACATTCAACAACTTAAAAAAGGATAAGAAGTTCGAAAAGAGAAAGAAGACACTTGCATTAACATGTGACTCTTCATCTTTAGATGAAGAAGAAGAAGTCAACGACCAATCAAATGAAGAGAATGCCCATATGTGCTTTATGGGACAAAGTGATAATGAGGTAAGTAGACTAGATAATGAAGAACTACTTAATGCTTTTAATGAATTATATACGAAATTCAAGAAATTGAATTCTCAACATAAGGCATTAGTTCTTTCTCATTTTTCTTCATTAGATAATCTAAAATTGAGAATGAAACAATATCTTCTTAAAATGATAAACTGCTTCATGAAAATGAGATTCTCAAATCTGAGAATCATTATATGATTTCATGCATCTCTATTTTAGATAAGGATATTTCTTCTCTAAAATTGAAATATGACAATATGTCTACTAATATTAGTAAATTTAATAAAGGAAAGAATAATCTAGATGATTTACTTAAATTACAACATCCTGCTAATCATAGACAAGCTTTGGGATATAAAAATACTTCCAAATCCAATATTCTTGGTAATGTCATTTTAGAAAAGCAAAAGCATGTATTTATTAAAGCTAAGAAAATTGATTCCTCTATTAATATGAAAAAGGATACTATTCATATTTTAAAGAAACCCAATTTTCTTACATCTTCTAAGAAAAGAATTATACATAATATTTGGGTTCCCAAAGACATTTGCTTATATGATAAGGATTTATATATATATCTAACTTTATGCAAAATGTTATTCTTTCTTCTAACTATTTGAAGAAACCAAATTCCACTTGGGTTTGATTTTCGAAGGACTAATCCAAAGGACCCATATAAAAAGGGTACCAATATTTATTGTTTATCTTTCATGTACCCATAAAAGAAAGATGGATACCAGATAGTGGATATTCTAAACATATGATCGGGAACATCAAACTCCTATCAACCGTACAATTCAAAGATGGTGGCACCGTTACTTTTGGTGATAACAATAAAGATAAAGTGATTGGCATCGGAATAGTTGGTGATCCAACTAAGCCAATTATCGAAAACGTGCTCCTCGTTGACGGTTTGAACACAATCTCTTATCCATTTCTCAATTATGCGATAAAGATTTTAAAATAGTTTTCGAAAAGAATGCATGCATTATATATGATTTAGATATGTCTAATATTTTATTCCAAGGTAATCGTAAGAACATATATGTATTATGTATGAAAATCGCTTTACATGATCATTGCCTGCTTCCATCCATGGATAACACGCTTTTATGTCATAAACGTTTTGGACATACTAACTTTAAGCATTTAGAACATATTTGAAAACATAAGTTAGTTTCTGGTATACCGAATATATCTTTTACTCATTCACAATTTTGTGATGCATGTCAACAAGGTACGATGCATAAATCCTCCTTCAAATTAAAAGATACTATTTCTACAAAGAGACCTTTTGAACTTTTACATTTGGATTTATTTGGTCCTTCTAGAGTAGCCTCTTTGAATGGTAATAAGTATGCATTTGTAATTATTGATGATTTTTCAAGATACACACGGGTATTATTTTTAAAGCATAAGAATGATGGAGATGAAGAATTTACAATATTTTGTAAAATAATTCAAAAATTAAAGTCTTCATCCATTATTACTATTCGTAGTGATCATGTATGAGACTTTGAAAATGAATTATTTACAAAATTTTGTAATAAACAGGGTATAACACATAACTTCTCTTTTCCTCGAGCCACACCACAAAATGGTGTAGTTGAAAAGAAAAATAGAACATTACAAGTATGCGCTAGAACTATGTTATGCGGTAGTAATCTACCAAAGTATTTTTGGGCAGAAGCTATCGCTACTGCATGTTATGTTTTAAATAGAATTTTGATAAGAACACAATTGAATAAAAATTGTTTGAATTGTTTTTTGATCGTATTCCTCATGTTTCTTATTTTAAGGTTTTTGGTTGTAAATGCTTTATTCTTAATACTAAGGATTCATTGGATAAGTTTGATTCTAAATCAGATGAAGGTATTTTTGTAGGATATTCTACACGTAGTAAAGCATATAGGATTTATAATAGAAGAACCTTATGCATTGAAGAATCTCTTCATGTTAGTTTTGATGAGAACTTTTCTCCTATTACTCATTTAGATGAAGATGATTCTATTCCTATCATTAGTTCTTTAGAAAACACTAAGTTAAATAATGATGATACTAATAATCCCATTCCTGAGATTATACCTGAAAATACAAGTCTTCCTAAAGCATTTGTTGAAGTTCCTAATCATCCACATGATCTATTTATTGGAGATATTTCTGATAAAGTAAGAACTAGATCACAAATTGAACAGATGACTAATTGTGCATTTATTTCATCCATTGAACCAAAGAATGTTATTGAAGCATGTACATATAGTTCATGGATTTTACCAATGCAGGATGAACTTAATCAATTCAAAAAGAATGATGTTTGGGAATTAGTATCTAGACCTTCAGATCATCCTGTAATTGGTACTAAGTGGGTTTTCAAGAAAAAATTGGATGAATCTGGACAAGTGGTTAGGAATAAGGCTAGATTAGTCGTACAAGGTTATAATCAGGAAGAATGTATAGATTATGATAAAACCTATGCACCTGTTGCTAGATTAGAATCAATTAGAATGCTTCTAGCATATGCATGTTATAAGAATTTTAAATTATATCAAATGGATGTTAAAGGCGCATTTTTAAATGGTATTATAAAGGAAGAAGTCTATGTAGAACAACCACCAGGATTTTAACATGAAAGTTTGGATAATCATGTTTTCAAGTTAAAGAAAGCATTATATGGATTAAAACAAGCACCTCGTGCTTGGTATGAAAGATTAAAGAACTTTCTATTAAAATCTGGTTATTCTATAGGAAAGATAGATTCTATTTTATTTACCAAACATATAGATTCTGATGTTATCATTATACAAATATATGTTGATGACATAATTTTTGGTTCTATTAATGATTCTCTTCATCAAGAATTTTCTAAAGAAATGCAGAATGAATTTGAGATGAGTCACATGGGCGAATTAACCTATTCCTTGGACTTCAAATCAAACAAATGAAGGAAGGTATATTTATGCATGAAAGTATGTATACAAAAGAACTCATCAAAAGGTTTGGATTAGAGACTTCTGCAGAAAAGCGTACTCCAATGGGTACTTCATCAAATCTTGACAAGGATCCAAATGGTAAGAATGTTGATCAAACATTATATCGAGGTATGATTGGATCATTACTTTATCTTACCGCAAGTAGACCAGATATTATGTTTTCTGTTTGTAAATGCACTAGATATCAATCTGATCCTAAATTATCACATTTGACTGCTGTCAAAAGGATAATTAGGTATATCAAGCATACATCTGATTTTAGTTTATATTATCCAAAATCAAGTTCATTTGATTTAGTTTCATATAGTGACACAGATTTTGCTGGCTACAAATCAGATCGTAAAAGTACAAGTGGTACTTGTCACTTTTTAGGATATGCATTAGTATCATGGTTTAGTAAGAAACAAAACTACGTTTCTTTTGTTGGAATTTCATAATTCCATATTTCTATTCCCATATGGTTTTTGATATGACAAACACATTCAGTACTACTAACTCTATGTATGCAGATACAAATCAATGCTAAGTTCCACACAATCAGATATCTTCATGCGTATTCAAACAGATATATCATAGTGCATGAAGCTGGAAAGGCAAAGGCACCTACATCCACAACTTGGATATATAATCACTTGATACAGATCCCCTGCAAAGAAGCTTCTTAGATTCAGTTGCAGATGCAGTCCTATCTACGGCTTTATGTATTCAATGTAAAATTTACTTTATTAGAGTCACAAAGCCTTGTGATAATATGTCTTAGTCATCTAAGTTTCATTACTCAGAGATCTACTCTTCCCAATTTTGAAAATTCGTAACTTTGAAAATTGGCAACCAATAACCCCATTTTGGTCGACCAATTTTAAACCTTCGAATTTGACTATCTATATTACAATTGAGAGCTGTTTTTAAACTTTGTCCTATGTGGCAATGTCACATCAAGTTTTGGATGGAAAATTTTTTGGGTTGGGGGAAAATTTGTTGGGAGAATAAAAAACTTTTCTTTTTTGAAATTGGCATCATCAGCACTTAATACTCTTCATAAAAAAATGACCCAAAAAAAACACACACAAAATGAAACCCAAAAAATATGCAACTTAAATTACAAGTATGCAAAAGAGAACTTTATATCGACTGAGCTTATTTCAGCTGACCCCAAAAAAATTGAAACCCAAAAAAATACAGCAAATGTGCATTCAAATAGGCGGACTGAGTTTTTTGGGCGTCAATCAGATGTCTAACCAACCTACCCGCGTCGAAGGCGCCCGCTAAATTTTTATACGATAATTTATTGTTCTGCGCCGAACGAGCAATGAATTTATTGTGGGCGCGACGGCGCAGGCTAAATTTTTATACGCTAATTTATTGTTCTGCGCCGAACGAGCACTGAATTTATTGTGGGCGCTAAATTTGTTTCGTGCCGAAGGCGCCCGCTAAATTTTTTACACTAATTTGTTGTTCTGCGCCGAAGGAGCACCGAATTTACTGTTTCTTGCTGAAGGCGGTCGTGCCTGTAAATTTTTATACGCTAATTTGTTGTTCTTTTAAAGTTTGGCTGTAGAAATATTTTTTGGGTACAAAGATTTCGCGGAAAAAAAACTTAAATGCACCGTGCCCGCGGGCACGGGTTATAACTAGTAGACACGGACTATACACATGAATAGTTCAAATATCTATATTACAATTGAGGGCAGATTTTGAATTTGTCCTATGTGGCAATGTCACATCAAGTTTTGGAGGGAAATTTTTGGGTTGAAGAGAAATTTGTTGGGAATACACAAAAAAATTGAAATTAGGAATATCCTTTTAATATTAGTTATGAAAAAAAATGTTGTGCACACACAATCTTATCTTGGGAATGAACGCGAGCTGTGGGAGAATGAACGCGGGAGATGCTGCCAACTCATTGATCCGCGTTGCAAAACCTTGTAAAATTTCGATCCCATCTGCTGATATTTCAGGTGAAACTAATAATTATTGATGTTTGTTTAAAATTAGCGGGTCCAAGATTTTTAAATGAACAGTGTCCCAAGGGCACGGGTTATATGTATATGAAGCCCGCGTCGAAGGCGTCCGCTAAATTTTTTAACGCTGATTTGTTGTTCCGCGCGTAAGGCACCCACGCCGAAATTATTGTTTTACGTCGAATTTGTTGTTCTGCGCCGAAGGCACCCACGTCGAATTTAGTGTTCTGTGTCAAAGACGCATGCATTGAATTTGTTGTTCCGCGCCGAAGGCGCCCGCGCCATTTTTAACGCTGCTTTGTTATTCTGTGTCTAAGGCACCTGCATCGAAATTGTTATTTTACATCGAATTTGTTGTTTTGCGCCGAAGGCACCCACGTCGAATTTGGTGTTCTGTGTCGAAGGCGCATGCGCTGAATTTGTTATTCCGCACCGAAGGCACCCACGCCGAAGGCGCCTGTGCCGCTAAATATTGTAAGCTAATTTGTTTTCCTTTTAAATTTTGGCTTTGAAAAAAAAATTTGGGGAACAAAGATTTCGCAAGGGAAAATCTTAAATGAACCGTGCCCGCGGGCACGGGTTATGACTAGTGGTATTACATATGCTAACTCCTATAACCGTGTAGATTCTGGAACTGTCTTCCAATGGTCAAAATTCCCTCTCTAAATTTTGGTCGACCAATGTGGTAATTTTGGTCGACCAATTTCAGAACTAGCCGTTTTGACCCCAAATTTTCAGGGACGGTTCATGACCATTTTCCAACGTTACTTACACTTCCCAACCGTCCCAAACACTATAAATAAAGGGGTAGACCCTCTCTTTCAAGACACACACAACTTTCCTCTTTCTCTCTTTTCTAGAATTGTTGATTCTAAGCAATCTTGCCTTAGTTGTTCTCATTCTCATTTGTAAGAAGAAATCCATAGATTTCTCTCTTCTTATGAGAACAGAAGAACTTCAAGATTCTTAATCATAGATCTTTTGAGAATTGAAGTATTCTTCCTTAAAGCAATTTTGTCTTTTTCAACATCATTTTGGGAAGTTGTTTGTGTTCATAATTGCAAGAAGAAATCGATAGATCTCTCTCTTCTTTTATGAACCAGAGAACTTCAAGTATTTTTCTTCATTACATATCATATACATCTTGAAGTCTGTCTCTAAACACCATCCTTGAATTTCATTCTAAATTCATAACAAGGCTCTAGGTTTTTTTTCTATTTCATTATTTAACAGGTTTGAATATCTGTTTAGAGATTGTATAAAGTTTGGGACACGGGGAGTGTCCCCATTTTTGCATGTTTGTACTTGTGAGGCAAGTGATTATAGTGGATTGAAAATCTCTACTGGGAGTAGAGGACTGGAGTAGGATCAAGAGGATCCGAACCAAGATAAATCTCTGTGTTTGCGATTGATTTATTTTCAGTACTTATCATTTTATTTCTGTGCCATCTTTGCAAATATCAGTAACGTTTTATTTGCAACATTTTTATTATATACACTATTCACCCCCCTCTAGTGTATTGATCCATACAGGCTAAAATTACATTTGGTATCAGAGCGAGGTTAAGATGGCAGTATCAAGCCTGAACACTGTTCCACACAACTAAAACACAAATCAGCATCCTGAAGGGCACTCTCAAGTTCGTCCTCCTCTATTTGATGGTTCTAACTATTCATATTTGGAAATAAGAATGGAGATTCATCTCCAAAGTATGCATTATAGGATATGGGACATCGTAAAGACATGATACACTAAGCCAACAACTCCTATTGCTGATTGGTCCGCCAACGACAAAGCTGCAAAGACAAACAACTCAAAGGCCATGAATGCTTTATTCTGTGCCATGGATAAACATGAGTTTAATCGAGTATCTCAGGCCAAAAGTGCAAAGGAGATTTGGCACATATTCGAGGTAACTCATGAAGGAACCAAAAAAGTAAAGGAAACTAAGATTGCATCTTTGGTTCATAAGTATGAGTTGTTCAAGATGCAAGACAAAGAGACGATTGGAGAAATGAACACCAGGTTCACTAATATTATTAATTTTGTTAATGCTCTTGGAAAAGTTTATTCTTCTCTTGATCAGCTACGTAAGATTCTTAAGGTACTCTCCCCAGAATGGCGGCCAAAGATCACTGCTATTGAGGAAGCCAATGATCTTTCCAAATTATCCATGGAAAATCTAATTGGTAACTTAATGGCACATGAAGTCACATTACAAGATGCAAAAGAGGAATCAGATCAAAAGAAGAAAGTACTCGCCTTCAACACAACATCAGACAATGAAGATTCAGATGATGACATGGCATTCTTTGCCAAGAACTTTAGAAAGTTCTTTCAAAAAGGTAAGTATAATAATAAATCTAAAAATACTAATTCTTCACTTTGCTTCAATTGTAACAGGCCAGGACATATGAAGAAAGACTGTCCACTTCTCAAAGCAAAGTTCAAAACTTCCAACAATAATGATCAATCCAGAAGGGAAAGAAAGTTTGACAAGATGAAGAGAGCATTTACAGTAACTTGGGATGATTCTTCAGATGATGAAGATGGTGATCATAGTGAAAGTGCTAACATGTGCTTTATGGCACAAGATGATGAAGATGAGGTAAGTTCTTTTAATAACGAAGAACTACTAGATGCATTAAAAGATCTCTATTCACGTTTCAAAAGATTAAATGGTCAACATAAATCTTTGAAACAGAATAATGATGATCTCCTTCTTAAATATCAAGAATTATCATCTTCTAAAAGCACTACACCAAATTCTATACATATTGAGAATTCATCTTCTCAAATTTTAGATCTTAGTAAAGAGAATGATATTCTCAAAACTAAGAATCAAGAATTACACACACAAATATCCGAATTGGATAAAAGTATCTCATCACTAAAGATGAAATACGATGAGATGTCATCCAATGTTAATAAATTTAACAAAGGAAAGACAAATCTCGATGATTTGATAAAAATTCAATATCCAGCAAATCATAGACAAGGATTGGGATATTCTCATAAGGATGCACCCAAGTCTTATAACACTTCTTTCTCTTGTGGAAAAACAACTTTTGTTAAACCACAAAAGAAGAATCACACATTCATATACACGAAGAAAGTAAACATTTCTACTTCTTCACAAAGAAATGTTACTAACATGTCAAAATCATCTCCTAGGAAACATACTACAATTAGTATATGGGTTCCTAAGGATTCATGTTTAAAAGATAGAAATGATTATATCTCTCATTATATACATTCTATTGTTCATTCTAGTGATTACATCAAAAATCCAAATTCCACTTGGGTTTGGCTTCCAAACATCTAATCCCAAGGACCCTCAAACAAGGGGTACCAATGCTTAATGTTTTATCTTTCAGGTACCTAAAAAGGAAAGATGGATTTTGGATAGTGGATGTTCAAAACATATGACAAGAAATGTCAACTTACTTTCAACCGTTAAATATAAAGATGGAGGCACAGTTACCTTTGGTGACAACAACAAAGGCAAAATCTTAGGCACTGGAACAGTTGGCAATACAAATCAGCCTATCATTGAGAATGTTCTCCTGGTTGACGGTTTGAAACATAATTTGCTTTCCATTAGTCAGTTATGCGATAAAAATTACAAACTAGTTTTTGAACAAAATGATTGCATCATTTATAATTGTGATATGTCATCTATTTTATTCCGTGGTAAGCGTAAGAATAACATTTATATTTTATGCATGTCTGTTACCACTAATAATCATTGTTTAATGATTACATTAGATGATACTCTTTTATGGCATAAACGTTTTGGACACACTAATTTCAAAAACCTAGCACATATTTCAAAACACAAGTTAGTAAATGGAATGTTAAGTATTGATTCCCCGGATTTGGTTTTGATGATGAACAAACATAAATATCGTGAACTAACTCTTTGTGAGCGCAGTTATGGAGATCGGCGCCAAATTTCTATGAACATCCAAAGCGACGTCTCAAGACTTCTCAAAGCGCGTGAACGTGTGCTTGAAGCTTTGTTGAAGCTCAAGGACCATTATTGAAGTCATGAAGATTCGATTGAAGCTTTTGAAGACGGTTCGTCAAGTTTTATTTTTAGTCTTCTAGCTTCGTTTCGTTGATTGTTAAGCCTTGAGTAGGTCTTACGTTTTAATCTTCATAACGCTCCTATCTTAGAGCTAGGATCTTAGTAGAAGCCCATACAATCTTTCCCAAAGCTTAACGCTTCTTATCTCAGCTTCCTGTGCATGTTAGTTGGTTCAAGAAGAAGAACCAACCGACTAGATGGCAATCTAGTCGGTCGACAAAGCTTCTTGAACCGACTAGAATGCCTTCTCAATTTCAAGCTCTTTACTGTTTACAGTTAGTTGGTCAAAGAAGGTTCACCGACCGACTAGTTGTGAAACTAGTCGGTTAGGAATCCTTCTTAGACCGACTAGTTGAGCTTCTACTGTACAGCCTAAGTTAGTGTTTATCGTTAGTCGGTCAAAGTACATTTGTCGACCGACTAGTTGATGAACTAGTCGGTTAGACTTTGTTCTTAGACCGACTAATTCATCTTGAGTTTAGCCTTCTCTATTTCACCTGTTAGTCGGTCAAAGTTGACTCACCGACCGACTAGTTGTGAAACTAGTCGGTTGGCAAGTCTTCTTGGACCGACTAGTTAGTCATTCCCTGAACTTCACTTCTTGGCTGTTCACCTCTTAGTCGGTTCATGTTGTTTCACCGACCGACTAGTTGATGAACTAGTCGGTCAGTGATCCTTCTTTGACCGACTAGTCTGCTTCAGAATAGAGCCGTTGGAGCATTAAATGCCACGAATTTTGCTCTCTCTTTCCTCTATCCTATATATACTTAGAGTGCTGCATTCATAGCATTCAAGGTTGATATTTATTGAAGTTTAGATATCAAAGAGAAGCAATTAATTCTCATTCAAAGCTCATTCATTCCATTCAAGAATCTCTCCCTCACTCTTATTTCAAAAGAGAGATTCATTGATTGTGAGCCTTCCAAGCCAAGTGCTTGATTCTAGGTCACCAACATCCACCTAGGCTTCCATTGCTGATCTACATCTTGGAGCTAGGGTTTGGTGCCTTCATCTTCCCCAAAATCCTTCTTGCCCTAAAATCGTAAGTTTTACTCAAGGCATAGGATTTTGTCGGTAAGTTCGTATTTCATTTACATTGATATAACAAGTGTTTTTCTCTCGGTTGTGAGAGTTTGTTTGTGATCCCGGGTTGTGGGAGTCACAATTTCATTTGTGCATGATTTGATCTTGTAGAGGTTTTCTACAAGTATTTCATAGTGCAAATTTGAGGTAGAGGTTTCTAACTCAAGTAGCCGGAGGGGATCCGGGTGTTTGGGACGTAGGATCACCGGGAACAAGTCGGGGAGACTTGGGTGGATCCGAACCCGTTCATATCGTTTTGTTTGCGATTGCATTTCTTTGTTGTCACATTTACATTTCCACATTGTTGGTTGAAGTTTGCAAGATAATTAGGAATTATCTTCTTAATTATTTTAAAGTACTATTCACCCCCCTCTAGTACTTGTGCCGTAGCTACGTAGGGTATTACATTTGGTATCAGAGCCAAGTACCTAGCTATGTCTTCCAACGACAACAAGACCGTACGTCCACCTTCAGACTACATCACCTTCAGGAACCGTGAAGGAGCTTCTTCGGTGATGGAAGGACACTCCTCGACGAGGCCTCCTTTCTTCAACGGTACCAACTACAGGTACTGGAAATGCCAGATGGAAACTTTCCTCTGGAGTGCTTCATTGTGGAGAGCCACATTGACGGAGTACGTCGAGCCCGAAGAAGAAGATTTCGCGAAATGGACTACCGCGGAGGTCGCCGCGGAGGTAAGCAATGCTAAGGCAATGAACGCCTTGCAATGTGCTTTGGAGCCCGAGGACTTCAACAAGATATGCACATGTAAGAGTGCATATCAAATCTGGAACTCCCTCCTCATCTTGCATGAAGGAACGAGTAGGGTAAGAGACTCTAAACTCGTAGTTGTAAATAAAGATTACGAATTATTTCATATGCAACAGGGTGAGAAGATGAAGGAGTACTACGCTCGCTTCGTTGACATCACCAACGAGTTGGAGGCTCTTGGAAAGACCTACACCCAAAAGGAGAAAGTCTCGAAGATCATCGATGGACTTCCTTCTTGTTGGGAGAAACGTATCTTCGCCATCGAGGAAGGTAATGACATGAGTAAGTATACCGTTATTCAACTAATGGATACCTTGATGTCATATGAGGTATGCAAGGATAGCAAACTAAAGTTGCAGGACAAGATGAAGTCCTACTTGAAGCAAGATGAGCCAAAGAAAAAGGCGATTGCGTTCAAGGCCGCTCCATCCACATCCACATCTACCGATGATGAAGAATTGAAAGAAGAATTGGACTTGGAGTCCATTGCCCTCATGGCAAAGAAGTTCAACCGGTTCTTCCGGAAAGGTAATTTTAAGAACAAGTCTAAATTTAGTTCTTCTAACGCCTCCGCTCCTTTGTGTTTCAAATGCAACAAGCCAGGACATATGAAAGCGGATTGTCCTCAAAACAAACACAAGGAGAAGTGGAAGGCGAAAATGTTCGACAAGTCCAAGAAGTACAAGAAAGGGCACAAGAAAGGGCTTGTCGGGACATTCACCGACTCCGAGGATTCATCAAGTGGAGAGTCGGATGATGAACAAGTGGAGCAAGCACACATGTGCTTCATGGCTAGAGAAGAGCATGATCAAGAGTCTTCCTCCAATGATAGCGAGGATAAAGGCGATGAGGTAACTATGGACGATCTTAGATTAGCTAATGAGCAAATTTGGTCTAAATATTCTAAATTAGTAAATAGATATACTAAAACCAAAGATGAGTTAGTTAGTCTCCAAACCTCGCCTAAATCTATCGTCATCAACAACGACACCGTTGTTGAAGACTTGAGAAATGAGATTGAAAATCTCAAGTCTCAACTTGAACATGTTCGCATTGAGGATTCGAAAGAACACAAGATAGCGGATTTAACTTCTCAAAACTCAACTTTGAGTATTGAGAATGAAAATCTCAAATCTCGTGTTTATGTGCTCACATCGCAAGTATCCACTTTGGATGCTTTTATGCGTTCTCTCACCGAGAAATATGAGTGCACATTGGGCCGAATTAACAAATTCAATAAGGGTAAGGACCATTTGGATAAAATCCTAAATGACTTACTTTCGGCCAATCACCACATTGGCTTGGGGTATAAGATGGGAAATTCATCCAAGTCGTCTACTACCTTTGTTAGGCCAACTTCCGATGCCTCAACGAGTGGTAGCAAACACTCTATTGATAGTTCATCTACCAATGGTGCTTCCACCTCGTACACACCCTCATTTGGAAAGAAACCCACTTTGTGTGGACCTCCAAGGAAGGGTCATGCTTTTATGTACACCAATACCATGCCATGTAGGAACACACATCCTAATCCACATGTTCACACATATGATGATTTTTATGCACCACGTCCATGGGCACGTGCACACCAAGTGAGACACCCTCACACACATGTTCCTCCACATGCATATGTTCACCCACACCATCATATGAACAAGTATCATCATGCACCATTTCATCATGTGCCATATGCCTATCCACGACATGCATCACGTAGAAATCAACCACGCATGCATGCTCCCAATAGGAATAGGGCTCCCAAAATCTTCACTATTTGGAGCCCGAAGAAGACAAGCATGAATGAAAAACACACTTACATGAATTCAAATTTTATGAATGTCGTGCATAATGATGATTTCATTGGGAAGTCTAAGTCCAATTGGACTTGGCTTCCAAAGGTCTAATCTTAAGGACCCAATGACCTTGGGTACCATGGAATGATATGTTTATCTTTAGGTACTCAAGAAAAAGAAACGGAGCAACAAATCCAAATTAGCTCCAAGAATAATTGGATATTCGATAGAGGGTGTTCAAAACACATGACGGGTGACGCTCAATTGCTCTCCGGAGTGGTGCCCATTGCAATTGGAAACCGCGTCGTCTTTGGAGGCAACGAGAGCGGAACCATCATTGGTGTTGGTAAAGTAGGTAACCCTTCTAAACCACTAATAAGTGATGTTTACCTTGTTAAAGGTTTAAACCACAATCTTATTTCAATAAGCCAACTTTGTGACAAAGGTTACAAAGTTAGCTTTGCGAAAGGAATGTGCCATATTTTGAATAAACTTACTAATGATGTATTATTCTTTGGCACACGCCATAAGGATATCTATATATTAGATCTTTCAAAATCACATAAACAATGTCTCATTGCCAATACAAGTGAACAGCACTTATGGCACAGACGTTTTGGTCATGTGAACTTTGGAACACTTTTTAAGCTTTCCAAGTTAAATTCTATTAAAGGATTTCCTAAGCTTGTCTTCCAAAAGAAAAGCTTTTGTGACTCGTGTCAACGAGGCAAGCTTCCAAAATCTTCATTTAAACCTAAGAAAAGCATTTCATCTAAGCGGCCTCTAGAGCTATTACATCTAGATCTTTTTGGGCCAACTAGAGTTGCTTCATTAGGAAATGCACGATATGGACTTGTCATCGTTGATGACTTTTCTAGATTTACTTGGGTATTTTCCTTAAGTAATAAAAATGATGCTTTTGAAAACTTCACAATATTTGTTAAGAAAGTACAAAATCTCATTGGAACCACCATTGTCACTATTCGTAGTGATCATGGAGGGGAATTTGAGAATGAGCCTTTCTCAAATTTTTGTGATGAAGTTGGATTACTCACACTTTTTCTTTCCCTCGTGCACCTCCTCAAAATGGTGTTGTTGAGAGGAAGAATAGGACGCTAGTGGAATGTGCTCGCACTATGCTTGATGATAGCCAACTTGGCCATCAATTTTGGGCGGAAGCGGTACATACCGCTTGCTATGTGTTTAATAGAATACTTTTGAGGCCCGGCACCAAACAAACTTGTTATGAATTGTTGTTTAGTAGATTGCCTTAAGTTAAACATTTTCGTGTTTTTGGTGCAAAATGTTTTATTAAAAACACGTAAGGTAGTTTGGACAAATTTGATCCAAGATCCGATGAGGGGATATTTGTTGGATATTCCTCCCATAGCAAAGCCTACCGGATATACAACAAAAGAACCTCAACCATCGAGGAAGCACTTCATGTTTCTTTTAATGAAGGTTTTGTCCCTACTAGAATTACTAATGATGATGACTCCATGGATGTCTTATGTGATTCTATTGGTAATTCTAATTCTATTGATTCTAATGTTACTAACCCTACTAATGAATCTTTTGAGAATGTTTCTAGTGATCTGGGAATTCCCAAACAGCTTCATACCGTTCGTGACCATCCCCATGAGCAAGTCATTGGCAACATCCTTGATAGTGTCAAGACGAGATCTCAAGTCAACTACTTCGCTCATTGTGCCTTTGCCTCCTCGATAGAGCCAAAGAATATTAACGAAGCGTGCGAAGATAGTGCTTGGATCCTTGCTTTGGAGGAGGAACTCATTCAATTCGAGAGGAATGAGATTTGGGAGCTTGTTCCATTGCCTTCGAAGAACCACACCGTTATAGGAACGAAGTGGATTTTCAAGAACAAGATCGACGAAAACCAAATCATCGTCCGGAACAAAGCTCGGTTAGTTGCTCAAGGCTACCGTCAAGAGGAAGGTATTGATTTCGAAGAATCCTTTGCTCCGGTAGCTAGATTAGAATCTATTAGATTATTATTATCTTTTGCATGCCATAAAGATTTTAAACTCTTTCAAATGGATGTAAAAAGTGCGTTTTTAAATGGAGATGTTGTTGAGGAAGTTTACGTTTCTCAACCTCTGAGTTTTATTAATGAAAAATTTCCAAATCATGTTTTCCAACTTAAGAAAGCACTTTACGGTTTGAGACAAGCTCCTCGAGCTTGGTATGACCGTCTAAAGAATTTTCTTTTGGATTTGGGTTTTAAAATGGGAGAAGTTGATTCGACATTATTTGTTAAGTATTCGAATAATGATATAATTTTAGTTCAAATTTACGTTGATGATATCATTTTCGGTGCTACTAACTTCACTCTTTGCGAAGAGTTTTCTAATGTGATGAAGGATCAATTTGAGATGAGCTACATGGGTGAGCTCAAATATTTCTTAGGTCTCCAAATTCGCCAAATGAACGATGCAATCTTCATCCACCAAACCAAGTACACGGTGGAGTTGCTAAAGCGATTTGGAATGGAGAATGCCTCCGGGAAGAAGACTCCAATGATCACCACTACGCATCTTGATAAGGATTCGGGCGGTAAAGATGTAGACATTCGTCTATATCGAGGTATGATAGGTAGTTTACTATATCTTACCGCAAGTAGACCCGATATTATGTTTGCCGTATGTGTATGTGCTCGTTATCAGTCTCAACCTAAGGAATCTCACTTAGTAGCGGTAAAATGAATTTTCCGTTATTTAAGTTACACACTTGACTTCGGATTACTTTATCCAAAGTCTAGCACATATGAGTTAATCTTATATAGTTACGCAGATTATGCGGGATGCAAATCCGACAGGAAAAGTACTAGTGGCACTTGCCATTTTATAGGAAATTCTCTTGTCTCTTGGTTTTCCAAGAAGCAGAATTCCGTATCACTTTCAATCACCGAGGCGGAATATATTGCCGCCGGTGCCGCATGTGCTCAGGTTTTTTGAATGAGACACACTCTGAAAGACTTTGGTATAAACTGTGATACTTGTCCTATCATGGTGGACAACCAAAGTGCAATATATCTCTCTAAGAATCCGGTACACCATTCCCGTTCTAAACACATAGATGTCCGACACCATTTCTTAGATGATCATGTTGCTAAAAAGGACATCATTTTAGTGTACGTTGAAACCCAGAAGTAAATCGCCTATATTTTCACGAAACCCCTAAAGGAAGACTCCTTTGTGCGGTTGCGTTGAGAATTGGGGATTATGGGTGAATCCGAGATTTAGGATTCATATTTTGTTCAATAATCTTGCATGCTATTAAATTTCGTTATATTTGCTCATGCTAGAATTATTGAGATTTTCTGGATTTTTAGGTTGAATTTTCGGAATTTACGCTCGATTTATTCATGAACGTCAAATTTAAGATTTTCGATGTTTAATGGGATAGTATAATGATTAATGAGAGTATTACGATGTTTCATCCAAGTGCGATTAGGAGAGAACTCAAAATTTCAAATTCTAAAATTTTTGGACTCTTTTAGTCGGTTCATGTTCATTGACCGACCGACTAGATTGCGTTCTAGTCGGTCAGTGAATGAATGCAGACCGACTAACTCAAGCCCTAAATTTGGCTTCAGTTACTGTTTGCACTTAATCGGTTCAAGCTCATTTGCCGACCGACTAGATCGTCATTTAGTCGGTCAGTGCTTGAACTGTGACCGACTAAATGCAACAGGGACTGCTTTGTCTTTTCGACTTCCTGTCGACTTAAACTCTCTCAGACCGAATTCTTCCCATTCTAGTCGGTGCGAAATTATCTCCCAGCTCAAAAACCCTTCAACTCCTCCTCTCCTTCCACCGTCGATCGTCGTTTCCGGCCATCTCTTCCGTCGCAGATCTCTCTCATCTCCTCCTGTCGACCTAGGTATCCTCCTCTCAGCTCCTAGGGTTTGATTTCTGCGTCTAGGGTTAGGTTCATTCGGTTTAGGGTTGTGCTAGGGTTTCGGCCTAGGGTTTTAGTTTTTGATCTCGTTTGATTGCGTTGTCTCGTCACGATTATGGCGAATACACGTATCCCAATGGAACCCACTCGTCCGTCACCTATGACCGTAGAGTCTCCGTCTACGGACCCCCCGCAAACCAAACGTCGATAAAAAACGACCCATCCTTCATCTTCTTCGCCTCCTTTTAAGCGAAAGAGGACGACGACCGCTAAGCCCAGAGCCCAATCTCAGCCCAAGACCAAGCCAGTTTCCTTACGTGCTCCCACTCCTCCCGGTGCTTCGGATTCCGACACCGAGTATATTCCGGAGACCGAGCGTACCACTAGGGCTCCTACTCCACCCCGATCTAGCACTCGTCGGCCTAAGGGGAAGGCTCCCATGCCAGTTGGCGGTGTCGATATCTCGCTATGTCGCGATGACCCGATGTGTCTCGCGGCATACAACCGTATCGAGCACTGTCCGCTGTTATTGGAGCACTTCGTTCAGTTCTCTGACTTCCCCCACCTAGCCAATCTTCTGTCGTATAGCGGTCTCCTTGACTACCTTTTCCATGACCCTAAGGCAAACCCACACCCTTACCCCCGTCTAGTCAAGCTATTTTACGCGAACCGTGTCCGGGGTCAGTACGACGAGACCCATTCCATTGAGACGACTGTCTTGGGGACACCGATTGTCCTCACGGCAGAAATCTTAGGGGATTTGATTGGTGTCTCCTCGTCTGGCCTCCTTCCAGTTGATATCTCTGTCGATGACATTTCTAACCTTGACCAGGCCATGCTCTCTGAGATTTTCCATGTCATCCCTCCCGCCATGATTGGCGTCCCATCCAAATCCTTCAAGCCTAACGCTTGGGTCTTGAATCTTATTCTAAAGTCGTGCCTCCTTCCGAAGTATGGCTCATCGAGCTTGCCATCCCAGCCATGTCTTAAGCTGATCTACCTCTCTTCATGGGGAGCGAGATCAATTGGGCTAGGATTATTCTTGACAAGATGGATTCCTTCGAGTGTATTAGGAAGTCCACTAAATCAGCTCATATTCCATACCCCTGCCTTCTGACACACGTCTTCCGTCACTTCCAGGTCCCTCTCCCTCCTGATGACGAGCGTCCCCTTGGTCCTCCTCTGAATGCGACGGCCGTCAAGAAGTCTCTTGCGGCGCTCTGTCACGTTCAAAAGACGACCCCCTTCAGCTTCTGCTTCAGCTTCTGCCCCTCCTCCTACTCTTGCTGAGTTCGCTGTTTCCTTGATACGTGTGGAGTCTCGTGTCTCTAGGTCTGAGGAGATGCTCTCTCGCATCTGCCGTCACCTTGGCATTGAGGTTCCTCCATCTGTTTCTGACGATAAGGAGATGGATGAGGATGAGCTCCAGGAGCTCGTTGGATCTGCCGCTCGTGCCCCTGAGGGTACGTTTGCTCATGCTGCTGCTACGACTATCGGTGCCCCCGAGAGCACACCTGCTGCCACCATTCCTCCGGTGGATACTTTTTTGTCTGGTGCTCCCGAGGCCACTCCCGTAGCGACTTTACCTTCTGTGGACACTCCTGCTGACCCAGTGACCACCACCCCTCCTGCAGAGCCTGCTGCTGCTGCTGACCCTGCCTCTGCCTCCTGAGCTTTCTTGGAGGACTCTCCCGATGCACTTTGGATGATAGATCTTGTAGTGAGAGTGTGGGTTAGGATAGTCTGGGTGGTGATGCATTTTGATGTATTTTGATGTATTTTAGATGGATTTCTGTATGTTTTGAGATACTTCGATATCTGTTATGATATATGTGTATGATGTGCCCCGATCTGAGGATCGTTATTATGTATGTTGTCAGATGTATCCCTTTTGATTATATATATATATATATACATCGATGTTGTCATTTACCTTCGTGTGCACATTATTTAATTTTATTTGTCTCTGATGTTGACTTCGTCGCTCGACGATTAAATCTTGATTTAATAAAAATTATTTCTATGAAAACATAGAATTGTTTTTCATGCACTTAATTCATCAAGAATGTTGATATTGGAGAGTATATTCCATAACTTAATTCGTGAAATTAATTTGAGTTTTGATGATTTTATTTTTCGATTATCGACTATTGTCTCGTCGATACGCTTTAATTTGATTCGTATTTTCCTTTGGTGTCATTTGGACCATGGTCGTATTCTACGACTCACGTGCTTTTATTTGAAGCCATTGTTGTTGTCGTTGTTCTCCTCCCACACTTTTTGCTAATGCCAAAGGGGGAGAGAATTAATAATGACAATGTGCTAAATGATAATTTAAAGCAATTTTCCAAGAATCTAGTTTGATATGTTAGATTCAGGGGGAGTTAAGATATAAAAATGGATTTCAAATCCGATATTTCAATTATTGAATTCTCAATTTTTACTTTACTCGTCTGCTTGATGCGTATGATTAATATTTATTTTGGAATTAACGTGTCATCAATGCAGGGGGAGTAAGTAAATTTCATTTGAATCATTATTTTTGATTATTATTTATGTTGGTTTGTCATCACCAAAAAGTGGGAGAATGTTGAGTATTGATTCCCCGGATTTGGTTTTGATGATGAACAAACATAAATATCGTGAACTAACTCTTTGTGAGCGCAGTTATGGAGATCGTCACCAAATTTCTATGAACATCCAAAGCGACGTCTCAAGACTTCTTAAAGCACGTGAACGTGTGCTTGAAGCTTCGTTGAAGCTCAAGGACCATTATTGAAGTCATGAAGATTCGATTGAAGATTTTGAAGACTGTTCGTCAAGTTTTATTTTTAGTCTTCTAGCTTCGTTTTGTAGATTGTTAAGCCTTGAGTAGGTCTTACGTTTTAATCTTCATAATGCTCCTATCTTAGAGCTAGGATCTTAGTAGAAGCCCATACAATCTTTCCCGAAGCTTAACGCTTCTTATCGCGGCTTCCTGTGCATGTTAATTGGTTCAAGAAGAAGAACCAACCGACTAGATGGCAATCTAGTCTGTCGGCAAAGCTTCTTGAACCGACTAGAATGCCTTCTCAATTTCAAGCTCTTTACTGTTTACAGTTAGTCGGTCAAAGAAGGTTCACCGACCGACTAGTTGTGAAACTAGTCGATTAGGAATCCTTCTTAGACCGACTAGTTGAGCTTCTACTGTATAGCCTAAGTTACTGTTTATCGTTAGTCGGTCAAAGTACATTTGTCGACCGACTAGTTGATGAACTAGTCGGTTAGACTTTGTTCTTAGACCGACTAATTCATCTTGAGTTCAGCCTTCTCTATTTCACCTGTTAGTCGGTCAAAGTTGACTCACCGACCGACTAGTTGTGAAACTAGTCGGTTGGCAAGTCTTCTTGGACCGACTAGTTAGTCATTCCCTGAACTTCACTTCTTGGCTGTTCACCTCTTAGTTGGTTCATGTTGTTTCACCGACCGACTAGTTGATGAACTAGTTGGTCAGTGATCCTTCTTTGACCGACTAGTCTGCTTCAGAATAGAGCCGTTGGAGCATTAAATGCCACGAATTTTGCTCTCTCTTTCCTCTATCCTATATATACTTGGAGTGCTGCATTCATAGCATTCTAGGCTGATATTTATTGAAGTTTAGAGATAAAAAAGAAGCAATTAATTCTCATTCAAGAATCTCTCCCTCACTCTTATTTCAAAAGAGAGATTCATTGATTGTGAGCCTTCCAAGCCAAGTACTTGATTCTAGGTCACCAACATCCACCTAGGCTTCCATTGCTGATCTACATCTTGGAGCTAGGGTTTGGTGCCTTCATCTTCCCCAAAATCCTTCTTGCCCTAAAATCGTAAGTTTTACTCAAGGCATAGGATTTTGTCGGTAAGTTCGTATTTCATTTACATTGATATAACAAGTGTTTTTCTCTCGGTTGTGAGAGTTTGTTTGTGATCCCGGGTTGTGGGAGTCACAATTTCATTTGTGTATGATTTGATCTTGTAGAGGTTTTCTACAAGTATTTCATAGTGCAAATTTGAATTAGAGGTTTCTAACTCAAGTAGCCGGAGGGGATCCGGGTGTTTGGGACGTAGGATCACCGGGAACAAGTCGGGGAGACTTGGGTGGATCCGAACCCGTTAATATCGTTTTGTTTGCGATTGCATTTCTTTGTTGTCACATTTACATTTCCGCATTGTTGGTTGAAGTTTGCAAGATAATTAGGAATTATCTTCTTAATTATTTTAAAGTACTATTCACCCCCCTCTAGTACTTGTGCAGTAGCTACGTAGGGCATTACATGGAATGCCAAATATTTCTTTCAAACACAAACATTTTTGTGATGCTTGTCAACAAGGAAAAATGGACAAATCTTCTTTTAAATCAAAGGACGTTATCTTAACAAAGAGACCATTAGAACTCTTACACTTAGATTTGTTTGGTCCTTCAAGAGTAGCTTCTTTGAATAGAAGTAGATATGCATTTGTCATTGTTGATGATTATTCAAGATATACTTGGGTTATATTCTTACAAAACAAGAATGATGCGTTTGAAGAATTTTCAATATTTAGTAAAAAAATACAAAAAATCAAATCCTCTAACATTGTCACTATTCGTAGTGATCATGGAGGAGAATTTGAAAATGACTCTTTTACCAAGTTTTGTAATGAAAATGGCATTACTCACAATTTTTCTTTTCCTCGTGCTCCTCCTAAGAATGGTGTAGTAGAAAGGAAAAATAAAACTTTACAAGAATGCGCAAGAACAATTCTTTGTGATAGTAAGTTACTAAAATATTTTTGGGCTGAAGCTATCGCAACTGCTTATTACATTATGAATAAAGTTCTTATAAGGCCATTGCTTAATAAAACTTGTTTTGAATTATTCTTTAATCGCATTCCTTGTGTATCATATTTTAAAGTGTTTGGATGTAAATGTTTCATTCTTAATACTAAGGTTGCACTTGATAAATTTGATTCAAAATCTGATGAAGGTATTTTTATTGGATACTTAACACGTAACAAAGCCTACAGAGTATATAACAAAAGAACTTCAACAGTTGAAGAATCACTACATGTTACATTTGATGAGAATCCCTCATCTAATTCTCCCATCATAGATAATGAAGAGAATATATTACCTTTATCTAATTCTTTAGATAATATTAAACTTGATGAAATTGATGCTACTAAACCTTCTGTTGAGTCTATTTCAGATAATACAGATCTTCCTAAGGCATTTGCACAAATTCCGAATCATCCATCAGAATTAATCATTGGAGATATTACAGATGGAGTTAAAACTCGTCGTCAAATAGAACACATAATGCATTGTGCTTTCCTTTCAACCATTGAACCAAAGAACATCAAGGATGCATGTGAAGACAGTTCATGGATTATTGCTATGCAGGAAGAACTCAATCAATTTCAATGAAATGATGTTTGGGAATTAGTTTCCAGACCAACAGATCATTCAATTATTGGTACCAAGTGGGTATTCAAAAATAAATTGGATGAATCTGGTCAGGTAATTAGAAACAAGGCACGATTGGCTGCACAAGGTTCTAATCAAGAAGAAGGTATTGATTATGATGAAACCTATGCACCAGTTGCACGTCTTGAGTCTATTAGAATGTTGTTACATTTGCATATTTTAAAGATTTTAAATTATTTCAAATGGATGTCAAAATTGCTTTTTAAAATGGTTTTCTCAAGGAGGAAGTTTATGTTGAACAACCTCCTGGTTTTATTCATGAAAATTTAGAAAATCATGTTTTCAAATTGAAGAAAGCTTTATATGGTCTCAAACAAGCACCTCGTGCTTGGTATGAAAGACTTAAAAGCTATCTTTTAAATTCTGGTTATTCAATTGGTAAAATAGATTCCACCTTATTTATTAAGAACATTAAATCTGACATAATCATTATTCAAATATATGTTGATGATATTATTTTTGGTTCTACTAATGAATCTCTTTGTCTAGATTTCTCTAAGATTATGCAGAAAGAATTTGAGATGAGTCACATGGGTGAACTCAATTACTTCCTCGGTCTTCAAATCAAACAATTGAAGGAAGGAATCTTCATTCACCAAAGCAAGTATTCTAAAGAACTCATCAAGCGTTTTGGTTTAGAAAGTTCTGCAGAAAAATGTACTCCAATGAGTACATCTACTTCTCTCGACAAATATTTAAATGGTAAGAGTGTTGATCAACATCTTTACAGAGGTATGATTGGCTCTCTACTCTATTTAACTGCTAGTAGACCAGACATTATGTTTTCAGTATGTTTATGTGCACGTTTTCAGGCAGATCCTAAAATTTCACATCTAACTGCCGTAAAAAGGATTATTAGATATGTTAAGCACACTTCTGATTTTGGTTTATTTTATCCCAAATCAAGCACATTTGATTTATTATCCTATAGTGATGAATATTTTGCTGGTTGCAAATCAGATCGTAAAATTACCAGTGGTACATGCCACTTTTTAGGTCATGCTTTAGTTTCTTGGTTTAACAAAAAGCAAAACTCTGTTTCATTATCTACAACCGAAGCAGAATATATTGCCGCTGGTTTAGCATGTGCTCAAATCTTGTGGATGAAACAAACTATTTCAGACTATGGTATTGATTGCTCTACTTGCCCTATTATGTGTGATAATACTAGTGCTATTAATCTTTCTAAAAATCCTGTGCATCATTCTCGTACAAAACATATTGATGTACGTCATCATTTTCTAGATGATCATGTTCAGAAAGGAGATATTGTTCTTAATTTATAGTTACTGAACATCAGACTGCTGATATTTTGATTAAACCGTTGAAAGAAGAGACTTTTATTAAACTTCGCAGGAATTTGGGAATAATTAGTGAATCGGACTTATGACACATTCTTATTTTTATTTTTAGAATTTGTTTCAAATTCTTTCAAATTTTTTGGCTGTTTTTTAAAATTGGTCGACCAATTCACCAATATTGGTCGCCAATTGTCGATTTTTATTATTATTTCGGTAACTGCTTTGTCTTCCCGCTTATTCTCGTTACCCGTTCCCTCCATTTTTTTCGTTTCCAAACTGAACTCATCCTTTCGTTTTCAAATTTGCGTGGGTTCAGTTTTCAAAACTCCTCTGCCGATTGAACAAATTCAGTTTCCCAAACTTCCCTTAATTGACTTTATTCTTCCTATTTAATTCGTACCTAGGGACTCTCATCCAAAATATCTATCAAGGCTCATCTCATTTCCCCTCATATCATTTCCCAAGGCCCCGTCCTTTCTTCCCCACATCCACAGACTTGCCGTCCTTTCTCAATCAATCATTTTTTACGTTGGTTGCTACTTATCCATTGCTTTTGTGATGTTCTGTTCTTTGTTAATTATTTTTGTTGTCGACTTGTTCTATGTTTGGGTTATGTTCTGTGGACTTTGCCTTGGATTTCTAATCAACTAGTGTTGTCTTGTCCTTATGTTACAAACTAGTGTTGTCTTGTCCTTATGATGCCAATTAGATTCTGTGGTTATAAATTTGTAATACCAATACTCCTTATGTTACTTATTCCTTATGTTACAAATTTGTAATACCAATACTTATAATTTGTAATACCAATTAGATTCTGTGGTGATTTCATTATGAGTGTTGTCTGCAAACATTTTTTTAAAAAACTATTTAAAATCATTTTTGTCTGTTGTTATTTGAATCACAAGTAATTCTGCATTTATTACCTCTAGGCATGCTATCAAAATTACTTTATTCGTTTGATCTTTTATGCCATACTGTGTGTAGCAATTTCAATTTGTACACAAGCGCATCAGCATCAAATTTTTTTCAGTACGACATTTAGCAAACATAGTAACATACATGTCGTTTTTTTATTTTTGTCTAACTGATATGTCCTTTATATATTATATTTTTTTGCACTGTTCCAATGAGGTCCGTGGCTATGTATAAACCTCACTCCTTGATGGTACAAGACATAACCTTGGCTCTTGTTGCTTTGTTCTGTACCTTTCATTATTTTCCTGGACTGCTCACTTATTCGGCCTCCACATTGTATTTTCCTCCAACTATTATCGGCCCATATACTCTATTAGGCCTACAACTCATTTTTCCACCAATGACCAACTTTTGTTCATTATTTTTACGGTTTTTGCTGCTACTAATATTTCACTCTTATTTTTTTAACTAATCTATTTTTTGCCTCTTTTTGAGGATTCCAAAGGGGGAGAATATATTTTATCTACTCAGGGGGAGTATCCACATATTTAGGGGGAGTATATCTGATATGTTCAATTTTAACGATATATATTTTTCATGTTTGTCATCATCAAAAAGGGGGAGAATGTTGGAATTTCATAATTCCATATTTCTATTCCCATATGGTTTTTGATATGACAAACACATCCAGTGCTATTAACTCTATGTATGCAGATACAAATCAATGCTAAGTTCCACACAATCAGATATCTTCATGCGTATTCAAACAGATATATCATAGTTCATGAAGCTGGAAAGGCAAAGGCACCTACATCCACAACTTGGATATATAATCACTTGATACGGATCCCCTGCAAAGAAGCTTCTCAGATTCAGTTGCAGATGCAGTCCTATCTACGGCTTTATGTATTCAATGTAAAATTTTCTTTATTAGAGTCACAAAGCCTTGTGATAATATGTCTTAATTATCTAGGTTTCATTACTCAGAGATCTACTCTTCCCAATTTCGAAAATTCGTAAATTTGAAAATTGGCAACCAATAACCACATTTTGGTCGACCAATTTTAAACCTTCGAATTTGACTATGGGATTACATATGCTAACTCCCATAACCGTGTAGATTCTGGAACTGTCTTCCAACGGTCAAAATTCCCTCTCTAAATTTTGGTCGACCATTGTGGTCATTTTGGTCGACCAATTTCAGAACTATCCGTTTTGACCCCAAATTTTCAGGGACGGTTCATGACCATTTTCCAACGTTACTTACACTTCTCAACAATCCCAAAACACTATAAATAAAGGGGTAGACCCTCTCTTTCATGACACACACAACTTTCCTCTTTCTCTATTTTCTAGAATTGTTGATTCTAAGCAATCTTGCCTTAGTTGTTCTCATTCTCATTTGTAAGAAGAAATCCATAGATTTCTCTCTTCTTATGAGAACGGAAGAACTTCAAGATTCTTAATCATAGATCGTTTGAGAATTGAAGTTTTCTTCCTTAAAGCAATTTTGTCTTTTTCAACATCATTTTGGAAAGTTGTTTGTGTTCATAATTGCAAGAAGAAATCGATAGATCTCTCTCTTCTTTTATGAACCAGAGAACTTCAAGTATTGTTCTTCATTACATATCATACACATCTTGAAGTCTCTCTCTAAACACCATCCTTGAATTTCATTCTAAATTCATAACGAGGCTATATGTGTTTTTTCTATTTCATTATTTAACAGGTTTGAATCTCTATTTAGAGATTGTACAAAGTTTGGAACACGGAGAGTATCCCCATTTTTGTATGTTTGTACTTGCGGGGCAAGTGATTATAGTGGATTGAAAATCTCTACTTGGAGTAGAGGACTGGAGTAGGATCAAGAGGATCCGAACCAGGATAAATCTCTGTGTTTGCGATTGATTTATTTTCAGTACTTATCATTTTATTTCTGTGCCATCTTTGCAAATATTAGTAACGTTTTATTTGCAACATTTTTTTATATACACTATTCACCCCCCTCGAGTGTATTGATCCATACAGGTCAAGGTGGCCAAATGGCCCGCCGGCCCGGCCCGGTCAACTCGGGCCAGGCCGTTGACCAGGCCCGGCCCGCCGGGCGGGCCGGGCATTTTCCCGGCCCTTGGCCCGCCGGGCTGGGCCGGCCCGGCCCGGAAGTCCGCCCGGCTCGCCCGGCCTGCCTCCCCTTCCCAACAGCCATTTTATGGCTGTTGGGGGGTTTTTTTGGTCATTTTGACCAAAATACCCTCCCAACAGCTATAAACAGCTAAATTGGGGGGGGTATTTTGGTCAATTTTGACCAAAATGACCAAAAAACAGCCCCAACAGCCATAAAACGGTCATATTGGAGGGTTATTTTGGTCTTTTTGGGCTTAAGAAATCCTATAAATACCCCACCCATTCTTACCAATATCTTCACAATTCTAAAATTCTCTACTCTCAAATTTCTCTATATTCTCAAGATATTGCTCTCATCTCACGGCGCTCTCAAGATACGGCTGCTACCTATAAACTTCCGCATCTCAAGTTTCAAGCTCCGTCTCCTGCAACCGACTCAGGGATCCGATCAGCTGCTAGACTGCTACCTCACTGCGGCTCTATCTGCAATCAGGTTCTATTTATTATTAAATTAGCATAATGGCCGGATCAAACAACCCACGTAGATCTGTTACCGCTAATTTTAACACTGAAGAATATGGTTTTTTTTCAAAATTTGCTGAACAACCCTATTGAATCACCGGACTTTCTGGAAATGACTCCAAATGAACAACAAGAATGGAACGATCGTAATCGCCCCATAGTGGGTACACAAGGATTTTCTGCTTCTGCACACACTTCCACCCCTTCTACTACTGCTGGCCCCACTGCTTCACAAGCAACCCAAAGAAGAAAACAGAAATCTGCTGTTTGGGATAACTATTCACTAGAAACAGTGCCTGGAAAAGGACTTAGGGCTTTTTGCAAAATCTGTAGATCAGATTTCAATTGCGCAAGATTTCAAGGCTTAAAGAAGATGTAGTTGAAGTGGCGGAATGTGCAAAGGACTGGTTTCATGCTGAAGACCGCACGCAAGATAAAAAGGACCTTTCAGAAGATTTTGAGGATGAAGCGACTGACGATGAATGATTTTCTTTTTTTTCATGTATTGTTATTTTCTATCTTGTATTAGCTTGTAGAAGTCCTATGTGTTGGCCATTGTACGAGGGGTAAGGCTGGCCAATGTAAGTCACCCCTCAAAAAAATTTTAATTAATGAAATTTAAAGGTTCAACCCGGGACCTTCGTGAATTTCGGGCTAAATTATCTGACTTAGTTTAATAAATAATATAAGTAAATTTAATTTTTTTTAAACTTTATAAAATTTTTTATATCGGTCTTATAAATTTTTTAAAACTTTAATATCATTCTAAACTTATTTTTACTTCTTTAGAACAAGTTATAAGTAATAAAAAATTTGTTCTAAATAAGAAAACATTAGATAACAAGTATTTAAATTTTTAAAAAAAATATATAAGACGTTTAAAATATTTTACCACTTTTAAAAAAATTTATAATGAGTTAATATTATTTTTACAGATTTTTTAAAATTTTTCTATTTTTTTAATTTTTTTAACACTTTAAAAACGGGCCGGCCCGGGCCCGGCCCGCTTGGCCCGTAGCCTGCCTGGCCGCGGGCCGCGGGCCGGGCCTGGGGGGTTTCCACCACCCCCCGGCCCGGCCCGGCTTTTAATTCAGGCCTGGGCCGGGCCGGCCCGTTGGCCGCCTTGACATACAGGCTAAAATTACATCTTTATCATTTTATGATTTTTCTGGATTTTTCTGGATTTTTTCATATTTAATTAGCTGACTAATCAATGGTATTGGTCGACTAATACTCCAGAATTAATTATATATATAAGATTTGGTTAAATATTAAATATTTTTTAAAATTGTTTTTATTCGGTCAAAACCGAATGTCATCATGACATGACATCCAAATTCAAAATTTTTAGAGTTTCCCTCTCCTAAATTCATTAAAAGTACTAAGTACAGAAGTACTTGGCCTTTTTTTACACCATCACTTACACAAAGTACAAGAGTACTTTATAGTGAACCATTCTTTAATTTTGGTCCTTCCCTAGGCATCAATGCGTCAGCCCTCTTTTGACCGAAAATATTTTTTTAATTAAATTTTTGAATTTTTCCGCCTCTTTCCCAACCAATTAAGTTTTCAATACAAATTAGTCGAGTAATAAGCCGCCCTAGTCGACTAATCGCTGAAGAACACGATTTTCCAGAGCCATTTTTAGTGCGAATTTTGATCCGTTTCTTGATCTGTTTTGATCAGGTTTTCTTTCCCTGTAAGCTTTCCTAGTAATTAGGAAACATTTCAGTAACTTCTTAGGAGTTATCAACACGTTTTTTGAAGATTCAAATTCAAATTTCCATCTTCAATTTTCTCTTTAAATAAACACAACTTCTTCTTCTTCCTCCTCATATGAGAAAACCATTATCACAATACTCTCTCAAATCTTTCGGTTTTCGTAGTAGGGTTCACAAATATTCTGTAGGGAAACTCCATCCGTCGTTAATGGCTTCCTCCTCCAACCCTCACCATTAACGTTGCCCAAATCTGACCGCAACAGTCGAGAAAGCCACATTCTTTCCCGAACGCACCATCAATTTCTCCGAGTTGGTAATCCAAATTCTCAACATCCATCACCTTCTCGACACAGTTTCTCTCTTTCACTTATGGTGTAATATCCTTCCATATTATCCCATTCTTGTCGAGCAATTCTTTACCAATATGAAGGTGGTAGAGATTGGGGGTATTATTTACCTTGATACTAAAGTGAAGGCATAAACATTCATCTCGACTATTATTCTCTTGCCGAAAGCCTTCGCTTACCTCGTGTTCGAACCAATTTCCTTGGCCAAACCTCCATGGATAATCCCGATCTCATCAATCGCTTAAGCCCAAATTTTCGGAATGGCATGTCCGCTAAAGCTTTGAACCCCATTCCTCGCATTCTTCTCAAAATCATCACCTATAATCTACTCCCAAAGAGTGGCTCACTTAACTACGTTAATGAGACCCGTAGTCGGGCTCTCTACGCCATCATGTGAGTGATTAAGGTAGATTGGGCAAGCACTATCATGCTTGTCTTGATCAAACCCATCAAGCAAGACATTTTTCTTCCATGTGTTGTCACACAAATTCTCCAACACTTTCGTGTTCCTTTGGAGAATGAATTTTCAGTTTTTAATCCTCTCCAATTCGACCATTCCGTTGTCAATCGTAGTGTTCTCCCAACTCCTCCTCCTCACGAAGACAAAGAAGAAGAAATCGAGCCCCAACATGTAACACCTCCTTCACGTCGCCATAAGTAAACCGTCAGCCCCTATGCTAGGCCTCCATCGCGACCTACTCTCTAAGACCAAATTGATCAACTCCGAGAGGATGTTAATTCCGGTTTCGGAGGAATTCAAGAGCATCTTAGCAGTTTCGAGGCAAATATTGGAGATGTTCGAAAGGATATGAATAAAGGATTTGAGGCTATACACCTCACCCAAGCCGAAATCCTAAGCACCCTCCAACAATGGGCTCCATATACACTCTCCTCGTCTCGTTATCTTCTTCATCCTCGGACAATTAGAACCGAATCTGTACAGGCTCCGTTTAGTCGACCAATGCAGCAGATTGGCTGACTAATTAGTATTTAGGGCTGTTTGTTAAGTGTTTATTAATTTGTTTTATGAATGTTTGGGTGTATCTGTAGGATCTAAATAAGGCCTAGAGGGGGGGTGAATAGGCCTTTGACCAAATTATCGCAAGATAAAAATTAAGCCTAGTTTACAGCATGCAGTTTAAGAATCAGACAATCAAAGCATTCACAGAAGACACAGAATTTAACGTGGTTCGGTCCCCATGACCTACGTCCACCCCAATGAGCAATCACTTATACTGTTTCTTTAAGAAGTTACAATCTCCCTTAGATTGGTGCCCCAACACCAACCTGTCAGACCAACTCAAGCTCACCATAGCCAAAAAGAAACATACAAGTATCACTCCCCAACCCAACTTGCCCCAACAAGTTTGGTTCCCAGAGTCCCAAATAACGGAAGAAATTATATTACAGAAATGCTGATCAAAACATTAATAACTTCACAAATAACAAAGATCAAGAGTTTAGAAAGCTCATTTGTGAAGATCTCTCTGGTTGTCGTCTTTCAGCACATCAGTAGCTTCGCAACGCTTCTTACGGAATGATGATTGGATGTCTGTAGAAGAAGTAGTCGCTGTCTCCGTGAAAGTAGTCGGTAGAAGTTCCTCACTCAAAGTGATCTCATTTGCTGCACAGGAGGAACTAGCTGCTCAACTTGCTGTCACTGCGTCGGGGATGAAGTCACGGTCGCAACGCTTCTTACGGAACTCAATTTGGATCTCTAGAACTCCACTTATTGATGAAATTGTGAAGAGTGTGCATTGGTATTTATAGAATTGAGTTAACGGGTTGGAGTTACTGTTCCAAGGGATCCGCACCCACGAAAAACACGTTTAAAACGCGTTAACGGGTCGGGTTTGAAAACCCGCTGTCGGCAGCGATCTCCGCCGTTGGATCGAGCGGGATCTGACGAGAGCGCGCCACGTGGCCGTCAAATTTCGTGCGTCGGCGCCCGCCTCCGCTGACCCGGACCCGTGTTGTCGGTCACCGTCGGATCATCGAGCTGACGGCTGAGATGCTGCCACGTCGCCCGCGAATTCGGATCGCTCCGCCCGCCATTTGCGACTTCATCCGTACGGTAGGTGGCCGTTGGATCGAGATCGGGCGGCGGAAAAACGGCCACGTCGCCCCTCTTCGAGCGACCGTCAGATGCGAAATGAACGGCCAGGATGATGCCACGTCGACGTGAATTTTGAGCTGCGATTGAAGCGTATATGTGAACAGTACCGTATGCCGTATTTGCTGAGTATTTTCACTATATTCTTGCGTATTTGAGCATCAAATAAATCCCAAAAATTCTGAAATAATACTCAAAAATCCAATAGCTTCATATTGACATGTGAGAATTTTTTCGCCTCATTTCACCTCTTGTAGAAAAAGTTTCTTCTTTGTATACTCAGTATTTTCTCGTATTTCCCCTTATTTGGACTTCAAACAATCTCCATAAATCCTGAGAAAAATCCCATGCTATTTATAGCCTATGATTAACTCTAGAGTAGAGTTTCATAGCTATACTCTATTGTTTGATCAGCTTGTGTAATTCCAAATGAAGTTTCACCCTTGTATCTCTACGTACTTGAGTACGTACATGTGTAACCTGAGCAATCATGGCTATAGGGACCTGTGACACACTCAACAAATATATTAGAACAGTTCAGTAGGGTTTGTTATCATCAAACATAGGTTAGGATGCTGTTTCCAACAATCTCCCCCTTTTGATGAGAACAAACCAGACATTAAGATTACATCAAAAATGTGTGAAGTGTGTGAGTGTGTGAAGCATGAATATGAGCAAGAAAGGCAAAATGATATGCTCCCCCTATTGACATACTCCCCCTATCTCTGACATGCTCAATCATAATATTTCTCTCCCCCTTTGTTTTCATCAAAAAAAATGTATGAAATAGCATATGAGGAATGGAAAATTGAACATTATAAAGCAAAACAAACATGCAAGACATCGATGACCACAATGAATAAATAAGCAATAAGCACTAAGTCATAACTACCATAATTCATCTCCGTGCTCAAGTGTGATGATCAAATGTTTAGTACATATGGAGAGGTAATAAGGAATACAGCCTGTCATAACCATCTTTCCACTGAATATATGAACATCAAAGATTAAGTTTCCCCTTCTCATGTTATATGAGTTCAAGTTACCAATTCCAAACATGACCGAGAAGGATTTTTAAATGTGAAATGGCAGTGCTTGACGGACTTAACACCAACACTAAAAAATGACATTTATAGCATAAGTTGGATGTCCAAGGGTAGTATCAAGGACATGGATCATATCCATTTTTCATACGAAGCTCTGTGTATATATTTTGAAGACACTCGTCTTGCTATTCTTTTGATACACGTATATTTTGATGAGAGCTTTTCTTTTTACCCATGCCTTGAAACATCATATCCCATTAAAACATAAATTAGTCCACCAACAACCACTTTTCTTATTCAATATTTCAAATCCATATCAAAAACATTTTGATCTGTGTAAGTGTGATTGGAAGATGAAAAACGTTAGTTACTCATTAATGAATATGACCTAATTAAGCATGTAGTCTTTGAATGCAAGCATTGTTAAGAATATAATATTCAAAATCCATATGACATATGTTTTGCATTTAAAGCTGTTTCTGATGAAAAGTGCAAAATGAGGAGATAGACAATTCACTTTCCCTTTCTTTTTATAAAAAAAAAATTATTTATTTATTTATTTTTTATATTTTTCTTTTTCATTTTTTTATTCAAGCTGTTTTGCATTTATTTTTCTTTTTGTAGCACACCACACAAAAAACAATAAAAGCACACCAAATAATATTTTCACTCTAAATATGATCAATAATGCCCAGTTCTAGACGTAGACGACAAAAGCGATCTTCTGGCAAAGGTTTTGTAAAGATATCTGCCAACTGAGAATAAGTAGAAATATATTCAATGGATACATCCTCTTTTGCCAAATGATCTCTAAGAAAATGATGTCTTACGTCTATGTGTTTTGTCCGAGAGTGATGAACAGGATTGTTAGAAAGATCTATAGCACTCTTACTATCACATCGTAATGGAACTTTTCTAAGATCCAAGCCGTAGTCAGACAGGGTTTGCATCATCCAAAGTACTTGGGCACAGCAACTGCCAAGGGCAATATACTCAGCTTCAGTAGTGGACAAAGCAACACTGTTCTGCTTACGACTAGACCAAGAAACCAATGAATGTCCTAGCATAAAACATGTTCCACTAGTGCTCTTTCTATCAATCATACTACCAGCATAATCAGCATCAGCAAATCCAATTAAATCAAATAAACCACATGAAGGATACCAAAGGCCTAAAGATGGTGTGTGAATCAAATACCTAAAGATCCTTTTATGGCAATTAAGTGTGACTCTTTTGGACAATCTTGAAAACGTGCACACAAACAAACAGCAAACATTATATCGGGCCTAGACGCTGTTAAGTAAAGGAGAGAGCCAATCATACCTCTATAAAGCTTTTGGTCCACATCTATACCTTTGTCATCCTTTTCAAGCTTCGTCGTCGGACTCATTGGAGTTCGCATTGGCTTTGCATTTTCCATCCCAAATTTCTTCAACAGTTCTTTTATGTACTTGGTTTGGGAAACATATATGCCATCTCCAGTTTGTCTTACTTGAAAGCCCAAAAAGTATTTCAACTCTCCGACCAGACTCATCTCAAATTGATCCTGCATAACCTTTTCAAACTTTTGGCATAAAAGATCATTAGTAGCACCGTAAATAATATCGTCCACATAAATCTGAACAATAAGAAAATGATCCTGTTCATGCAAGATAAACAAAGTGTTGTCTGCACTACCCTTTTTAAAGTTATTTTCCAAAAGATATGAACTGAGACGGTCGTACCAAGCTCTGGGAGCTTGCTTCAGACCATACAAAGCCTTTTGCAACTTGTAAACGTGATTTGGAAAACTATGACTTTCAAAACCAGGGGGTTGTTCAACAAAAACATCTTCTTTCAAATAACCATTTAAAAATGCACTTTTCACATCCATTTGCTTCAATTTAAAACCTTTAAAACTTGCAAAAGCCAGCAATATTCTAATGGCTTCTAATCTAGCAACGGGTGCAAAAGTTTCATCACAATCAATTCCCTCAATCTGGTTATATCCTTTGGCCACTAATCTTGCCTTATTTCTGATTACATTTCCAGATTCATCAAGTTTGTTTTTGAAAATCCATTTAGTGCCAACAATTGGGTAATTATTAGGTCGGGGCACTAATGTCCAAACATTATTTCTATCAAACTGATTAATCTCATCATGCATGGCCATAACCCAACTTTCATCAGTTAAAGCGATTTCAACGTTCTTGGGTTCAATTTCAGAAATGAAGTCACCATGAATGCATAAGGCACACAAGTTATTGAAAGTGGATCGAGTGCATATACCTTCCGTAGGAGTCCCCATGATCAGCTCAGGTGGATGATGTGGATTGAACCTGAGCTCTCCTCTTTCCAGTCTATTTCCTTGTGGTACTTCTGGTTCAGCTTCCTTTTGGCCTTCAGATGGTTCAGCTATGTTTTCAGGCTCTGTAGTTTCCTTGTCTGCATCTCCAGCTTCAGTTTCCCTGCAATTTAAAGGATGTATTTCAGCTTCATCAAATTTCACATTAATTGACTCAACAACAGTTAAGGTTCGTTTATTGTAGATCCTGTATGCTTTGCTCCTTGATGAATATCCTACGAACACTCCTTCGTCTGATTTGGATTCAAATGTTCCCAGCTGATCTCCTGTGTTTAAAATGAAACACCTGCATCCAAATACTCTGAAATATGAAATGTTAGGAGTCTTGCCATGCCACAGTTCATAGGATGTTTTGTTCATTAAAGGTCTAAGCATAACCCTGTTGCAGACATAGCAGGATGTATTCACTGCTTCGGCCCAAAAATACATAGGAAGAGAATAATCATTAAGCATGCTTCTTGCCATCTCTTTTAAAGTTCGATTCTTTCTTTCGACCACCCCGTTTTGTTGAGGTGTTCTAGGAGAAGAAAATTCATGTAAGATCCCTTTTTCCAAACAGAAGTTTTCAAAAACAGAGTTTTCAAATTCACCACCGTGATCACTTCTAATTTTCATAATTGAAAGATTTTTCTCATTTGAAACTTGATTACAAAAATTTTGGAAATTTTCAAAGGAATCCGATTTCTTGGCTAAGAAGTAAACCCATGTAAATCTAGAAAAATCATCGATCAAAACAAAACAAAATCTCTTCCCATTGAGGCTAGCAACATCGGTAGGCCCAAACAAATCCATATGAATCAATTCTAGGACTCGTGAAGTGGTAACTTCCCGAATTCCCGTAAAAGTGGATCTAGTTTGCTTACCTTTTGTGCATGCAACACACAACTTACCATTCTCGTACTGTTGATGTGGCAAGCCTCGGACCAGGTTTTTATTCTCCAGCTTATGTAGCAACTTCATGCTGGCATGTGATAGTCTCCGGTGCCATAGTATAGCCTCCTCCTCCCTGCCAATCAAACATTTAGCAATTGTCATTTCTTCAATCATTATTGTATAAACATTATTTTTCCTATTGGCTATGAAGAGGGTATTACCTGTGACCGAGTCATAAATTTTACAAATTTTCTCATCAAAAAGTACTTTCATACCTTTGTCACAGAGTTGGCTTATGGAGATGAGGTTGTGTTTGAGATTTTCAACCCAGAGGACGTCAGAAATTTTAAAGGTATTGTTGCCAACAATACCTTTACCCATTACCTTGCACTTGCCGTTGTCCCCTAATGTAACACTTCCTCCTTCTTGCTTCACGAGGCTAAGGAACTTGTCGCTGTTCCCTGTCATGTGTCTTGAGCAGCCTGAATCCAAATACCACTCACACATTTGTTCCTTAGCCACGCTGAGTCCCTACACATAAGAAGAACAAGGTATGTGTGACCTGGGTAGCCAAATAGGTCCACAATGGTTAGTCATAGTACCTTTCGGAACCCATACTTGTTTGAACTTCATGTTTTGGTTCTTATAACGACAATTTCTATATAAATGCTCAAAAGAACCACAGGTATAACATTTGGCGTTCCGTTTCTTTTTCTTGATGTAATGATTTTTCTTTATCATGTTTTCATTATAAAAATTTCCAAATCCTAGTCCTTGTTTATCGTTTTTGATTGACTGGTATCCAAGAATGATGTCTAGTGATTTCCTTCCTACACCAAATTTTCTGATACTCAGTTCTAAATCAGAGACTTTGGATTTCAAAAAGATGTTTTCATTTACAAGCATGACACTTTTATTTATAAAACTCTTTCTAACATTATCTTCATTTTTAGCGAGAGTTTCTATTCTTTTATTTAGGCCAACAATCTTTTCATTACCATTCTTAATTTCTAACTTTAATGAAGAACAAGTCTGACAAGGTATAGCTTCAGTAATACTAGATTTTCCTTTGAGTTTTTCAATGGTAATTTTGAGCGATGCAATTTCATTTTTCAATTTTATTTCATTTTGCAAAACATTATAATTTTCCTGCTGTAGTTGGAAATTCATTTCTTTATAATTTTCTATAGAGGATTCAAGAGAAGTAATTTCTGAATTCATGTTTTCACAAATGTTCATTAATTCTGGTAAAGAAAATTCATCTCTTACCTTGTTTGTGTCGCTTTCACCTATTAGGCAAAGTGATGATTGCGCTACCTCGTCTTGTGGTTCGTCTTCGTCGTCATCGTCCCATGTTACCACAAATGATTTCCCTTTGGCTTCGGATGACGCGTTCTTTGTTGGACAGTTTTTCATGAAATGTCCAAATTTCTTACAGTTGAAACATTGAACACTTTTAGTAGTATTCTGTTCAGACGAGGAATTCAAAGGATTAAACTTATTAAAACGATTGAACCTTTTTGCCATTTCAGATTTTCCGGCAGGAGTTCTGATGAAGCGTCGGAATCCTCTGACCATCAATGCATGTTCCTCGTCGAGATCTTCTTTGTCACTTTCTTCGGCTTTGAGAGCGATGGTCTTTAAATGTTTAGCCTCACCTTTCTCTCTTGTCTCGACGGTTTTGAGTTCCAGCTCATGGGATAACAGATTCCCAATCAGATCATCCAGCTTCAGCTTAGTGAGATCTCTCGCTTCTTGGATGGCCGTCACTTTAGGTCGGAAGGAACTAGGAAGCGCTCTTAGGATTTTCCGAATGAGGTCGATGCTGTCGTAAGACTTTCCCAAGGCTTTTGAGTTGTATACGATGTCGGTGAAGCGAGTGTACATGTCCTTGATGGATTCTCCTGGTAGCATGTGGAAACCATCGTACTCTAAGCTCAGCAGCGCTAATCTGGACTCCTTCACCTGAGAGGTTCTTTCGTGAGTGACTTCGAGAGTGTTCCAGATTTCCTGCGCAGTAAGACAATGAGATATACGGTTAAACTCAGTTCTGTCAAGTGCACAGATAATTGCATTCGTAGCTTTACCATTCAGAGCATAAAGTTTGTTATCGTTATCATCCCATTTATCTTCTGGTTTTGGTACATCAATATCTTCAATTTTGATTGTAGGTGGGTGATAGCCTTTAACAACAAGTTTCCAAATTTCAAGATCTGAAGAGACTAGGAAAATTTTCATCCTAGCTTTCCAGTAAGCAAAATCAGTCCCATTAAATTTGGGTGGTCTAACTGTAGACGGTCCTTCAGCAAATGCTGAATCATATGTATTCATTATGAACTAGACTCAAATGGCCAGGCCTGGTGCTCTGATACCACTTGTAGGATCTAAATAAGGCCTAGAGGGGGGGGGGGGGGGGGGTGAATAGGCCTTTGACCAAATTATCGCAAGATAAAAATTAAGCCTAGTTTACAGCATGCAGTTTAGGAATCAGACAATCAAAGCATTCACAGAAGACACATAATTTAACTTGGTTCGGTCCCCATGACCTACGTCCACCCCAATGAGCAATCACTTCTACTGTTTCTTTAAGAAGTTACAATCTCCCTTAGATTGGTGCCCCAACACCAACCTGTCAGACCAACTCAAGCTCACCAAAGCCAAAAAGAAACATACAAGTATCACTCCCCAACCCAACTTGCCCCAACAAGTTTGGTTCCCAGAGTCCCAAATAACGGAAGAAATTATATTACAGAAATGCTGATCAAAACATTAATAACTTCACAAATAACAAAGATCAAGAGTTTAGAAAGCTCATTTGTGAAGATCTCTCTTATTGTCGTCTTTCAGCACATCAGTAGCTTCGCAACGCTTCTTACGGAATGATGATTGGATGTCTGTAGAAGAAGTAGTCGCTGTCTCCGTGAAAGTAGTCGGTAGAAGTTCCTCACTCAAAGTGATCTCATTTGTTGCACATGAGGAACTAGCTGCTCAACTTGCTGTCACTGCGTCGGGGATGAAGTCACGGTCGCAACGCTTCTTACGGAACTCAATTTGGATCTCTAGAACTCCACTTATTGATGAAATTGTGAAGAGTGTGCATTGGTATTTATAGAATTGAGTTAACGGGTTGGAGTTACTGTTCCAAGGGATCCGCACCCACGAAAAACACGTTTAAAACGCGTTAACGGGTCGGGTTTGAAAACCCGCTGTCGGCAGCGATCTCCGCCGTTGGATCGAGCGGGATCTGACGAGAGCGCGCCACGTGGCCGTCAAATTTCGTGCGTCGGCGCCCGCCTCCGCTGACCCGGACCCGCGTTGTCGGTCACCGTCGGATCATCGAGCTGACGGCTGAGATGCTGCCACGTCGCCCGCGAATTCGGATCGCTCCGCCCGCCATTTGCGACTTCATCCGTACGGTAGGTGGCCGTTGGATCGAGATCGGGCGGCGGAAAAACGGCCACGTCGCCCCTCTTCGAGCGACCGTCAGATGCGAAATGAACGGCCAGGATGATGCCACGTCGACGTGAATTTTGAGCTGCGATTGAAGCGTATATGTGAACAGTACCGTATGCCGTATTTGCTGAGTATTTTCACTATATTCTTGCGTATTTGAGCATCAAATAAATCCCAAAAATTCTGAAATAATTCTCAAAAATCCCATAGCTTCATATTGACATGTGAGAATTTTTTCACCTCATTTCACCTCTTGTAGAAAAAGTTTCTTCTTTGTATACTCAGTATTTTCTCGTATTTCCCCGTATTTGGACTTCAAACAATCTCCATAAATCCTGAGAAAAATCCCATGCTATTTATAGCCTATGATTAACTCTAGAGTAGAGTTTCATAGCTATACTCTATTGTTTGATCAGCTTGTGTAATTCCAAATGAAGTTTCACCCGTGTATCTCTACGTACTTGAGTACGTACATATGTAACCTGAGCAATCATGGCTATAGGGACCTGTGACACACTCAACAAACATATTAGAACAGTTCAGTAGGGTTTGTTATCATCAAACATAGGTTAGGATGCTGTTTCCAACAGTATCTTACTTTCAGTTGTTTAAATTTGCTGTTTCAATCATGTATCTGTATCTTCCCTTTCATTAATAAAGTCAGTTTTTATTTTAAAAATATGTTTTTAAATTTTTGGTCGACTAATGCCACTGATTAGCCGACTAATTAGTACTGTCACCCCCATTTTTTGATAATCTGACAGGGGGAGAAAATATGCATATAATTTCCGATATTTTGCAGTAGTTTCTGGACTCTGCAGGAATTTTCAGTATTATTCTGTACACTTTTTACTACAAATTATTATATATTAATATATTATGCTTATTATAATAATATATCTTTAAAATGAAATGTTTACATACTCTCTTGACAAATTTTCGGTTCTTATAAATTCGTTAGTCACATATTATTATAATATTCAATGTTTGTAAAATCATCAAAAAGTGGGAGAATGTTGGAAATTCATAACTCCTCATATGGTTTTGATGATACAAACATATCATTTTATATGTACTAACTTTATCTTTGCAGATAACATAGCACAATCAACTAGCACAATCATCAGGTATACAAATTTCAAGAGGCATCCACTACAAGACGAAGCATATTGAAGATATTTTGTATCTTGTAATAAGTGATGTAATCTTTATTTTTTCTCTTGCATATACTTAGAATGTAAAAGTCTTGATGATTATCTCTCTTAGTCGTTTAGGGTCCATCTTCAAAAAATCAAGTCAAAAGTCAAATTAGTCGACCAATCCTAGTACTAGTCGACTAATTAAAATAGTACCACAGTCAAAGCTTTAATTAGTCGACCAATCCTTAATGCTATTCGACTAATTTAAATAATAAAAAATTCTGAAATTTCTGAAATTTTGTCAGACCCATCCTAGAGTCTCTAAGATCATTTTCCCCCCATTTCCTAAAGTTTCAAATTTTTAGTCGACTAATACTTTTTATTAGCCTACTAATCTTTTTCAAATTCAAATATTTTAATGATTTATCATTTAAATATTATATTTATTAAGTAGAAGTTAGAACTGCCCCTAACGGCTAGTTCTAGTCAGTTAATAGACGTTTTATTTAGTTTCCTATCGTTTTAGGAAGTTACACCTCTTGAAAAGACACTTTAACTTCCATTCTATCCAGTCAGCTTTAATTAGTCGACCAATACATAAAATCAGTCGACTAATTTGGACAAAAACGGTTCAGATTTTTTTGAAAATTTAGGCAGTTGTATAACGGTCATAAACTACCTCTTTGGGCTATAAATAGACCCATAGACCCCCGCCTACAAACTACGAAAATTCATTCTCTTTCTCTTTTCTTAAGTTCACTTTCTCTCTCTAGAAAGTTAGTGATTTTTAGATTTTTTAGTGGAACCTCTACAGAAAAATTTCCTTCATAGAAAGTCCAATCTTCAAGTTTGTTCTACTACAAGTTCCATCCAGAACCTTGGAGATTCAATCTCCTTCCTTGTGCAATAATTCCATTAATTATCAAGGCTATATGTGATATTGTTTCATACTCTTTCTTTACTTTATTTGGTGAATCTCTTGTTGAAGAGATTATACAAGTTTTTAACACATGGAGTGTTGGCATCTTTGTATGTTGATTACTTGTGGGTAGCAAGTATTTTAGTGGATTCAAATCTCTACGTGGTAGAGGACTGGATGTAGGATCACAAGGATCCGAACCAGGATAAAAATCTCTGTGTTTGCATTTGGAATATTCTAGATTGTGATTTCTCGGTGTGAGGATCAGACCTGTAACCTGCATCTGCATAACCAATTAAAGTGGGAGATCCACCTTTAGGGAAATATAATCCTAAGTCAATTGACCCTTGGTGGTAGCGTAGAAGCTGCTTAAGTCAATTGACCCTTGGCGGTAGCGTAGAAGCTGCTTAATTCCGTTCCGGTGGCGCTTTGTGGTCACTGCACTATATCTGGCTAGAAGATTCACTGAGAACGCTATATCAAGACGCATACAATTAGCCAAATATAGAATTGCTCCAATGGCACTAAGGTAAGGTACTTCAGGACCTAACATTTCCTCCCCCTCTTCCAGCGGAAATGGGTCCTTATGTACATCCAATGATCTAACGACCATTGGTGTACTTAGAGGATGACATTTATCCCTTAGGAAATTTTTCAGTAATTTCCTTGTATATGTGGATTGGTGTAACAGGATACCACCACGTAGGTGTTCGATCTGTAAGACAAGACAATACGTTGTTTTGCCTAAGTCATTCATTTCAAAATTATTCTTTAGGCTTGTAGATATCTCAGTGATCTCTGCAGGAGATCCAATGAGATTTAAGTCGTCCACATAAATAACAAATATAACAAGTCATGTTCCCGATCTTTTAATAAAGATACATGGGCAGACTTCATTATTGGTAAAATCTTGATGCGCAAGGAAATCACTCAGTCTGTTATACCACATTTTACCCGATTGCTTAAGACCATATAATGATCTTTGAAGCCTTACAGAGTAGATGTCCCAAGGTCTCTCTGCTATCTCTGGAGGTAATTTATATCTGTCAGGGAGTTTCATATAGATATATTTATCTATATTTCCATATAGATATGCAGTCACAACATCCATGAGCTATATTTCTAGGCTTTCTAGAGATGATATGCTTAATAAAAATCGGAACGTGATCACATCCATAACAAGGGAATATGTTTGTACATAATCTATCCCCGGTCGTTGGGAAAATCCCTGTGCTACAAGCCGTGCTTTGTAGCGTACGATCTCCTTATTTTCATTTCTTTTTCTAATGAAAACCCACTTATAACCCACAGGTTTTACACCTTCAGGTGTTTGGCCTACTGGTCCAAAAACTTCGCGTTTCAAGAGTGAGTCAAGCTCTACTCCTATTGCCTCGTTCCACTTTGGTCAATTATCTTTGCATTTACATTTCGCAAGAGATCATGGTTCGATGTCATTGTCGTATTCTGCTACGTGCACGTCAATATTGAACGCAAAGTCGTCGTCAACGACAGTGCCTTTTCTGTCCAGTACCTCCCCAGCACGTACAAAATTTAATGATGTTTCTCCTATAGTTTCCTCTTTAGGGGAATGTAGGAGGGGAGAGGTAGCTGGTCTGAGCTCAGCATCCTGTGTAGGGTTCATCTTTATTTCTCCAGGATTTTTTCTTTTTCGAGGAGCTTTGTCCTTCGAACTTGGTGGGAGTCCTCTCTTCAATTGAGGTACAGCCGATTCTACTGCCGATTGCATCCATCTTTGGGGATGTCAATCATGGCTGGCATATTGGCAACATGGATGTGTGATCTGACAATCTTTCAGTTGTAAGTAAAATTATCCGGTAGTAAATGTACTATATTCTGAAAATGAAGGATCTTAATGATCTCATCTTCACATTGACTAGTACGCAGATTATAATGAGACAAAGTCTTTGTGTCCCAAGAAATGGTCTCAGAAGCTTCTGGCTTCTTAGACTGTGTGCCTAGTTTTGGAAAAACATTTTTATCATACACACAGTCATGAAGATGTGCCATAAATGCGTCACCCATCAAGGGTTCAATATATCTAATTATAGAGGGTGAATCAAACCCTATATAGATACCCAAACGACGTTGTTGACCCATTTTGGTCCTTTGAGATGGTGCAATGGGGATGAAGACTGCACAACCAAACACTCTCAAATGAGAGATATTCGAAGGTGCACCATACGCTAGCTGCATCGACGATAAAATATGGCCACCAGAGGGCCGTATTCTGATAAGCAATGCGACATGCAATATGGCATGTCCCCAAGCATTAACAGGCAACTGTGATTGTATCAGCAATGGACGTGCAATCTATTGCAGTCTCTTTATCAGAGATTCTACTAACCCATTCTGGGTGTGAACATGTGCTACTTGATGTTCAACTTCGATGCCAGTTGCTCGGCAATAGTCTTGAAAGACTTGAGAAGTGAATTCTCCCGAATTATCACGACGTAGTTTCTTGATATGGTTATCGGGGAAATGAGCCCGCAAATTAATTATTTGTGCCAATTGATTTGAAAAAGCTAGGTTGCCACATGAGACCATTTTGATGATGCATCTATTAGTACCATAAAGTACCGAAATGGGACACTTGCGGGGTGAATAGACCCATAAATATCCCCATGTATTCTCTCCAAGAAGCTAGGAGACTCTAATCCCACTTTCAGTAGGGATGGTCTCGTTATTAGTTTACCCTTGAAACAAGATAGACATGGAAAATCACACTTCTGAAGAATCTTTAGGTTCTTCAGATTATGTCCAAAATATTGGGTGATGATGCGGTGCATCATTACTGATCCAGGGTGACCAAGTCTGTTATGCCAGAGTTTGAATCCTGGCGATAAAAGGCACTTCTGGTGCACAATCAAATTAGCTTCTATAGGTTGACTATGAGTATGATAGAGATCCGACGAGAGTCCCTTAAATCGTTCTAAGATAGTTTTAAACTGCCTTTTTGACGAGTAACATAGAGATATTCATCTTCATTTATATCTTTAGTTTCTAAGTGATATTCGTTTAAATGAATATCCTTGAAACTTAACAGATTCCTATTTGATTTAGGAGAGAAAAGTGCATCTTTTATTATTAGTCTCGTGTTATTTAGGAGCAAAATCATTGCTTCACCAGATCGACCATCATAATCATTTAAGCTATAAATAGCTTTTTTTGCGAAGGATTGTGTGCGTCGAGGCACTGTCCACTAGGCACTCACACTTCATCTATAGAACATGAATTCAATACTTTAATAAAAAGAAAGACATTCATTATTGAAAAGGAAAGATATAACATGATTAAGCAAACTACAGATGAAGTACTGATAACAGATTAATTAAATGCATAACAGATAAATATGACATTAGTCTAGTAGGTCGTCATTCTCGAAGTCGTCCATTGTGAACTTAGTTGACGGCTGGTTTTCCACCAGATTTGTTTCAACGGGAGACTTCAGGCTTGCCTGATACAGATCTGGGAGGTGTCGTAAAGTACGATAGTTTCTGGACCAATGTGCAGTCATGCCACATCTGTGGCATTTGTCCTCCTGGTTTTTCTGGGCAATAGACGTCTGTCCTGTGTTCTTTTTCTTCCACTGGAGCTTCTTCTTTCCCTCATTGTTGCTCTAGGGAGGGTTGTTATTCTGGGGAGGACCTCTGGCCTACCTCTTAGGGGCTTTCCCTTTGTTGAATTTCCTCTTCTGTTTGTTCTTCTGCTTCTGGAAAGAAACTTTGTGAGCCTCAGGAGTCAGGGAGAGAAGCTGAGCCTACAGGGCGTAAGTTATATGTGGCCAGTAGCTAGTCTCTGTTCTGCTCTGCTATGAGAAGATAGCAGTACAGGTCAGAGTACTTGGTGAACTTGCGTTCACGGTACTGTTGCATGAGGATTGCATCCTTCTCATGGAAGGATGTGTAAGTCTTTTCTAGTATGCGTTCTTCCGTGACTTCTTCATCACACAACTTCAGGCGTGAGGTGATATTGTGAAGTGCTGAGTTATACTCAGCAACGGACTTGAAGTCCTGAAGTCGGAGATTTTCCCACTCATAACATGCACATGGGAGGATCACATCTTTCTGATGCTTATACCTGTTCTACGGTGCAGTCCACAACTTTAGTGGATCTTCTACAGTGAGATATTCGGCCTTCAGGGTCCGAGCAATATATCACCTGATATAGATTTTGGCTTTCGTCTTATCTACATCAGAGACTATTGGTGTAGAAGCTGCCTCAACAGTGCCTGTTGTCGTGGCCATAGTCGTAGGCACATGAGTAGAGATTGTGGCCATAAGGTCCTATGCACGCAAGTTGAACTTCAGTCCACATGCCAGCTCAGATAATTCTTTCCAGCCGCATCAAGAACTTCAAAATCGACGCTCGCTATTTTAGCCATATTATCTATGCATTTATAATAACATGGATTAATAATAAAGCATATTAAAAATTCATGTAAAATTATTAAATTAGTTGCGTGGATCGCCCAGTCACCACATAATAAAGTCCAAAGTCCATAAGATATACAGTCCAGAGAATACAAAAGACAAAAATGGAAAAGTACAACTTGAAAACCCATTGGGGTCCCAGCAAATTTACAATTTTGCCTCCGTCTTCAAAGAAAGATACTCCGGTCTTTGGCTTATACAAATATATCCTCACTGCAATTCAATTTCTCTCAAAAAAGAAAAGAAAATGCGAGGTGTTTATGAATCAACTCCTGGGGGAAGAACCCCCAGCCCTTTATTTATAGGCAGGATATGAGAGTAGAAAGATATGATACATAGATATGGGCGTATCTCTAAGATACCTGCAATCCTAACCGACTCTGGTATTTCCATTAACAACACTCCCCCTTATCCAGCCGTAGGTGTGGACTCTGCTCAAGAATACTTCGGGATTCTGAGCGTAATAGGAGTCTCACATGGGGTGGATACTTCATGATCCTGAGTTGGTGAGGTTTGCCTCGTTAAAACCTTTAGCTATGGAAAACCCTGTGGAAGAAACCATAGTTAAGGAAAAAGAGTACAAATGCTCTTTAACTCCCCCTGATTTGTACAAATGACTCTGCTCATTAATACTTCTGGATTCTGAGCATCACAGATGGGTGGATACTTCAGGATCCAGAGTTGATGTGATTTGCCTCGTTAAAACCTTTGGCTATGAAAAACCCAGTGGAAAAAACCATAGCTAAATAAAAAGAGTACAAATTCCCTCAACTCCTCCTAATTAGTAAAAGCTCTTAGGATTTCAGATCTCTTAGGCTTATACATCACTCCTATTTACAACATTCTGAAAATATACATAGATTACAAAGTTATCACAATTAAGCAGCTGCTGAATTCAGAAACTCTAGAGAGGTGTGCTAAGTATCGTCGCCTCTTATGTGGTCTTCAGACTATGTGGTCAGCTCTACAATACCAGACTCTATCCCAATCGTCACTGGGATGTGATGTACCAGCAGGCGCCCTCAAATACACCATTGGTGTGGTGAGGATCTCGTAATGATAGGATGATGTTGCCTTCATAAGTTGCTTTGAAGATCTACAGTAGATGACCATCCCACTGTGGGTACCCGTTCTGTGATTTCTCAGTATAGGGACCGGACCTGTAACCTGCATTTGCATAAACATTAGAGGATGATACTCCATATTGTAAGTCCAAATCTTTCGACCCTTGGAGGAAGCGCAGAAGGCTTAACTCCGATCTAATGGCCCTTTTAGGTGCCAACTATCTCTGGCTAATGAGTTTACTGCAACTGCTATATCGGGACACGTGCAGTTAGCCAGGAGTGCCTGATTACACTTAGATAAGGGACTATAAGACTAGTTATATCCTCCCCCTCTTCCAGCGATCAGAAGGGTTCTTTTTGTACATCTATTAAGTATACTACCATAGGTGTACTTTGGATGACAATGGTCCTTTTAATTTCTCCAACGCACTTCTGGGCGTATGTAACAGGATTCAATGATCCATGACTTTATATTTGCCTAGGTCTTTTTATTTCATGTTTAAAAGTCAGGCTTGAACAGATGTTTCGGTTTTCTCTTCAGGAGATCCGTTGAGATTTTAGTTGTTTACAACTATGATCTCAAACCCTGCTCTTTGCTCAGATGCAAAGACAGCCCTCAGTAGGAATCATTGCTTTGTCAAGCGATTCTCTTGGTTGTACATTATTCTTATTGTTTTTCTTCAATAGAATAGATGTCTCGAAGTCTATTCAGGCATTTAAGGAAATGTGGAAATTATCTTTACCAAGATATCCACGAAGGTATGCCGTCACAACATCTAATAACAACATATCTAAAATTTTCCTTCGCCAAATTGTAAGGTATTCGCTTTTGATAACTTAGGGAGACTGAGGCATCATTTATGAGGCATGCTCGTTTTAATTTGTTCGATCCCTAGTTTCAGCGAAATTTTCCTTGGGCTATAGGTTGTACCTTATAGCATACAATTTTGTATTTATTATTCTTATGTGTGCAATACTTTGTTTTATCCATAGGTTTGACACCTTTTGGTGTCTGGACTTCAGGTCCGAACATTTCACGTTTCATAAGTGAGTCTAGCTCATATTTTATTGCCTCGTTCCACATTTGGCCAATCTCTACATTTGCATTCTAGCAACGGAGTATGGAATGATAATTTATAAACATCATCGCTTTTGCAATGTATATGGCAATATGATACGTGAATACATTGTCGACAATTTATGTTCTATCTGTCCAACACCTCCCCAGTACGTACAACATTTACTTTCAATTTCAGTTTTTTCCGACAGTTCCTCTGTAGTGGATTTCGGGAAGGGTGAGGGTATGGACATGAGCTCATTGTCAGGTGGTAGTATTGTCTTAAGGTCTCCAAGAGTTTCTGTCCTTGGAGCCTGGTGGTCTGCCTCTTTTCTGTTGAGGATCAACCACTTCTGCTGCTAGTGGATTGCATCCATTCTTGGGGGGATGTCAATCCTGGCTGGAGTTTTTGCAGCAGGGATGTGTGATCTGACAATCTTCTGGTTGTCAGTAAATGAGTTCAGTAAGTGGTGAACATTATTCTGTGGAGGATCTTCAGGATCACATCTTCACATTTTTTGTTACCGAATCATAGTGGGTTAAACTTTTTGTATCCCACGTTTATAATTTGCTTCGCGCCAGATTTTCCAGCATCTGGGCCTATTTTGGGGAAACTCGTCTCATCGAAATCACAGTCTTCAAGATGTGCCTTAAATGTGTCCCCTGTTTGGGGTCCTATGTATCTTATAAGTGAGGGTGATTCAAACCCTACATGGATACCTAGGCGACGTTGAGGACCACTTTGGTCCTCTGTGGTTGTGCAATGGGGATTGAAACTGCACAACCGAAGATTCTCAGATGAGAAATGTTCGGTGGCATTCCATATGCAAGTTGCATTGGAGACTCTAACCTCCATAGGGTCTTATTTTCATTTACGATATAACATGCAGAATTTGCATGTCCCCATGCATCCATAGGCAATCGGGATTTAATGGACGTACTGTAACGGCTGGTTTTTGTATGATGATATATATATATATATATATATATATATATATATATATATATATATATATATATATATATATATATATATATATATATGTTCTCTTTTCCTTTCTTTTCTGTATCTCCTTTACCCTATCTGGAGCTGAGCATGCTTCGTGACGCTCTTATCTTAGAGCCAGACTCATCTTAGAAGTCCTAGAACCCATCCCGAAGCTTCACGCTTCATTTGGAGACATTGTGTGCAATTTAGTCGGTTCAAGAAGAAGAACCAACCGACTAGATGCCAATCTAGTCGGTCAGAACCTCTTCATGGACCGACTAGTTTCTCTTGATTTTTCCACTGAGTTACTGTTTACACTTAGTCGGTCTAAGTTCATCCACCGACCGACTAGTTGTGAAAGTAGTCGGTCAACACTTCTTCGCAGACCGACTAAGTTGGAGATCATTTCATGCAGTCGAGTTACTGTTTACCATTAGTCGGTCAAAGAACAAATACCGACCGACTAGTTGAGGAACTAGTCGGTTAGGCTTCCTTCTCAGACCGACTAAGTTTCAAAACTTCTTGTCGACCATCTTTATTCTTTAGTCGGTCAATGAACACTGGCCGACCGACTAGGTTGCAAACTAGTCGGTCGACGAGCCTTCACAGACCGACTAAATCTGTCTACCTGAAAGGGGCATAGTTCTCTGTTTGCCTTTTAGTCGGTCACAGTTAGACGACCGACCGACTAGTTCTCAAACTAGTCGGTCGACTGCCCTTCACTGACCGACTAATTGACCCCGAAACCCTAGATTTTGACCTGGCCGCCATTTTGTTTTCTTATTTAAACGTGCGGCCCTTCTTCTTTTCTCCTCATTGTTTTAAGTCGTCTTCTTCCCCAATCCCTCTCCTTCCTTTCCCTAAGTTCTTCCTCCTCCCTTGCGCCCTCCACCTTCACAAGATCAATCCGATCTCCTTCCTTCTTCTCCTCCATCCTCATTTTCTCTTCCCTTCTCCTGTTTTCCCTTCCCCTCTTTTTCCCTTTTTTCTTTCCCCACAGTCGGCCACCCTCATCTCCCCCTCAGATCTGAAACCCCATGGCCAAGCCCAGGCCGCCGTCTCGTTTCCCTTTCCGAGATCCATCTCCTCTTAGCCCTTGTCCTCGCGTGGCGATCCAATCTCAGATCTAGCGACGACGATCCCTGGAGACGCCAAGATCTTTGCCACCATCTACGGAGGCCGACGACACCACCAACGATCAACATTCCTCGCTGCGCTACCCGCGGCCTAGGAACTTCCGGACGACGCAAAGCTTCCGCCTTTTTCCAGATCTGACGCCGGATCTCCGCTCGAAACGTCAAATCAGGTTGGTTCCCTAAACTCGTAGAAACCCACACTATAGATAATCAAAACCCAAATTAAAATCAGCAACTAAAACAATTAAATTTATTATCCGTTGATCCTTAAAACGTTGTGCAACCGTAGATAAATCGACGAATGAACTTTATGCATGTGCATATAGGATAGATCGTCGATTAGGTTAAATGCATTAAAAATGTGATTTTGATGAATAGGATAGTCCCGATAACCTAGACACAACCCTAATAGGAATTATTGAATCGCGATCTGACACCGTCGCCGTGTCACGATTTTCAGACGTTCATTCACCGACGAGACGTTTGGACGAGACGTTCCAGGAAGACGACACACTCGCCACCGCAGGCAAGTGTACCACTTACGTTCTTGGCCATGTTTAGGCCTTAGTCTTGCTAGAATTGATATTTTGGAACAATGAGAACCGAACATGAAATGATAGCGTCCGGAACGCCCTTGATGGCTCAGACTTGACAACGAAGTCTGAGTCCAACAACAATAATTTTGACATCATAGGATTGACATGCGTGTGTGAGAGTTGTGGACACCCTAGTACAACCCCTCCTATTTTGTCGTTTCATGTCCTTTCCGTCTTGCCATGTCGCGTTCCGTCTTGCACAGCCCGATAGGAAATAGGGCACTCGCCAAGCCAGAGCGAGTGATCCCTTGTACTGATTCACAGCCTGTTGGGCAATAGGGCACCTGTCAAGCTAGAGCAGGTGATCCCTTGTACTGATACACATCTCATAGAGCAATAGGGCACTTGTCAAGCTAGAGCAAGTGATCCCTTGTCCTGTTACGATTCTTGGGGTTTTGGGGTAGGGTTGAGCGTGCACGCGGCAAGAGGGTCTGATCCCCCTCGAACCGTAAAGGCGTGAACCCTTTCGTGTTACTCTTGTCTTTTCTTGTCTTGTCTGGCTTCTCCATGTCCCGTCTTGTCTTGACACCTGTAGGCTAGTCTCGTTGTCGGTAGCACTCGCTACGACTACTACTTGTCGTGTTTACTTTCCTGCTGCGTGTACTTTTGTTTTGTTCGTCTGTTATAACCTCAGCATGTTAATCAACCAGAAAAACGTTGTTAAATAATTGGTGCACTTGCAGTTTGGTCTAACCCCTTCTTGTAGACCTTACCTGACGTACAGTTCCTTCTTTTGGTGCTGTACGTCAAGGATTGAGCCAGAGTACGTTGAGGAGATTGACTTGCCAGTTGACGTGGAGCCAGAGAGTGTTGTTCCTGAGTACGATCCTGAGGAGGACCAGAGCTAGAGACTTCTCGTTGCAGTTTTCAGAGATATCCATTTCTTATAGTTGGGTGCGTAGCACCTTTTGTTTCCTTGTTTAGGTCGGGTGCCTGCACCGTTAGATTTTCCTTTCTGCAGTTGTAACCCGTCGGGCGTTGAGACTTTGTACTTTGGATATGTTGGAATAAAAATGTGATGTCTTTCTTTCATATACTTTTATTGTTCTGTACTAACATGCAGGGACCTATACCTTCATATTGGTACCACACAGATGCTTATTGGGTCAGGGCTCCTTAGTTCTGGCCTAAGCGGGCCTTAGTCACGCTTCACCTCCGCTGTTTTGGGGGCGTGACAGGGTTTTAGTGGTGGCCCATGCAGGTCCACGTCCCAATCTTTCTGCAAGTACAGAACAGTAAGAGTAATGACATTCATTTTAATATCCAAACATTGTACGAGTCTAACCTGTGTTTTCGTTTCTGAACACAGGATGGCTGGGCGACGCGTTACTCGATCCTCGAATTCGAGTGATGACGGTCCGGAGGACCAGGGTGCAGAGTTCCGCTAGTTCCTTGGCGTGATGCGAGAGATGCTTGAGGTGCAGCATCAGCTGGTGCAGCAGTCTCACCGTGCTGCCCAGGCCCCACCTGTTGCACCACCTCCACCTCCGCCTGCTCCGCGAGCTGCTCCAGGAGTGAAGCAGTTCAACGAGCTTCAGCCGAAGACCTTCTCTGGGAAGGAGGGACCTCTGGGTGCCGATGAATGGATCCAGAGCACAGAGGAGAAGTTGATAGCTGCCAAGGTTCCAGATGATACTCGGGTGGAGATCGCGAAGATGCAGCTGACTGAGATTGCCCGAAACTGGTGGCGTATTGAGGAGAGGTGCCTGCAGAAGCCTGTGGAGTGGAAGACTTTTCGCCACATGTTCAAGGAGAAGTACTTCACCAAGGAAGCTAGGAGAGAGCTGATGGGCAGATTCGTGGATCTGAAGCAGGGGGACATGACGATCGATGAGTATGAGGCTGCGTTCGAGATGCTGAGCCGTTTTGCCCCGCATATGGTGAAGAAGGAAGCGAACTGAGCTGAGCAGTTCCGTCAGGGACTTCGTCCGAAGGTCCAAGCTTCCATGTCCTCTGCTAGTTTCTCGACTATAAGGGAAGTGTTAGATGCTGCGAAGAATCATGAGACGATTTCGCACCTGCCTGACACTCCAGCGGACAGAGGGAAGCGCCCTATGGAGCAGTACCGGCCACCTTCCAGGCCGACGATGAGGCCAGTCCAGACTGTGCCATTTAAAAGACTTGGAGCACCAGTGCAGCATCAGAGCAAGGGTCTGTGCCATTTCTACGGCAAGCCCGAACATGTTCAGACCAACTGTCGGAGGAAGCTGGGTCTGTGCCTACTTTATGGAGATGCTTCGCATGCTGCGAAGGATTGTCCGAGAGCCTGTAATGCTGTTGTTGGAGCGCCAGCCCCGTTGCAGATGAGGGCACCTGCCCCAGTCCAAAGAGGACCTACTATTCGTGGACCGCCCTTGGTGCCACAGAGGCAGATGAACTAGCGAGCAGTGCAGCCCCAGAGGCCGGCCTATACCATGACAGCTGTTGAGACTGAGGAGCTGGATGGAGTTATTGCAGGTAACTCTTTGACCTAGTCTTTTTATTTCATAGTTAGACCTTATTGATAGTTTTGTTAGTGTTGCTTGTTTGTTTGATTGCTAGAGTAGTGTTTTGACCTTAGACCCTTTGTTTCCTAGGCACCATTCTTGTGTCCTTTCACCCTGCTTTGGCTTTGTTTGACTCCGGTGCATCCATGTGCATCCTATCCCGGAGGTTTATAACAAAGCACTCCATTCCTACCCACACACTTCCTAAGTGTTGGGACATCACCACAGGGAACGGAGTGGTGACTGTGAACATGGGATGTCGATCGATTCCTCTAGTGGTCAGTGGCCATGAGTTATATGCAGATTTCATCGTCCACGATCTGCCGCATTTCGATGTCGTCCTTGGCATCGATTGGCTGGGAGATTTCCACGCTTCGATCGACTGTCACAGCAAGAGAGTGGTATTCCGGATTCCAGGCCATACGGAGTTCGAGTTCCGCAGCAGAGATGAGTCGCTTGGGCCCATCAGATTTCGGGCCAAGCCGGAGGTGCCAGTGCTAGCAGCGTTGCAGATGGATGTAGACCGACCAGCGGTTGTCAGAGATTTCGACGAAGTCTTCCCGGAAGATATCTCGGGTCTGCCACCCGACAGGGCTTTGGAGTTCGGCATCGATCTGGTGCCGGGTGCGCAGCCGATATCGAAGGCGCTGTATAGGATGGCTCCCGCGGAGCTAGAGGAGCTGCGGAAGCAACTAGATGAGCTGTTGCAGAAGGGTTTCATCCACCCTAGTGTGTCACCGTGGGGTGCACCAGTGTTGCTTGTGAAGAAGAAGGATGGGTCCCGCAGGATGTGCGTGGACTATCGAGGATTGAATGCTGTCACCGTGAAGAACAAGTATCCGTTGCCGCGCATCGATGACATTTTTGATCAGCTGGGAGGTTCGAGAGTTTTCTCGAAGTTGGATTTGAGGAGCGGATACCATCAGTTGAAGGTGAAGAAGGATGACATTCCGAAGACAGCCTTCCTGACGAAGTACGGGCACTATGAGTTCGTGGTTATGCCGTTCGGCGTGACCAATGCTCCAGCTGTGTTCATGAACCTGATGAACTTGATTTTTTACGACTTCTTGGATAAGTTTGTTGTGATTTTCATCGACGACATTCTTATTTATTCGAAGTCTGAGGAGAAGCACAGCTGTCATCTGAGGACGGTGCTAGAGACGCTGTGGCGACACAAGTTGTATACCAAGTATAGCAAGTGCGAGTTCTGGCTAGACAGAGTCGTATTCCTGGGACACATGGTGTCCGGTGATGGTATATCGGTAGATCCGGAGAAGGTCAGAGCAGTCAGAGATTGGCCGACTCCGCAGACAGCGTTAGACATCAGGAGCTTTCTTGGTTTAGCAGGCTATTATTGGCGGTTCATCAAGGATTTCTCGAAGATTACTGAGCCGATGACGAAGCTTACGAGGAAAGATGTGGAGTTTCTGTGGACAGATGCTTGTGAGGAGGCTTTCAGTATCTTGAAGATGAGGTTGACCACGACACCTGTTTTGGCAGTACCTGATCGGAGCGGAGGCTTCGAAGTGTATTGTGATGCATCAGGGAAGGGCCTAGGATGCGTTCTGAATCAGCATGGCCATGTGGTCGCGTATGCTTCTCGTCAGCTGAGGATGCATGAGAAGAATTACCCGACACACGATCTGGAGTTGGCAGCGGTGATCTTTGCATTGAAGATCTGGAGACACTTCTTACTGAGTGAGAGCGTGAAGATTTTCATCGATCACAAAAGTTTGAAGTACATATTCATGCAGAAGGAGCTCAACATGCGTCAGAGACGATGGTTGGAGCTCATGGCTGACTATGAGATAGATTTGCAGTATCACCCGGGGAAAGTGAACGTAGTGCCGGATTCTTTGAGTAGACTTCCTACTGCAATGATGCATACAGCCGACTGGAGGATTCAGCATGAGCTGAAGGAGATGGATTTGGAGGTTGTCCTACCTTGTGTGGTTCATTCTTTCATGAATTTGCAGATTCAGTCCACGATCGTGGATCGGATCAAGGCAGCACAGGCAGGAGATCCGAAGCTACAGAGGATCAGGAGGCAGGTTGAAGCTGGGCTGCGAGCAGAGTTCGTAATTCATGAGGATGGTTCGCTGCGGTACGGCAGCAGACTCGCGTACCTGTAGGAGATGTTCGGGAGGAGCTTTTGAGCGAGGCTCATAGCTCGCCATATTCTATACATCCTGGTGGTACCAAGATGTATAAGGACCTTCGACTGAATTACTGGTGGATTGGCATGAAGAGGAGTGTGGCACGGAGTGTTGCCAAGTGTTTGATATGCCAACAAGTGAAGGCTGAGCACCATCGTACGGCTGGTTTACTACAACCGCTTCCTATTCCAGAGTGGAAGTGGCAACATATTACGATGGATTTCGTGACTGGTATACATCGGACCCCAAAACAGAACAACGCAGTCTGGGTGATCGTTGATCGGTTGACTAAGTCTGCGCATTTCATTCCTTTCCGAGTGGGCCAGTCTACCGAAGCTTTGGCGAGGAAATATCTAGAGATAAAATTTCATTTCTACCTCTCTTTAATTTTTTCCTCTTTAAGTTAGTTGTGACGTAGACCGTGTACGTGCATGAGATTGTACGCTTACACGGAGTCCCCGTGAGCATCGTGTCTGACAGAGACTCGAGGTTCACATCTCAGTTCTGGAGAAGTCTGCAAGAGCATTTGGATACGAGTCTGAGTTTCAGCACATCGTACCACCCGCAGACCGATGGCCAGTCCGAGAGGACTATTCAGATACTAGAGGATATGCTGCGAGCTTGTACGCTCGATTTGAAGGGATCTTGGGAGGACCATCTCCATTTGGTGGAGTTTTCTTATAACAACAGCTACCAGGTGAGCATTGGCATGGCACCGTTTGCTGTCTTATATGGGAGGAAATGTCGATCGCCACTGAGCTGGGATGACATTGGAGATCGGGAGCTGTTGGGTCCGGAGATGATAGTAGAAGCTGTAGATGTCGTGAGAGACATCAGTGAGAAGCTCAGAGTTGCACATGATCACTTCAAGCATTGGGCGGATGCCAAGAGGAGACCTTTGGAATTTCAGCCTGGGGATCACGTCTTCCTGAAGATTTCCCCGAACCGCGGAGTTATTTGATTCGGGAAGAAGGGGAAGCTGAGCCCGAGATATATTGGACCCTTTGATGTGCTGGAACGTGTGGGAGCAGTGGCCTACCACCTTGCTCTACCACCATCTTTGGTGGGAGTTCACGACGTATTCCACGTATCTCAGTTGCGTCGGTACGTCAGTGATCCGTCACACACAGTGGATTTCTCGGAGATCACGGTCCGTCCAGACCTGACTTATGACCAGCAGCCTGTGGAGATTTTGGACCGTCGACAGAAGCAGTTGAGGAATAAGATAGTCGACCTGGTGAGAGTGATGTGGCGTCACGGATCGCCTGGAGAGTCCACTTGGGAGAGAGAGAGGATGAGATAAGAGAGCGTTACCCTCACCTATTCTGATAGAAATTCCGAGGGCGGAATTTTCTTAAGGTGGGTAGGATGTAACGGCTGGTTTTTGTATGATGATATATATATATATATATATTTGTTCTCTTTTCCTTTCTTTTACGTATCTCATTTACCCTATCTGGAGCTGAGTGTGCTTCGTGACGCTCTTATCTTAGAGCCAAACTCATCTTAGAAGTCCTAGAACCCATCCCGAAGCTTCACGCTTCATTTGGAGACTTTGTGTGCAATTTAGTCGGTTCAAGAAGAAGAACCAACCGACTAGATGCCAATCTAGTCGGTCAGAACCTCTTCATGGACCGACTAGTTTCCCTTGATTTTTCCACTGAGTTACTGTTTACACTTAGTCGGTCTAAGTTCATCCACCGACCGACTAGTTGTGAAACTAGTCGGTCAACACTTCTTCGCAGACCGACTAAGTTGGAGATCATTTCATGCAGTCGAGTTACTGTTTACCATTAGTCGGTCAAAGAACGAATACCGACCGACTAGTTGACGAACTAGTCGGTTAGGCTTCCTTCTCAGACTGACTAATTTTCAAAACTTCTTGTCGACCATCTTCATTCTTTAGTCGGTCAATGAACACTAGCCGACCGACTAGGTTGCAAACTAGTCAGTCGATGAGCCTTCACAGACCGACTAAATCTGTCTACCTGAAAGGGGCATAGTTCTCTGTTTGCCTTTTAGTCGGTCACAGTTAGACGACCGACCGACTAGTTCTCAAACTAGTCGGTCGACCGCCGACCGACTAATTGACCCCGAAACCCTAGATTTTGACCTGGCCGTCGTTTTGTTTTCTTATTTAAACGCGCGGCCCTTCTTCTTTTCTCCTCATTGTTTTTAGCCGTCTTCTTCCCTAATCCCTCTCCTTCCTTTCCCTAAGTTCTTCCTCCTCCCGTGCGCCCTCTACCTTCACGAGATCAATTCGATCTCCTTCCTTCTTCTCCTCCATCCTCATTTTCTCTTCCCTTCTCTTGTTTTCCCTTCCCCTCTTTTTCCCTTTCTTCTTTCCCCACAGCCGGCCACCCTCATCTCCCCCTCAGATTTGAAACCCCACGGCCAAGCCCCGGCCGCCATCTCGTTTCCCTTTCCGAGATCCATCTCCTCTTAGCCCTTCTCCTCGCGTGGCGATCCAATCTCAGATCTAGCGACGACGATCCCTGGAGACGCCAAGATCTTCGCCACCATCTACGGAGGCCGACGACACCACCAACGATCAACGTTCCTCGCTGCGCTACCCGTGGACTAGGAACTTCCGGACGACGCAAAGCTTCCGCCTTTTTCCAGATCTGACGCCGGATCTCCGCTCGAAACGTCAAATCAGGTTGGTTCCCTAAACTCGTAGAAACCCACACTATAGATAATCAAAACCCAAATTAAAATCAGCAACTAAAAAAATTAAATTTATTATCCGTTGATCCTTAAAACGTTGTGCAACCGTAGATAAATCGACGAATGAACTTTATGCATGTGCACATAGGATAGATCGTCGATTAGGTTAAATGCATTAAAAATGTGATTTTGATGAATAGGATAGTCCCGATAACCTAGACACAACCCTAATAGGAATTATTGAATCGCGATCTGACACCGTCACCGTGTCACGATTTTCAGACGTTCATTCGCCGACGAGACGTTTGGACGAGACGTTCCAGGAAGACGACGCACTCGCCACCGCAGGAAAGTGTACCACTTGCGTTCTTGGCCACGTTTAGGCCTTAGGCTTGCTAGAATTTATATTTTGGAACAATGAGAACCGGACGTGAAATGATAGCGTCCGGAACGCCCTTGATGGCTCAGACTTGACAACGAAGTCTGAGTCCAACAACAATAATTTTGACATCATAGGATTGACATGCGTGTGTGTGAGTTATGGACAAGCTAGTACAACCCCTCCTATTTTGTCGTGTCATGTCCTTTCTGTCTTGCCATGTCCCGTTCCGTCTTGCATAGCCCGATGGGCAATAGGGCACTCGCCAAGCCAGAGTGAGTGATCCCTTGTACTGATTCACAGCCCGATGGGCAATAGGGCACCTGTTAAGCTAGATCAGGTGATCCCTTGTACTGATACACAGCTCAGAGAGCAATAGGGCACTTGTCAAGCTAGAGCAAGTGATCCCTTGTCCTGTCACGATTCTTGGGGTTTTGGGGTAGGGTTGAGTGTGCACGCGGCAAGAGGGTCTGATCCCACTCGAACCGTAAAGGCGTGAACCCTTTCATGTTACTCTTGTCTTTTCTTGTCTTGTCTGGCTTCTCCATGTCCCGTCTTGTCTTGACACCCGTAGGCTAGTCCCGTAGTTGGTAGCACTCGCTACGACTACTACTTGTCGTGTTTACTTTCCTGCTACGTGTACTTTCGTTTTGTTCGTCTGTTATAACCTCAGCATGTTAATCAACCAGAAAAACGTTGTTAAATAATTGGTGCACTTGCAGTTTGGTCTAACCCCTTCTTGTAGACCTTACCTGACGTACAGTTCCTTCTTTTGGTGCTGTACGTCAGGGATTGAGCCAGAGTACGTTGAGGAGACTGACTTGCCAGTTGACGTGGAGCCAGAGAGTGCTGATCCTGAGTACGATCCTGAGGAGGACCAAAGCTAGAGACTTCTCGTTGTAGTTTTCAGAGATATCCATTTCTTATAGTTGGGTGCATAGCACCTTTTGTTTCCATGTTTAGGTCGGGTGCCTGCACCGTTAGATTTTCCTTTCTGCAGTTGTAACCCTTCGGATGTTGAGACTTTGTACTTTGGATATGTTGGAATAAAAATGTGATGTCTTTCTTTCATATACTTTTATTGTTCTGTACTAACATGCAGGGACCTGTACCTTCGTATTGGTACCACACAGACGCTTATTGGGTCAGGGCTCCTTAGCTCTGGCCTAAGCGGGCCTTAGTCATGCTTCGTCTCCGCTGTTTTGGGAAGCGGGGCGTGACACGTACAATCCATTGGAGTCTACTAATCAGTGACTCTGCCGACCCATTTTGGGTATGAACATGCGACACTGTATGTTCATTTTCTATTCCCGTTGCTTGGCAGTACTCTTGAAATGATCGGGAGGTATTTCCCCAACATTAACCAGACTTATTTTCTTTATTTGATTGTCTGGAAAATGTGCCCACAACATTTTTATTTGTGCTAATAGCTTTGGAAAAGCTAGGTTGCGGGTCATTAGTAGACACACATACGAATATTCTGAGTATGCATTTATCAGTACAATGAAGTACCGAATTAGCCCCCTAGGGGTGGATTTTATCCACATCTATCTCCTTATATTCTTTTTGAGGAAGCGTGGAGATTCTATTTCAACTTTTCATAGAGCTGGCCTTGTAATTAGTTTTCCCTTATCGCAAGTGATACGAGGGAATTCTCCCTTCTGAAGAATCTTCTGGTTCTTCGAGTCATACCCATAGGATAAGATGCGGTGCATCATCACTGATCCAGAGTGGCCAAGTCTATCATGCCAGTGTAAAAACTTGGCTGATGTCGGGCACTTCAGGTGCTCCGTTAAATTCTGCTTTCTTTCTCCGAATCTTTGTATGGTAGAGGCATGTAAGGCTCTCAAAACGTTCACGTATGGATTTTACTCCTTTTTCTTGAGACGTTACGTACAGTAATTTGTTTCTCATTTACATTTGTTGTTTCCAAATGGAATCCATTGAAACGGATGTCCTAGAAACTTAGAAAGTTTCGTTTGGAATTCAGAGAGATTAGTGCATCCTTTATTTTTGTTTCTATGTCATTTGGGGCAACAGTGTTGCGTTCCTTGGATCTTCAATATGGCCCTGATGTTGGGCTTTGTATTGAAAGATCGTATGTGTTCATTGTCTACTAGTCAGTCATGGGAGTAGTTCATCTATTAAAAGATGAATCTTATAGGCACAAACATTTTCATTCAAAACAAATTACGTAATTCAAATGCTCTCATAACGTGAAATGTTCTAAACAATTTGCTAAGATAAAAATAAAAGGCTAATCAAGCATGTCATCATGTTCGAAGTGGTCAGCTGCAAACTTGACTGGAGCATCAGAGGTCATCAGGTTTGTTTCAGCTTTATATTTCTTGTTTTCTTTATACAAATCCTGGAGATGTTGCGGAGTTCGGCACACTCTGGACCAGTGGCCTTTTATGCCACAGCTATGGCACTGGTCTTCCCATTCCCTCTTGGGTGGGGGTGCATCATTTCTATTGTTGTCATTTCTGCGCCAGGTGAACTTCTGCTTACTTTCATTTCTTCGTTGCTGGACTTGGCCCCTAGCCCTTTTGTTCTGTCCCCCTTTCTGTGGTCTTTCTTTTCTTTTATTATCTTTCTTCTTTCAGGAAGAAGAGGCATTATGAGCTTCTGGGAGGGGGGCAGTGCCAAGGGGCACATGTTGCGAGTGGCGAGGAGAAGCTCTCTTTTTTGTTTAGCCATAAGTAAACATGACAGCAGCTCAGAATACTTGGTGAACTTTCGTTCACGGTATTGCTGCATAAGTATCACATCTTTCTCATAGAAAGACGTGTACGTCTTTTCCATCAAGCGATCTTCTGAGACTTTTTCACCACACAATTTCAGGCCTGAGGTGATGCTAAAGAGTGCTGAGTTCTACTCAGCTATGGACTTAAATTCCTGCAGTCTTAGGTTCTCCACTCGTATCGTGCCCTTGGTATTATAACATCTTTCTGATGTTTATACCTTTCCTCAAGAGCAGTACACAGCTCAAGTGGATCTTCGACCGTAAGGTATTCAACCTTTAGGGTCTTGTCGACATGGCGATGAATATAGTAATAGCTTGCGCTTTTTCTATATCGCTTACTTTTTCATTTGTAGTCACACCAGAAATTAGGGAGTTAGCCCGCAGATGGAATTTTACATCGAGCTGCCAGCTCAGATAATGTCTGCCTGATGCATCCAGCACTTCGAAATCGACACTTGCAATTTTAGCCATTTTATCTAGCAGAGCACAAATATGCATGAATTAATAATTTAAACATAAACATTTTCATGCAGAGGCAATTTTAATATGAAGGGCTAATTACGTGGATCGGCCAGTCCCACATAAATAAGAGTCCAAAGTCCCATTACAGTCCATATTACACAAATGAAATCTTTAAAAAGAAATTACAACTTTGGAAACCCCTGTGTGTCCCATATAAGATCTTCAACTTCAATTGTGGCCTCCGTATCCATGGAAAAAGGTCTTCAGTCTTGGACATTTACATAATTTCCTCACTACAATTTCTTTCAAAAGTAAAAGAAAAGTGCTGGAAAATAAAATGTTGGACTTAAACAACCGATCCAAAAACCGCAATTAGCCATCCATGCAGAAAATTTGTGCTCATCAAACATTTTCATCACAGGCATTAATATTCGCAGAGATGGATAAACAATTTAATTACTTAATAATTATTGGACCACTGGACAACGTCATACACCATTAGGTTAGCTGACTAACGGCAGAGCGGTTGCAGGATCTTCCTAATTATTAAGTTTTTAAAAATATGCACAACCATACACAGTTTATCCACAGAATGAGCCAAAATGATGCAAAGCATATATAAATGATTTTACAGAAGAAATCACTTAATGCAAGGGTTGTGCTAGTTGGGTTTATCCAAAAATATTGATAAAAGCCCAACAATTAAACATGTTCTTCGTAAAAGGAAAAAAGTTTTCCTTTTTAATTCATCCTCAAAGAATCCCAAAAGTCCCCTTATAGCCCCATGATTTATCATGATATTACATGAATTTTTAGGTCCCCAAAAATGCCATTTTAATCAATTTTTAGCCCAATAAGCCTTTTCATAGCTTATATCTTAGTTCCCCCCATTTTTTTTTTCAAAAAATGGAAGTCAACTGCAGGCCTGAAGCATGTAGTGTGGCTGCGGGCTTCATGCCCGTAGTCCAAATTTTTTTTGTTTTGTCTGCAGGCCTGAGGCCCACAGTCTACCTGTAGGCTACAGGCCCGTAAGGCTGTTTTCCAATTTTTTTTGGATTTGGGCTTCATGCCCAAGGAGAGAAGGGGCGACGGCTAGGGTTAGCCGTCGCCGCGCCTGGATTGCCGCCGGGCGGCGGCCAGAGGAGGGGGGTAGGGCAACGGTCGCCCCCCTTTGGGGGGGCGGAGGTGCCTGCAGACGATGGTTGCCCCCCTTCGGGGGGTGCTTGCGGACGACGGCCGCCCCCCTTCAGGGGCGCGGCCAGGCGGCGTCAGCCGCCCCCCTTCGGGGGGTGCGGTCCCGCAGCGACGGCCGCCCCCCTTTGGTGGGGTGCGGCCTGTTGGTGTCGGTTGCCCCCCTTCAGGGGGGTACGACGCAAGGGGGGATAGCCGGTGCCAAGGCCACCGGCAGGCATGGGGGTAGGGTTCATCAAAAAAAACCCTAAAAATATGATTTTTGTATAAATAAAATCATCGTTTTTATGCGATTAGCAATTCCCATATCAATCTTGCGAGATCTATGGGTAGATCAATTATACGTATGATAAAAACAGCGTTTTAGCGGGTTTTACCTCTATATCCGTCCTCCGAATATAGCGACGGTTGAACGAAGCCTACGTGGATGACGACGCTCGTTTGAGGAAGCCTTGCACCGCGCGTGTGGATCACCGTCTCTCTTCTCCTTCGCAATGATCGAAAATTTGTGGAAAAATTTAGAGGCTCGTGCTGATAACGTGTTATGAATCAACTCCTGGGGGAAGAACCCCCAGCCCTTTATTTATAGGCAGGATATGAAAGTAGAAAGATAGGATACATAGATATGGGCGTATCTCTAAGATACCCGCAATCCTAACCGACTCTGGTATTTCCATCCACAACACGAGGAATATAAAATGGTGACAAACTGGCTGATCCAAAAACATAACATAATTTATTAAATATCCACGCAATTTATAAATTATGCAACAAACACAGTCATAAATCATTGCGCAACATCACACGCAAGTAATTAAATGGGAAAATTAAAATATTTAATAATTACTTAGGGCACGAGGAGACATATCATGCACCGTTAGGTTAGATAACTAACGGCAGAGCGATCTCAGGACCTTTCATAATTATTAAACATAAAAATACTAATTAATCCAATGGAATAATTATGCAAGTAGTGACGTTATTAATATTATATGGACCAAAAACATTATTTTATTAACAAAAATTCTCCAAAAATTAAAATTTATTGCCAATAAATGATTTATGATTTATCCTTATTTTTTCAGAATTTTTCTGGATTTTTCTGATTATTTTAAGGATTTTTAATAGAAAATCTGATTTAAAAACAGGTTTTACTATTTAGAAAGGCCCTTTATGTAATAAGAGACATTTTGGGCCAGCTAAGAGCATCAGGCCCATAAGCCAGATATAAATTTATGTACTAAAATAGGTTGAGAATAAAAATCCAACTCTCATAAATTTCCGCTTGGCTGGAAATTTCATAACAGTCAGGTTTAACAGCAAATTCCTCCATATTTTTGTACAGAATGTGACAATTCAATGTAAATGAAAGTTGTACATATAGGTGTCCTGGGTTCACTTATCAATTTTTATGAAGTTTAGATGTGTATTCTATTTTCTACAGAATTTACACTAAAGTGTGCATGTGCTGGAATTGAAAACAGAAACTGCATTGATTCACGACTTAATTACTCCTAATTTCAGTTCAATTCAGCAAAAGTGGAAAACCACAAAGTTGTAGATCTTGAAGTTATTTTTTTAACGAGACCAAGAACACTAAATTTCACTAAGTATTGAGGGACTGATCACTGTTTTCGTGAAAGGTGTACAGATTGGATAAAATCCGACATGTTGGAAAGATTAAATTCTTACTCCTATTTATAGTCTGAATTAGACAAAGTTCACACCATGAAGGTTATAGAAAATAGTCCAAACCTTTAGCCATAAAATTTCAGAACAATATCAGTTCTAGATTAAGAGGAATAAACAAAATAACGAGCATGAAAATCTGTCCTGATTTCCAGCAACATATCATGAATGAAATTAACTAGGACCTAGGTGTCCAGAAAATCCTTTGGTATGCCGCTTCAGGCGGGTTGGTCGTCAACGGAGATGAAGACAATAATGGAGATATGTTTTTTGTAAAAAATAGTTTTTATTTGTATTTTGATTAGATTATTACAAGCAACTTGCATTTGTAATCAAAAAATTTTATGGTCCATAATCTATAACTACTGGAAAAGAAGTATACCTCTAGATCAATGATCTAGGGAAGAACAAAAAAATCCGTAGATAGAAAAAATCCCCGCTCCCGCAATGCCTTGCAAGTTATCGATCGCTCGTCGTCGCAAAAACTTTGCCGCAACAACTAGATTCCTTTGCAAGAGGGAAAAATATGTGGGGAAGATGGAATAAAATTTTGTGGCTCAAATTTTTTTCTCTCTAGAGCTTCGTCTAATAACATGTTTGGAGAAAGAGCGACCATGAAAATAGCCCATGGTATCCTTTTATTCATTCATAGTATAGGAGGTTACACCTAATAGCTCAAGGGTTCACCTCACTACATGGCAGTGAGGTGTTATGGTGGATAATGAGGGATGAGAGACCATAAGACTCCCCCACTAATAACAACTATGATATTGTTGGTTTCTTTTTCAAATATCTACTCTTTCTTTTTGCCTATGGTTTCTACATCTACAAATATCAAATATCCCATCTACCTATTTCTACTAGTTGGCCTTTGTATAATTTTCCTATAAATATATAGGTTGTCATATGTTGTCACTAACCAAACACAAGCTAATGAAAATTGACATTGGTTATCGATTAGACAAGGTCCATTGTATTAAACAAAATGCCGCAAAATACAAAATAAATTCAAGAACAACGATGCAGAAGAAAATTCTCCACAACCCACTTGGACTTGAAATTGAAAAAAATTAATCTACATTGCCAAGTAAACAAGAGTTAGAATTGCATGCACTGACGGTATTGTGTATTCATGCTCCATACTTCAGATCATATTTATCTTATCAAATTTTAAATTGCATGCAAAATCATTAAATCCTAAACAATACTTGAACAGAGCAAACTTCCTTCGATGTTTTACATAGATTTGCAAGTCTGAAGGCAAAATTGGTTTCATTTTTATTTCAAAAAGAGCTGTTGGGATTTAGTCAGTGTTGTCTGATGTTAAAATTGTGTAATAATTAACTTTAGTTTAAGTTTGTTAACTATCTTGGGTGCCAAACAATATGCATGTACATTCCAATTTAATGATCACAACATAAACATTAGTATATTACCGTATAGATCTTTGCGCATTTCCAAACTACAATTTTGAACCCATAATATCACATATCAATGCTCGCCAAATAATTTCATGCATAACCCAAAATTTTCCAAACAATGGTTATATATGTAGTATAGCTGTCACATTGAGTGGCCACAAATTTCACGATCTCCACAAATATCATGCATACCCCCTCCTCCTCATTGTTTCTTATTTTTCAGTTTTGTTTTGTTATCCCACTGGATGTTGTTTTTGTTACTTGTTCTTTTGAATTGTCTCTTTAATGATTTATGTTTGGCTTGTGTTATGCAGGAAGATATGCAGATACAAGTTGGCCCTGAGATACAAGTTGGCTCTACTCCATCTAATCCACCAGGAAGATATGCAGATACAAGTTGGCCCTGAGATTCAAGTTGGCCTTGAGATATGCTAAGGTAGAATGGCCATGCCAGTTTGTAAGGCCAAGCAGCGTTCGGAATCCATGAGTCGAGCATTTTAGGTGATTCAGCTCGTTTCTACTCGACAACCTTAGGCTTTGCTTCGGGCATTTTGGACCATAGCAATTTGTTTGTGTTGTTTTTTGGTTGTAAGCAAATCGAAGGACCGCTGTCGGATAAATTAGAATGTAGTGTGTCAATTGTGTATGGAATCTTGCAATCTTGTAAACTTGTACAATAGGAATGCAATTGGTATGTGTATTTTTCATATATGAGATTTTCTTAATGAAAGTGTTTTTCATATCATTGATGGAATTATGTATGGAATATGGTTGCTGGAAATTGTAAATGGAATTGTCTATTGACTTGTGACATGTCGTGCAGAGCTTCTTCATAACTTGTGATATACATTGCAAATGGAAATGTGAATTGTAAATGTAAGCTGTCACTTCTATTGCTAAATGTAAATGTAAATTGTAAATGCAAGATGTTCTTCATGACTTATCTTGCTAGAGTTTCTTCATGATTGACTTGTAAATTAGAAATTGTTAATGGAGTTCTTCATGATGCACATGTATTGATTGGTTGGGGGTTCTATGCTTGTTAATCTCGCGTTTGGGGAGCTCGTGTGCTGACTACAGTATATTGTGTACATGTATCAATTTCTCCTCATTGTTTCTCTTCTGTCTTTGGAGCTTAATTATTACATATTCTTGAAATAATGTTGACAGAATAAAAAATGATATCAAGAATGAGAAGTGGATTTTAAGGTATAAGCTACAAATTGGACTTTTTTTCAAGGAGAGGCTTTCTTCCTCGTCCATGTAAGAACTTTATCTTGAATTTTGATTATATTGTGTTTGACTACCTTGATGATGGCTATAGCCTCTGTTTATTTGACAATTGCAATTGTAATATATAGATGATCAGATTTTATTATCACTCTGACATGTCGTTAAGCTTATGGGTACTATTTCATGCCAATGATGATTAGATTTTATTAGCATTTTGACATTTTTTAAGAATGAAAATTTGATCATTCATGGCCTTCAGGTCCAAATGTGATGAAAAAATAAATGCGACTGTTATATTCTTGAAACATAACAAAATCATTGGTTTTCATTGGGGGTTAGAGTTGAGTACTATAAGTACTGAAAAGAGCCACAACATAGAATATCATGAATAAGAGAATTGTTTTCGATCAAAATTGAATGTATTCATTAAACCTTTTTCCTCTTAATTTATACACAATTTCTAACTACATATCTCAACAATTTATGCCCCTGAGATGACTCCTAGCAAGCACATTCTGACATTAATGAATCCCCTATGCAACCCATGAACTCTCCCTTCCAAAGGCCTAATTCCTTGATCCAACTCCTAGCATCTCCTCCTCAACTCTCTTAGAGCATCCCTCAACTCCCTTACGAAAAGAAAGAGCAATGTTGGCCATGCCGATGACTAGTAGTGCAAAAGCCCATGACCCACTCAGAATCTCATGGAGCTCTAATTCTTACCGCTGCTTTCGATCCTGCAATGAAAACTTCTTTCGCAGCTTCCTCTGATGTTACCCGCATGTATCAAGCTCCATGCATCTCTTCTCCATCGCTTTGGTCAGTAATCAAATATTCATTTGATGAACTCCTATCAAATATTCATTTGATGAACTCCTAGATGCATGCTCTTGTTCAACTGCCTGGGGGCATCTCATCATCTTGAGGACCACATGCTCATCATACAAGCTGTAAGGAGTTCTGATGAAAAAGCGGAGGAAAAACAAGTTCAGGAAAATAGAATCATATATCACAAAAATCACACGAATGTAAACTAAACTGCATTCTCAATGTCATTGAAGAATCCAGATTCTAGAACCATTCACAGTTGCACTACAGAAAACGGAGATGCTGGTATCCATAAACAGAGATCAAATCATTACTTATTGAAATCAAAATGTACCAACTGCACATCGTTGGGAAAACATTTAACAATTGAATGTTGAGGAACTAATCATAATGTACCTAGCACAAGCAATCAACTGAATCACAGATTGGGTAAACAGATTAATAATTCAATGTCGAGGAACTAATCATGATGTACCTAGTACAAGCAATCAGCTGAATCACAGATCCAAACACAAGGAAAGTGCAGTTGAATGCCAACCCTACATTCCTCCTGCGCTTGCCCAGTAACCCATCTAGCACTTCAAACCACTGTTTTTAATCAAAACAAAACCAAACCCATGTAAGAAATTACATCATTGAAGGAAAAAAGATTTTGAGTTTTTATTACCTGAATGACATGATTCCTGAAATCAACTGGGGGAAATCAGGCCTCATATGCTTCCAATTGAAGCTTCTGCTTGAAGCAGCTGGGGGAAATCGGGCCTAGGGTTTGCATGGTTATCTAGGGGCAAGCAGTGATGGGGATCGTTGGGGATCACGAGGGAACTGATGAGGTCTGATGAGGTTATGTGTTTTTGGGGTTTGTGTGGTTGGAGGCTGGGGACGCTCGTGAGGTTGGAGAGGGGGAGAGGTGATCACGATAGGGAGAGGGCTTGGGGGCACTCTCGAGGTTGGAGGATGATCACGAGAGGGTGACGCTCGTTAGCTCGGTTGGAGAGATATGATCGCAGAGGGGGACGCTCGTGAGGTGGGAGGAGGAAATCCCCATGTGAAATGATTCACGCGAGCGACAGAGGGGAAATCTGAGCCAGCCGATCTGATCGGACGAGATGGGTTTGCTCACTTTAAGAATTTTTGCTTCCCTTTTAACCGTAGTATCTCCCTACACACACACACACACACACACACACACACATGTGGGATCTTCTAACCCCCTAAAATAACCCCCTTTTGACCCCCTATTAAAGCCCTCCAACCCATTTAAACCAATGGTTCAAATTGCTCCACCCCCAAGTCATCCCATGTGACTTTTTGATGAGATTTTCAAAAACTCTTCAATTTCTCCCCAAAAGTGGACTCACTTTAACAGCCAAAAAAATTAAAAACCCCCTTTAATCCAATGGGTTAACTGATGGGCTCTTGGTATTACACAAAAAGTACCCTCTATCTCTCTCTCTCAACACGTAACCCCATCCCCCAGGGCCCAAAGCCGTCACTCTCTCACATGACCCTCTCTCTCTCTGTCTGTCAGAGCACGCAACCCCCATCCCCCAAGCCGTCATTCTCTCTCACAGCACCTAAAATTTTCCCTCACACTCTCCTTCCTCTCTTTCTTTCTTTTTGATCAGCTTCTTCATCTCGTTCTTCTTCCTTTGATTCTTCATCTTCTAAGCATAGGTGGACGCAATGAAGAGGAATAGAGGAAGGATCTTCAACAGGTTGAAAGGTACGTAGCTGTTTGTTTTTTCTTCAACAGGGTGTTCTCCTTCCTACTTTTCCTTTCATTTTCTTTTTTTTCTGTTTTTTTTCTCAACATATGATCATCTCATGCTGTCAAAATGAGAAAATTAACTGAGAAATTAAAATAAACTGACAGTTCTGAGTGTGGTTTCAGTCCACATATTGACAGTTGAGTGGACTGAAACCATTGGTTTCAGTCCACTCAACTTTCTTCTGTGGACTGAAACCAATGGTTTCAGTCCATTCATGTTGGTTTCAGTCCACAGAAGAAAGTTGAGTGGACTGAAACCAATGGTTTCAGTCCACTCAACTGTCAATATGGGGACTGAAACCAGACTGAAACCATTGGTTTCAGTCCCCATATTGACATTTGAGTCGACTGAAACCATTGGTTTCAGTCCACTCATGTCAATATGGGGACTGAAACCAATGGTTTCAGTCCACTCAACTGTTAATATGGGGACTTAAACCATTGGTTTCAGTCCCCATTTTGACATTTGAGTGGACGGAAACCATTGGTTTCAGTCCACTCAGAACTCTGTGGACTGAAACCATTGGTTTCAGTCCACATATTGACATGAGTGGACTGAAACCAATCAACCATTGGTTTCAGTCCACTCAAATGTCAATATGGGGACTGAAACCATTCCATATTGACATTTGAGTGGACTGAAACCATTGGTTTCAATCCACTCATGTCAATATGTGGACTGAAACCAATGGTTTCAGTCCACTCATGTCAATATGGGGCCTGCAACCAATTGGTTTCAGTCCACTCAAATGTCAATATGTGGACTGAAATCAATGGTTTCAGTCCCCATATTGACATTTGAGTGGACTGAAACCATTGGTTTCAGTCCATATATTGACATGAGTGGACTGAAACCATTGGTTTCAGTCCACAGAAGAAAGTTCTGAGTGGACTGAAACTAATGGTTTCAGTCCATATATTGACAGTTCTGAGTGGACTGCTGTGGGTGGTTACTGTTTTCGATGATTCACACAATCATCCTATGATCAGCCCTAGTAAAATGAGTTTAATGAAGTCCAGAACTAGTTTTTCAAGTGCTGCAAAAGCGTTGACTGAAGTTTTTGCTAAAGAATAACTGCAAATTAACAAAATCCCTCAGTTATTTGGTGGGGCTGCCAACTGTCCGTTTAATAGTAGAAAGTGTTACAATCATTTGAGAAATATCAAAGCTGAATATAATGATTGTGGAGATGCTCAAGCTGTGAGGGTGTATTTTGAGCAGGTGCGGTTGAAGGATAGTAATTTTTACTATGCAATTGATGTTGATGATGTTGGGAAAGCAGTTAACTTTTTCTGGATTGATGGAAAATCACGGTTAGCTTACAAACAATTCGGAGATGTTATCACATTTGATACAACATACAACACAAATAGGTATAAGATGCCATTTGGCCCTTTCACGGGTGTCAATCATCATGGTCAATCAATTCTTTTTGGTTGTTGTTTGATAGAAAATGAAACCGAGGAGACTTTTGTATGGGTATTTAAGCACTGGCTGCTGGCTATGGAGGATAGCCACCCAGTGTCCATCATAACAGATCAAGATCCAGCTATGACTAAAGCAATTGCAGAGGTATTTCCTAATACAAGACACCGGTTTTGTCTTTGGCATATTAAAAAGAAATTTCCGAGCCACTTGAGCCACTTATATTTCAAGAAATCGGAGTTCAAGAAAGAGATGAAGCAGTGTATGCATCAAACACACACAATTGAAGAATTTGAAACCAAATGGGCAGCATTCATAATTAAGTATGACTTGCAGGAGCACAAATGGCTCAATGATATGTATGAGATTTGGTATAAGTGGATGCCGATTTATTGTATGAGCACCTTTTTTGCTGGAATGAATACCACACAAAGGTCTGAAAGTATGAACTCCTTCTTTGATATTTTTGTTACAAGGAAGACAAATTTGAGAGAGTGTGTGGAATAATATCACAAGGCGTTGGAGACTATATTTGTGAGGGAGCGGAAGGAGGACTTTGATTCAATTCATAAGCACATAATACCTGAATGTGAGGTTGGGTTGTTGATCCATGCTGCAGATATATACACTCGAAACATGTATAAAAAGTTCAATCATGAGTTCAAAGAAGGGTACAAGCATAGAGCTACTGAGCAAGAAAGCGAAGGTGATGGTCGAACCTATGGTGTTAGTTATAATGGGAATGAGAGGTCTTATGTGTTTTTAGTGAAGATGAATTTGATAACAAATGAGGGTTCATGTAGCTGCAAATACTTTGAATTCCAAGGTATCCCTTGCAGACACCTTTGTCATATTTTCCATCGGTTATACCTAACGGAGATCCCTCCATATTTCGTGTTGGCAAGGTGGGGGAAGTATGCAAACAGGGTTAAGGTGGGCGATGAAACCCAACGTTTCAGTGACCAAACTTCCAGTGGAGGACAGGAAGCAATCCGGGTTTGTCACATGTTCAAAGATATATCACAGTCTGTTTACTTGGCTGGATCATCACAACATTTGTGCGACATCTTTTTGAAACGGAGCAGAGAATTGTTTGAGGAGTTAATTGGAGAAGATAAGAAGTTACTTGTCGTAGAGAATGGGGAGATATCCATAGCTCATGAAGCGGGTTGTTCTAGAGTAGAAGTAGATGGGTTACTCTTAGACCCACACATTTCACAAACAAAAGGGAGGAAAAGAACAATCCCAATGCCAACTCAAGACGGTCGAGGTGACAATGAGAAAGAAACAGAGGTTGCACATGGAAACAGTAGTGGTAGAATTAAAAGTTCACTTGAGAAAGCAACTAGCTGGAAAAAAGCAAGAGTGTCTAAGACATGCCTTGGGGTTGATGTTGGACATAATTCTCGCAATTGCCCTAAAAATCCTAAAGTGCTATCAAAGGCAAATGGTGGGCTGATGGAATGAAGTGATTCTGGATAATGTTTGCGGGTAAAAATTTGAATCCACTTAGTACCCTGGGTTTCAGTCCCTGTATGTTCACGACTAAGTGGACTGAAACCGTTTCAATCCCCCTAGTACTGAACATAAGGGACTGAAACCCAGGGTTTCAGCCCCTGTATGTTCAGTACTAAGGGGACTGAAACCCTGGGATTCAGTCCCCTTAGTACTGAACATACAGGGGCTGAAACCCAGGGTTTCAGTCCCCCTAGTACTAAACATACAGGGGCTGAAACCCAGGGTTTCAACCCCTGTATGTTCAGTAATAAGGGGATTGAAACCTTGGGTTTCAGTCCCCTTAGTACTAAACATACAGGGACTGAAACCCAGGGTTTCAGCCCCTGTATGTTCAGTAATAAGGGGACTGAAACCATGGGTTTCAGTCCCTGTATGTTTGAAACTCTTCTCTTAGTGTTCAATAATATTTTTAAAACTCTTCTCTTGCAAATTTGTGTTTCCACACTGTAATTTGATAATGTATGCTGAAGCTTGAGAAAAAATGGCTAACTGGACTAGATCTATTTGTGTTTATAGGACTAACTGCTGCATCAGATCAGATTGGATCAGTTTAGCTCATTTCAGCATCAGCATCAAATTGGATCAGATCAGATTGTGATCACAAGGAGCAATAAGAAGAAGCATCAAATTGGTTTATGCATCTTGTAATAAATATTGGTTAACGAATTTTGTACCAGAGGCTTTAATACTTGCTGATATGTAACACTTGCTGATATGTAACCCAAGCATCAAACATGTATGTAACACTTACAGATATTGGTGTTTATGATATTGGTGGTTGTATACAGCTGATATCAAAGTCTTTAATACTTGCTAATTTGGTTTTGCCCTTAAATTTGCTTGCATTGATATCCAACTCTAAGAAGTATATGTTCCAACAAACCCATGGTTTCAGCAAAACAATGTTACAACACACAAAACAATGCTCGTGCATATTTGTACAGTTTTCAGTGGTTTCAGCCCCTGTATTTGGACAGCTGAAATATGGACTGAAACCCATGGTTTCAGTCCATATTTGTACAGCTTACAAAAATATACAAGCATGTAGAATTCGTAAATACAGGCATGTCTGAATTACAAAAATATACAAGCATGTCTGAATTACAAAAATATACAAATTCCAAATTGTTATTCCAACATACAACTGTCTCCAGCCTCCAGATTAATTCTCCAGCCTCCAAATATACAAATTCGTACAATTCGTTAAGATACACGCTTAAGCCTCCAGATTTCAGATTGATACCACACCAATCCTCCAGATTCCAGATTTCAGATTTCAAATATACAAGTATACAAAATCTCCAGCCTCCAGCCTACAAATTCGCCAGATTTCCAGATTTCAGGTTTCTTCCTATTCTCCATATTTCCAGATTTCCAGATTTCCAGATTCCAGCCGACAAATTCTCCATATTTCCAGATTCCAGATTTCCAGATTTCCAGATTCCAGCCTACAAATTCTCCAAATTCTCTAGCCTCTGGCGCTTATTCCTTAATCTCCCCAGCATGTCTGTGGCATCAAATCTGCAATCAAGAACATACAGAGGCAAAATCTGTAAAGTGGTTATGAAGACAAGAAAGAAAAGTTGAACTGATAATGTCCAATATAGAAAGTAATAAACATATAAAAAGTTCATCCAAACTTATACTTCGCCATATTTATGAGCAGAATTATCTCTAAGCCAACGTTTCCTTTGTTTGGCTTTTACTGCTCTTACTATAGACCCTTGTGTCCCCGCCTCCGGTCCCTTTGCCTTTTTCTTCCCATTTTCCTTCTCCTTTCCCTTCTCCTTTCCCTTTGAACTTCGCTCACCCGTTTCAGGTACGGCTTCATTTTCTTCATCATCCAACACTTGCTTTTCTGCATTAGACATGAGAAACAAACAACGTTTCCACAGTTGTTTATACTTGTTGCCCCTCTTCCTTTCTTTCTTAACTTTTCTCTCCAGTTCATGGATTCTTTCCGTGGAACTCCCCTCTCCCAAATCATGGATTCTTTCGTTATTCGGTTGCAAAAAATTCTCTTCTCTCCGTGTTACAATCAAAGCAACATATACATGTAATTAAGACAAAAGCAGATGATTAAACGCAGAATGTGTTAATAAAGAGTGGAGTTTAGGGCACTGAAACCCTGGGTTTCAGTGCCAAAAACTGGAGTTTAGGGCACTGAAACCCTGGGTTTCAGTGCCAAAAACTGTACTGGGTTTCAGTGCCAAAAACTGTGGAGTTTAGGGCATTGAAACCCTGGGTTTTAGTGCACTCAACTCCACAGTTTTTGGCACTGAAACACAGGGGTTCAGTGCCAAAACAGTATAGTTTTTTGGCACTGAAACCCTGGGTTTCAGTGCACTCAACTGTACTGTTTTGGCACTGAAACCCTGTGTTTCAGTGCCCTAAACTCCAGTTTTTGGCACTGAAACCCTGGGTTTCAGTGCCAAAACAGTACAGTTTTTTGGCACTGAAACCCTGGGTTTCAGTGCACTCAACTGTACTGTTTTGGCACTGAAACCCTGGGTTTCAGTGCCCTAAACTCCACAGTTTTTGGCACTGAAACCCAGGGTTTCAGTGCCAAAACAGTACAGTTTTTTGGCACTGAAACCATGGGATTCAGTGCACTCAACTATACTGTTTTGGCACTGAAACCCTGGGTTTCAGTGCCCTAAACTCCAGTTTTTCGGATTAAGATCGCTCAGATTAAAATAATTCTTACCAGTCTAGCATTAAGATCGCTCAGATCTTTTCCAGCAATTGTTTTTCGGATTCCCAACAAGTTCCATTTAATGAATCTTGGTTCCTTTTCCTCATTCCCAGAGATCTCTTCAAATATGTTTACATGTTCGCACAACCAATACTAGAATACATTAAAAATATGTTAGTTACGACGTTGCATAAATATATATGAAAAATTATACTATACACTATCAAACTAACTTACAAGCAATCCGATAGTGCATCCCCCTATTGCTCCTTTTGAGTTGGCATATTTCTCTACATTCTCCATGAGGAAGTCACGTATCGCGGAAGCCCAAGCAATCTCAGAACATTTCTCAATCACTTACAACATTATTGAAGTAGTCATGGTCCCCCCGGCGTTGGGAAAGAATGTGCTTGCACAAAAAAAGGAGGATCCCCAAGGATCTTATTTCCTCTGGATCTCTAATCTCCTTTCCAAGGAACATATCAATTGCCACTGATACCATCACTGGCCTTATCTTCCTGGCTCCAGGGAAGTATTCGTTCATGAAGGTATCTCCTTTCTCCCCTCCTCTATACCCCTTTTCCAGAGTATGCCCTACTATTGGTAGTCCAAATATAACTCCAATATCAGTCGTCGTGACATTCAAATACTTACTTCCAATATTGAATGCCATGTTTTCATGGTCATATGTGTCTAATATTGTCATTATATCACTGTTATTCTTTTCCATTCGACCTAGGTGTTCTTCATCCACTACAATCCCTTCTATCATCCAACGGAAGGGTGTTCTCCTCATTTCATCATGCTCCGCAGCGCTAAGATGTTTCCATACCTCTCTTATCTTAATCACCACAGTATGTAGAGTAGATCTAAAATGCAGCACAATGTCTCCCATTATACAAGATAATTATCATAAACATAATATTATAGCAAAACTGATTAAAATTAATAACTTTTTTGGAGACTGAAACCTAGTGTTTAGGGGACTGAAACCTGGGGTTTCAGCCCCTGTAGGGGAAGTAATTAGGGGGCAGAAACCGAGGGTTTCAGCCCCTGTAGGGGAAGTATATAGGGGGACTGAAACCCAGGGTTTCAGCACCTGTAGGGGAAGTAATTAGGGGGACTGAAACCCCGGGTTTCAGCCCCTGTAGGGGAAGTAATTAGGGGGATTGAAACCCTGGGTTTCAGCCCCTGTAGGGGAAGTAATTAGGGGGGACTGAAACCCTGGGTTTCAGCCCATGTAGGGGAAGTATATAGGGGACTGAAACCCAGGGTTTCAGCCCCCTATATACTTCCCCTACAGGGGTTGAAACCCTAGGTTTCAGTCCCCTATATACTTCCCCTACAGGGGCTGAAACCCTGGGTTTCAGTCCCCCTAATTACTTCCCCTACAGGGGCTGAAACCCTGGGTTTCAGTCCCCATATATACTTCCCCTACAGGGGCTGAAACCCAGGGTTTCAGTCCCCCTAATTACTTCCCCTACATGGGCTGAAACCCTGGGTTTCAGCCCCCTAATTTCTTCCCCTACAGGGGCTGAAACCCTGGGTTTCAGTGCCAAAACCCAAGTGTTTGATTTTTTGAATTTTTTTCAAAAAATTTCTATGGTTTCGGAGTAGACTGAAACCAAGTGTTTGAATTCAATTTTTTGGATACTGAAACCGAGGGTTTCAGCCCCTGTTTGGTCAGTACTTAAGGGGATTGAAACCCTGGGTTTCAGCCCCTGTAGGGAAAGTAATTAGGGGGCTGAAACCCAGGGTTTCAGCCCATGTAGGGGAAGTAATTAGGGGGACTGAAACCAAGGGTTTCAGCCCCTGTAGGGGAAGTATATAGGGGACTGAAACCCAGGGTTTCAGCCCCTGTAGGTGAAGTATATAGGGGGCTGAAACCCTGGTTTCAGTCCCCTATTTACTTCCCCTACAGGGGCTGAAACCCTGGGTTTCAGTCCCCTATATACTTCCCCTACAGGGGCTGAAACCCTGGGTTTCAGTCCCCCTAATTACTTCCCCTACAGGGGCTGAAACCCTGGGTTTCAGTCCCCATATATACTTCCCCTACAGGGGCTGAAACCCAGGGTTTCAGTCCCCCTAATTACTTCCCCTACAGGGGCTGAAACCCTGGGTTTCAGCCCCCTAATTTCTTCCCCTACAGGGGCTGAAACCCTGGGTTTCAGTGCCAAAACCCAAGTGTTTGATTTTTTGAATTTTTTTCAAAACATTTCTATTGTTTCGGAGTAGACTGAAACCAAGTGTTTGAATTCAATTTTTTGGAGACTGAAACCGAGGGTTTCAGCCCCTGTTTGGTCAGTACTTAGGGGGAATGAAACCCTGGGTTTCAGCCCCTGTATGGGAAGTAATTAGGGGGTGAAACCCAGGGTTTCAGCCCATGTAGGGGAAGTATATAGGGGGACTGAAACCCAGGGGTTCAGCCCCTGTAGGGGAAGTAATTAGGGGGACTGAAACCCTGGGTTTCAGCCCCTGTAGGGGAAGTAATTTTGGTGCTGAAACCCAGGGTTTCAGCCCCTGTAGGGGAAGTATATAGGGGGGCTGAAACCCAGGGTTTCAGCCCCTGTAGGGGAAGTAATTAGCGGGACTGAAACCCAGGGGTTCATCCCCTGTAGGGGAAGTATATAGGGGGCTGAAACCCAGGGTTTCAGCCCCCTATATACTTCCCCTACAGGGGCTGAAACCCAGGGTTTCAGTCCCCCTAATTACTTCCGCTTCAGGGGCTGAAACCCTGGGTTTCAGCCCCCCTATATACTTCCCCTACAGGGGCTGAAACCCTGGGTTTCAGCCCCCCTATATACTTCCCCTACAGGGGCTAAACCCAGGGTTTCAGTCACCCTAATTACTTCCCCTACAGGGGCTGAAACCCAGGGTTTCAGTCCCCCTATATACTTCCCCTACAGGGGCTGAAACCCTGGGTTTCAGCCCCCTAATTACTTCCCCTACATGGGCTGAAACCCAGGGTTTCAGTCCCCCTAATTACTTCCCCTACAGGGGCTGAAACCCTCAGTTTCAGTTCCCTAAACACTAGATTTCAGTCACCAAACACGTGAATTGAAACACTTGGTTTCAGTCGACTCCGAAACCATATAAATTTTTTGCAAAAATTTCAAAAAAATCAAACACTAACTACAAAATGTAGATAAATTTTACAGAAAGCGAAAAGCGACGAAACTCTGTCATTATTTCTTGAGTATTTACCCTTGCACTCCTAATTTTTATGTTTTCTACTAAAATTATTTGATCATGATTCATGTAAAAATTCACCCATTGATTCTAAACAAGTCTTCGTCTCCAAAGTTGATTTACCTTTCAAGTTCAAATGATAGTATGATGGTGCCAGAAAAAGTTATTGATTGTTTAACTAGTAGCTTGCTAAGTCATCATTAGCCTCTACATTGTTGCTTTTGAGAAGAGCAGTGAAGTTTGTCGAGAGACGAAAACACTGAGCTCTCGAAGACTCCAATCAAGGCTTTAAATTAAATATATACCACAAAAGGATATGATTGCTACTTATAAATAGATTTATGAAAAAACACCACTTAATTATGCTAATATGACATGCGACAGAATCGATTGTTACAACTCTAAGTTATCTTATTAGCTACAGCTTTGAAATGATCAAACAATGTGGCATTAGTTGCAGCTGAACATTTTATTTGCCGTGAATCAAATGACAGATGCATTTTCAACAACACAATACGGGTAGTCTTGAAGTAGAAGATATAATACCTTGGTGTTTCTAGCAATCCAGGTACTTTGGGCATATGGGCAAACATAAGATGTATACAGCCTTCAAAATTCAAAAATAATCAACAAAAATTAAAATAAAATAAAACTGCCCAAAATTTGACAGAACGTAAAATAACAAATATTATACCTTTAGTTCCATCAAATAGAGAAGGTGGCTCTGTAGTTGCGTCAAGATTTGGGGATAGGAACTCCTTCACATGATAAAGCTAAATGAAAGAAATAAATAGGTTAATCGATAAATAAAGCAATAAAAAGATGCAATCTTTAAGGTAAACTAAACAAAACCCAGAAAGATTATTAGAAAATATTAATAAAAATCATCAGCATCATCATCACCTCTTGCCATCAATCGTCGGAGGATCGCTAGGGTCTTGGGGTTTTGGAGGATAGGAGACCGATGGGTTTCTGGTGCTTGGTGGGGAGCGCGCAGTAGGTTAGAAGTGGGGGCGATTAGGGGTTTTTGTGGGCAGGTAGGAGAGACTGATCGAGAGAGGTAGACGGGCTGGGATATTTTTTGGGGGTCTTCGGGCGCGAGAGATCGCGAGGGGGAGAGTAGTGATGGCAATTGATTTTTGGTTTCTTCGGTTGCCAACGATCATCGCTTGGGGTTTTTTCTGATCAGATCGGGAGAGGGAGAGAATCTGTTGACGCGTGAGGGAGTGGGGTGCCCGACTTGGGGAGCACGTGACCGGCGCGTGCTCGCTGGGCTGGGGAAGATCTCAGCCAGCCGATCTGAGCGGACGACTCAGATCTCTCTTCTCACTTTAAGCCCCTCTTCTCACCTTCTCACCATAGCATCACTATATATATATATACTAGTCATAACCCATGCTTTATTTATCGATTAACCTATTTATTTCCTCTCAAAATCTTGGACCCACTAATTTTAAATGAACAACAATAATTAAAGCGCAATAATTATTAGGTCCCCCTCAGAATCTTAATTCCCACAAAATTTAGTTTTCAACAGAGAATTTAGTTCCACACAAAAATTTAAAATTTTTAGTTCCCCAAAAAATTTTGTTCCCCCCAAAAAAAATTTGTTCCCTGTTGTGAATGGGTATTTACTGGGTTGATGAGTTATTGGGCCAACCCAAGTGGTTGGGCCCATACCCACTTGTATTCTCCCCTTTGGCTATAAATATAGACTTGAGGGCTCTCCTCTCAGTAGTTGATTCATAACACGTTATCAGCACGAGCCTCTAAATTTTTTTTCCACAAATTTTCTTTCCGTTCGTTGCGAAGGCGAAGGCGAAGGCGAGACGGGAGATCCACAAGCGCGGTGCAAGGCTTCCTCCATCGAAGGTCGTCATCCGCGTAGGGCTTCGAGCAACCGTCGCTATATCCGGAGGACGGATATAGAGGTAAAAATACTAAAAACGATACTTTTTATCATACGTATGATTGCCACTCCCCAAGATCTCACAAGATCGTCACGGGGATTCATCGTCGCCTTGAAAACAACGGATTTTCCATCCCAAAAATCAATTTTTTTTAGGGTTTTTGAATTTTCTGGAAATAACAAACCCTAAAACTACCCCCAATCCCCCCCGGCCACGTTTCCCCCCCCATGGGGGGACCTACCCGTGCCGCCGCCCACCCCCTGCAGGGGGGGCGGCGCGGCCCCTGCCGCCGCCCTCCCCTGCAGGGGGGGCGGCCGCCGCCGCCCCGCCCCTACAGGGGGGGCGGCGGCCCCCCCGCCGTCCCCCCCTGCAGAGGGGGGCGGCGGCCCCCTGGCCGCTTCCCCCCTCTGCGGGGGGCGGCCCCCAGGCCGCGCCCCCCTCTGCGGGGGGGCAGCGGCCCCCGCCGCTCCCCCCCGCAGCGGGGGGCGGCGCGCCCCCCCCCCCCCCGCCGCCCCCCCCCCCCCCGCAGAGGGGGGCGGCGGCCCCCAGGCCGCTTCCCCCTCTGCGGGGGGGCGGCCCCCAGGCCGCGCCCCCCCTCTGCAGGGGGGCAGCGGCCCCCGCCGCTCCCCCCCGCAGCGGGGGGCGGCGGCACCCTGGCCGCGCCCCCCTCTGCGGGGCGGCGGCGGCGGCGGCGGGGCCCCCCCGCCGTAACCCTAACACGCACAGAAAAAAAAAACAGTACTGTGGGCCTGAAGCCCACAGCAGATCTATGGGCTTCAGGCCCACAGAACTCTTTCACAAAAAAAAACAGATCTGTGGGCCTGAAGCCCACAGCAGATCTGTGGGCTTCAGGCCCACAGATTTTCATCAAAAAAAAAAAGAGATCTGTGGGCCTGAAGCCCACAGCAGATCTGTGGGCTTCAGGCCCACAGATTTTCATCAAAAAAAAAATTGGGGGGAGGCAATAGGGCTATGAATGTGCCTCAAAAGGCAACCTATTAGCCTAAAAATTGTTTTTAAATGGGGATTCAAAGGCAAAATATTCGTGAAAAATCACGGTAAATTACGGGACGAATATCGGGCAGACAAGGGCGTTTTGGGGATTTTTTTTGGGGGACCTTTTGGGATGATGAGGAAAACTTTTTCCTCTGACAAAGAAAATGTTTATTTTGGGCTCTTAATCAATTTAATTGATTAAACCCATTCAATTTACAACCTTTGCATTGTGATGATTTTTTTTTGCAAAAATCAGATTTACATGCTTTGCATCTCTGGTATATTCTGTTGGATATTATATGCGTGGTTGTGCATTGTATTTAAAACTTAATAATTAGGAAGATCCTGCGACCGCTCTGCCGTTAGTAGCCTAACGGTGTATGACGTTGCCCAGTGGTCCAATAATTATTAAGTGTTTAAATTATTTATCCATCTCTGCGAATATTAAATGCCTGTGATGCCTGTGATGAAAATGTATGATGAAAATGTTGTTGAGCACAATATTTCTGCATGAATTGCTAAATGTGGTTTTTGGATCGGCCGTTTAGTCCCACAGTTTATTTCCCGCACTTTTCTTTTATTTTTGAGAGAAATTGTAGTGAGGAATTTATGTAAATGTCAAAGAAAGAAGACCAACTTCCATGAAGACGGAGGCCATGCTTGAAGATGGAGATATCATATGGGACCCACGGGGTTTCCAAAGTTGTATTTTCATTTTCTTTAAGCTGCAAATTTGTATAATTTGGACTGTGGACTTTTTTGGACTCTTTCTTGTGGGACTGGCCGATCCACACATTTAGTTTTTCGTTAAATATTGCCTCCGCATGAAAATGTTTTCTCTGAATTAATTAATCATTCATGCATGTTTGTGCTCTGCTAGATAAATGGCTAATATTGCAAGCGTTAATTTCGAAGTACTGGAAGCATCAGGTAGAAACTATCTAAGCTGGTAGCTAGATGTAAAGTTTCACCTGCGGGCAAAGACCCTCATCGCTATTGTGACTGAAAAAGAAAATGTTAGCGATATAGAGAAGGCGCAAGCCATCATTTATATTCGCCGCCATGTGGACAAGACCTTAAAGGCTGAATACCTTACGGTCGAAGATCCACTTGAGCTATGGACTGCCCTTGAGGACAGGTATAAACATCAGAAAGATGTTATACTCCCAAGGGCACGATACGAGTGGGAGAACCTGAGACTGCAGGACTTAAAGTCCGTTGCTGAGTACAACTCAGCACTTTTTAGCATCACCGCACGCCTGAAGTTGTGTGGTGAAAAAGTCTCAGAAAATCGCATGCTGGAAAAGACGTATACGTCCTTCCATGAAAAAAATGCGATACTCATGCAGCAATACCGTGAACGAAAGTTCACCAAGTATTCCGAGCTGCCGCCATGTTTACTCATGGCCGAGTAAAACAGAGAGCTTCTTCTCTCCACTCACAATATACGCTCCCCGGCACTGCCCCCACCAGAAGCTCATTATTCCTCTTCCTTCAAAAAGAAGAGAGATAATAAAAGAAAAGAAAGACCACAGAAGGGGGGTCAACAGAAAAATGCCAAGGGCCATGTACAGCAGCAGCGAAATAATGAAAGTAAGCGGAAGTTCACGAGGCATAGAAATAACAAAAATAGAAATGATATACCCCCACCCAAGAGGGAATGGGAAGACCAGTGCCAAAATTGTGGCATGAAAGGCCACTGGTCCAGAGTGTGCCGAACTCCGCATCATCTCCAGGATTTGTATAAAGAGAATAAGAAAAATAAAGCTGAAACAAACCTGATGACATTTGATGCTCCAGTTAAGTTTTTCAGCTGACGACTTCGAAAATAATGACATGCTTGACTAGCCTTTACTTTTATCTTAGCAAATTGTTTAGAACATCTCACGTTATGAGAGCTTTTGTATTACGCAATCTGTTTTGATTGAAAAATTTTAGTAGACAATAAATGAATATGTCTATCTGAATATGCATGTGCCTTTATGTTTCATCTTTTGAAACCGCTCTCATAAATAATTAGTAGACAATAAACACGTACGATCTCTTTCAATACAAAGCCCAATATCAGGGCTATATTGAAGATCCAGGGAATGCAACACAGTTGCCCCCAAACGACACAAAAATAATGGATGCACTAATCCCTCCGAATTCCAAAAGAAACTTTCTAAGTTTCAAGGACATCCGTTTCAACGGATCCCACTTGGAAACAGCAAATGTAAATGAAAATTACCGTATGCAACGTCTCAAGAAAAGGAGTAAAATCCACACTTGAACGTTTTGAGAGCCTTATAGGCCTCTAACATACGAAGATTCGGAGAAAGGAAGCAGAATTAAATGGAGCACCTGAAGTGCCCTACATCAGCCGAGTTTTTACTCTGGCATGATGGACTTGGCCACCCTGGATTTGTGATGATGCACATCATCTTATCCTATGGGTATGACTTGAAGAACCAGAAGATTCTTCAGAAGGGAAAATTCCCTCGCATCCCTTACTATAAGGGAAGATTAATTACAAGGCCATCTCCACGAAAAGTTGAAAAAGGATCTCCATGCTTCCTCAAAAAGAATACAAGGAGACAAATGTGGATAAAATCCACCACCCCTAGTGGGCTATTTTGGTACTTCATTGTACTGATAAATGCATCCTCAGAACATTCGTACGTATGTCTACTACAAGACCCGCAACTTAGCTTTTCCAAAGCTATTGGCACAAGAATAAAAATGTTGCGGGCACATTTCCCAGACAATAAAATGTTGTAAATAAGTCTGGTTAATGTTGGGAAATATACCTCAGTCTTTTCAAGAGTACTGCCAATCAACGGGAATTGAAAATGAACATACAAGTGCCGCATGTTCATACCCAAAATGGGTCGGCAGAGTCACTGAAAAGTAGACTCCAAAGGACTGAACGTCCATTAAATCCCGATTGCCTATGGATGCATGGGGACATGAAAACTCTGCATGCGGCATCGTAAATGAAAATAAGACCCTCTGGAGGTCAGAGTCTCCAATGCAACTTGCATATGGAATGCCACCGAACATTCCTCATCCGAGAATCTTCGGTCGCGCAGTCTTAAATCCCCATTGCACCACCAAAGAGGACCAAAACGGTACTCAACGTCGCCTAGGTATCCATGCAGGGTTTGACTCACCCTCACTTATAAGATACCTAGAACCCCAAACGGGGGACGTAATTAAGGCACACCTTGAAGACTGTGATCTCGATGAGACAAGTTTTCCCAAAAATAGGCCCAGATACTGGAAAATCTGGCGCGAAGAAAATTATAACGTGGGATACAAACAGCTTGACCCACTATAATCCGGTAACAATACAATGTGTAGATGAGATCCAGAAGATCTTCCGCACACAGAACACTGTTCACCAATTACCGGAATCATTTATTGACAACCAGAAGATTGTCAGATCACACATCCCTGCTGCAAAAACTCCAGCTAGGATTGACATCCCCGAGAATGGATGCAATCCACCAGCAGCAGAAGTGGCTGATCCTCAACAGAAAAGAGGCAGACCACCAGGCTCCAAGGACAGAAACTCCTGGAGACCTTAAGACAATACTACCACAGGACAATGAGCTCCTGTCCACACCATCACCCTTCCCGGAATCCACTGCAGAGGAATTGCCGGGAAAAAGTGAAATTAAGTAAATGTTGTACGTACTGGGGAGGTGTTGGACAGATAGAACATAAATTGTCGAAAATGTATTCGCGTATCATATTGCCATATACATCGCAATGGCGATGATGTTAGTAAATTATCGTTCCACACTCTGTTGCTAGAAGGCAAACGTAGAGATTGGCCAAACGTGGAACGTGGCAATAAAAGATGAGCTGGACTCACTTTATGAAACGTGAAATGTTCGGACCTGAAGTCCAGACACTAAAAGGTGTCAAACCTGTGGATAAAACAAAGTATTGCAAACATAAGAAAAATAAATACAAAATCGTATGCTATACGATACAACCTATAGCCCAAGGAAAATTTTGCTGAAACTAGGGATCGAACAAATTCAAATGAGCATGTCTCATAAATGATGCATCAGTCTCCCTAAGTTATCAAAAGCGAATACCTTACGATTTGGCGAAGGAAAATTTTGGATATGCTGTTATTGGATGTTGTGACGGCATACCTTCGTGGATATCTTGTAAAGATAATTTCCACATTTCCTTAAAATGCTTGAATAGACTTCGGGACGTCTATTCAAATGAAGAAATATAAGTATAACAAATAAATGTACAACCAAGAGAATCACTTGAGAAGTCAATGATTCCTACTGAAGGTTGTCTTTGCATCTATGCAAAGAACAGGATTAGAGATCTTAGTTGTAGACAACTAACATCTCATCGGATCTCCTGAAGAGAAAACCGAAATAAATGTACTAACCTGACTTTTAAACATGAAATAAAAAAGACCTAGGCAAATATAAAGTCATGGCTCATAGAATCCTGTTACAAACGCCCAGAAGTGCGTTGGAGATATTAACAGGACCATTGTCATCCAAAGTACACCTACGGTGGTATACTCAATGGATGTACAAAAAAAGAACCCTTCCGATCGCTGGAAGAGGGAGAGGATATAACTGGTCCTAAAGTCCCTTATCTTAGTGCAATCATGCACTCCTGGCTAACTGCATGTGTCCCGGTATAACAATTGCAGTAAATTCATTAGCCAGAGATAGTTGGCACCTAAAAAGGGCCATTAGACCCGAGTTAAGCCTTCTGCGCTTACTCCAAGGGTCGAAATATTCGGACTTACAAAATGTAGTAGCATCCTCCAATGTTTATGCAAATGCAGGTTTCAGGTCCAGTCCCTATGCTGAGAAATCACAGAACGGGTACCCACAGTGGGATGGCCATCCCCTGCAGATCTGCAAAGCAACTTATGAAGGCAACATCATCCTATCATTCCGAGATCCTCACCATTCCAGAATCACACCAATGGTGTATTTAAGGGCGCCTGGTGGTACATCACATCCCAGTGACGACTGGGATAGAGGCTGGTTCTGTGGAGCTAACCATATAGTTTGAAGACCACATCAGAGGCGACCAAACTTAGCAACCTCCTCAGAGTCCCTGGATTCAGCAGCTGCTTGATGGTGACAAAATTTGTAATTTGTGTACATTTTCGGAATATTGTAAATAGGAGTGATGAGATAAGCCTAAGAGATCTGAAAGCCTAAGAGCTTTTACAGATCAGGGGGAGTTGAGGGAATTTGTACTCTTTTCCCTTAGCTATGGTTTTTCCCACTGGGTTTTCCATAGCCAAAGGTTTTAACGAGGCAAATCAAATCAACTCTGGATCCCGAAGTATCCACCCCTCTGTGACGCTCAGAATCCAGAAGTATTCATGAGCAGAGTCACTTGTACAAATCAGGGGGAGTTAAAGAGCGTTTGCACCCTTTTTCCTTAACTATGGTTTTTCCCACTGGGTTTTCCATAGCCAAAGGTTTTAACGAGGCAAATCTCACCAACTCAGGATCCTGAAGTATCCACCCCTGTGAGACCCATACAGGCTCAGAATCTTGAAGTATTCATGAGCGGGGTCCACAACCATGGCTGGATAAGGGGGAGTGTTGTGAATGGGTATTTACTGGGTTGATGAGTTATTGGGCCAACCCAAGTGGTTGGGCCCATACCCACTTGTATTCTCCCCTTTGGCTATAAATATAGACTTGAGGGCTCTCCCCTCAGTAGTTGATTCATAACATTCCCCTCATTGTTTATTTAGTTCTACACAAAAATTTTAGCATCCAATATTTAGTTCCCCTTAAAAATTTTAGACAAATTTAGTTCAACTTCTCCCATTGTTTAGAAAAAATTTCTACGATGAAGACAAAAATTAAATGTGTCACCTAATTCTACCTATGAATCTGAAGAACATTGTCTTTACACTATCCAATTTTTTATAGGACTTACTTTTCCTTTTATTATGAAATATTTTGTGTCTTTGAACTTGACGTTCTCAGCATAAATATTTTCAACCCATCATGTGTTTACTTGATTTTCTATGTCCTTACAACCCCTCTAAAAATGTTAATTTAATATTAGTTGTCACTTGAGGCCGTGGAATTGTATTGAGGCATGCGAGCTTTTTTCTTTTTGAATTTCTTGTTGTCACACTCAACTAATAATTTTTACATTAACACTTGATATTATCATGGGTTTCGTATTTCACCTCCTGCAAAATTTGAAATAGACTAAAAACAAAAGACGATTGAATATTCACATTACTCTATAGCTTCTTAAAGGGTTTTCAAATAAGAATCATTTGCAACTTTACCCTTACACAATCTATGGTTCTGTGATATTTCCAACTAATGTTTGGTGTGCTGTCTGAAGTACATGGAACCTTATATGCAATATGCTTGTTCAAATTCCACCAAATCAGGCTGTAATTCACTCAAGACATGCCTTATTAAACGTATGATAACATATTCAATAAGTAATTCAAAAAATGCACGATACTCATATTTGGTAAATGGTCCAGTCCAATACTATGAAGTGTGTTAGGCCAGTTATAGGAAAGAGTCGTGCCAATTTCTTCTTTTCTTAATTAGATTTACTTTCTTAAAAGGGCATACCAGTAAATAGAGCATTTTTACAGTCCATGTTACAAACTTTGGGGAAAATATATGAAATATAATAACTCATAGCTACGCAAAATGAATCATTACAAAACAAAACCAAATTTAGTCTCAACCAAAATTAAATCCAACACATTATTATTTCAAATAGTTTGAAGAAAAAATTAACATTTAAACCCATACAATTTTTGTTTAGTAATCCACTTCGTAATTTCAACAAAAAAGCATAACAAAACTCAACCCGATCTGCTTCTCTACGCTCCCATACTCAATCTCCGAGTCGTCCCTCCCATCGCATGCTCTGTCTTTGGCATCAGCAGTAACTCAATAAAATTTCTTTACTCCTTCACGACACATGATATTGGTTGGTGATGTGGCTACATGTAGTGCTTCTTTCACAGCTTGCATCTGCACAACACTGCCCATACGTATTTGTACATATAGCTTAGTATACTTTCAAAAACATTGCAACTTAAGTCGAGATCTAAAGACAGGGAAAACAATTGAGGGGTCTGTAAACATAAGCAAATGCAAGTATACAATATCAGCCATGATAACCACATTTGTTGATGCAAGAGGTGAGAAATTTTAAAGTTAAAATAAAGTAATATAACATGATGAAAAATTTAGGCAACACACTTGCAAGGTGAATATGTGATTCTTGTCATGGCTAAACGACTTAGAAGCCAAATCCATGCAATACTTGTTGAATATGTTTTCTTGCATGCAACACGCCAAAAGCACCCTCATGATTTCTCTGTCTTGATGTTTTATTTAGAAAATAAGGTGTAACTAAATAGTTTAGTCAAACCAATAGCATCAAACAGATATAAAGTCATGCATGGTGCATAACAATACCTTGTTAAAGAAGTGAGAGCATTAACTAAATAAGAAAAGACACATCAGTTATCGATGATCACACAAAACACATAGCTATAGAAAAAACTTAATGAGAATCTCAAATCGAAGAAGTATGATCACATAAATTGTCACACCTTTTGGTCCAATGTATAAACTTTATTCATGTTTCTATTAGGTGATTTATATGGAACTCTAATGGCTTACAGCCTTGGCTCATTCTGGTTCCTCCATGTATTAGTATTTGTAGAATATAATCTGAAGATTGAAGAGCTACCTTGAATTTGCTCATGTCAGGTGAATGCACTTCCAGAAAAATCCCATATGTGCTTACTGTTTAGTTATTTCTACAGAATAAAAATGAGATCATTAATTTTCTACCTGTGTAATGACAACAGATTTAAATTTAACTAAGTTCGAGAAATATTAATAGCAAAAGTCAGAGAAAATATATAACTATTTACATTTTAGATAGAGTTTATCCTAACTGTAGTGGACGCATAGTTACAGATCCATTTATGGCATCCTCCAAAACATTTGTAGACACAATTGTCTTAATCGACACACCAAATTTACTACCATGAAAATATAGTATACCAGAGATTAAATAATATTTTTAATAATTTTTAATGAACATTTTGAAGAAAGATTGTGGACATTGCAAAAAGATCCGGTACGATATAAAACATACTAAATGTTCAGAGGTCAAAAGCCCGGTTTTACCTGAAAAGAATAGCAAACATGGTATTCACGGTACCTACATGTGAAATATCTACCTCCAATTCTTGGCTTTCTGATTGAGTAACCTACATGAAGATAAGATGCTTGTGTAAATATTTTAAATTAATGGCCCGCTTATTTTCTCCTACAAAATCTGAATGGAATACACCCAAGCATCAATTATTTAGATGGGGGAAAATATCACGACACCAAATTAAGCATGACATAAACATCGATGTCAATCGTGACCACAAAGACTAAATGCATGCTACCTATAGTATATCCCAACACCACCAAAAGCATGCAATAAAATTTTCCTCAATAATTTCAACTCTGAAATATGCACAACAAAATATATCAAATACAAACCATTAATCGATTAGCATAGAACAAAAAAAGCAATGAGAAAATGTATCTGACATGATGTCCTTACCAATTTGGTAATGCAACCTTCTGATCCTTTGTCGAAGAATCTATAAATAAAGTAGTTCTGTTCAGGTTATCAATGAGTTCCAGCATAATAGCTTCAATACATGGTTGATGAGCCTTGGACATGTACGTAACTCAACCCATACAAAGAGATAATAACTCGTCACCATTCAGATATCAGAATCCGGTCATGTATATAGGTTTCAATGCATATAGTTTTCTTTCCTGGCAGAAAAATGGAATGCAATAGAAGCAAGTACCAAAAATAGCAATAAAATACACAGTAGATCGATTATTTGATCAATAATGTGTCTCTTGGCTTCTTCACCATGCCTAAAGTCAACAGGAATTATGAGCATGCACTTTAGTTTAAAATAATAGCAACCAAAAACCATTTGATGTTTGTATCTAGTCTCAAACAAAATTAAACAGTTAAGTAATAAACAAAATTTGTATATCAGTAAAACAAATTTGAATCAAGCTTTCACAATTAACAATTATGCAGTTAATGATAGATACATTATAAACACTTTAGTTATGGAAACACGCATTTTACTTTTGTTAGTTACCATAGTTGTCGCCTAATCAAACCTTAATGAAAAGTTTCAGGAAATAATTTTCTCATATGAATCATATACTCCTTTAAATCAATCGGTTTGATTCAAGTCTATGGTGGGTCCTAATGTGTGGTTCATGAAGGGTAAGTTTAATCCATGAGCTAGAGAATGCTAAATGCCGATGCTATCCTTTCACAGAAATCAAGATTTTTTTCAACATATCGTCTCTGCCTAACATGAGTATGTGTTTAAGAGTACTCTGCTGGAAAATAAAGCATATTTCTCTCACTGATCGTTCTACCTACAATGACAATCAAATTAGAAATCTAGTAATTATCAATGTAAGTTGCTATCATCTTAAATATGAAATGATGATTACCTTTGTCAATAGATCTAACATGTTCTTTTTTGTATTAACTGAGAAGAGTACTCCAATGCAAGAGAGAGTGCTAGGATTTCAAACTGGAATCAGAGATTTGTTTTTAAATAATAAACACATTATGTAACAAAGCTAAATCATCAACTATTGGAAATTCAGAAGCAACATAATATTATGTCGTACTAATCAGTTATCATACCCAATCCAAAATAAAAGGTGTATTTTTCAGTTCAAACGATAGGATATATCAAATATGCAGCCATGCATGATCATAACATTCATTGTATCATTGTAGGATATCAAATATAATTTTCAAAATAAAGCTCAGTTTAATGTTTTATTCGTTTCAAAATTGTTAGTATTTGGAAAAAATAATGAAATTTAAAGTATTATCAAGTAATACAATCGATCTCCCAATTCTTGCACTCTGCCGTTTGCATCGAAGACGTCCTCCAGTTAGAACTGACAAATTTATGAGAACTTTAAAGTTTCAATCAGTACTTCAAACTCTATAAATGATTAAGATTGTAAGTAGTCTGAAATAAATAGTGATCACATGATCCCTAGTTCTGAAAGGACGGTACCAATGATTACAAAGAAACCCCCCAGAACCAAAGTCTTCAGGACTAAAAGTCATTAGTGTTTCTTCTTGTTCCATAGTTTATGGTTAGTAATCAGAAGCTAATCACCCTTCAGATAATACTGAGAAGGTGCCACATTTTATGAATTTGCTAAGTAGCAGCTAAATAAAATAGTTTTCATAGAAAATTAACCTGTGGTGCTTCATGTAGAAGAGGTCTGCTGACAGGATGAATTCATCCAAAATTTGATGACAACACGTAGTGCATAACCAGGTGCCCACAAGGGTTGATAACAGATTAAACCTCTATAGTGAATGAATATAATAAACCATCAAAGCAACAAAGGAAGATAATAAGATCATGCATAACAATCATGCATAATAAGATTCGATGGTTTCTTGGATGATAATCATGCATAATAAGATCCACTCCATACAATCATTTTGCTCTGTATCTGTCATGTTCATATATGTAAAAGAGCCACGCCTCATAGCCATGCTTCCACGTTTTTTCTGTTTCTGCACACATATTACCAAATTTCTGTTGGTTCAACAAAAATATCACATGCCTAAAGCATATACTGATAAATTTGGGCCTATAAAATTGCTCTCTGAAGAAGCCTTGCCAGATCTGCCTAGAGAGCCAAACATCCACACACATATATATATTGATAATGTACTTTTCATATCACCATTTCAATTATCAAAAGAAAAGGTGGTACTTAGATCAGCCAAAAACAAAGAACCAACAAAAAATTGCCAAATACAAAGAGGAATCAATTGGAGAATGAACAGCAACTAAAGAACCATGAAAATAAAACTTTATAATATGATCCAGCAAGTTATTTAAAATATGTAGTACTACATCTACTTACCAAAAATAAGAAAAACATGTAAAACTTACACGATCCAGAAAAGTATAGCATCTACTCACTATTTCCATACAAATTTGTGGTTTTAATCGCAAGCTTCAGCCTTGTCACCATCCTCTGCACTTGCATTGCCTTCATGGGAGCAAAGTTGTTCGGACCAAGTGTGAGCTCTCATATCACCCTCAGCATGCCGCCTCACCTCATCGTCACCAGGATCACGCTGTGGGCAGTCGTGCTGACCCTGATGACGAAATATGCCCTTGAGTTTGCGCCCTTCGCCATTCAGCTTGAGCATAGCCTTCCCTCGTCAATGAGCTCGACGGCAAGAATGGTCATCAGGGGCTCAGCTCGGTCATTGCTCTTGCTGTCCATCTTGGCATTGGCACTTGCTCATCAGCATATGCATCTCGGTGGTCATCCCTTGTGTCTTTTACCTAAGGATCTACTGGCCAAGTGTCTCAAAGCCTGCAGCGATTCCCAATGGAGTTTTCAATTTCAAATTACATGAAAAGATGCAGGTTGTTTTCAATTTTAAATTCCCCCCCAACAAAAGTGTGTTTCCCACCAAAATTTGGAACCCACCGTGAGTGCAGTTAGATATTTGAAATTTTAGTTGTTTTAACCCCATTTCAAATTTCCCCCCATTTAATTTGTTTACACAAAATTCAGAAGTCTCCCCCAAACAAAAGTGTATCCTAGTCACATGTCCTAGTCATCACCCCTTGTCCTAGTCATCTTGTCCCAGTAGGACAAAATTCAAAATCTTCATCAAATATAGAATAGATATATATATATATATATATATATATATATATATATATATATATATATATATATATATATATGGGTAAAGTGTTCCTAGGGTGACTCCTTAGATTCAATCTAAGGAGTCGCCCCCATTTTCCCTCACATCTCACAATTTTTTTGGATTTTATTTTTCATGGTGTTGTTGTTCACCTCATGGATGATCAACATACCAAAAATCAAGCCATTCCAATACTTTTAGAGCCCCTATCTACCTCTTGCAACTTCAACAGTATAAAAACGTGCTTAAAACCCATGAAGTTGCAAGGGGTAGATGTGGGCTCTAAAAGTATTGGAATGAATTGATTTTTGGTATGTTGATCATCCATGAGGTGAACAACAACCCCATGAAAAAAAATTCCGAATAAAATGTGGGATTTGGGGAAAATGGGGGCGACTCCTTAGATTGAATCTAAGGAGTCACCCTAGGAACACTTTACCATATATATCTATCTATCTATTCTATAAAATAGGGATGTTATCAAGAGAATTTGGATAAGAGAATTTGGACAAGAGAAATTGGATAAGAGAATTTGGACAAGAGAAATTGGATAAGTGATGAGATTTTGAGAGATAAGAGAAGAGGTGGGGAATTTTGTGATGAGATTTTGATAGATAAGAGAAAAGGTAGGGAATTTTGCATATACAACCCCGGGTTTTACATTTTTGCCACTGGACCCTCCCCACACACACCCACACTTTTGCATTTTTCCCGACCATTTTTTTCCAGTCAACGTGCACGTGGCAATGACATTTGAGAGATAAGAGAAAATATATGAGATGAGATTTTGAGGGATAAGAGAGGAGGTGGGGAATTTTACACATACAACCCCGGTTTTTGCATTTTTGCCCCTGGACCCTCCTACACACACCCACCTACACTTTTTATTCTCCCCCCTTTCCGCCCATTTTTTCCAGTCCTTTGAAGATTTTGAATCTTATCCTACTAGGACAAAGCTTTGTCTTAAGTGGCAAGTTTGTCCTAGATGGCAATGACAATTTTGGGGGCTTAAATTTTGGAGGAAAACTTAAATTTGGGGGGAAATTTGAAATTTTGTGGGAAAACTTGAAATTTGTGGGAACTTGAAATTTGTGGGGTGAAAAAACTCAGCCATTATATAAACCGTGCCCTAGTGGTAAGTCATTCCGCTCCAAAGCCAAGGGGTGCGGGGTTCGAGGCCTATGGCCGCCGTGACTTGGTAATTATTGTGGAATTTGTTGTGGAATTATTTACCCTGGGGCTACATCTCCCCTCTCGGACTAACCCGGGGGGCCGTTGGGGGCACGACGGTCACCCCCCAGTTTGCATAGTCTCGACCGGGCTCTCGCCTTACCCTCCTAAAAAAGCCGAAGGCAAGGGGAGGGGTTGGGGATTTTTCTGGGTTTTCAATATATATATATATATATATATATATATATATATATATATATATATATATATATATATATGGGTAAAGTGTTCCTAGGGTGACTACTTAGATGAAATCTAAGGAGTCGCCCCCATTTTTTTCCATATCCCACAATTTTTTTGGATTTTATTTTTTATGGGGTTGTTGTTTACATCATGGACGGTCAACATAACAAAAATCAAGTCATTCCAATCCTTTTAGAACCACCATCTATCCCTTGCAAATTCAACGGTCTAAAAACGTGCTGAAACCCCCATGAAGTTGCAACGGATAGATGGGAGCTCTAAGAGTATTGGAATGACTTGATTTTTGGTATGTTGATCATCCATGAGGTGAACAACAATCCCAAGAAAAAAAATTCGAAAAAAAATGTAGGATATGGGAGAAAATGGGGGCGACTCCTTAGATTAAATATAAGGACCTAGGAACACTTTACCATATATATATATATATATATATATATATATATATATATATATATATATATATATATATTGAAGAATTAGTTAATCTTTATTGATTGATGAATATATACAGGAATATAGTGCAAAGGCATGAGAAATCAATATAAAGAGGATAGGGCACAAGCGCCGTCACTCTTTAATATATTATCCTCACCCTAACTCAATCTATACAGGGTCCCACACAGGGAAACCCGCACATAGTAATTTAACCCAAATCTCTAAATTCCCAATTAGCAAATACTGTTGCCTCCGCAGTAGTGGATGGTTCAATGCCCCTCATAGCTACTCGTACATCAGCAGCCAGTGCCTCAAATACCTATGTCCTTCCTCTACTTTTGCCTTCAAATACTCGATTGTTTTTTCTCGCCAAATATGCCAAGCCATGGATGAGAGTACCAATTTCACCAATCTGCTTAGAGTACCCTTACCCCCAAAGTGGAGCAAGTAATAAGCACCAACCTCCGCCATTGTAGGCCCCAATTGGGTGATGACATTCAACTTTAGCAAAGATTTTTTAAGTAGATAACCTGAGTAACTGCAAGCGAAGAATAGATGATTTATATCTTCCGTATTATCCCCATCACACAGGACGCAATGCGAAGGCTTGTTGATATCCCAGCTGCTAATAACATCTCTAGTAAGCAGCTTACCCCTAAGGGCTCGGAGAAGAGTGAGAGACCACTTGGGAATATTGCCCGGGAACCAAACTAGCCTATGGAATAGAAAAGGAGCACTCCTACGTCGGACACCCTCCCAGGCCTCTTTAAAATTGAAATGTCCTTCCTCCCCCATAGATGCTGACATGCCATTGCTCCGGGCCTGCTGTAGAACATGAGATGGCCGTGAGCTGCAATTTCCTGTAGGCGACCATGTGCTAGTTCCTGTAGCCGGCCCTGTGCTTCCTGTAGTCGATCTTGAATGTGCAGTTCCTGTGCCCAGCCGTGAGGCAGTTGTGGATGGAGTTGCCCGTTGGCTTCTAGGTGGGGCCCAGATCCATCTATCCTCACCCAGTGTTATCACCACCTTCGAGAGGAAATGCTTGATTACAGTGAGGGCCGGGTCAGCTACCCAAGCTCCATCTTCCCAGTATTCACATACACGCTTCATAGCTGAATCAAGAGGCACCGACACTAAATTTTTAAGGGGACCACAATCCAACCAATTATCGTGCCAGAAAAGTGTGGAACGTCCGTCTTTCACCACTCTCTTGATTAGCGTATTAGAGACATTCCTACACTTCAACAAGTGTTTCCATGTACCAGATTGCGTGACCAACCCTCTTGTTGCATAGAATCCTTCAGCACCGTCATATCTAGATCTCATCAGCTTGGCCCAAAGACTATTAGAAGTAAGGAATCTCCATGTCAACCTTATACCTGCCGCAACATTTAGATCTTCTAATAAACGTATGCCCACCCCGCCTTCAGACTTGGGGGTACAAATATCTTTCCACGCCCAAGCTCGAGAGGAACCCTTGATGAATCGCCTGCAGAGTGTGGAAATTTCCTGAACCACAGTGAAAGGCATATGATAGGCCTGCTACCAAAAAGCGACCATACCATATATGACAGTTTTGACTAGCTCGATCATCCCTGAGATAGATAACATGGTAGATGACCAACCCCTCAACCTCTTCCTGCATTTGTCAATCAGCCTGCTGTACATAGGGGCTTTGGGGTATTTTGATGATAACGGTAGGCCTAGATATGTGGTAATAGTGGTGGAAATTTTGACCCCTAAACAATCAGCCAGAGCAGACCTGTTCTTAGTACCCTTGCTAAAAATAGCTGAACTCTTATCCCAATTAACTTGGAGCCCTGTATAATTCTCAAAGTCATGAAGTAAGGACTTGATGCACCTAAAAGATTTAAGATTTGCTCTGCAGAATACTAGGTCATCAGCAAATAGAAGGTGTGAAATGGAGCCCGAGCGCTTCATGGCCTGGAGAGCGCCGCTATGGAGGCATTTAGACATTAAGATGGAAAAAGCTTCCATAACAATAACAAAAAGGTAGGGTGAAAGAGGATCACCTTGCCTAATACCCCTATTTCCATCAAAATAACCCACCGGGGATCCTTGAATCATGACAGAAAAAGTGGGGGTAGATATACACTCTCTGATCCACTTTATGAAGTGCAACGGAAACCCCATCTGTCCCATAAAGTAAAGTATAAATTCCCGATTAACAGAATCAAATGCTTTCCGCAAGTCAAGCTTAATACAAGCCCTCCCCCCCATAGGATTACTAAAATCTCTTATCTGCTCATGGGCAATTAGGGTGCAATCAGATAACAATCTTCCTTTTAGAAAAGCGGATTGATTTGGGGAAATCAGCTCATGGATCACCACTCTCAACCTATTGCTGATGATTTTGCTAATGATTTTATATAAAACATTGCAACAGGCAATGGGCCTGTAGTTCCCCAGAGAAGTAGCATTAGAATTTTTCGGAATAAGTGTAAGATGGGTGTGATTGACTTGCCTTAGAAGAGATCCAGAATTGAAGAAAGATTTTACTGCCAAAGATACATCTTCACCAATCAGATACCAAAAATGTTGAAAGAAATGAGCATTAAATCCATCAGGCCCCGACGCCTTGTCAGGCCCTGTCTGAAATACCGCAGACTTGATTTCATCATCAGATATTTGCCTAACCAGCCAGGACATAGCTTCCTCCATCAGAATACGCTTAGGAGTAAGAGTGGGAAAACATTCAGCATAAAGAGTGGGACGCCATGTAGTTGAACCCACACTGGGATGGACGAGAGAATGTCACGATCGTGCCTTAAGTCGAGACTCCATCGCTTGAGCACCACCAGACGACCCTCAAATAGCCAGGGTCCCCCAGCCAAGATCCGATTGCATTCCTCCTCAGATTCAAATCTAAAGTAGAAGAATCCGTTCTCCTTGCTATATATTTGGACCCTCTTCCTGGGCTTCCACAATCTCTCCATCCAAGCAACAATTTGTCCGTAGAAAGGAATCTCCCCTAAAACATATCCCACAATGGTATTCTTCCAGTTATCAGCACCACGTTTGACAAGATCACTAGGGAATTTGGCATAGACAGAACCATCTTCCCGCACATTTGGAGGGACATGTGACATGGTCAGGGCCGACCCATATGAACATCTATTAGCACAAACTTCAATCCAAGATAGTTTGGTCCCCGCGGGGTTAACATTGATTTGTGGCGAAGCCCTCTCAGGCAATTTACCCATCATATTGCGGTCGTGCCCAACAAACGCAGAATTTGTTCGCTCTGGCAATCTACCAAACACCTTACGATCACGCCCAAACATATTATGTCCCCTCTCAGGCCTTCTAGCAAACATGTTGTGACCAATCCCCCTAGCTGAGTCCTTCTACCAAACTCTGCGAGGTACGGAACCCCCATTGCCCAAGACCGAAGACTTTGACGGCGGGGCGCCCATCTTGGCAGCCATCCCCTTTCTTCTAACCACGTGCCAACCATCTCCCAGATCATCCACTTGCCTGGAGACTCCCTCCCCGCTACGAGCCGGTCCGCCCTCACCTCCGGAACCGCCCCCGACAACCAGATCCCTTATGCAACCCACCGTATTGCCCCGATCACGGAAGGATCCATTGCCAACGCCATTCGATTCGAAGACGCCACCAAATTCGTTGTGAGATCTCTTGCCCCCGTCGCTGAGAGATCCATTGCCTCCAAGAGACCCCTTTGTCTCCATAAGATACCTTGTCGCTGAGAGATCCATCACCGCCAGATACTTTGACCTTGTCACCAATAGATCCTATGTCATCGCTGTGGGTTACCTTGTCGCCGTGAGCTCCTTTGTCACCGCCGAGAGATCCTTTGCCGCCGAGAGATCCTTTGTCGCTGCCACCGAGAGATCCTTTGTCGATGCCGCCGTGCGTTCCTTTGTCGTCGTGTGCATCGCCCCCTGGGTCGATGCAAATCGCCGCTCCGTAATCAACGGAAGTCATTTTTATATATCATATATATATATATATATATATATATATATATAAAATAGACACACACATACATACATACATATATATGAGTAAAAGGGATCTTGGGTGCCTCCTTAGATGAAATCTAAGGAGGCACCCCCATTTTCCACCATCTCCCAGAAATTTTTTTGGAATTTTTTATGGGTTTGTTGTTTACCTCATGGATGATCAACATACCAAATTTCAAGAGATTCCAATACTTTTTGAGTCATCATCTAACCCTTGCAACTTCAACGGTATGAAAACGTGCTGAAAAACCCATGAAGTTGCAAGGGGTAGATGGTGGCTCAATAAGTATTGGAATCCCTTGAAATTTGGTATGTTGATCATGCATGAGGTGAACAACAAACCCATAAAAAAATCCAAATAAATTGTGGGAGATGTGGGAAAATGGGGGCACCTCCTTAAAATCTAAGGAGGCGCCCTAGATCCCGTTTACCCTATATACACACCCACCCACCCACCCACATAAATGTGTGTGTATGTGTATGTGTGTGTGTGTGTGTGTGTGTTGATGAGTGGTATATTTTTTTGAAAAGTAAGTATTTATATATATGCTGGTGTGTACAAAGTACGGGAGTTGATGTATTGATGAGTGGTGTGTGTGTGTGTGTGTGTGTGTGTGTGTGTGTGTGTGTGTGTGTGTGTGTGTGTGTGTGTGTAAACCACAAATGTAATTCTAGCTTGCAATCCCAGATTGGAAATTCTGGCGGTGGCGGGCCTCTATCAGGTGATCGAATCTCAAGCGATCAGGTCTCTCGAGATTTAGAGAAAGCAGGCTCTAAAGCATCGAGGATTGGAACTTCTAGCGACGACTCTCGCTCAGGCGTGCAGATCTCAAGCAACAAAGGTAAGAAGGCAGTAATTGGCGAGTTACCGTCCGGCCCTGGCATGCAAGGGATTTCTGGCAGCAGCGGCCATCTTTCAGGGGATCGGGGCTTAGGCGATCAGGTCTCAGGCAATTTAGAGAAACCAGGCTATCACTCTTCGGGGGTTGGTGGTGAAAGGGGCTTGACCCAAAATGATGGAAAGCTATTAGGAAATGAGTATATATCTAATGGTGTTGGAAGGCATCAGGCATCCACGTTGGAAGGTGGAGGATGGCAGACTGTGTCGAGGAAGATGAAGGGTAGACATCATATACTAGAGGGCGACAGGGTTGGCCATCTAGGAAGAGGGGGAGGTGTCAACAGCTTTGTCAATGGCAGAGGAGGACTCAGACCTCCTACTATGCACAAGGGAACTAGGAAGATCAATCTGTCTTCTTTCCAGGGAAGCACCTTTGAAAGCACTCGCAAGGTGATTGGTAGAATGCCGGTAAGGCCAAATATTGCTCTAATGATAAACACTTCAGGTACAAAGCTAGCCTGGTCTTATGTGTGTGATAACAGATGATCATATGATGAGTCTTTGACAATGTCCTTTGTTCGACCATTAGACAAGGAGGATGGCATGTGTGTTGGTAGGGTCAGCGCCACTTTGTTGGAGAAGGGTTCTAAGCGCTGGAAGAATACGTTGGTGGGCTATGTACTAGGGGATGTACCCTTTTATGGGCAAATTCGAGCATGGGTAGACCGGTTATGGAAACCAAGGAAGAGAATTCAGATTTTCAGTCGGGAAAATGGATTCATTTATTTCAGACTTGAATGTGAAGCGGAGTATAAGAAGATTTTATATGGGGGGCCGTGGCTTTTTGATGGCCGACTAACGGTGCTACAAAGGTGGAGTTCAACCCTTCATCATGTTCGGGACATCTTGGTCACTGTTCCAGTCTGGGTTCAGTTTCATAGCATGCCACTCCATATGTGGACGAGAGACATTCTAAACATTGTGGCCTCAGTAGTGGGGATCCCTATATGCCTAGATAGAGCTACATCAAAGCTAGAGAGATTAACTTATGCCAGGTGCTTAGTAGATGTCAATGCAAGGAAGCCTCTTCCTAAGACGGTGGGCCTTGAATTGGATGATGGTGTTATTATCACGATTGATACGAAGTTTGAAGGAGAAGCCCTCAAGATGCAGCCATTTCATCTGTTTTGGACATGCGGACACTCAGTGCCTGGACTTGATAAAGCTCCCTTCAATCCATTATACAGAAGAACAGAACATGGGTCATATTGGGATGAATGTGGCTGGTTTGGCATCGAACTTAGATGGCATTGTAGCAGGTTCTTCCCATGCTATGAGGGTCAACGAGTTGTCGCCATTGCCAGAGAACGAATTGGATGATGGGTCGGCATCAGGAAATGTGTCGGTATCACGTAATGTTTCATCCTCTGATGGGTTTTCTTCGGTTGGGGGGATCTGAGGATGGGTTGGCAACACATACTGAGGTCCTAGAAGGAGGTGAATTAGGTTTGGCTTTGACAGATCAGAAATTGACTGGGCCCGATGCTGAATTACAAGTTAAGTCTGCTATGAGAAACAACATTGCTAATTTGTCAAGGCGAGATGAAGGGGGGGGAGTTGTCATCAGCTGTAAGTGAAATAGGAGTTTTGGTAATGGATGTTTCGGTATCTGTTGGAGGGACATGATCAGACATCAAATGGTGGGATGTTAGCAAAGAACGGTGATTTGGGGTCGGCATCCACTGTCAGCGGCAAGGCGGGGTCTACAATAGCATCAGCTGCTGAATCATTTGGGATCATCGGCTCTGTTGGATTGATGCCTTCAGGTTACAGCATGTTGGGTTCGGCTGATGCTAGCAACATGGGGACTTCGGCTGCAGTCATTGGTGGAGCGGCATCCGGATTCAACAGCAGGGCAACAACTACAGTGGGTGGAGGGATAGATCTGGGATTGGCAAATGAAGGCAGCTCGGGGTCGGGAACTTCAGGAAAGGGTCCTGGAGTTAAGGAGCAACTGGAAGATGATCCTATTGAAGAGTTGGAGGACTCTGAATTGGACATTATACCGGAGGAGGTCGCAATCGCTAATCCTGAGTGGGAGCTGGAATTATCAACTTGTAAAGGCAAGGAGGATGCGAAGGGGACAACGCCAAGGAGGGCCTCATCTAATATGTCTGTGGGGGGAAGATTAAGGAAGAGCGTGTGAATAAAGGAAGGGGATTCAGGGAAGCCTACCCAACCTCTTATTAAATGAGCATATTCATCTGGAATACGCATGGTCTCAATCACATATTAGAAGAAGAGACCTACGCGACAGGCTACAGAGTATTAGGCCCTCTATGGTGATCTTGCTTGAAACTAAGCTTAAGGAAACGAGAGATAATTGGAAATCTTGTTTCCCTAAAACTTGGAGTGTATTTCATAACTTCTCTAAGCACGTGGTGTGCATATTCTTATTGGAGTGGAAGGCTCTATTTGGCGGCAACTGTGGTGTTAATGTGTTGCCTGCACATTTTGCTGCGTTGCTTGAATGAAGGTGGGTTTTCGCCTGTTATAACTAATGTCTATGGCTCTAATATGAGATCTGAGCGGAACATGCTTTAGGGCCACCTTGAATCAGATGCGGCCCTTATTGGAGGAAATGCGTGGCTCATCGGGGAGGGGGATTTTAATTGCATTAGGTTTATGAAGGAGAAGTCGGGAGGAAGACGATGCAATCCCAATGTGCTGGACGAATTTAAAAAATTCTTGAACAACTGCAATCTCATTGATCTGAAATGTATTGGCCGGTCCATGAGTTGGAGCAATAGGCGGCTTGGTAATGGGAGGATCGCGACAAAGCTTGACATGGCACTTTGCAATTCTCATTGGCTTGGAGTTTTGCCTGAATCGTTCGTTGAGTATCTGGATCCATATACCAGTGACCATTCCCCCATGGTGATTCAACTTCATTCAAAGGTGAAGTCATATCCAAAACCATTTAAATTTTTTAATGCTTGGGTTAAATGGGAGGGCTACAATGAATTGCTGGGCAATATTTGGGATCAACATGTTGTGGGCTCTCCTATGCACAGAGTATTCATTAAGTTGAGGAATTTTAAATATGGGCTTCGAGTATGGGTTCAAAACCAAAGATCGACTAATGACATTGTTAAATGCCGCAATAATCTTGAACATGTAAGAATACAAAGCAATCTTCATTCAGATTACTCCTTGCAACACCACGAAAAGGAATTATCTAGCAACCTTGCCAAACTACTGGGTATTGAAGAGGAGATGTTGTTACAAAAAAGCAGACAGAATTGGCTTAGTTTGGGAGATATGAACTCCAAATCCTTTTATATGGCCATGAAGGCTAGACAAAGTCATAATAACATGAGCCATTTGGTGGATGCTGAGGGTAGGTGCAGTAACACTTAAGAGGATCTCAGGAGTAGTGCGTCGCTGTTTTATGAAGCTTTATACAAACAAACAAACTACTGGAATGATTTTCCCAAGCTGGTTACAAAGCGAATTCTGACCCCTACAGCTGCTGATTGGTTGGAAAGAAGAATTACAAGGGAGGAAATAAAGGAGGCTGTATTCCAAATAGGGGTGGATAAATCCCCTGGTCCTGACCAGCACAGTTGGAGCATTATAGGTAAAGATGTTTCTGATGCCATCCTATCTTTTTTTCGCTCTAGCTCTCTTATGCATCCGATAAATCATACAAATCTCACGTTGGTGCCTAAAAGTTCTAAAGCCTCTGGTTTGGGTGATTACAGACTCATTGCTTGCTGTAATGTACTATATAAGGTGATAAGTGACGTGCGTTTATATTTCATATATTTGCGCACGTTTTCTTCCGTGTTTTTCCGTTATTTACCGTCGTCTTGTATTCGTTTTCTCGTGTTTTCTTGTTTTCTTTCACTTTTCCGTGTTTTTGGTATTTTGCAGGAATTTCTAGCATTTGGGACATAAAACGACGATATTATGAGTCCCCGGAGCAACGGGAGGAGTCATGCGTGATCCAGGGGGTCAAATGCCAAAGAATACATCTTTCAGCCCCTCACCCGATCGGTTGGTCATCTCCAACCGATCGGGTGATGCACGCGTGCACCACCCGGTCTCAGCCGGAGCTCATATGGAAGTCACCCGACAGGTTCACAGACCAGTTCAGCGGGGGCTTGTTCTCTGTTTTTTCGAGCAGAATTCCAACCGATCGGGTGACTCTCACCCGATCGGTTCATCTGTAGCTGATGATGAGAAGCTGAAGGCACGGGCACCCAACCGATCACTTCACCCGATGGCGCCAAGATCCAACCGGTCACTCCAAGAACTCACCCGACCGGTTCATATGACCGGGTGAAAGCTCGCCGTTTTCTGTTCATTATCTGTAACGGGTCACCCGATCGGTTGACTTGTCAACCGATCGGGTGATGCGAGAGTCTATAAATAGAACCCCTAAGGTTCCAGAAACAGGGGGGGCTGCTAGTTTTTACTGTTTTCTCCTATTGTGACGGCTGTAATTATTGTTCTTTTGTAAGTTTTCGGATCTTTCTCAAATTTTAGTATTGTCTTAATTACTCTATTACTTTCGCATTCCAATCGTCCGATTATGATTCCAACGGTTAATTTTCATTTAGATCGCTTTTCAATGAATTTTTGTGAGTAGTTCCCAAATCTGGGATTTTGGTGGAAACCACTTCGGGGGATCTTCCCGATGCATCCATAGGGTTAGGAAATCGATAGGGATTAGGAATCTAACGGTTACGCGGGGTGTTTCATTGTCATCGGCGGGAAAAAGACCGCCTTTGACCGTTGGGTCAAGGGGGAATAAACTTAGCGGTTGACTCCCTAGCCGTAGCTCACGCCCATAGCGTAGACGTCGAATCCTAGCACGCGGGAGCGGCAGGATGAGACGTTGGGAGTTATCGTTGCAAGCTTAGTGCTCCCGGGATCGATCAGTGTTAATGGACACGTGAGTGCCCACTGATCGAATCCGGGAAGTCCGGTGTATCATCCTGGGCACCGACCGGAATATCGGGCCCATGGGATGCCGGTACCACTTTCAGAGGCAACGTCCCACCATTAGACCCTAATTCCGATCGCTATCCATACCCGTAGGCCGTATCGGCGAGAGTCGCTCGTTGGAGTGGAAACCAAAGTCCCGGGTTTATTTTCTTATTGTTCATACCCTTTATTCCTTTTCGTGACAACCATCTACCGATTCGGGCTAGCTCGCCCCCGGGGTGATTTTGGTCCTCCTAGACTCAAGCACAACCTCTCCTCCCTGTGTTCGACCCCCAAGCCACACTACAACACCGTGCGCTTGCGGTTACAAATTTCTAAACCCCCACGTGGGTCCCCCGGCCATTTACGGATAGCAAGCCGGGGCACACGCCAAGTTTATGGCGCCGTTGCCGGTCGGATCCCCAATGAGCGACAACTCTTCCTCTAACCCTCCGGATCCTAATTGACCACCGCTAGAGGCGTCGAGCTAAACGACGTTAAACGAAAGCGCTTCATGGGAGGCAACCCATGTTCTAAACTTATGCTTCGTTTTGTAGGATTTTTTCCACTTTATTTTTCTCTATTTTTATAAATAAATCCAGTCGAAACAACTTCCATGAAGGAACTCAGGCGGTTCTTGGGTTTTGCAGAAAAACAAGGCCTCAACCGATCGGGTGAGTTCCCACCCGATCGGTTGGGATGTATCAGATACAAGCCGCAACTGTCCCCAAATGAACCGATCGGGTGAAGAATGATGAGACCGGGTGACAGACCGGTGGAGCTGGGGAGAACTCTCAGGAAATTTTTGGGGAATATCAACCGATCGGTTGAGTTTGAGCGCGATCGGTTGAAGCGACCGGGTGAGCAGCCCTCAATTCTCGGGAAAAATTTGGGAGGCGGCCAACCGATCGGTTGACAAGTCAACCGACCGGTTCTCCTGTAGCTGTTGGCCGATAGGAACTTTCGAAATTTGCCTACCCGATCGGGTGAGAACCCACCCGATCGGTTCAGTTTCGCCCCTATAAATACCCCTACCGCACGGTGACCTCCACCCGACCCCAGAAAATTCCCTTCATGCAGTTTCACGCCCTCCAGCTGTAGAATCGACCTCCTCGACCCTACATACTGTCCCAAAACCCTCATCCCCACTCACTCCCATACTTCCCCACCCCCGCCACCTCGCCATCGTCGACATTCCATCATCAAAACCCCCAAACCCTAACCCTAGCCCCAAAAATTTTCAAAATTCTGTTTCTTGTCGGATCAGCGAGCGGCGGCTTCCCGAATTGTTTCCTCCTACTACGCGAGACCCCCGGGCACTTGATCTTGCTACATCGATGGGTAACACTCTTCCACTCTACACATCTTTTACTTTATCTGTAATATCCTAAATTGGTGTTGTACATGCTTCGCTTGCGCTATACTCATCTTAGGCACGCCCCCACTTTCATTTTCACCACCCACATAGTCGCCATGTCTAAGAAAGGGAAAGAGATTGCATCATCTTCGCACCGTGATCCGCTCTACGGCCCCTTTTCCCCCTCTTTCCTTGGCATAAACCCTTCTACGGAAGAGCAGTCTGACCGTTTGCGAGCACTACTTCATCGCCCGATGAGACCTACACTCTTCGCCGATCGCCCCACACTCGAGGCTCTAGGGCTTTCGAACGGCGTCGCCAGAATTTTCAACTGTATCGGGTGCCATACCCTCTCTCACATCCATGCTCACACACACAGAAATCTCACGCTTGAATTCCTCAGTTCCCTCGAGTTGTTTGATGGGGGTTTCTCCTTCCGCGCTTTCAACTGCGACTTTTCTCTGGGTTTCATCGAGTTGAACAATATCCTCAATCTCCGTCACCCCGATCTTAATACTGAACATTCCACCCACGATCGAACTGACATCTACTCTCAATTTCGGGCTGATGGTGTTTGGCAACGATTTACCCGGTACACCACCTTTCCACCCGAGGCTCCTGCCTCCTACATTATTCACCCGTGTTACCGCCTCGCCCATTGCATCCTCGCCAACACTATTTTCACCCGCGTGGATGTGTCCACTGTATCCAGGGATGAGCTCTTCTTTCTCTATGCCATGTCCGATGACAAGATCCTTGGGCACATCCCTATGCCCATAAACGCCGCTCATTGGATCGTCCACGAAATTTTTGCCGTTAGCCGCGCCACTTCTGGTTCCATCTGTTGTGGTGGGATGATCACTCTTATTGTCAGTTGTGTTCTGAGAGTACCACCCGACCTCCCTAGTTTTCCTGGACGTAGCCGTATTGATCGCGATTACTTGATCGATATGAATATGCTCACTCCCTTCGGTGAAGACCGTGCTGTCTACCTCTATAGCCCCGCCTGCGAACCTTTCGTGATCCTACCACCCTTGGCCCCTTTGCGGCTACCCTACATCTGCCTTGGGAGTTTTACCCCGATCCTTGGTATTCTCCATTAGTGCATCTACCACCCTTGGATCCTCCCAATTGGCACCCAACTGTCGGCCCACCTGGTACGATCTTTCTCCACCACAGCCCCCCGGTGCACATCGATCCTCCCGTGGTCCAGCCTGTCGCCCCTCCTTCACCCATAGGCACACCCTCCTCTTCCTCGTAGGATTCTTTCATTCACTATTCCCCTACCTCCTCCCCCTCCCCCTACCATTCCAGTACCAGCGAATCCGATTGACTCCCCCTTGCATATCTCTGCATTTCACTGATCATATCATTTCGCTAGCACTGTCAGGTCTAGCTTGGGGGACGTCTATTTTGGTGTGCTGTCGTGTTTTGTTGTTTTTCTCATCTTTGTGTGTGTGCTTGTTTTTCACTTTTTGAGTGTCGTGTCATTTTACTTTATTTTTATTTTTATTTTTATTTTCGTGACATTTGATTTTGATTTTGATCGTTCTTTATTTTCAGTTTCATCTCTGTGTTTTCCTCGTTTTCATTTCTTTTTGTGTTGGTGCGTATTCCCCCCCCATCTTCATTGCCCTCCCGTTCTCACTCATATTGCATTGAGGGCAATGCAAACTTCAGCTTGGGGGAGTCGCACTGTGTGCATCGTTTGAGTCCTTCTTTTTCGTTTTTTGTGTCGTTTTCATCGTGTTTTTAATTTTTTTCTTTTTTTCTCTCTTCTCTTCTTTTTTAGCTCTTTCTCCTAGAGATGAATCCTATGATGAATCGCCACAAAATCACACACACCTAGCATTGCATCAATAATCACGCTCACTAACCCTAGGATTTCGAGCCCTCTTGCATTTCACGCATCGTGGGTCCACTTAGCTTTTTTGTGAGTCGTGCGTCGTGACTAGCTATTTGATGTGCTTCTACTTGGTGATTTTACTTTATATACCTGTCCAGAAATGACCCCTAGATTATCATACTTCGATTTGAATATGCGGTACTTGCTTCCATTATATGCATGCTATATTTATATCGTAAATTTCAATTCGCATGCGTCGGGATTCCACAATTAAGGATTAGGATAACCCATTTAGCCTATGCTCTATTTATCGAGAATAGTTTCCTTTGCCCGAGTGTTTAGATTTCGACTTCTTTTTTGTTTTACTTGGTGCAAATCCCCTCGTCGTGTACCGTTCTCCCACTTGGGAGAGTGCACATGTGTATAGCCAAAAACCCAAAAATCCAAAAAAAAGAAAAAAAGGAAGAAAAGAAAAATTTTGTATAGCCGAAAAGCAAAAAAAATACAAATGCCCAAAACCAAAAAAAAAATTCCCGTGTGAATTTTTTTTCCTACTTACCGAGAATAAAGGGAAGGCGAGAATTTGCACCGAGTGTTCTACTCCACATCATCTCAACCCCCATCGTTTTCGAAAACACTTGGCTTAGGAACTTTTTAGCTAGTATCTAGGCTATAGTGGCGTGATTTCCTTAACCCTAGCTGTGGAGTCCCCGATGCATGATACGCTTCTATTCTTACTCTTCTCATGCATGCTTGAACTAATATTCACCGCAATTTCAAATTCGAATCGGTATTTGGGTCATTTCCTGGATTTGCGTATATGAGCTCATAGCACATTATAGAAAGCGACACCATTTGCTAGCACACGACCGCACTCACTCGCGCTTCACCGCGTGGGCCCACGACACTTATTTGGACTCGTTTTCCTAGGTTTAGTGGTGTGATTTGACGTCTGCTTGCTTGGTGTGTCGTTTTTGATTTTGTTGGCTCTGACGGACGATCTAGGATATAGAGTTTTCTTTTTCTTTCTTCCTCTCTATTTTCTCCCTCCGAGCTCCTACTCTCACTCGTCTTCCTCGAGGACGAGGAAGAGTTCAGCTTGGGGGATTTTGACGTGCGTTTATATTTCATATATTCACTCACGTTTTCTTTTGTGTTTCTCCGTGTTTTTCGCCGTCTTTTATTCGTTTTCTCGTATTTTCTCGTTTTCTATCACTTTTCTTTGTTTATCCATGTTTGCAGGAGATTTACCGTGTAGGGGACGTTTAACGACGATATCTCAAGTCCCCGGAGCAACGGGACGAGTCACGCGTGATCCAGGGGGTCAAACGCCAAAGAATACATCTTTCAGCCCCTCACCCGATCGGTTGGTCATCTCCAACCGATCGGGTGATGCACGCGTGCACCACCCGGTCTCAGCTGGAGCTCATATGGAAGTCACCCGACCGGTTCACAGACCGGTTCAGCGGGGGCCTGTTCTCTGTTTTTTCGAGCAAAATTCCAACCGATCGGGTGACTCTCACCCGATCGGTTCATCTGTAGCTGATGATGAGAAGCTGAAGGCACGGGCACCCAACCGATCACTTCGCCCGATGGCGCCAAGATCTAACCGGTCACTCCAAGAACTCACCCGACCGGTTCATATGACCGTGTGAAAGCTCGCCGTTTTCTGTTCATTATCTGTAACGGGTCACCCGATCGGTTGACTTGTCAACCGATCGGGTGATGCGAGAGTCTATAAATAGAACCCCTAGGGTTCCAGAAACAGGGGGGCTGCTAGTTTTTACTGTTTTCTCCTATTGTGACGGCTGTAATTATTGTTCTTTTGTAAGTTTTCAGATCTTTCTCAAATTTTAGTATTGTCTTAATTACTCTATTACTTCCGCATTCCAATCGTCCGATTATGATTCCAACGGTTAATTTTCATTTAGATCGCTTTTCAATGAATTTTTGTGAGTAGTTCCCAAATCTGGGATTTTGGTGGAAACCCCTTCGGAGGCTCTTCCCGATGCATCCATAGGGTTAGGAAATCGATAGGGATTAGGAATCTAACGGTTACGCGGGGTGTTTCATTGTCATCGGCGGGAAAAAGGCCGCCTTTGACCGTTGGGTCAAGGGGGAATTAACTTGGCGGTTGACTCCCTAGCCGTAGCTCACGCCCATAGCGTAGACGTCGAATCCTAGCACGCGGGAGCGGCAGGATGAGACGTTGGGAGTTATCGTTGCAAGCTTAGTGCTTCCGGGATCGATCAGTGTTAATGGACACGTAAGTGCCCACTGATCGAATCCGGGAAGTCCGGTGTATCATCCTGGGCACCGACCGGAATATCGGGCCCATGGGATGCCGGTACCACTTTCAGAGGCAACGTCCCACCATTAGACCCTAATTTCGATCGCTATCCATACCCGTAGGCCGTATCGACGAGAGTCGCTCGTTGGAGTGGAAACCAAAGTCCCGGGTTTATTTTCTTATTGTTCATACCCTTTATTCCTTTCCGTGACAACCATCTACCGATTCGGGCTAGCTCGCCCCCGGGGTGATTTTGGTCCTCCTTGACTCAAGCACAACCTCGCCTCCCTGTGTTCGACCCCCAAGCCACACTACAACACCGTGCGCTTGCGGTTACAAATTTCTAAACCCCCACGCTGGTCCCCCGGCCATTTGCGGATAGCAAGCCGGGGCACACGCCAAGTTTATGAGTCCCTGAGTTCGATAAACCCGCACCCTACACTAACCGTGTGTTTGTGTCTTTGAGTCCTTCGTTGCGTTTTATATCTAGTCGCACTTCGTGCGTCATTTGTGTCGTTTTTCTTCGTTTTTGAGTCGTTTTCCATCGTGGTTTTCTTTTTCTTCTCATCTTTTGTTCTCTCTCTCTCTCCTAGAGATGACCCCATATGATGAATTGCCACAAAATCTCACACACACCTAGCACGGCTTCGATAATCACATTCACTAACCTCAGGAAGCCGAGTCCTCTTGCATTTCATGCATCGTGGGTCCACTTAGCTTTCTTGAGAGTCGTGTGTCGTGACTAGCATTTGGTGTGCTTCTACCTTGTGATTATGTTTTATATACCTATCCTTGGTTTACCCCTAGATTATCATGCTTCGATTTGAATATGCGGTGTTTGCTTCTACTATCTGCTTTTATACGCATGCTATATTTATAACGTATATTTCAATTCACATGTGTCGGGATTCCACAAACAAGGATTAGGATAACCCATTTAGCCTATTCTCTGATTAGTGAGAAATATTTCCTTTGCCCAAGTGTTTAGATTTCGATTTCTTTTTTTATTTTACTTGGTGCAAATCCCCTCGTCGTGTACCGTTCTCCCACTTGGGAGAGTACACATGTAAATATCACAATACCCAAAAATCCAAAAAAAATAGAGAAAAGAAAAACCCAAAAAAAAAAGAAAAGAGAAATAAAAAATATTGTGTTGCCAAAAATCCAAAAAAATATACAAATACCCAAAATCCAAAAAAATTCCCGTGTGAATATTTTTTTCCTACTTGCCGAGAATAAAGGGAAGGCGAGAATTTGCACCGAGTGTTCTACTCCACATCATCTCAACCCCCATCGTTTTCGAAAACACTTGGCTTAGGAACTTTTTGGCTATTATCTAGGCTATAGTGTGGTGATTTCCTTAACCCTAGTTGTGGAGTCCATGACGCATGATATGTTTCGATTCTTGCTCTATTCTCATGCATGCTTGAGCTATATATTCACCGCTTTATTCGAATCGAATCGATATTTGGGTCTTTCTTTGGGTACGTGTATATGGAGCTTTATTGCACATCGTAGATAGTGACACCGTCTGCTAGCACACGACCGCACTCACTCGCGCTTCACCTCGTAGGCCCACGGCACTTGTCTGGACTCGTACTCCTTGGTTTAGTGATGTGATTTGGCGTTTGCTTGCTTGGTGTGTCGTTTTTGATTTTGGTGGCCCCGACAGGCGATCTAGGATATTGAGTTCTCTTTTTCTCTCTTTCTCTCTATTTTTCCTCTCCGAGCTCCTACTCTCGCTCGTCTTCCTCGAGGACGAGGAAGAGTTCAGCTTGGGGGATTTTGACGTGCGTTTATATTTCATATATTTGCGCACGTTTTCTTCCGTGTTTTTCCGTTATTTACCGTCGTCTTGTATTCATTTTCTCGTGTTTTCTTGTTTTCTTTCACTTTTCCGTGTTTTTGGTATTTTGCAGGAATTTCTAGCATTTGGGACATAAAACGACGATATTATGAGTCCCCGGAGCAACGGGAGGAGTCACGCATGATCCAGGGGGTCAAACGACCAAGATTGCCACTTTTCAGCCCCCACCCGATCGGTTGGACACAGCCAACCGATCGGGTGATGCACGCGTGCACGACCCGGACTGAAGCTGGAGCGAAGCGCAAGGTCAACCGATCGGTTCACCGACCGGTTCATCCCAACAGAGTTCACAGGAAAATGGAGCTGAATTCCAACCGATCGGGTGACCTTCACCCGATCGGTTCATCTGTAGCCGATTCCTCTGAAGGACGACCCGATCACGCCACCCGCTCTCCTCTGCGCCCGGTTGATGCTCCCAAAGGCGACGACCGAAGCAACAAGCTGCTCACCCGATCGGTTGACATTTCAACCGATCGGGTGGCCTTTTCGTCCCCTTTCGCACACCGCTGCTCATTCATTGAAGATCTGCTATCATTCCAGAAGGATTTTGGGTGATCTCTTATTTTTCTATGTCGGCATCGTCGTTAGCTTTCCAACGATAGGTCGCATGCCCAAATCCGATTTTTCTAGATTTTTCTGGAATTTTCTGAGCGCAGCTATGTGCTGAAACTGGCTGCAGTCTGGAATTTCATTTCACCCGATCGGTTGACTTTTCAACCGACCGGGTGAGATCTATTTCTGTGAATCTGAGCTCTCTGTTTATTCCACCCGATCGGGTGAGTTTCCACCTGATCGGGTGGGCCTTTTTTGACAGTTTTGAACCCGACCCAAGAGGGTTTTTGAGGGGTTTATAAATAGAGGTTGGGGGCACGACTTGGGGGGATTCCTCTTCAGTTTTTCTAAGGCTTTTGCCCCTTTCTCTTGTTAGTTTTAGGTTAGATTAGATTAGGATTTATCTTCCAATAAATCTTGTAATGGATTGAAGATTCAAACTCAAGATAAGTATTTCTTTCTCTTGTTTTCCGTTGTTTTGTATTGTGTTTATTTTGCTTGATGGTGAACGTTTGTATGTCATTTTGATTGCTTGTTTTTATGTTATTCACCATTGAGTAGTGTCGATGAACCCTAATACGGGTTAGGGTAGGATTGATGCTTGAGGTTGTTTCATTTGACTTGGTTGCATGGCATGTGTTCGATGAAATGCGTCAATGGGGATTTCTAGCAATCTGGGTCCAATTCCTACGACGACACACTAGTTGTGTTGGGGGTTGGGGTCCGGTGCTTGTCCAGTCAAGATCCGCTTCGATGTATTGCTAGAAATCACATTTGACCTATTTGGCCATTAGGGTTACGCGGGGGTGTTTCAGTGTCATTGGCGGGAGAAAGACCGCCTCTGACCGTCGGGCCAAGGGGGAATAAACTTGGCGGTTGACTCCCTAGCCACAGCTCACGCCCCTAGTGTAGACATCGAGTCCTCGCATGTGGGAACGGCTTGGACGAAGTGTTGGGAGATATCATTGTGGCCTTAATGCTCCCGGTTGCGGAAGGTGTTAATGGACATGGGAATGCCCACCGTCCGGAACCGGGTAGGCCTAGCGTGCTTGGCACCGACCGGAATATCGGGCCATGGACGCTAGGTACCACCTTTTGGGGCAATGTCTCACCCTGGGTCAAGTCAAATGCCAAGTGTCATGAGTGCTCTAGCCCGCGTTAGCGGGGATTCATTTCGTTTCTTTTTTCATTTCTTTCGTTTATTTCTACACTTCACCCATATCATCCGCGTAGCTAGCACACAACCAAGGTGAGGCTAGTAGCCATTCAAGCCATCCACCTCCCTGAGTTCGATAAACCCGCACCCTACACTAACCGTGCACTTGCGGTAAAACGACACCACACCCATACCGTAAACGGGGCGCCGGTCAATAAGCAAAATAATTTGTAATAGGCTGAAGGTGGTGATCCATGACCTCATTTCACCAAACCAATCTACCTTTCTTAAAGGTTGACGTGCGTTTATATTTCATATATTCACGCACGTCTTCTTTTATGTTTTTTCGCTATTTTCCGTCGTCTTGTATTCGTTTTCTCGTGTTTTCTTGTTTTCTTTCACTTTTCCGTGTTTTTTGTATTTTGCATGAGTTTACCGGCGTAGGGGACATATAACAAAGATATCGTGAGTCCCCGGAGCAATGGGAGGAGTAACGCGTGAGCCAGGGGGTTAAATGACGAAGATAGCATCTTTCAGCCCTTCACCCGACCGGTTGGTCACTTCCAACCGATCGGGTGATGCACGCGTGCACCACCCAGACACAAGCTGAAGCGAGCGGAAAGTCAACCGGTCGGTTCAGAGACCGGTTTAAACGTCCCAACTCTCTGGAATTTGATGCTGATTGCCAACCGATCGGGTGAACTTCACCCGATCGGTTCATCTGTAGCCAATTCTCCGAAGCGAAGACACGGAGAGCTCAACCGACCGGTTCACCCGACGGCACGAAGATCCAACCGATCAGCTTCAACCCTCAACCGACCGTGACATATGACCGGGTGAAGTCCTATGCTGAGCTACCAAAGAACGAAGCAGGTCACCCGATCGGTTGACTTTTCAACCGATCAGGTGATATCGTATTCTATATATAGGACCCCTAGGTTTTCCAGAAACGGGGGTTGTTATTTTTTACTGTTTTTTCTCTCTCTTGACGGCTGTAATTTTTCAGATATTTGTAAGTTTTCCGATCTTTACCAAACTTTAATATAGTGTTATTAGCATTGCTCTTACTGCTTTTCAATCGCTTGATCATGTTTTTAACAGTCGATTTTGATTTAGATCGCTTTTTAGTATATATGTGTGAGTAGTTCCCAAATCTGGGATTTTGGTGGAAACCCCTTCGTGGGTCCTCCCCGATGCTTCCATAGGACTAGGAAATCGATAGGGATTAGGAATCTACCGGTTACGCGGGGTGTTTTATTATCATCGGCGGGAAAAAGACCGCCTTTGACCGTTGTGCCATGGGGGAATAAACTTGGCGATTGACCCCCTAGCCATAGCTCACGCCCTTAGCGTAGACGTCGAATCCTAGCGCGTGGGAGCGGCAGGACGAGACGTTGGGAGTTATCGTTGCGAGCTTAGTGCTCCTGGAGTCGGTCAGTGTTAATGGACATGGGAATGCCCACTGACCGAACCGGGGAAGTCCTGCGTATCAACCTGGGCACCGACCGGATTATCGGGCCCATGGGACGCTGGTACCACTCTTAGAGGCAACGTCTCACTATTAGACCCTAATTCTGATCGCTATCCTACCCGTAGGCCGTATCGGCGAGAATCGCACGATAGGGTGGAAACCGAAGTCCCGGGTTTCCCTTCATATTGTTTATCCCTCGCATTCCATTTTCCGTGACAACCCATCATCCGATTCGGGCTAGCTCACCCATGGGGTGAATCCGATCCTTCTTGACACAAGCACAACCACGCCTCCCTGAGTTCGAACCCCAAGCCACACTACAACACCGTGCGCTTGCGGTTATAAATATTTAAATCTCACGCCCCCAATTATATATTGCACACATATGACGTGCACAAACGCGGGGGACGTCAAACTTTATGGCGCTGTTGCCGGGGAGGCAACGTGCTTGTTATTTTAGGATTTCATGAACCCTTGAGTCTAGCTCATATCCCCATCTCGCGATAATTTTCGCATTCTTCTTTTTCCATTTCTATTTTATTTTCTTATTTTTCTTATTTTTATTTTTTATTTTATCTGTTTCTTTCCCACTTTTCGCTTCACGGGTGTTTGTTGTTTTTAATGTGCAGGAGTTCAAGAAGTCTCGACGACTTGATTCCCGTTGATCCGGAGATAAACGCCACCCTAAGGCGTCTTGCCACAGAGAAGCGAAGAAGAGAAGAGCCGGAAACCATGGGGGAGAACACCCCACCTCACAAGTCCCAGCTAGAGTACTCGATGCCATCCATCGAGTCCACCTCCGCCATACGTCCTCCTGCTATTACGGCGCAAAGCTTCGAGCTTAAGCCGTCTTTGGTGATGTGGATCCAGCAGGATCAATTCTCGGGGGCACCCATGGAGAGCCCCATCAAACATTTGGACTCCTTCTTGGAGAAATGTTACACCTTCCGGATAAATGGTGTCACAACTGAGACGATCTGTCTGAAGCTATTCCCCTTCTCTTTGCGAGATAAGGCCAAGTTGTGGCTTAGGGGGAAGGACCCAAATACGTTCAACACTTGGGAGAAGCTTTCAAACGCTTTTCTGACGAAATTCTTTCCTCCGGGAAAGACCATGAAGCTGAGGAGTGAGATCTCCTCCTTCTCCCAGGCTAGCCACGAGTCCTTGCATGAAGCTTGGACGAGATATAAGGAAATGCAGCGAAGATGCCCTCATCATGAACTTCTGAAATGGCAGATAATTAATCTGTTCTACAACGGATTGAGGGATGACTTGAAATCTTCCATGGACGCCGTGGCTGGAGCATCCTTTATGTCAAGAAGTGAAGAAGATGCCGGACAAATTCTGGAAAATATGGCATCAAACAATGAGCGGTGGTGTGACGAGAGAGCCACACCTAGATCTGGGGGTATCCACAGGGTCGAGGACGTCGACAAATTATCCAGCAAGTTTGACTTACTGTCGACCCAGATCTCCGCATTGATGGTAGGAGCCGGTGGTGCCGGTACACAACACATTGCGGCGGTGGAAGCCGAAGTCTTTGGAGAATTCAACGGTGGTGACATCTCACCACCGTTGGACCAAGCGAGTGCACTATTTTACAATCCTACAGGGAATGCGCCTTTTCCATCACGAACCAACTCTAATCCGGCCTATTCTCCGAACAACCGGAACCACCCCAACCTTAGCTACCAGGCGCCATATCAGCAGCCGCCGCCTCAGCAGCAGCAACAACAGATATATCAGCCGGCTAGGCCTCAGCAGCAGTAGTTTCAGCAGCAGCAATCTCTACAACAATATCAGCAATATGCTCCCAGGAATCAGCAACCTGTTCAGCAGCAGCAGCAATATGGCCAACAGAGGGCCATCTCTCTGGTTGAGTCCCTTTTGACTCAATATATATCCAACCAGGAGAAGATAAATCTGAAGCTGGAAATGGGACACCGGGCTTCCACGGACCAAGTAACCCAGCTGGGGTTACAAGTGGAGCTTCAAGGAAAGGGATTTGCAAGCTTAGATCTTTGACCATGGCAAAGAATTTGCCATACTTCTCGTCTATTTTGGCTTGGGCTAACCGTTGCAGAAAAGGCACAACGGGCTTGAATACCCTGAGGCTCCCTTCCTCGTTTTTCTTCTTTTCCTCTTCAGGATCCCCCTCTGGAGTTGTTGGCTTTGGCGGCAAAGCACCGGCGTCATTCAATTTTTCAATCGATCGCTCCACGACCAATGGTGCTTCCGGTTCCTTTGGGGGCACTCTTGTGGGGATTTGTGTTCCGCTCCTCAAGATGATAGCGGACACGTTCGCATGCTCATATGTGAGTTCCAAGGTTTGATTTGCTCCCCTCGGACCCATCACCGTCCTCCTTTCTCACTCACTGATCACTCCTTATTTTACACCCTTTTCCCGCATGTTTGCATGCCATTTTGATCGCCCAAATCATGTTTTTCACGATATATCGACGATATTGCGATGCTTTTCACGATTTGTTGTTTTTGTCGCATTTCAGGTGATTTGGCGCGATTAGGAGTGATCTCGAGATGCGTGTAATCTAGACGGCCACCGACGACCTCCCCGAGGGGTATTTTGCTGTTGGAGAGGAGCGGAAGAAGAATGGACGTCGCCGGAGCGACGAGGAGGCCAAAACGACCAGTTTGGGCATTTTTTGTGTCCCACTCGGCCGAGTGGAGGAGCCACTCGGCCGACCAGCAAGACACTGCTCGGCCGACCCGTTCAGACACGACTTCCATGTGTACTCGGCCGAGCGACGGAGACCACATCGGCCGAGTGACGATACCACGTCCGCCCGAGTGGCGCCCAGACGAAGGCCCTCAAAAAGACCGAAGTTACTGTTTTTCGGCCATCTGAGCTTCAGAAGACCTACTCGGCCGAGTGGCAAATCCCGTCCGCCCGAGTGAAGTGAAGCCATCGGCCAAGTGACGACAACTCACTCGGCCGAGCCACCCCCGAACTGAAGACCCCTGAAGTCCCCGACTTACTGGAAAATTGACAGGGTTTTCACTCGGCCGAGCGACTTTTGTCACTCGGCCGAGTGCGATGCGCTGCCTGTAGCGAAATTTGCGGAAAACAGGCTGTGCAGGGGCGTTTTGGTCAGGATTTTTAGACGATTTTTGGGGCTATTTAAGCTCTGTTTTTACCCTAGTTTTGAGAGCCACCTCTCAGATTTTTTGCAGCTTTTTGAGTCTACTTTTTAGCTTTATTAATTGTGATTGGTGAAGAGAAAAACTTGGATTTTTGTTGGGTTGATTGAAGATCTACATTGGTTTGCACTTCTCTTCCACAAAAACTCTATTTTTATTGTTTATATCATTGTTGTGATGAATTCCATTGTCTATTTCTTTGCCAATTATTGTGCTATTGCTATGATTAGTGAGTAGTCTCCACGTCTTGGGGCGTGGGGATGAACCCTACGAGCCCAATTTCGTATTTGTGTTGAATTGGTAGGAATTGAGCCAGGATTGTTATTAGGGATTAGATTGGGATCGAATTACTACGGATAGCTAGGTATTCACGTCAATAGGGATTTGCAAGAGATTGGATCCCAATTCGATAGGAAGCCCTAGAAATCCGAATTGGGTTGGAGTCGGATTTTCGAAGTATCGGTTTGCAAGAAATTGGACCGATGCTAGGATCTCCGGTTGCAATTCCGTGCCGATACCCGTTTGCAAGAGATTGGACGGGTAGGAACCATCCTAATCTAGATTGTGGACCGAGTTTGCAAGAGATTGGGCTCGGTGCGCAATTGGACGATGATGTTGATCCTAATGCTAGCTTCCCTAGGCTAGGGTTTGCAAGAGATTGGACCCAAACCCAGGATAGCTATAGACCGGCAACAGCGCGAGAGCGTGAGCCTGGTTCCACATTTAGTTGCAACTAGTTCATCCGAATTCTCATCCTAGCGATTTCGATACCGGCGAACCACAATTGTGAAATACGGTGAGTAGTGGGGATTCCCCATTCCCTAGGCGTTCTCTATTTGATTTGATATTTTGCACTTTTGTCTGACGATTGTGACAGGATCGCCCAAGGCAATTATCCCTCTGAATAGCCAGGTAGATTAGGAGCAAGCACGGTCATTCGTCCTCCCTGTGTTCGATACCCACTCGCCGCTATACCGTGCGCTTGCGGTAAAACTACAACCGTCGCCTCGGGACGTGTACGCCGGGGCGCGATCAAGTTTTTGGCGCCGTTGCCGTGGAGGCGATTGCGTTTGATTCTTTTTCACCTAGCTATTTCTTTCTTTTATTTTCTTTTTATTTTATTTCTTTTACCATTATTATTTCCTTTGCTATTTTTACCTAACCCTTCCACGGTACTAATCATCTCTTTGAAACTCTGTTTTCACTGTGCATGTACACGAGATCTACGGCGGACCCCGAAGCCCTATTATTCGATCCCGAGATCGAACGTACCGCGCGGAGACTCAGAGCGGAAAGGAGACAATATCCGGAAGGGGGGTTTATGACCAACCGGGAAACTCCCAAAGAATTGGCGGAGAGAATGGCGAGAATAATTTCTATTCGCGATAGGCTTCGGCCTAAAACCTCTTCTACTACGTCATCCATCGCCGTGCCGGAGTTGGCGGCCGACAAGAACTTCGAGCTAAAGACGGGATTGGTGGTTTTGATGCAACAAGACCCATTTCATGGGAACGTTCACGAGAACCCCCACTACCACATCCAATCATTCTTGTCGAAGTGCGCCACTTTCCAAATGCCGGGGGTCCCGATTGATGCCATCAGACTGCGCCTCTTCCCCTTCACGCTAAAGGACAAAGCACTCTATTGGCTGAGGACGCAAGCTGACGGAGTTTTCACCTCTTGGGACGGGTTGGCGGATGCATTCATTGATAAATTCTATCCACCATCCAAGACGGTGAAGATCCGGAGCGCTCTCATGTCCTTCAAGCAAGGACCACACGAGACGCTCTATGAAGCTTGGGAGCGATTTAAGGATTTGCAGCACCAGTGCCCGCACCACAGTATAGAAGATTGGGAGTTAGTGCATAGCTTCTACAACGGTCTCCAACCGGGGACCAAACAAATTATTGATGCCGCGGCGAATGGTGCAATCTTGTCAAAGACTCCCGAGGAAGCTACGGCCCTAATTGAGGAGATGGCCTCTAATAACCAACAATGGGGCGATGAGCGAGGACACTCTACGTCCTCCTTAAAGCCGACTAGCATCTACGAGGCAAAGGCCGTAGCGGAGCTTACGAGCAAATTTGATTCTCTCCACAAGGTGGTGGAGAGATTGGAGAAATTCATCACGGAGCCCCAAGGAAGCCCTTCCACCTCCGCGCCGGCAAGCCAAATGAGTGATTGGCAAGACCAACCTCAAGCCATGTATTCGGGAGGAGATCAAGGAGAAGGATCCTTGGAGCAAGTGCAATATGTTGCGGGGAACCAAGGTTATTGGTCCAATCCGGCCGCAAGAAATCACCCGGGATTCTCCTACGCCAACAATGAAGGAGCTTTGAACCCGCCACAACAACCGCCTAATCAAGCTCGACCGCCACCACCCCAACAACAATACTATCCGCCGAGGGGACCTACACAACAAAACTTCCAACCAAAGCAACAAGTCCCACCTTATAGGCCTCCCGGATACAATCAAGGGTGGAGGAATCAAAACCAAAACCCTCCACAAGCTCCACAACGATCCGATTTCGAAACTAGAGTGGAAGCGTTCATGGTCGAGCAGAATAAGGTGAATGCTACTTTGAAGGCGGGGCAAGAATCTCTCAATACCGTAGTGGCTCAAATATCGGAGCAATTAGCGTTGCTCAACCGGAACACTCAAAGATTGCCGGCGCAACCGGAGCAAAACCCACGGGGCAACACGGGCCACATCAACGCCGTAGTTGCCGTCACTACTAGAGGCGGGAAGGACACCACCCCCGCCATGATTCCTATTGAGGAGGCCGTGGAGGAAAGTTTGGAGCCGGTTGAGCCGATAATCGAGATTGAAGAGGAGAAGGAGCCACAAGACAAGGAGAAATCTAGGGAGAAGCTATTAATTGAGGAGAGGCGCTTCATGCCACCGGTCCCATTCCCCCAAAGACTAGCGAAAGCGAAAATGGAGAAAAGGCTAGCGAAATTCCTCGAGTATCTAAGAGGAGTTAGCCTAAATATTCCCTTCCTTGACGCCATCATCGAGATCCCCACATATGCCAAATTCTTGAAGGACTTGATTTCGGGGAGAAAGAGGAAGGAAAAGATCATGCTAGCCGAGGAGGGCTCTTGGTTCACCAAGAGAGAAAAGGAGCCGGCAAAATTTAAAGATCCGGGGAGTTTTCGGATTCCTTGCACGTTGGGCGGCGTGCCTCTTCAAAAGGCGTTGGTCGATCTTGGGGCTAGTGTGAGTCTCATGCCCCTCTCCATGTTCTTAAAGCTTAACACCGGGACAAAGTTGAAACCCACCGACATGCGCATTCAATTAGCCGATGGACGGATAACAAGGCCGGTGGGGATTGCCGAAGACATCCCACTTCAAGTCCCGGGTGGAATATGCTTGCCATGTGACTTCGTCATCATGGACATTAAGGAGGAGGGAGACACCTCATTGATACTTGGGCGCCCATTCCTCGCCACCGCCGGAGTCATCGTCGACGTGCGCGAAGGTACCTTAACCTTAAACGTCGGAAACATCGAGGTGGAGCTCCACATTCCCAAGGCAATGAAGCACATGCCTTACCATGAGGAGCTCGATTATATGGACCTCCTTGATGAGGTGATAGAGGAGGCGATTCCTCACTCAATTGGTGCCCTTTTTGATGAAGAATTGGATGAAGGCCCGGATTTAGGCCATGAGGACAATAATGATGATTCCCCCGACTTCTCCGCTGATGAAGATGAAGGCGACGCTGATGTCGCAAGGATTCGAGAGCTCTGCAAGCTCTCGAAATCAAAGTCTCCAAAGAAAGCTCCGCCGGTACGGAAATCGGCATCGCCGGCTAAGCCGTTGACCGGGGCAAATGCTAGCTTGGGGGAGCCTCCCCCCAACACTATTCGAGATAGGAGACCACCGCGGGAGAACGCTTCGCCGCCACGTCCGAATCCAAGCGCGCTCCCCGGAAAGTTTGACGGGTGCATCTCATATGCACCAAACATCCCGCATTGATTGAAAATTATAGGGGGTCGAGCTCACGACCTAAAACGAGCGCTTGTCGGGAGGCAACCCGACGGTTTTTGCTTTATTTTCGCTTTTTCTTTATTTTCGTTTTAGAAATTTTTAGTGTTTTGAGTCATCCGATCAAAAATTTTGTGATAACGGGTCCTATTTTTCTTGACAGGAGAGGAGATAGGTAGATCATCATGAGGAGGTTGAACGAGACGATGAGGAGCGCCCTAAGAAGGCGTTCGACGCTTAGGAGGAGCATGAAATCGACTGGAGGAAGAAAGACGGAGTTTAGAGTCTAAACAAAGACAAACAGCAGAATGCAAGGCTCACTCGGCCGAGTATACTAGTCACTCGGCCGAGTACAGAAGTTCGTCCGGCCGAGCCGCTCACGAACAAGGGAAGTCTGCTGTACCCAACTCTCTGTCTATTTTCCTCATTTCATTATAACTGCTACTCGGCCGAGTATATATATTCACTCGGCCGAGTGAAACAGACACCCTCCTTGGGCGAGTCATGCCGAGTAGCTTGAGTCACTCGGCCGAATGGATTTACTCCACTCGGCCGAGCCTGGCAAGGCCACTCGGCCGAAGCGATATCGGGGAGAAATTTTTATTTGCCTCGCTCGGCCGAGTGATCACGTCACTCGGCCGAGTCGTAACTTTTTAATATAAAGCCAAAGGGGGAGGCGCAGTTTTCGAAAACGAAAAAAAAAACCCTTTCGCCCGCGCCCCCTCAGCTTCCCCTCGCCCGATCGCGCCTCGCCCAACATCCACTCGCCCGCGCGCGCGCCGCCGCTCGGCCTGCCACCGTCGGCCGACCGTCGCCGCACCCCGCCCGAGTCGCCGCCGGCAACCCCCGTCTCCGATCACCTCCGGTTCGCTTATTTTCACCATTTTCTTCTCTTTTTGCGTAGTTTTTGAGGATCCGTGTGTCAATCGAACCCCTAACCCGAATCAAGTCACATATCTATCTGTTATACCCCTATTGCTCCATACATTTTGATTATTACTCGCTGATATCGCTTTTCCATGCGCAGGTTGCTTTTTGGAGCTTAGGGGAGCTCAGGGGAGCTTCTACGGGCTGCTCAGGACTTCGTGGAGGCGCGGACTTCGCACGCTTCCACTACTTAGCACTCGCGGCGTGTTTGGGTAAACTCTTTCCACTCTTTGTGCACACGCCGCACTTTTCACTTTTTCGGCGCGCGCTCGGGGCAGATATGCCGCCCCGGACACGGCCGCGGTCGAAGAGAGCTTCCGCCAAGCGGAAGCGGTCGGATGATGCCGGCCCCTCCCACGAGTTGGAGGACTCTCCTCCACCGTCCCCCACACACCCCGCACACCCCGCACAGCCTGCAGGCTCCGCACACCCCGCACAGCCTGCAGCGCACCCACAGCCCGCACAGCCTCTCCCCGCCGATCCACAGCCACCACCACCGGCTCCACTGGTCGGGCCGCTCGGGATTACGTTCCGAGACGACGCACACCGCGCCGTCTTCGAGCGTATCTCCCAGCGCTCGATCGTACCCTCCAGGTTCGCACACCTCGCTGACCTAGGACGCCTGGGGGTACTTGAGGGGATGCTCACGTTGTACGACAACGTGGGCTGGCGAGATTTTTTCCAGGTGTCGGCGGATACTTTTACCCGTCCGACACTTGAGGTTTTGAGTTCGATCCCCCGGACCGATGAGGGATGCTCATTCCGGTTCATGGATCGAGAGTGCCAGGTCACTCTCGATATGATGAGAGCATTTTTCTCTTGGCCCGCAGTCCCCGGAGCCGATCGCGGTTATGGCCCCACACATATCCCTCCACCCTCTTTCGACGCCGGTGCCTTCTGGGCACGTATCACGGGTCTCCACGCCGCCTTTGACCCTAGTAGGGCCAAGGCCTCGGCCATCGAACATCCCTGCCTACGCATTGCCCAGCGCCTCATGGCGACTACCTTTTTGGCCAGATATGAGCCGGGCACGATGTCTACGCCAGAGCTTTACATGCTCTATGCGATGACACGTCCCAGAGCTCTGTCTAGGGATGGAGATGAGCTTGTCCCCCGCCGTCGTGATCGATATCGCGGCATGGTACTTAGACCGCATCATTGTATCGGTGGGCGCTCGCTCACCGATATGCTGCGGCGGCCTGATTACCCTGCTGGCTCTTATGACCGGCGAGGATTTCCCCGACGACCTGCGACGCGTTCCGGGCCCCACTTCCTTGTCGATAGACGTTATGGCCCGGATGAAGATGCTGCGTCCGCACGGTGAGCGTCACTGGGTCTGGTTGCACGGCCCCTATGGGGCCGATTACATGATTCTCCCGAGCCCTGCTCGGACCCAGATTGCACCGGCCCACGTTGACTGGCTCCCAGATATGGATGTCCTCATCCCCGCCGCCTACGTGCTCGAGGCCGAGGAGGCCGAGCAGGGCCCCGCCGCCCACGCTGCCCAGGCTGCTCCCGCAGACCCTGCTGCACGCCCTGCCGAGCCCGCTGCCGCCCCTGTGGCCCCTCAGCCCACACCTGTCGTTTCTGCTGCTCCTGACACTTCTGTCCTCACCTCTACCAGTGTCGCAAGTACCCTTGCTGAGCCCACTTCCACCACTGTCACCGCTTCCGAGGCTGTCACCACCACTCCCACTTCCACCACTGGCCCCTTGTCTGTCGAGCCTCTTTCTTCTGCCTTCCCCGAGCGCCCGCCGACTGTAGTCGCGTACGGAGAGCCCTCGTTCGTTTCGGTCGTGGAGACCATGGTTAGCATGATCTCCGCTGGGGCTACACCTTTTGGACCACACACTTCTTCCCCAGCGGGAGATTCCTCTGTCTCCACTACCGCCGTCTTCTCCGAGAGCGTCGTGGCGTCTGTCCACACTTCTGTGCCACCGACCTCACTAGCCGCCTCGCAGCCGCTTTTGTACTCTTCTTCCGCTGCCGCTGCCTCCACTTCTCACCGCCCGCCCCGGCCTCACACTGAGGCCCGGCCCACATTTCATGGCACGGCACCTTTTGTCCCATTCCCTGCTGAGCCCGTTACATACTCCACACGCGTACGCCAGCCTCGCCCTGCGCAGCCTAGACCGGTGCGTCCCTCTGCACCACCCCCGCCCGACACTGTACTGCAGAGCATACGTGCTCTTGAGGTGGCGGTGAGTGGTCTTAGAGGAGACCTTCGGACCCTGTCCTCCACCGTCTCTACGATGGCTGGACGCTTTGACCTGATCCCTCAGATCCACTACTGCCTGACACAGATCTTAGAGCGTCTCCCGCGCGTACCCCCACCCACCCAGCAGGTTCCCACACACACTCCCACACACGCTCGACCTGCTTCCACTCCCACGCCCACCCCAGCTCAGCAGCCTACACCACCACCACCACCCCCTCCGCCTCAGGACGGAGACGGCGCGGCACCGCCTTCTTAGGCACTCTTGATGCCTTTATCCATTCCTGACGTTGTGCTGCCCGTCTCTGCTGGGTCCTGATGTTTTTTTTTGTCCACCCCCCTCCTCTCACTTATTTTGGGATTATATTTTTGATCATATCTTTTTGTGCACATCATATCATATCTACTAGGGTTTCTCATTTTGATAACATCTATATATATCTTTTTGGGAGAGAGGGAGCGTTTTTGGTGCCGTATTTTCATATCACTCCTGTTTGTGCATGCATCATACCCGCATCATATTTTCACTTCTTTATTTTTCCTTTTATTATTTTTTTTCCTTCCTTCCCCTCATGCATGCACCCTCACTTGCCCCTCACGTTAATTGTCTCTCTGTGTGCCACACTTTGCACATTGAGGACACTGTGCCGTTTAGCTTGGGGGAGTGAGCTCTCACGTTCTTTTTCGATTTGCCACCTTTATTTTCAGTTTTTCACACCGCTTTTCACTTTTGCACTCATTTTTCGTTATTTTCCTTTTGTTTTGCCATGCATCACGTTTTCCTTACTTTCCTGTGTGCCGCATTGCATAGTTCTATTTTCCTTTTATCTTTACTTCTTCCTTTTTTCATCTCATGCTAGAGATGAATTTTCTGTGATGATGTCTACGTGGAGTTAGCTTATTCTATATGCATGCTATATTTGTCGTGTCTTAGATTTCATTTCTGATATCATATGCTATGACTCGCTTGCATTTAGAAATAGGAGCCCACACTTTTTCCTCATGAAAATGGATGAAATTTTATTATTAGCTGAGCCTGAATATTCATATGTATGCTATCACAGAAAACACACCAAGATTCACGCATTGAATGCCTATATCTGGAGTACTGACTTCTTTTCCTTTATCACTTTTATATGCATGAATTGTACACTTCACTTCCGGATGATTGAATGATGGTTAGCTATGATATATCTGGATTAGTTAGCTTTTTTGTGATCGAAACTGAGTAGATTAGATTACCCTGCTGAAGTTGTCGTGCATGTCTTATAGAGTGAGCCGAGAGTTATATTTATTTCTTTCTCCACAAATCTTGAACATCATTTCTCTACTTTTAAAATCATTGGTGAATCTCCCCTTAGTGATTCTATTTTATGGCATTTCCCCCGCTATTAATTCCTAGCTCCAAATCTCTTATTCCAAAAAAAAAATATAATAAAAGAGAGAAGAACATTCTCGTATATCATTATCTCTCTTTGAATTGGGATCATTGTATATATGAAAAAAAAAAAGAAAAGAAAAAAAAAGAGAAAAGAGAGAAAAGAGGAAAAATCCTCAATAAAAGATCCCATCTCGCTTACTTTCTTTCTTCTTTCTCTTCTTTGCCTTTGGAGCTATATAAAAATGGGGATGTAAATATTTTTGTGCCACCACGCTTATAGATAAGCTTGGGGGAGGAGATCCATTGATGTGTGAGAGAGCGACTACTTGACATTGCACGACAACCTAGGCTAAGTAATATTCTATACTCGGTGAGATTGTTTCTAGCTTTACGAAATCCAGAAATCTAAGCCTAGCATTCATTTCATGAAACCCATACTTTTCTATTCTCTCTATTCTATGATGTGATACTCTTATACTCCAGATAGAAAGCGTTCAATTGAAAAGTGTGTGATCTGAGACTTGTATACCGCTTTAGATGATTCAGGCGATGTTAATTTTAAAATCATTCCGTTTTTCATGATTATACCGTTGTTCGTGGGTTTTCTATTTTCTACTTGCACTATTCTACTATGATATCAAAATGAGATTCTTTGACATGTATTTCTCACTCGGTGCATGCTATAAGAGTAGGTGAAACCCACGTCCTGAGAAAATGATCTAGCATCCTACCTCTTCTTTCTTTCTTTCTTTATTTTCGTTTGGTTTTCATTCTTCTTCGTTTTTCATTTTTTTTCGTTTTTTCGCCGTTTTCGTTTTCCGAATCCACCGGGTTCGCTTTTTACTTATCTTCCTCGAGGACGAGTAAGAGGCAAGCTTGGGGGATTTTGATCACTCCTTATTTTACACCCTTTTCCCGCATGTTTGCATGCCATTTTGATCGCCCAAATCATGTTTTTCACGATATATCGACGATATTGCGATGCTTTTCACGATTTGTTGTTTTTGTCGCATTTCAGGTGATTTGGCGTGATTAGGAGTGATCTCGAGATGCGTGTAATCTAGACGGCCACCGACGACCTCCCCAAGGGGTATTTTGCTGTTGGAGAGGAGCGGAAGAAGAATGGACGTCGCCGGAGCGACGAGGAGGCCAAAACGACCAGTTTGGGCATTTTTTGTGTCCCACTCGGCCGAGTGGAGGAGCCACTCGGCCGACCAGCAAGACACTGCTCGGCCGACCCGTTCAGACACGACTTCCATGTGTACTCGGCCGAGCGACGGAGACCACATCGGCCGAGTGACGATACCACGTCCGCCCGAGTGGCGCCCAGACGAAGGCCCTCAAAAAGACCGAAGTTACTGTTTTTCGGCCATCTGAGCTTCAGAAGACCCACTCGGCCGAGTGGCAAATCCCGTCCGCCCGAGTGAAGTGAAGCCATCGGCCGAGTGACGACAACTCACTCGGCCGAGCCACCCCCCGAACTGAAGACCCCTGAAGTCACCGACTTACTGGAAAATTGACAGGGTTTTCACTCGGCCGAGCGACTTTTGTCACTCGGCCGAGTGCGATGCGCTGCCTGTAGCGAAATTTGCGGAAAACAGGCTGTGCAGGGGCGTTTTGGTCAGGATTTTTAGACGATTTTTGGGGCTATTTAAGCTCTGTTTTTACCCTAGTTTTGAAAGCCACCTCTCAGATTTTTTGCAGCTTTTTGAGTCTACTTTTTAGCTTTATTAATTGTGATTGGTGAAGAGAAAAACTTGGATTTTTGTTGGGTTGATTGAAGATCTACATTGGTTTGCACTTCTCTTCCACAAAAACTCTATTTTTATTGTTTATATCATTGTTGTGATGAATTCCATTGTCTATTTCTTTGCCAATTATTGTGCTATTGCTATGATTAGTGAGTAGTCTCCACGTCTTGGGGCGTGGGGATGAACCCTACGAGCCCAATTTCGTATTTGTGTTGAATTGGTAGGAATTGAGCCAGGATTGTTATTAGGGATTAGATTGGGATCGAATTACTACGGATAGCTAGGTATTCACGTCAATAGGGATTTGCAAGAGATTGGATCCCAATTCGATAGGAAGCCCTAGAAATCCGAATTGGGTTGGAGTCGGATTTTCGAAGTATCGGTTTGCAAGAAATTGGACCGATGCTAGGATCTCCGGTTGCAATTCCGTGCCGATACCCGTTTGCAAGAGATTGGACGGGTAGGAACCATCCTAATCTAGATTGTGGACCGAGTTTGCAAGAGATTGGGCTCGGTGCGCAATTGGACGATGATGTTGATCCTAATGCTAGCTTCCCTAGGCTAGGGTTTGCAAGAGATTGGACCCAAACCCAGGATAGCTATAGACCGGCAACAGCGCGAGAGCGTGAGCCTGGTTCCACATTTAGTTGCAACTAGTTCATCCGAATTCTCATCCTAGCGATTTCGATACCGGCGAACCACAATTGTGAAATACGGTGAGTAGTGGGGATTCCCCATTCCCTAGGCGTTCTCTATTTGATTTGATATTTTGCACTTTTGTCTGACGATTGTGACAGTATCGCCCAAGGCAATTATCCCTCTGAATAGCCAGGTTGATTAGGAGCAAGCACGGTCATTCGTCCTCCCTGTGTTCGATACCCGCTCGCCGCTATACCGTGCGCTTGCGGTAAAACTACAACCGTCGCCTCGGGACGTGTACGCCGGGGCGCGATCACTCACCCACGTTTCCTCGCACTTGAGAGGAATGTGGCCGCCATCCTCCGCCTTCTCACTCACGTCCACGGACCACCACCACCCACACCACACCCCTCACCACCACCTTCACCACCTCGACGATCGTCACCTCCCCCATCACATTCTTCCCCTCCACCATCCCACTAATCCCCACCTCCTTCACCCCCACCTAGGCGATCATCTCCCCCTCCCACATCTATTCCCATCCCCGTATCCACTTCTCCTCTCACGACCACTTCTGTCGCCCCCACACCACCTCCCCCCTCCTCCACCGTCACTGCATATGTGCGTCGCAAGAAATTGCAGGTTCGCTCCAGATCTTCCCACCGCCATCCACTACCGTCACCATCACGTCTTCTCTCCCCATTTCTATCCCTTCTACCACCGCCTTGATCGCCGTACTTCCACCACCACCTACCTCCACCGACACTCCACCCATCATTCACACCCCCACTGCACCTATTCCTCCACCTCTTTTCCCACTTCTCCGCACACCCCCCGCCTCCCCCGACCACCCATCCACACCCTCTTTCGAGGAGGGCGAGGACTCCCCATCTCCTGCTTTTTGATTTCATTTTGTTTTCTGACCTCCCCCTTGCATATCTCTGCATTTTAACAATCATATCATCTTGCTAGCATTGTCATGTCTAGCTTGGGGGAAGTCAATTTTTTCTGTGTGTCGTCGTGTGCTGTTTTCTGTGTGTGCTTGTTTTATCTATTGAGTCGTGCCATTTTCTGTCTTCTTTTTTCTATTTTTATGTCGTGTCGTGTGATTTTCCTTTTTTACTTCTTTTATTTTCTATTTATATGTCGCATGGTGTGATTTCTCTTTATTTTCAGTTTCGTATGTGTGTTTTTCTTGTCTTTCTTATCTTTTTGTGTCGGTGTGTTTCCCCCATTTTCTTTGCCCTACCGTATTCACTTTTATTGCATTGAGGGCAATGCAAACTTCAGCTTGGGGGAGTCGCACTTTGTGCGTCATTTGAGTCTTTCTTTTTCGTTTTTGAGTCCTCTTCATCGTGTTTTTATTTTTCTTTTCTTCTTTTTCATCTCCTTCTCCTAGAGATGAACCCTATGATGAATTGCCACAAAATCACACACACCTATCATGGCATCGATAATCACATTCACTAACCCTAGGATATCGAGTCCTCTTGCATTTCATGCATCGTGGGTCCACTTAGCTATTTTATGAGTCGTGTGTCGCGCCTAGCTGTTTGGTGTGCTTCTACTTTGTGATTTTATTTTATATACCTGTCCAGGAATGACCCCTTGATTATCATGTTTCGATTTGAATATGCGGTATTTGCTTCTCCTATCTGCTTCTGTATGCATGAATATATATATTGTATGCTTCATTTGCATGTGTCGGGATTCCACAGTTAGGACTAGGATAACCCATTTAGCCTACGCTCTGATTTGTGAAATATCTCCCTTGCCCAAGTGTCTAGAATCCGATTTCTTTTTTGTTTTATTTGGTGCAAATCCCCTAGTCGTGTACCGTTCTCCCACTTGGGAAAGTACACATGTGTATAGCTAAAAATCCAAAAAAATTCAAAAAAAGAGAAAAACCCAAAAAGAAAAGAAAAGAGAAAATTGTATAGCCAAAAAGCCAAAAAAATACATATATCCAAAACCTAAAAAAATATATATGAGTGTGAATATTTTCCTACTTACCGAGAATAAAGGGAAGGCGAGAATTTGTGCCGAGTGTTCTACTCCACATCATCTCAACCCCCATCGCTTTCGAAAACACTTGGAATAGGGAATTTCTAGCTGTTATCTAGGTGATAGTATGGTGATGTTCGAGCCCCTAGCTGCGGAGTCCATGACGCATGATGCATTTCTATTCTCATACTCTTCTATTGCATGCTTGAGCCATATATTCACCGCTATTTCTAAATTGAATCGATATTTGGGTCATTACTTGGATTTGTGTATATGGAGCTTATTGCACAATGTAGATAGTGACACCGTTTGCTAGCACACGACCACACTCACTCGCGCTTCACGGCGTGGGCCCACGGCACTTGTCTGGACTCGTATTCCTCGGTTTAGTGGTGTGATTTGGCGTTTGTTAGCTTGGTGTGTGTTTTTGATTTTGCTGGCTTTGACGGGCGATTTAGGATTTTTTTGATTTCTCCTTTCCTCTCTTCCTCTCTATTTTCTCCCTCCGAGCTCCTACTCTCACTCGTCTTCCTCGAGGACGAGGAAGGGTTCAGCTTGGGGGATTTTGACATGCGTTTATATTTCATATATTCACGCACGTCTTCTTTTGTGTTTTTCTGCTATTTTCCGCCGTCTTGTATTCGTTTTCTCGTGTTTTCTTGTTTTCTTTCACTTTTCCGTGTTTTTTTTATTTTGCAGGAGTTTACCGGCGTAGGGGACATATAACGAAGATATCGTGAGTCCCCAGAGCAACGTGAGGAGTCACGCATGATCCAGGGGGTCAAACGACGAAGATAGCATCTTTCAGCCCCTCACCCGACCGGTTGGTCACTTCCAACCGATCGGGTGATGCACGTGTGCACCACCCGGACACAAGCTGGAGTGGGTGGAAAGTCAACCGGTCGGTTCAGAGACCGGTTCAAACGTCCCAACTCTCTGGAATTTGATCGGTTCATTAGTAGCCAATTCTCCGAGGCCAAGACATGGGGAGCTCAACCGACCGGTTCACCCGACGGCACGAAGATCCAACCGATCAGCTTCAACCCTCAACCGACCATGCCATATGACCGGGTGAAGTCCCATGCTGAGCTGCCGAAGAACGAAGCAGGTCACCCGATCGGTTGACTTTTCAACCGATCGGGTGATATCGTATTCTATATATAGGACCCCTAGGTTTTCCAGAAACTGGGGTTGTTAATTTTTGCTGTTTTTTCTCTCTCTTGACGGCTGTAATTTTTCAGATATTTGTAAGTTTTCTGATCTTTACCAAACTTTAATATAGTGTTATTAGCATTGCTCTTACTGCTTTTCAATCGCTTGATCATGTTTTTAACGGTCGATTTTGATTTAGATCGCTTTTTAGTAAATATGTGTGAGTAGTTCCCAAATCTGGGATTTTGGTAGAAACCCCTTCGTGGGTCCTCCCCGATGCGTCCATAGGACTAGGAAATCGATAGGGATTAGGAATTTACCGGTTACGCGGGGTGTTTTATTATCATCGGCGGGAAAAAGACCGCCTTTGACCGTTGTGCCAAGGGGGAATAAACTTGGCGGTTGACCCCCTAGCCATAGCTCACGCGCTTAGCGTAGACGTCGAATCCTAGCGCGCGGGAGCGGCAGGACGAGACGTTGGGAGTTATCATTGCGAGCTTAGTGCTCCTGGAGTCGGTCAGTGTTAATGGACATGGGAATGCCCACTGACCGAACCGGGGAAGTCCGGCGTATCAACCTGGGCACCGACCGGAATATCGGGCCCATGGGACACTGGTACCACTCTTAGAGGCAACTTCTCACCATTAGACCCTAATTCTGATCGCTATCCTACCCGTAGGCCGTATCGGCGAGAATCGTACGATAGGGTGGAAACCAAAGTACCGGGTTTCCCTTCATATTGTTTATCCCTCGCATTCCATTTTCCGTGACAACCCATCATCCGATTCGGGCTAGCTTGCCCATGGGGTGAATCCGATCCTTCTTGACACAAGCACAACCACGCCTCCCTGAGTTCGACCCCCGAGCCACACTACAACACCGTGCGCTTGCGGTTATAAATATTTAAATCTCACGCCCCCAATTATATATTGCACACATCTGACGCGCACAAACGCGGGGGACGTCAAAGGTAGACTCTTATCAGATTGTGCTTTGCTGACACATGAGCAGATTCATGATTTTAACAATCCTATGGGAGCACGGGCATATCTTAAACTAGATCTGAGAAAGTTTTTTGACCGTGTAAACATGGAATTTATTTATTACATTCTCCACCGTATGGGATTCAACAGTAAATTTATTTCATGGATTAGAGAATGTTTATCATCTCCTACCTTCTCTGTTATGGTTAACGGCTACCCTGTTGGATACTTTGAAGGCAGTAGAGGCATTAGACAAGGAGACCCCTCTCTCCCCTTACCTCTTTGTCATCACTATGGAAGCATTCTCATTATTAGTGCATAAAGCTATTTTCTCAGGAAGTATCCATCCTATGCGACGAACAGGTTCTATCTCCTACCTCCTCTTCACAGATGATTTACTATTATTCTGCAGGCAAATATGCATTCTTTCATGGGGCTCAAATCTCTTCTTGAATAGTTCTCTGGCCTCACAGGTCTGGAAATTAATTGGGAGAAGAGTACTGATCGCACCCCGGATACACGTCCCGAGGCGACGGTTGTAGTTTTACCGCAAGCGCATGGTGTAGCGGCGAGCGGGTATCGAACACAGGGAGGACGAATGACCGTGCTTGCTCCTGATCCACCTGGCTATTTATGAACAGAGAGAGATAATTGCCTTGGGCGATCCTGTCACAATCGTCAGACAAATTTGCGAAATATCAAATTAAATAAAGAACGTCTAGGGAAAGGGGAATCCCCGCTACTCACCGTATTTCATAGATGTGGTTCGTCGGTATCAAAATTGCTAGAATGAGAATTTGGATGAACTAGTTGCAACTAAATGTGGAACCAAGCTCACGCTCTCGCGCTGTTGCCGGTCTATAGCTATCCTAGGCTTGGGTCCAATCTCTTGCAAACCCTAGCCTAGGGAAGCTAGCATTAGGATCAACATCATCGTCCAATTGCGCACCGAGCCCAATCTCTTGCAAACTCGGTCCACAATCTAAATTGGAATAGTTCCTACCCGTCCAATCTCTTGCAAACGGGTATCGGCACGGAATCGCAACCGGAGGTCCTAGTATCGGTCCAATCTCTTGCAAACCGATACTTCGGAAATCCGACTCCAACCCAATTCGGATTTCTAGGGCTTCCTATCGAATTGGGACCCAATCTCTTGCAAATCCCAATTGATATGAATACCTAGCTATCCGTAGTAATTCGATCCCAATCTAATCCCTAATTATTGATTCTAGCACAATTTCTACCAATTTATCACAAACACGAAATTGGGCTTGTAGGGTTCATCCCCACGCCCCAAGACGTGGAGACTACTCACAAATCATAGCAATAGCACAAAAATAATCAATGAAATAGGCAATGGAATTCATCACAACAATGATATAAACAATAAAAATAGAGTTTTTGGGGAAGAACAATGCAAACCAATGTAGATCTTCAATTAATCCAACAAAAATCCAAGTTTTTCTCCTCTCCAATCACAATTAATAAAACTAAAAAGTAAACTCCCAAAAAGCTGCAAAAAATCTGAGAGATGGCCCCCAAAACTAGGGTAAAAACAGAGCTTAAATAGCCCCAAAAATCGTCTAAAAATCCTGACCAAAATGCCCCTGCACAGCCTGTTTTCCGCAAATTTCGCTACAGGCTGCGCATCGCACTCGGCCGAGTGACAAAAGTCGCTCGGCCGAGTGAAAACCCTGTCAATTTTCCAGTAAGTCGGGGGCTTCAGGGGTCTTCAGTTCGGGGGCGGCTCGGCCGAGTGAGTTGTCGTCACTCGGCCGATGGCTTCACTTCACTCGGGCGGACGGGATTTGCCACTCGGCCGAGTGGGTCTTCTGAAGCTCAGATGGCCGAAAAACAGTAACTTCGATCTTTTTGAGGGCCTTCGTCTGGGCGCCACTCGGGCGGACGTGGTATCGTCACTCAGCCGATGTGGTCTCCGTCGCTCGGCCGAGTACACATGGAAATCGTGTCTGAACGGGTCGGTCGAGCAGTGTCTCGCTGGTCGGCCGAGTGGCTCCTCCACTCGGCCGAGTGGGACACAAAAAATGCCCAAACTGGTCGTTTTGGCCTCCTCGTCGCTCCGGCGACGTCCATTCTTCTTCCGCTCCTCTCCAACAGCAAAATACCCCTCGGGGAGGTCGTCGGTGGCCGTCTATCGTGAGCGCATCTCATGATCACTCCAAATCGCGCCAAATCACCTGAAATGCGACAAAAACAACAAAGCGTGAAAAGCATCGCAATATCGTCGATATATCGTGAAAAACATGATTTGGGCGATCTAAATGGCATGCAAACATGCGGAAAAAGGTGTAAAATAAGGAGTGATCAAAATCCCCCAAGCTTGCCTCTTACTCGTCCTCGAGGAAGATAAGTAAAAGGCGAACCCGGTGGATTCGGAATACGAAAACGACAAAAAAAACGAAAAAAAATGAAAAACGAAGAAGAATGAAAACCAAACGAAAATAAAGAAAGAAAGAAAGAAAGATAGGATGCTAGATCATTTTCTCAGGACGTGGGTTTCACCTACTCTTATAGCATGCACCGAGTGAGAAATACATGTCAAAGAATCTCATTTTGATATCATAGTAGAATAGTGCAAGTAGAAAATAGAAAACCCACGAACAATGGTATAATCATGAAAAACGGAATGATTTTAAAATTAACATCGCCTGAATCATCTAAAGCGGTATACAAATCTCAGATCACACACTTTTCAATTGAACGCTTTCTATCTGGAGTATAAGAGTATCACATCATAGAATAGAGAGAATAGAAAAGTATGGATTTCATGAAATGAATGCTAGGCTTAGATTTCTGGATTTCGTAAAGCTAGAAACAATCTCACCGAGTATAGAATATTACTTAGCCTAGGTTGTCGTGCAATGTCAAGTAGTCGCTCTCTCACACATCAATGGATCTCCTCCCCCAAGCTTATCTATAAGCGTGGTGGCACAAAAATATTTACATCCCCATTTTTATATAGCTCCAAAGGCAAAGAAGGGAAAGAAGAAAGAAAGTAAGCGAGATGGGATCTTTTATTGAGGATTTTTCCTCTTTTCTTTTTTTTTTTAAATCTTTTGCAATAAGCAACATATATACAATGATCCCAACTCAGAGAGAGGTAATGATATACAAGAATGTTTTTCTCTCTTTTATTCTTCTCTTCTCTCTTTTTTTTTATTTTTGAAATAAGAGATTTGGAGCTAGGAATTAATAGCGGGGGAAATGCCATAAAATAGAATCACTAAGGGGAGATTCACCAATGATTTTAAAAGTAGAGAAGTGATGTTCAAGATTTGTGGAGAAAGAAATAAATATAACTCTCGGCTCACTCTATAAGACATGCACGACAACTTCAGCAGGGTAATCTAATCTACTCAGTTTCGATCACAAAAAAGCTAACTAATCCAGATATATCTTAGCTAATCATCATTCAATCATCCGGAAGTGAAGTGTACAATTCATGCATATAGAAGTGATAAAGGAAAAGAAGTCAGTACTCCAGATATAGGCATTCAATGCGTGAATCTTGGTGTGTTTTCCGTGATAGCATACATATGAATATTCAGGCTCAGCTAATAATAAAATTTCATCCATTTTCATGAGGAAAAAGTGTGGGTTACTATTTCTAAATGTAAAGCAAGTCATAGCATATGATATCAGAAATGAAATCTAAGACACGACAAATATAGCATGCATATAGAATAAGCTAACTCCACGTAGACATCATCACAGAAAATTCATCTCTAGCATGAGATGAAAAAGAAATAAAGATAAAGTAAAATAGAACTATGCAATGCGGCACACAGGAAAATAAGAAGAACGTGATGCATGGCAAGATAAAGGAAAAATAATGAAAAATAAGTGCAAAAGTGAAAAACGGTGTGAAAAACTGAAAATAAAGGTGGCTAAACGAAGAAGAAAGTGATGACTCACTCCCCCAAGCTAAACGGCACAGTGTCCTCAATGTGCAAGGTGTGGCACACCGAGAGACAAGAAGTGTGAGGGGCAAGTGAGGATGCATGCATGGAAAAATGAAAATAAAAAGAATGACAAAAAAGAAATGAAAATATGATGCGGAAATGATGCATGCACAAACAGGAGTGATATGAAAATAAATACGGCACCAAAAAACGCTCCCTCTCTCCCAAAAAAAAACATATATAGATGTGATCAAAATGAGAATCCCAAGTAGATATGATAAGGTATGCACAAAAAGATATGATCAAAAATATAATCCCAAAATAAGTGAGAGGATGGGGGGTGGACAAAAGCGCAACAGGACCCAGCCGAGACGGGCAGCACAACGGCAGGAATGGATAAAGGCATCAAGAGTGCCTAAGAAGGCGGTGCCGCGCCGTCTCCGTCCTGAGGCGGAGGGGGTGGTGGTGGTGGTGTAGGCTGGACAGGCTGCCGAGCTGGGGTGGGCGTGGAAGTGGAAGTGGAAGTGGAAGCAGGTCTAGTGTGTGTGGGAGGGTGTGTGGGAACCTGCTGGGTGGGCGGGGGTACGCGCGGAAGACGCTCTAAGATCTGTGTCAGGCAGTAGTGGATGTGAGGGATCAGCTCTAAGCGTCCAGCCAACGTAGAGACGGTGGAGGACAGGGTCCTAAGGTCACCTCTAAGACCGCCCACCGCCAACTCAAGAGCACGAATGCTCTGCAGTACAGTGTCGGGCGGGGGTGGTGCAGAGGCACGCACCGGTCTAGGATGCGCAGGGCGAGGCTGGCGTACGCGTGTGGAGTATGTAACGGGCTCAGCAGGGAATGGGACAAAAGGTGCCGCGCCTGGAAAAGTGGGCCTGGCCTCGGTGTGAGGCCGGGACACCGGCTGGCGAGAAGTGGAGGCAGCGGCAGCAAAGGAGGCGTGCAAAAGAGGCAACGAGGTGGCCAGAGAGGTCCGTGGCACAGAAGTGTGGACAGACGCCACGACACTCTCAGAGAAAACGGTGGCAGTGTAGACAGAGGAATCTCCCGCTGGGGCAGAAGTGTGCGGTCCAAAAGGTGTAACCCCAGCGGAGATCATGCTAACCATGGTCTCCACGACCGCGGCGAACGAGGGCTCTCCACTCTCAACAAAGGTCTGCGGGCGCTGGGGGAGAGCGGAGCAAAGAGGCTCCACGGACAGAGGGCCGGAGGTGGCAGCGGGAGTGGTGGGGACAGCCTCGGAAGTGGTGACAGTGGTGGAAGTGGGCTCAGCAAAAGTACTCTCGACACAGGCAGAGGTGGGGACAGAAGTGTCAAGAGCAGTGGAAATGTCAGGAACAGTCTGAGAGGCCACAGGGTCGACGGGGTGGGCAGCAGGCTCGGCAGGGTGTGCAGCAGGGTCTGCGGGAGCAGCCTGGGCAGCGTGGGCAGCGTGGGCCTGCTCGGCCTCCTCGGCCTCGAGCACGTAGGCGGCGGGGATGAGGACATCCATCGACGGAATCCAGTCAACGTGGGCTGGTGCAATCAGAGTCCGAGCAGGGCTCGGGAGAATCATGTAATCGGCCCCATAGGGGCCGTGCAACCAGACCCAGTGACGCTCACCATACGGACGCAGCATCTTCATCCGGGCCATAACGTCTATCGACAAGGAAGTGGGGCCCGGAACGCGTCGCAGGTCGTCGGGTAGGTCCTCGCCGGTCATCATGGTAAGCAAGGTGATCAGACCGCCGCAGCATATCGGTGAGCGAGCGCCCACCGACACAATGATACGGTCTAGAAACCAAGCCGCAATGTCGATCACGACGGCGGGGACAAGCTCGAGTCCATCCCTAGACAGAGCTCTGGGACGTGTCATCGCGTAGAGCATGTAAAGCTCTGGCGTAGACATCGTGCCCGGCTCATATCTGGCCAAAAAGGTAGTCGCCATGAGGCGATGGGCAATGCGTAGGCAGGGGTGGACTATGGCCGAGGCCTTGGCCCTACTAGGGTCAAAGGCAGCGTGGTGGCCTGTGATCCGGGCCCAGAAGGCGTCGGCGTCGAAAGAAGGTGGGGGGATGTGGGTAGGGCCGTAACCGCGATCGGCTCCGGGGACGGCGGGCCATGAGAAAAATGCTCTCATCATATCGAGAGTGACCAGGCACTCTCGATTCATGAACCGGAATGAGCATCCCTCATCGGTCCAGGTGATCGAACTCAAAACCTCAAGTGTCGGGTGGGTAAAAGTATCCGCCGACACATGAAGGAAGTCGCGCCAACCCACGTTGTCGTACAACGTGAGTATCCCCTCAAGTACCCCCAGGCGTCCTAGGTCAGCGAGGTGTGCGAACCTGGAGGGTACGATCGAGCGCTGAGAGATACGCTCGAAGACGGCGCGGTGTGCGTCGTCTCGGAACGTAATCCCGAGCGGCCCGACCAGTGGGGCCGGTGGTGGTGGCTGTGGATCGGCAGGGAGAGGCTGTGCGGGCTGTGGGTGCGCTGCAGGCTGTGCGGGGTGTGCGGGGCCTGTAGGCTGTGCGGGGTGTGCGGGGGAAGGAGGAGGAGACTCTTCCGCCTCGTGGGCGGGGCCGGCGTCATCCGACCTCTTCCGCTTAGCGGAAGGTCTCCTCGTCCGAGGCCGTGTCCGGGGCGGCATATCGGCCCCGAGCGCGCCGAAAAGTGAAAAAGTGCAGCGTGTGCAAAAAGAGTGGAAAGAGTGTACCAAGACACACCGCGAGTGCTAAGCGGTGGAAGCGTGCGAAGTCTGCGCCTCCACGAAATCCAAAACAGCCCGTAGAAGCTCCCCTGAGCTCCCCTAAGCTCCAAAAAGCAACCTGCGCATGGAAAAGCGATATCAGCGAGTAATAATCAAAATGTATGGAGCAATAGGGGTATAACAGATAGATATGGGAATTGATTCGGGTTAGGGGTTCGATTAATACACGGATCCTCGAAAACTACGCAAAAAGAGAAGAAAATGGGCAAATCGAGCTATACCGGAGGCGATCGGAGACGAGGTCGCCGGCGGCGACTCGGGCGGGGCGCGGCGTCGGTCGGCCGGCGGTGGCTGGCCGAGCGGCGGCGCGCGCGGGCGTGGTCGGGCGAGTGAGGGTTGGGCGAAGGGGAATCGGGCGAGGGTAGGCGAAGGGGCGCGGGCGGATTTGGGAATTTAGATTTCGAAATCCGCGCCCCTTCGTCACTTATATAATAGAAAGTTACGACTCGGCCGAGTGACGTGGTCACTCGGCCGAGCGAGGCAATAGAAATTTTCTCCCCGATATCGCTTCGGCCGAGTGGCTTTGCCAGCCTCGGCCGAGTGAAGTAAGTCCATTCGGCCGAGTGACTCAAGCTACTCGGCAAGACTCGCCCTAGGAGGGTATCCGTTTTACTCGGCCGAGTGAATATATGTACTCGGCCGAGTAGCAGTTATATCGAAATCGAGAAAATAAACAGAGAGTTGGGTACAGCAGACTTCCCTCGTTCGTGAGCGGCTCGGCCGGACGAACTTCTGGACTCGGCCGAGTGACTAGTATACTCGGCCGAGTGAGCCTTGTATTCTGCTGTTTGTCTTCGTTTGGGCTCTAAACTCCGTCTTTCCCTCTCCAGTCGATTTCATGCTCCTCCTAAGCGTCGAACGCCTTCTTGGGGCGCTCCTCATCGTCTCGTTCATCCTCCTCATGATGATCTACCTATCTTCTCTCCTGTCAAGAAAAATAGGACCCGTTATCACAAAATTTTTGGTCGGGTGACTCAAAATACTAAAAATTTCTAAACGAAAATAAAGAAAAAGAGATAAAAAAATAAAGCAAAAACCGTCGGGTTGCCTCCCGACAAGCGCTCGTTTTAGGTCGTGAGCTCGACCCCCTATAGTTTTCAATCAATGCGGGATGTTTGGTGCATATGAGATGCACCCGTCAAACTTCCCGAGGAGCGCGCTTGGATTTGGACGTGGCGGTGTAGCGGTCTCCCTCGGAGGTCTCTTGTCCCGAATGGTGTTGGGGGGAGGCTCCCCCAAGCTAGCATTTGCCCCGGTCAACGGCTTAACCGGCGATGCCGATTTCCGTGCCGGCGGAGCTTTCTTTGGAGACTTTAATTTCGAGAGCTTGCAGAGCTCTCGAATCCTCGCGACATCAGCGTCGCCTTCATCTTCATCAACGGAGAAGTCGGGGGAATCGTCTTCAATCTTTTCATCTCGGCCTAAATCCGGGCCTTCATCAAATTCTTCATCAAAAAGGGCACCAATTGAGTGAGGAATCGCCTCCTCTATCACCTCATCAAGGAGGTCCATGTAATCGAGTTCCTCGTGATAAGGCATATGCTTCATAGCCTTAGGAATGTGGAGCTCCACCTCAATGTTTCCGACGTTCAAGGTTAAGGTACCTTCGCGCACGTCGACAATGACTCCGGCGGTGGCGAGGAATGGGCGCCCAAGTATCAATGAGGTGTCTCCCTCCTCCTTAATGTCCATGATGACGAAGTCACATGGCAAGCATATTCCACCCGGGACTTGAAGTGGGATGTCTTCGGCAATCCCCACCGGCCTTGTTATCCGTCCATCGGCTAATTGAATGCGCATGTCGGTGGGTTTCAACTTTGTCCCGGTGTTAAGCTTTAAGAACATGGAGAGGGGCATGAGACTCACACTAGCCCCAAGATCGACCAACGCCTTTTGAAGAGGCACGCCGCCCAAAGTGCAAGGAATCCGAAAACTCCCCGGATCTTTAAATTTTGCCGGCTCCTTTTCTCTCTTGGTGAACCAAGAGCCCTCCTCGGCTAGCATGATCTTCTCCTTCCTCTTTCTCCCCGAAATCAAGTCCTTCAAGAATTTGGCATATGTGGGGATCTCGATGATGGCGTCAAGGAAGGGAATATTTAGGCTAACTCCTCTTAGATACTCGAGGAATTTCGCTAGCCTTTTCTCCATTTTCGCTTTCGCTAGTCTTTGGGGGAATGGGACCGGTGGCATGAAGCGCCTCTCCTCAATTAATAGCTCCGCCCTAGATTTCTCATTGTCTTGTGGCTCCTTCTCCTTTTCAATCTCGACTATCGGCTCAACCGGCTCCAAACTTTCCTCCACGGCCTCCTCAATAGGAATCATGGCGGGGGTGGTGTCCTTCCCGCCTCTAGTAGTGACGGCAACTACGGCGTTGATGTGGCCCGTGTTGCCCCGTGGGTTTTGCTCCGGTTGCGCCGGCAATCTTTGAGTGTTCCGGTTGAGCAACGCTAATTGCTCCGATATTTGAGCCACTACGGTATTGAGAGATTCTTGCCCCGCCTTCAAAGTAGCATTCACCTTATTTTGCTCGACCATGAACGCCTCCACTCTAGATTCGAAGTCGGTTCGTTGAGGAGCTTGTGGAGGGTTTTGATTTTGATTCCTCCACCCTTGGTTGTATCCGGGAGGCCTATACGGTGGGACTTGTTGCTTCGGTGGAAAGTTTTGTTGCGGAGGCCCCCTCGGTGGATAGTTTTGTTGTTGGGGTGGTGGTGGTCGAGCTTGTTGAGGCGGTGGTTGTGGCGGGTTCAAGGCTCCTTCATTGTTGGCGTAGGAGAATCCCGGATGATTTCTTGTGGCCGGATTGGACCAATACCCTTGGTTCCCCGCAACATATTGTATTTGCTCCAAGGATCCTTCTCCTTGCTCTCCTCCCGAGTACATGACTTGAGATTGGTCTTGCCAATCACTCATTTGGCTTGCCGGTGCGGAGGTGGAAGGGCTTCCTTGGGGCTCCGTGATGAATTTCTCCAATCTCTCCACCACCTTGTGGAGAGAATCAAATTTGCTCGTAAGCTCCGCTACGGCCTTTGCCTCGTAGATGCTAGTTGGCTTTAAGGAGGACGTAGAGTGTCCTCGCTCATCGCCCCATTGTTGGTTATTAGAGGCCATCTCCTCAATTAGGGCCGTAGCTTCCTCGGGAGTCTTTGACAAGATTGCACCATTTGCCGCGGCATCAATAATTTGTTTGGTCCCCGGTTGGAGACCGTTGTAGAAGCTATGCACTAACTCCCAATCTTCTATACTGTGGTGCGGGCATTGGTGCTGCAAATCCTTAAATCGCTCCCAAGCTTCATAGAGCGTCTCATGTGGTCCTTGCTTGAAGGACATGAGAGCGCTCCGGATCTTCACCGTCTTGGATGGTGGATAGAATTTATCAATGAATGCATCCGCCAACCCGTCCCAAGAGGTGAAAACTCCGTCAGCTTGCGTCCTCAGCCAATAGAGTGCTTTGTCCTTTAGCGTGAAGGGGAAGAGGCGCAGTCTGATGGCATCGATCGGGACCCCCGGCATTTGGAAAGTGGCGCACTTCGACAAGAATGATTGGATGTGGTAGTGGGGGTTCTCATGAGCGTTCCCATGAAATGAGTCTTGTTGCATCAAAACCACCAATCCCGTCTTTAGCTCGAAGTTCTTGTCGGCCGCCAACTCCAGCACGGCGATGGATGACGTAGTAGAAGAAGTCTTAGGCCGAAGCCTATCTCGAATAGAGATTATCCTTGCCATCCTTGCCGCCAATTCTTCAGGAGTTTCCCGGTTGGTCATATACCGCCCTTCCGGATATTGTCTCCTTTCCGCTCTAAGTCTCCGCGCGGTACGTTCGATCTCGGGATCGAATAATAAGGCTTCGGGGTCCACCGTAGATCTCGTGTACATGCACAGGGAAAACAGAGTTTCAAAGAGATGATTAGTACCGTGGAAGGGTTAGGTAAGAATAGTAAAGGAAATAATAATGGTAGAAGAAATAAAATGAAAGAAATAAAAGAAAGAAGTAGCTAGGGTGAAAAAGAATCAAACGCAATCGCCTCCCCGACAACGGCGCCAAAAACTTGATCGCACCCCGGATACACGTCCCGAGGCGACGGTTGTAGTTTTACCGCAAGCGCACGGTGTAGCGGCGAGCGGGTATCGAACACAGGGAGGACGAATGACCGTGCTTGCTCCTGATCCACCTGGCTATTTATGAACAGAGAGAGATAATTGCCTTGGGCGATCCTGTCACAATCGTCAGACAAATTTGCGAAATATCAAATCAAATAAAGAACGTCTAGGGAAAGGGGAATCCCCGCTACTCACCGTATTTCATAGATGTGGTGCGTCGGTATCAAAATTGCTAGAATGAGAATTTGGATGAACTAGTTGCAACTAAATGTGGAACCAAGCTCACGCTCTCGCGCTGTTGCCGGTCTATAGCTATCCTAGGCTTGGGTCCAATCTCTTGCAAACCCTAGCCTAGGGAAGCTAGCATTAGGATCAACATCATCGTCCAATTGCGCACCGAGCCTAATCTCTTGCAAACTCGGTCCACAATCTAAATTGGGATAGTTCCTACCCGTCCAATCTCTTGCAAACGGGTATCGGCACGGAATCGCAACCGGAGGTCCTAGTATCGGTCCAATCTCTTGCAAACCGATACTTCGGAAATCCGACTCCAACCCAATTCGGATTTCTAGGGCTTCCTATCGAATTGGGACCCAATCTCTTGCAAATCCCAATTGATATGAATACCTAGCTATCCGTAGTAATTCGATCCCAATCTAATCCCTAATTATTGATTCTAGCACAATTTCTACCAATTTATCACAAACACGAAATTGGGCTTGTAGGGTTCATCCCCACGCCCCAAGACGTGGAGACTACTCACAAATCATAGCAATAGCACAAAAATAATCAATGAAATAGGCAATGGAATTCATCACAACAATGATATAAACAATAAAAATAGAGTTTTTGGGGAAGAACAATGCAAACCAATGTAGATCTTCAATTAATCCAACAAAAATCCAAGTTTTTCTCCTCTCCAATCACAATAAATAAAACTAAAAAGTAAACTCCCAAAAAGCTGCAAAAAATCTGAGAGATGGCCCCCAAAACTAGGGTAAAAACAGAGCTTAAATAGCCCCAAAAATCGTCTAAAAATCCTGACCAAAATGCCCCTGCACAGCCTGTTTTCCGCAAATTTCGCTACAGGCTGCGCATCGCACTCGGCCGAGTGACAAAAGTCGCTCGGCCGAGTGAAAACCCTGTCAATTTTCCAGTAAGTCGGGGGCTTCAGGGGTCTTCAGTTCGGGGGCGGCTCGGCCGAGTGAGTTGTCGTCACTCGGCCGATGGCTTCACTTCACTCGGGCGGACGGGATTTGCCACTCGGCCGAGTGGGTCTTCTGAAGCTCAGATGGCCGAAAAACAGTAACTTCGATCTTTTTGAGGGCCTTCGTCTGGGCGCCACTCGGGCGGACGTGGTATCGTCACTCGGCCGATGTGGTCTCCGTCGCTCGGCCGAGTACACATGGAAATCGTGTCTGAACGGGTCGGCCGAGCAGTGTCTCGCTGGTCGGCCGAGTGGCTCCTCCACTCGGCCGAGTGGGACACAAAAAATGCCCAAACTGGTCGTTTTGGTCTCCTCGTCGCTCCGGCGACGTCCATTCTTCTTCCGCTCCTCTCCAACAGCAAAATACCCCTCGGGGAGGTCGTCGGTGGCCGTCTATCGTGAGCGCATCTCATGATCACTCCAAATCACGCCAAATCACCTGAAATGCGACAAAAACAACAAAGCGTGAAAAGCATCGCAATATCGTCGATATATCGTGAAAAACATGATTTGGGCGATCTAAATGGCATGCAAACATGCGGAAAAAGGTGTAAAATAAGGAGTGATCAAGTACCTCTATTTTCAGCAAGGAAACTAAGCATCCTATGGATTTAGCTAATTTTCTGGGGATTAATCTTGGCTCCTCTATTACCACATATTTAGGTTTGCCCCTCTCTACCAGATATCCAAAAACGTCTATGTATAGCAGGTTAATTGACAAGTGTAAGAAGAGGCTAATTGGCTTGACATCATCATTGTTATCCATCTCTGGTTGTATAGAGTTGGTCAGATCAATCATATATGGTATGGTTAATTTTTAGTTGCAAGTCTACCATATTCCAAAATCCATTTTGCGCTTTATAACTTCTTCATGTAGGAGGTTTATACGGGGAGACTCTCACATATGGTCCTAGAAGGATATGTGCACCCCTAAGGGGAAGGGGGGATTGGCATGTGATTGCTTTCTGATCTCAACTAAGCTGCGGGAGTGAGACTTACTTGGCGGATGCTATCTTCTAATGGGTTATGTGCAACCCATATGCAGAATACTTACAGGGATACTAAAAATTTCTATGCGGCAAAGAGTAAAGCAACAAACTCTGGAACTTGGAAGTTTATGTTACAATGTAGAAATCATTCTAAATATCTTATAAAACGACAAGTCCGAGATGGGCATGCCACTCTATTTTGGCATGCTAACTGGTTGCCGTGTGGACCTATAAATGACTTATATGATATTCCCACTGAAGCGAGCACTATGATGGTCAGAGACTACAAGACTGCACTGGGGTGGTCTGAAGATGCGTCACTCTTCCAGGTTCGGGATTTACTTCAAAACATCACCCTCTCTACGGGACCTGATGAGTGGGTATGGGGTCATGGCACAGAGTTTCACTTCAAGGCTGCTTGGGAGGGCACAAGACACAGTGGTACAATTTTTCCTTACTCTAAACTTGTCTGGTATAAAAATCATGTCCCAAAAATGTCCCTAACTCTATTGCGAGCTTTCCATGGAAAATTGCTTACTAAGGACAAGTTGAAAAACTGGAGTCCTCGATTCGATATCCATTGTGTGTTATGTGAAGAAGGGATTGAGGAAAATGTAAATCATCTCTATTTTGAATGTGTCTATACAAAGTATATTCTTCGCAGTAGCCTACTCAAGTTGAATGTATCAGACCCCATAGAGCCCCTTCTATCTGAGTTGCGAGAATACTATCTTTCTCATTTTATCCGAAAGGATACTATTAGCATTCTTGCCAAAACTGCCCTATCATCTATTGTTTGGCATGTCTGAAAACAGAGGAACAGAAGGATTTTTGAAGGGACTAAAAAGACATCAGAATTATACTTAGAAACCAGGATCCCGCAGCGCCAAATGCTAGGCAAGCCATGTAAAGCTGGGAGTTTTGAGATGCAGGCTGATATGTGATTTAGCGTTCCACGCATTTTGTAAATTTTTGGGTAGATGAGGTGGTGGAGGTGTGTTTGTAGAGAGTGACGGCGCTTGTGCCCTATCCTCTCTCTCTCATTATCGCCACTAACAAATCTACTATTGTATTCTTTGTACATCTTTGCTATTTTAATAAAGATCCTCACTAACTTTTCAATATATATATATATATGTATATATTCAAGAGAAACCATTAAATTTGGGTCAAATGGATGAACGGGCAAAACACCTCGGATTAGGCTGAAAATTGGTGGATATGGGTTTTAAAGGGTGGAGATCGAGATGAACGGATCGGATCTTCCAAAAAACTTGTGGAGTTTGGAGTTTTTGACCGACACAGGAGAGGATTCTCTCCTGTGACACCCTATTTCTCGTTTCCTATATATACACACACACACACACACACACACACACACACACACACACACACACACACACACACACACACATATATATACACACATATACACATATATACACATATACACATATATACATATATACACATATATATACATATACATATATATACATATATCTATTCTATAAAATAGGGATGTTATCAAGAGAAATTGGATAAGAGAAATTGGACAAGAGAATTTGGATAAGAGAATTTGGACAAGAGTATATACATACTTATATATACATAAATATATACATATACATGCATACATATGCATACATACATATACATACATCTATTCTATAAAATATGGATGTTATCAAGAGAAATCGGACAAGAGAAAATTGGACAAAAAAATTTAGACAAGAGTATATACATACATATATATACATATACATACATACATATACATACATACATATACATACATTTATTCTATAAAATAGGGATGTTATCAAGAGAAATTGGATAAGAGAAATTGGACAAGAAAAATTGGATAAGAGATTTTGGACAAGAGTATATACATACATATATACACGGATTTAATGTAGAAAAGGTGGCACCTGATCCAATGGATCAGGTGCTAAGACACAAAAAAAGGTGGGAAGTACAAGCCCCACATGGGCTTGTACTAGCTGGGTCCCACCTTTTTGTGTCGTGCACCTGATCCATTAGATCAGGTGACACATGCTCAACATTAATCCCTATATACATATACATACACATACATGTCCATACATATATATACATACATATCTATTTTATAAAATAGGGATGTTATCAAGAGAAATTAGATAAGGGAAATTGGATAAGAGAATTTGGACAAGAGTATATACATACATATATATACATACATATATTTATTCTTCCCCCCTTTCCGACCGTTTTTCCCAGTCCACGTGCACGTGTGCACGGGTTATATGCTAGTATACATATATATATCGCCTTTTCCATGCACATTTTACATTATTTATCCACAATTCCATCCAATTTTCCACGTTTTTGTTTTCTTTTTACTTTTTGGGTCTGTTTTGTGCATTTCAGGTAAAATGAATGAAATCAGGACCATGGTGCAAGAAAAAGGCTAAAAAGTACGAAGAAAGCAAAGAATGGGGACTCAAAGTACTCAAGGGGAAGAAGAAGCACACGACACATGTGACCGTGTGGTTATTCCACACGGTCGCGTCACCAGGACACCCCAAGCTGCTCCAAAATTCAATTCGATGCAGTCGCGTGACGATTTCAAATGGTCGCATCGCTAAAGAAGACAAGAGAAGAAACCCCCATTCAACATAGTCGTTTAGTGAATGACGTGACCGCATCATGATGAGGGCGAACGAAGCCAAACGATCGCTTTACATGACCGTTTTGATGAGAAGCTAAAGACAAAAACTTCAAACGACATGGTCACGTGGCCCAATCCATGCGGTCGTGTCGTTGATAAGAATTGAGCCACATGTTACACACTTAGGCGATGCGACTGCATCGTATTTGATCGACGCCCCGTTTACGGTATGGGCGCGGTGTCGTTTTACCGCAAGTGCACGGTTAGTGTAGGGTGCGGGTTTATCGAACTCAGGGAGGTGGATGTCTTGAATGGCTAGTAGCCTCGCCTAGGTTATGTGCTAGCTACGCAGATAATATGGGTGGAAGTGTAGAAATAAAGAGAAGAAATAAAAAGACACGAAATGAATCCCCGCTAACACGGGCTAGAGCACTTATGATACTTGGCATTTGACTTGACCCAGGGTGAGACATTGCCCCAAAAGGTGGGACCTAGTGTCCATGGCCCGATATTCCGGTCGGTGCCTAGTACGCTAGGTCTACCCGGTTTCGGATGGTGGGCATTCACATGTCCATTAACACCTTCCGAAACCGGGAGCATTAAGGCCACAATGATAACTCCCAACATTTCGTCCAAGACGTTCCCACGTGTAAGGATTCGATGTCTACACTAGGAGCGTGAGCTATGGCTAGGGAGTCAACCGCCAAGTTTATTCCCCGTTGGCCCGACGGTCAGAGGCGGTCTTTCTCCCGCCAATGACAATGAAACACCCCCGCATAACCCTAATGACCAAATAGGTCGAATGTGATTTCTAGCAATACATCGAAGCGGATCTTGACTGGACAAGACACCGGACCCCAATCCCCAACACAACTAGTGTGTTACCGTACGAATTGGACTCAGATTGCTAGAAATCCCTATTGACACATTTCATCGAACACGTACCATGCAATCAAGTCAAATGAAACAACCCAAGCATCAATCTTACCCTAACCCATATTAGGGTTCATCAATACTACTCAATGGTGAAGAACATAAAAACAATCAAAACAAAAGACATACAAACGTTCACCATCATGCAAAAATAAACACAATACAAAACAATGGAAAATAAGAGAAAGAAATACGTATCTCGCGTTTGAATCTTCAATCCATTACAAGACTTATTAGAAGATAAAACCTAATCTAATCTAACCTAAAACTCCCAAGAAATGGGAGTGAAGCTGCTGAAAAAATGGTGGAAGAAGCTCCCCAAGTCGTGCCCCAAACTCAAATATATAACCCCTCCAAAACCACACCGGTTCGGAACCAGAAAACCCAATAAAACTGTCAAAACCGGCCCACCCGATCGGGTGGAAGTTCACCCGATCGAGTGGGATGAAACAGAGACTAAACAGCTGAAATTTGGCTCATCCGGACGGCCACCCGGACACCATCCGATCGGTTGATCTGGAAATCCAGACAGCAGCCCATTTCAGCACACAGCTGCGCTCAGAAAATTCCAGAAAAATGTAGAAAAATCGGATTTGGGCATGCGACCTATCGTTGGAAAGCTAACGACGATGCCGACGCTAGAAAAATAAGAGGTCACCCAAAATACCTCTAGAATGATAGCAGATCTTCAATGAATGCATCAGCAGCACGTGAAAGGGGAAGAAAAGGCCACCCGATCGGTTGAAACATCAACCGATCGGGTGAGCTGCTTGTCGCATTGGCCATCGGGCTTCAAAAGCTTCAACCGGGCACTGAGGTGAGCGGGTGGCATGACCGGGTCGTCGTTTGGGAAACTTCAGCTTCAGATGAACCGATCGGGTGAGATATCACCCGATCGGTTGGAATTAAGCTCCAAATTTTCGAGAACTCTGTTGGAATGAACCGGTCGGTGAACCGGTCGGTTGACCTTGCACTTCGCTCCAGCTTCAGTCCGGGTCGGACACGCGTGCATCACCCGATCGGTTGGCTGTGTCCAACCGATCGGGTGGGGGCTGAAAAGTGGCAATCTTGGTCGTTTGACCCCTGGATCACGTGTGACTCCTCCCGTTGCTCTGGGGACTCATGATATCATCGTTTTATGTCCCCTACGCCAGCAAACTCCTGCAAACATACAAAAACACGGAAGATTGAAAGAAAACAAGAAAATACGAGAAAATGGATACGAGACGGCCGAAAATAACGGAAAAACACAAAAGAAAACATGCGTGAATATATGAAATACAAACACACGTCAAAATCCCCCAAGCTGAACCCTTCCTTGTCCTCGAGGAAGACGAGTGAGAGTAGGAGCTCGGAGGGAGAAAATAGAGAGAAAGAGAGAAAAAAGAGAACTCTAAATCCTAAATCGCCCGTCAGGGCCAACAAAATCAAACACGCCACACTAAGCAAGCATATGACAAAACACAACACTAAACCAAGGAATGTGAGTCCAAACAAGTGTTGTGGGCCCACACAGTGAAGCGCGAGTAAGTGTGGTCGTGTGCTAGCAGACGGTGTCGTTATCTACATTGTGCAATAAGGCTCCATATACACATACCTAAAGAAAGACCCAATTAGCGATTCAATTTGAAATTGCGGTGAATATTAGCTCAAGCATGCATGAGAAGAGTATAAGAATAGAAGCGTATCATGCATCGTGGATTCCACAGCTAGGGACAAGGAAATCACCACACTATAGCCTGGATAATCGCTAGAAGGTCCCTATGTCAAGTGTTTTCGAAAACGATGGAGGTTGAGAAGGTGTGGAGTAAAACACTCGGTGCAAATTCTCGCCTTCCCTTTATTCTCGGTAGATAGGAAAAATATTCACACTGGAATTTTTGGGTTTTGGGTATTTGTATTTTTTTGGATTTTTGGCTATACATATTTTTTCTTTTCTCTTTTCTTTTCTTTTTTGGGTTTTTCTTTTCTATCTTTTTTTGGATTTTTGGATATTGGGATATATACATGTGTACTCCCCCAAGTGGGAGAACGGTACACGACGAGGGGATTTGCACCAAGTAAAATAAAAATGAAATCGGATTTTAAACACTTGGGCAAAGGAGATATTTCTCGCTAATCATAGCATAGGCTAAATGGGTTATCCTAGTCCTTGTTTTTGGAATCCCGACACATGCGAATTGAAACATACGATATAAACATATAACATGCATATAGAAGCAGACAGTAGAAGCAGATACCGCATATTCAAATCGAAGCATGATAATCTAGGGGTCAACCAAGGATAGGTATATAAATCAACATCACAAAGTAGAAGCACACAATACGCTAGTCACGACACACGACTCACATAGAAGCATAGTGAACCCACGAAGCATGAAATGCAATAGGACTCGGCTTCCTAGGGTTAGTGAATGTGATCATCGTAGCTATGCTAAGTGTGTGTGTGTGTGTGTGTGTGTGTGTGTGTGTGTGTGTGTGGGTGTGTGTGTGTGTGTGTGTGTGTGTGTGTGTGTGTCAGTGGCAATTCATCATATGGGGTTATCTCTAGGAGAGAGAGAACAAAAGATGAGAAGAAAAAGAAAAACACGATGGAAAACGACTCAAAAACGAAGAAAAACGACACAAATGACGCACGAAGTGCGACTCCCCCAAGCTGAAACTTGCATTGCCCTCAATGCAATAATAGTTTATACGGGAGGGCAAAGAAAATGGGGGGGTGCGCACTGACACAAAAAGTGAAAAACATGAAAAATACATGAACGAAACTAAAAAATAAAGAAAAAGAAACACTCAAATAAAAGATATAAAACATGATGAAAGAACACATACACACAGACACACAACAACGATACGCGAAAACATGCACACAAATCGATTTCCCCCAAGCTGAACATGACAATGCTAGCGAAATGATATGATCAATGTGATGCAGAAATATGCTAGGGGAAAATCGGAAAAGAAAAGAAAGAAATCAAAATGCAGGAGAGACGGCGTGCTCATTCTCCTCGGAAGAGGATGTGGGGTGTGGGTGGTAGAAGTGATAGAAGGGCACGACATGATGGGTTATTATGATGCAAAAGCAAATCCTAGATACGCTCCCCTCGCTAATGAGAGGAGACGAGATTATTCAAATCTAAACTAAAAAGCAGTAAATTTTTACACTACTGGATTAGGATACACCTGAGCATAGGCGGATCCAAGATCTGAAGTAGGACAGGTAGCTGCTCTAACTGCTCCTTTTGTGGCTCCGCCAGAAGCGCTATGCCACGAGTGCCAATGGACCCAAGCAATGCACCTCCAAGCATCCCTCGTAGGTGTCCACCTATGACCTGCAAAGGATGAGGTGCATTAGTCCATGGTAAGAAATTATTTCCCAAAATAAATGTATCCCAGAGATAATCGTCAACATGAGATGGAAAAATAATAATAAGGGTGACAAATACTCCCTGAGAACGGGTCTCTATCCTCTGTACTAGCGACGACCAAATCCTCGCTCTCCATGAGAAGTTCCTCTCCAGGTGGTGACACATCGTAGTATACCTCAAGGGAAGTAGATCCTGTGTCCTGCGAGAGATATGGTATGTCAAATATATACGAGTCTAAAGAAATAGGAAGTGAAAAGCAAGACTCAAAAGTGGAGTGAGAGTGAGTATGAAAATCTCCCTGAATAGGGGCAATATGCTCAAGTAGATGCTCAGCCGCAGAAGAAGTGGAGAGCGACGGTAAAAGTAGATGTGACTCGGGCTCCATGGAGTGGACCATCGTATCCAAGCCCACATACACATCCTCCTCGACGATATGCTCATGCTCCACCATCTGCCCGATGTCCTGAATGACATCCGCATGGTAGACCACATGCCAAGGAGGAAGCTGCGACAGAGATGGCTGTGGAGGTGGATGTAGAGCGGACCCCTCGTATGTGGTCGTGGTGCCCTCGTCCTCACACACATCCTCCTCGTCGGTATGCATAATCTCTGTAAACTCCTCAGTGCTCTCATATGACTCATGTGGGGCATCCAAATCAAGACAAGAAGTCTCTCCCACAGATCCTATAGAAATCACCCCATGCTCACTATCATCATCAAACAATGCTTCGTCATCCAAGTGGTAGTGTTGGAAAATGGGGTATCGGCTTGAGATGTGTCCATGGTGGCCAATGAGATGGTGGTCTCAACCATGAAAGTGGGTATATCCTCTCCTTCATCCTCTCTCCTTGGTGTAGGCTCGGTTATTGGTACCATGAAGTTTTGTAATAATTGGCCTTGGTTAAACATGACACTTTCAAGGAGAGACACGAGACTTGATTCTTCTTGTATTGGTGGAGAGATATAAGGTTGAGGAAATGGATGGGAGGTGTTTGGGCTAAGGTTGTGGGAAAATGTTTGGCCTTGGTGTAGGGGGAGGCTCTCAAGCGTAAATGGGCAATCATAATACATGTGTCCTGCCACCCCACAAGTCTCACAGACCACAACTGAATAAGGATCGTATCCTCCCATCTGAGCATCGAAATTTGATCTCCACATGGTTATAGCAAAGATACCTGGACAACAAAAATAAGAAAACTAGAGAGGAGCGTCAATAGTACAAGAGAATAACAAAAAGATAATATAATGGTGTGGGAAAAAATTTCTCGGTTATTGTATTTTTTTGCATAGTCTAACGAACCCAAGCTAAGCTAATATCAAATCGAACGCCTCCCCGGCAACGGCGCCAAAAACTGACCGGCGCCCCGTTTATGGTATGGGTGCGGTGTCATTTTATCGCAAGTGCACGGTTAGTGTAGGTGCGGGTTTATCGAACTCAGGGAGGTGGATGGCTTCAATGGCTACTAGCCTCGCCTAGGTTGTGTGCTAGCTACGCGGATAATATGGGTGGAAGTGTAGAAATAAAGAGAAGAAATAAAAAGACACGAAATGAATCCCCGCTAACACGGGCTAGAGCACTCATGATACTTGGCATTTGACTTGACCCAGGGTGAGACATTGTCCCAAAAGGTGGTACCTAGCGTCCATGGCCCGATATTCCGGTCGGTGCCTAGTACGCTAGGTCTACCCTGCAGGGTTTTCTAGGACCCTTAGGGCACAAAAGCTCTAGTCCCGTCCTAAGTCGGACGGAACATAGACAGAAATGCAGCGGAAAAATTTTTTATGTTAATCTAAATAACATGCAACCCTAAGGAACCAGACCCTATTAGCCAGGATCTCTGCCAACTTGGGGTGGATCTGACCACCCCAAGAGGGATCTAACTACTGCGAATAATTAAATGAAAAAAACTTAAACACATACCCGGAATCTCAGCCCTGGGGCAGGCGAGATGTTTCGCGCCGTCTTCCGAGCTGCTCCCGTCCCACGCCGAGCCGCTCCTTGAACCGCGCCCCGAACTGCTCCTCGAACCGCTCCACATCCCGAGGCGATCAATCACGTGTCGCCGAGCCAACCACGCGCCGAAGAAAGTTTCACGCGAGTGAAACCTCCGCCTAGATTTCGGATCTGAATCCGAACTCCTTTGCGGCTTTGCTAGAGCCCTCAGGAGCAAGGCAAAAATTTATAGGGAGAGGAGAAATATTAATTTAGCTTAGATCCGAGCGTGCTCCAACATTTACGAGAGCCGCTCAGATCTAGAGCTTGGGACGAGTTTTGAGGAGGAGAGCAGACCCCTATTTATATAGGCGGCTGACTACTCCCCTTTCTCAAAATCCGATGTGGGACTATTAATTTGAGTTAATCAAAATCAAGTTAGTTTGCACTTCACAAAGTGCAAACTTCTGTGAATTTTAACTCACTCACCGTTGAGCTTCATGATTGATACAACCTATCAATTCGAAGGGTGTTCAACGGTGAACGCGTAGGAAAAAATGGCTCGTCAATCCGAGTCCGTTTGACCCTTCAAACAATTGTCCAAAGTTAGCCAAAAGTCATGCTTCTCTTAGAAACGTAGCCGTCAAGAAAATCCCAGGTTTCAAAAAACCCTAACCAAAAAATTCGGGCTTGGTGGGCCTCCATTTTCGCTGGTTTCAGCCCAACAGTTTGGGCTGACTTGTTTTGGCTATAACTTGTGCATTTGGACTCCGTTTTTGACGCGGTTTGAACCTGCGTTTAGAGCGGGACGATCCCGTCATCTAGGTATCCTTTTCAACGTATTTATTTAATTAAATGTAGTCTTAAACAATTTAAGACACATTTAATCTCTTTTGCATCAAATGCAAAATAGTCCTATCTAAGCTTAAATTATCATTTGCATCAAATACAAATGATCCGAGGGCATATTCCTCTACATCTCCCACTTGCACTCAGGATCATTTATCCCGAATGCAGGAGATGATTGCAAACATCTTTTGCAATATTTTATCCCTTGCATCAAATGCAAATTATTCTCCCTAACTAATTTCTACCTATTACTAGACAAAGATCGCACTCTGTGTGAGACCCTACAGCCTGACCCTTACAACAGGTTGAGCTCGAAGCCCTATACGGCAGTGACCATGAGCAGTGGTTGCCGTCCCTGCTTCAGGAATCATCATTATGTGGTTGACTCATTGACATGAGTATTGTCGGGACCACCCTGACTGTTTCCGTGATGAATTCCGCAGTTATAGTCTCTTCGTCTAAACTATGTCGTATAGATCAAGTCTAGGGTACGGTCAAACTGTCAACCCCAATAACTTGACTCCGGTTAATTTTTATCGATCTTTTAGTCAAAAATGTTGGACTTCTTCCAACATACTCTGGCCAGAGTTTTTACTAAAGACCGAACTAACCCTGCGACACTAACTCCCATTGACCGGGAGAGACAAATCCTCTCTTGGTCATTACTCTCCTCATACGCTTCAAGTGTCACCGAATCAAAGACCTTTCGACAGGCCTTGCCTCGAAGCTAGGTCATTTGATCTAAGTGGCACCGTTCACGCACAGGTTCGTCAAAATGACCTCAAGTCAAAAGACCAACTAGCCTATCATCACTCAGAGTTATCATTGACAGATTGGTCAAAATAACCATATGATAACTCTTGTGGATCGTTCAGTGAACTCATTCTCTAATGAGCACTTGTGTCTTGTCTACGACTTCGCCAAGTCAAGAGATCATGAGATCATTGCCACCGCTAAACGGTGAAGACTAAGACACAATGGTCTATCCGATGTTTCGATATCCTTGTCTCGAAACATCTACGACCACGAACCCTTTTAGACTTATGCTACAGACGGTCAAACATTTCTCCATGATCGAGATACTCATCTCGATACATGTTTGACCTTGCATAAAGTCTCAGGACTTTAGCTAAGTTAATATCTAATGTTAACTACATTATAACATAACTTTAGATAAATTATTAACAAACAGCTTACTGTTATTTCGAACAAGATGTTTGTGCTATTCACACATGAAGATAGATAGCCTCGAGGGTATCATCTCTCAACATCTCCCACTTGCACTCAGGCCCATTTATCTCGGTATCTAATACCGTTTTACACATAAGTTTTCCCGACTTCATGTGGTAGAGCCTTCGTGAGTGGATCTGCTAAAACCGTCTACACTATAGACTTAAGGGGTTTCTATGTTCATGTTAGACCAACCATTTGAATCTCATTCAAATAATTCACTTGGTCGTTCAGAATCCATACCATTTTTATTTACTTGGATCTTATCCAGTTCATCGTACCTTACGATAATCATTTAAATTAGTTACTGGTCATTTCAAATGGCTCATATTTATTTCAGATAAAGTATCAAACTCTTTTGATCACTTTGTCAAAATATATGTTCCATCCCTTTGATGCCTCGCATGTAATTTATACGCTCCCACTGACCTTGAAAACTTTCTGGTTAATTCATATAAGTTGGTCTGTCAAAATCATATTTAGAAAAACGAACTTGTAAGTGAATGTTCCAATTTTCATGGTCAACTTTGAGCGTTTTACATCGAGCTTGGTCCGAGTAGATCTGTGCACATCCGCTGGCGAAAAAACAGTTCCATTCTAATCCATTTGTATGAATTAGGATGAAAACCGTTCTCGACCAAACATGATTGCTCTTCACTATTTTCCTTTCTGCACCAACCTTTCAACTTAAAGATTTACTTGCAGAAAATGAGGAAACATTTTCCTTGTGCACGTAAACTAAATTCCAAAATTTATTTACGCACCGGACCTTTTCTGATTGCATCAAGTTTTAAATCGGAGTTACTACTCCGAATTTCATCCCGGAAGTTGACTAAGTCATCATCAGTTATGATGTTTAACTCGACTCTTCGTCTCACGAAATTCGAGTAATTATACAACTTCCTAATGATTTATTTAATGAATATCTTATTGATAATGTCCTCACAGAACATTATCAAAACCTAGGCATTACTATCTGGGACTTAACCCAGAGGGAGGACTTAGCTCAGAGTCACTGGCTATGGATCGCACCAAGTCTAACTCAGTGTGATTCATACCTTTTAACACACCGATGTGTTAACAGGCTTGACCTGAGAGAAAATCACATTTTCTTTTAATTACGCAAGATTTAATGTAGCTAAGTATTTGACCATTCGATCTAATCGAATCAGTCTAAGTACTTGAGTCATGTCGTTCTTTATTTTATCAGACTTGTGTTTCATCAAGAACACATGTCTTAATAAAATATACGAATAACTTAATTTGGTTAATCTAGACTCGGGTACATCAGTATGTACCTGACTGAGTTCGACAACTCATTCTCCCACTGTCTCACAGATGGGTTTCAGCCATTATATCTAAGAGGATAAGACTCACAAGTGTCCGCAGACTTCATAATACGAGAGGTCAGACCCCTCTTTATGTGACTTGCGAAGCTTAGTCTCTCGATACGGCCTAGTCTATTTAGCCATATAAGTTTGCTACTATCTTGTGTATTTATATATTAACATTTAATATATATATATATATATATATTATCGTTATACATGTCACTCATTGCTTCAGAAGAAATGTGACGACATTCGTCAAAATGTGTTAACTTTTTGTATAACAATAATTATGAAATCGTGACATCAAAATATGTCACATTTCCGTTCCTTCCTCCTTATTCCTTTACTAATGATAAATTAAACTAACTAACTCGACTGACTTTCCGGAGTGCCTTCTTCCTTTTCTAAATCACATTTAGATATAAATAGCCCAACATAAATAAATAGATATGGAAGCATCTCATGTATCCAAACGCCTGAGAGTTGCAATATTAAGTGTAGCTCAAGAAGTTGCTTGTCTCAAGATCCGGTTGGGATACATAGTCTTGCACCGATCATGCACTCGTATTCGACTCAAACAGTTTGATCGAATTCTTTGACTTTGCGGATCAAAATTGTTTGTCCATACAACCTTGAGGGTAGCTCGACAAGTTGTAGGGAGAAACATATTTCGAATATCATATATGTTCAAGCTGCCTCATATAGAGACGTGTGACATGTAGCATGAATTTATTTGTTGGACCCAGAACTTAATGAAATCATATTTCTTAAGTCTGTTCTTTAGAAGGTCATTTTAATGTCAACGAGAATATAGTTTTGATTCTATCAATTAGAATTTAGCTTGATATACAATTAATCAACCTATTTGACCAGTTAACTTATTCCATTAAAATATTATATTTTGATTCCTTCGGTAAACATAGTCTTGCCCTAGTTTTTGCATATGTTCAATATTAAATATAGGTAGATTGGCTTTCATCTATCTATATCCTCCCACTATTTTTACGATCGTTTTAAAGCTTAATAACGAACGATTTAATCGAATTTAAAAATTAGTGAAAGAGGGATCCAATCATCCCGAACCTCACAACCTTGAGGAGACTCAACAAGTTGATTGGTTCCATGACTGGTAGACTAACTCTTGGTCAATCACATCACTTATGATTCCCTGTCGATTTTTACCCACAGTCACTTATGATCTTGAGGAGACTCAACAAATCATAATGACTGGTCTAGTCAGACCCTTGATTTCGTGTCCAGATTTGACTTAGATCGATGCTCGAGGAGACCCGACGTATCAATTTGGGTCAAGTCTAGAGTATATCACATGTATGTTGGAGTTTGTTCCTTAAAGATAAACATGTCATAGCTTGAGGAGACTCAACAACTATAATTGTCCTCTTTGAGTTACCAAGCTCCAAAATCAAGGAGGGATACGGATTAATCTTTAATAAGATTTATAACGCATTGACTAGATATAGTCCAGGGTGTCATACAATCATGATTCGCGACATTGCGGTCCAGCGGAACACATCCAGGGAATTGACTAAGCCGGGATCACTGCCCCTTGGACTAGCAAGGGTTGATCCAGAACTCTTAGCCAAGAACATTGACTGGATCATGGTCCATTGAATGAAGCTTGTCATTTTTGTATGTGTGCCGTAGACTAAACAGCTTTTATTAACAACTAATTAATCCTATCAACTAGTTGCATCCTTAAATTCAAAATTTTAGGATTTGTTTAATAACTTTTATTAAGTCCTTATCAACTATAAGGTTCACGTGTTATCCTAATCGTTATTAGGATTTTAATAAATTTTATTAACAACGCTAAAAGCGAAGTCCTTTAATGAAAATTAATAATAACAATTAGAATTAAGAAATCATTAAAAGGACTACCCTAATCAGGAATTAGGTCTTAAAGGGTTGTTAATATTTTATTAAAACATAGCATGTCATTAAAATTCAAGTAAATAAATTTTAATCATTTTTAATGGCTAACCTAAAGGGTTGTCTTGTGTTATCAAATAAGGGACAAGAAGACATATCCATTAAAAATTTACACTAATTTTATCGCATAAAAAGTGTACAACTATTTAACAATTAAATAGACTAAAGTTTATCGCATAAACAATTTTTGGCATGCATACTTAAATTTAACATTTAAATTTAAAAATACGATTTTTAAAACATTTTATTTTATCTCATAAAGTAAAAGCTTGTTTAAAAAATCATAACATTTGCATGCTTCTTTAAAATATTTATCGCATAAAAATTTTAAACTTTTAAAATCAGTTTTTAAAAATATCCTATAAATTTAAAACATCATTTAAAAAATTCCATGTTTAAAAATTATCACATAAAATTTTAAACAACATTTTAAACTTATCGCATAAAGTTTTAAAACTTTAAAAAAATTTTAAAATTTATCACATAAATTTAAAATTTCATTTTAAAACTTTCATGTTTAAAATTTATCATATAAATTTTTTAAACAAAAAAAACAATTTAAATTTATCGCATAAATTTAAAGAAAACATTTTTCTGTAAAAGCCTTCAAATAATAAATTCGCAGTCCTAGATCAGCATACAGAGATGGCTCCGATACCAATGCAGGGTTTTCTAGGACCCTTAGGGCATAAAAACTCTAGTCCCGTCCTAAATCGGACGGAACATAGACAGAAATGCAGCGGAAAAAAATTTTATGTTAATCTAATTAACATGCAACCCTAAGGAACCAGACCCTATTAGCCAGGATCTCTGCCAACTTGGGGTGGATCTGACCACCCCAAGAGGGATCTAACTACTACGAATAATTAAATGAAAAAAACTTAAACACACACACGAAATCTCAGCCCTGGGGCAGGCGAGATGTTCCGCACCGTCTTCCGAGCTGCTCCCGTCCCACGCCGAGCCGCTCCTTGAACCGCGCCCCGAACTGCTCCTCGAACCGCTCCGCATCCTGAGGCGATCAATCCCGTGTCGCCGAGCCAACCACGCGCCGAAGAAAGTTTCACGCGAGTGAAACCTCCGCCTAGATTTCGGATCTGAATCCGAACTCCTTTGCGGCTTTGCTAGAGCCCTCAGGAGCAAGGCAAAAATTTATAGGGAGAGGAGAAATATTAATTTAGCTTAGATCCGAGCGTGCTCCAACATTTACGAGAGCCGCTCAGATCTAGAGCTTGGGACGAGTTTTGAGGAGGAGAGCAGACCCCTATTTATATAGGCGGCTGACTACTCCCCTTTCTCAAAATCCGATGTTGGACTATTAATTTGAGTTAATCAAAATCAAGTTAGTTTGCACTTCACAAAGTGCAAACTTCCGTGAATTTTAACTCACTCACCGTTGAGCTTCATGATTGATACAACCTATCAATTCGAAGGGTGTTCAACGGTGAACGCGTAGGAAAAAACGGCTCGTCAATCCGAGTCCGTTTGACCCTCCAAAAAATTGTCCAAAGTTAGCCAAAAGTCATGCTTCTCTTAGAAACGTAGCCGTCAAGAAAATCCCAGGTTTCAAAAAACCCTAACCAGAAAATTCGGGCTAGGTGGGCCTCCATTTTCGCTGGTTTCAGCCCAACAGTTTGGGCTGACTTGTTTTGGCTATAACTTGTGCATTTGGACTCCGTTTTTGACGCGGTTTGAACCGGTGTTTAGAGCGGGACGATCCCGTCATCTAGGTATCCTTTTCAACGCGTTTATTTAATTAAATGTAGTCTTAAACAATTTAAGACACATTTAATCTCTTTTGCATCAAATGCAAAATAGTCCCTATCTAAGCTTAAATTATCATTTGCATCAAATACAAATGATCCGAGGGCATATTCCTCTACATACCCGGTTTCGGACGGTGGGCATTCACATGTCCATTAACACCTTCCGCAACCGGGAGCATTAAGGCCACAATGATAACTCCCAACATTTCGTCCAAGCCGTTCCCACGTGCGAGGACTCGATGTCTACACTAGGGGCGTGAGCTATGGCTAGGGAGTCAACCGCCAAGTTTATTCCCCCTTGGCCCGACGGTCAGAGGCAGTCTTTCTCCCGCCAATGACAATGAAACACCCCCGCGTAACCCTAATGGCCAAATAGGTCGAATGTGATTTCTAGCAATACATCGAAGCGGATCTTGACTGGACAAGACACCGGACCCCAATCCCCAACACAACTAGTGTGTTGCCGTACGAATTGGACTCAAATTGCTAGAAATCCCCATTGATATATTTCATCGAATACGTACCATGCAATCAAGTCAAATGAAACAACCCAAGCATCAATCCTACCCTAACCCGTATTAGGGTTCATCAATACTACTCAATGGTGAAGAACATAAAAACAATCAAAACAAAAGACATACAAACGTTCACCATCAAGCAAAAATAAACACAATACAAAACAATGGAAAATAAGAGAAAGAAATACGTATCTCGCGTTTGAATCTTCAATCCATTACAAGACTTATTAGAAGATAAAACCTAATCTAATCTAACCTAAAACTCCCAAGAAATGGGAGTGAAGCTGCTGAAAAAATGGTGGAAGAAGCTCCCCAAGTCGTGCCCCAAACTCAAATATATAACCCCTCCAAAACCCCACTGGTTCGGGTCCAGAAAACCCAATAAAACTGTCAAAACCGGCCCACCCGATCGGGTGGAAGTTCACCCGATCGGGTGGGATGAAACAGAGACTGAACAGCTGAAATTTGGCTCACCCGCACGGCCACCCGGACACCAACCGATCGGTTGATCTGGAAATCCAGACAGCAGCCCATTTCAGCACACAGCTGTGCTCAGAAAATTCCAGAAAAATGTAGAAAAATCGGATTTGGGCATGCGACCTATCGTTGGAAAGATAACGACGATGCCGATGCTAAAAAATAAGAGATCACCTAAAATCCCTCTGGAATGATATCAGATCTTCAATGAATGCATCAGCAGCACGCAAAAGGGGAAGAAAAGGCCACCCGATCGGTTGAAACATCAACCGATCGGGTGAGCTGCTTGTCGCATTGGCCATCGGGCTTCAAAAGCTTCAACCGGGCGCGGAGGTGAGCGGGTGGCATGACCGGGTCGTCGTTTGGAAAACTTCAGCTTCAGATGAACCGATCGGATGAGATATCAACCGATCGGTTGGAATTAAGCTCCAAATTCCCGAGAACTCTGTTGGAATAAACCGGTCGACGAACCGGTCGGTTGACCTTGCACTTCGCTCCAGCTTCAGTCCGGGTCGGACACACGTGCATCACCCGATCGGTTGGCTATGTCCAACCGATCGGGTGGGGGCTGAAAAGTGGCAATCTTGGTCGTTTGACCCCCTGTATCACGCGTGACTCCTCCTGTTGCTCCGGGGACTCATGATATCATCGTTTTATTTCCCCTATGCTAGCAAACTCCTGCAAACATACAAAAACACGGAAGAGTGAAAGAAAACAAGAAAATACGAGAAAATGGATACGAGACGGCGGAAAATAACGGAAAAACACAAAAGAAAACATGCGTGAATATATGAAATATAAACACACGTCAGTATTCGATGCGTTCGCGTCCAATTGGGCCTCCTAGGTTTAGTGGGCACCGCCAGGGGCAATTTTGGGTCTTTTTGGGTCTTTTGTTGGGGTATAAATATTCTTCTGCCTCCTTGATTTTTACTCTAGTTTTGAGAGCTTTTGCAGAGTTCATCAGGTGTAATCTTTTATTATTCCTTTAGTACTTTTGATTATTCCTTTTGTTAACTTTATTTTAGACTTTAATTTAGATAATAGAATTAGTTTTATTAATCCTTTATTATTGTGGATCCTTTAATTGCAAATTTCTGTTTTGAATCCATTGCTACGGCTGTTAGATTTGTGATATTGATTGACTTTGCATGCATGGATCGTGAGTAGTTTGCCATCTAGGACCATGGGTTGAACCACATTGGATCTGGCTATTGATTAATGAGATATTGATTAATTGTTGGATAATTGATGATTTGGGGTATGTTAGGAAGTTGATTATCAATGTATATTGACCTCCTCCCATGTGGTTAATTAGATTAGTCGCCAGCGAGAGTCGGGACTAATTTAGGGGTTTCAATCCACATTGATCCATACTATCGATGTGGCTGAAGAGAGTTGGGCATCGATTAGTGCCCTCCTAACATAGATCCAAATCCTAATCCACGAGAGTGACGTCGAGGAAGATCGAGGACATTCGTCGGACGTAATGCACCTAACATATATCGATGCATCGGTGAGAGTCGACATCGATATAGGTTAGGTAGTCCTATCATATCATCACGAGAGTGGGGGGTAGGGATAACATAAGGGAATATCCTATCATGCACCATTAGAGTGGGGGGGTTGGAGAATGCCCTTAGGTTAGACGACCTCTCCAGAGTCCCATGATTCCAATGATTAGTTAATTTAATTCAATCATAACGTTAATTTAATGATGGGGATACCTATGTCATAGAGCTTTTATCCCTTGATATTTTCTCGTATTATTCACCATAACATCATATCAATCACGTAGCTTTTAAACTTAGAAAGAAACCAGTATTCAATGACTGCCACCTAGAGGACGACCCATTAGCGCTACAACCTCACCCTGCACTTGCAGTTACAAATATAAAATGAGATGAACAAGTTTTTGGCGCTGTGGTCGGGGAGGCACGATTTGATATTAGTTTTGATATTTGTTGATAGACTACATACTTTCTTATCACATATTCACTTTCCATTTTACTTATTGCGGGTAAACACAAGTTTACATGATGATGTTTGCCATCGCCAGTGCCGCTGCAGTTCTTGCAAGTAAAATGGATAGCCTAATGCAGCATATAGCCGAACTAAGGATGGTGGCAGCTTCCTTCAATCTAATTGCGTCAGTGAGCTATGTGGTGTATCATATGCAAGAACACATATTTGACCAACATCAATTCAGAGAATATCGCTACGATTCATATCATCGTATGTTTCACCACAGATGGACGGACTATTCCACTCCTTCCTACCAAGATTTACAAGTATGCACATCTTCCACCTCTACAATTCACGCAACTTGAGGTGCTCTTGATGAATGGTCCAGTTGTGAGGAGCCCAAGTAGCGATGGATTTCTTACTTCCTCTGAACAACTCGTTATCGGACATAAACCAATTGATCTCTAAGAGGAAGCACCACGAATCATTAAGACATGCTACAAGATAAGCACGTTTATTCCATCATTAGAAGAAGCTTCAACTTCAAAGACTACAGCTCACCAAGAATGCCAAGCTCCTTGTCAGGATAGATTGATTCAAGGGGACCACATGGATGACGTTAGATCATTAGAAGTATCTCATGATATTTCGGTGTGCCAAGACAATAAGCCTTCAAGAGACACACCACGACCCGAGGTAATGGAGAAGGAGGACATCAGACCTCCTTAAAGGTAGAACTCAAACCACTTCCTCCAAACATAAAGTATGCATTTTTAGGGGAGAACTCCACTTATCCAGTCATTGTAAATGCCTCACTAACTAACACTGAACTTGATATCCTCCTGGTCGTCCTTTAGAAGTATATGAGTGTCCTCGGATACTCTATCGATGACATAAAAAGAATTAGCCCTGGTCGATGCACGCGAAGGATTCTTCTCGAGGATGACAATGCTAACTCTATTGAGCCTCAAAGGTGACTTAACCCTAATATGAAAGAGGTAGTTAAAAAGAAAGTTTTGAAATTACTCGAAGTGGGAATAATCTAACCTATCTCTGATAGCAAGTGGGTTAGCCCGGTTAAAGTAGTTCCAAAGAAAGGGGGTATGACAGTGGTGAAAAATGACAAAGATGAGCTCATCCCCACTAGGACCGTCACCTGATGGCAGATGTGTATCGATTATAGAAAGCTTAATACTGCCACACGTAAGGACAATTTTCACCTTCCATTCAATGATTAAATGCTTGAGCGTTTAGCTAAGCATTCACATTTCTGCTTCCTAGATGGGTACTCTGGATTCTTCCAAATACCTATCCATCCCGATGACAAAGAGAAGACGACATTTACATGTCAATACGACACCTTCGCCTATTGGAGAATGCCGTTTGGATTATGTAATGCACTCGCAATGTTCCAAAGGTGCATGATCGCTATATTTTCTAATTTTGTGGAGGAAATCATGGAGGTGTTCATGGATGATTTCTTCATCTATGGCACAAGCTTTGACTCATGCTTAGGGAACTTGACTAGAGTGCTACAAAGATGCCAAGACGTTAATCTAGTCTAAAACTAGGAGAAATGTCATTTTATGGTACAAGAGGGAGTAGTACTTGGACATGTCATCTCTTCTCGAGGCATTGAAGTTGATAGATCCAAGATAGAGGTCATTGAGGGGCTACCACCCCCCACGAATGTGAGAGGGATTAGAAGTTTTCTTGGTCATGCAGGATTCTATCGTCGCTTCATCAAGGACTTCTCTAAGATTGCACGACCTCTTACGAAACTATTGGCCAAAGATGCCCCCTTTTATCTTTTTTGATGAATGTCTCGCAGCTTTTAACAGGCTAAAAAAGGAACTCACCTCTGCACCCATCATCCAACCCCCAGAATGGAGTTTGCCTTTCGAGCTAATGTGTGACATAAGTGATTATGCAGTTGGAGCCGTCTTGGGACAAATAAAGGACAATAAGCTTCTTGCATATATTACACCAGCAAGACCCTGAATGAGGCTCAAAGGAGGAACTACACCATGACGAAGAAAGAGTTACCAGCCGTGCTCTTTTCCATTGAGAAATTTATGTCATACCTTGTTGGATCGAAGGTCATCATCCATACGGACCACGCCGTTCTCCGATACTTGCTAAACAAAAAGGTTGCCAAACCACGGTTGTTTCGATGGATCCTTTTGCTACAGGAATTTGATCTGGAAATTAAGGATTAGAAAGGCACCGTAAACACAGTTGCAGACCACCTGTCGCACCTTATTTATGAAGACCCAAACACCTCTTTGCAGATAGATGACTCCTTTCTGGATGATCAGCTATTTGCTTTCGCCCTAGCAGAAACTTCATGGTTTGCTGACATTGTGAATTTCCTTGCCTGCTGCATCATGCCATACGACATAACTCCGCAGCAACGCAAGAGATTTTTGCATGACATTCAGAGCTACTTTTAGGATCATCCACTCCTATACAGAACTTGCAGTGATGAGATTATCAGGAGATGCATACCGAAAAGTGAGGTGGCATCCATCATATCACATTGTCATGGTATACATTGTAGAGGGCATGCAAGTACAATGAAGACCACAACAAAATTCTTCAATGTGGGTTTTACTGGCCCACGTTGCTTAAAGATGTGAATGTCTACATCAAGGGGTGCGACAAATGTCAAAGGGTGGGAAATATCTCCAAAAAGAATGAAATGCCATTGAACAACATTCTGGAGATAGAGATATTTGACGCCTGGGGAATTGATTTCATGGGACCATTCCTGTCTAGCCTCTGAAACCAATACATATTGGTCGTAGTGGACTATGTTTCTAAGTGGGTCGAAGCAATTGCCTTGCCAACTAATGATGCATGTGTAGTCGCCTAGTTCTTCAAAAGAAACATATTACCTCGTGCAACTGAATGAATTGGATGAATTCAAACTCAACGCCTACGAAAACTCCCGCATTTACAAGGAAAAGACGAAGCGTTGGCACGTCAAATACATCATGAAGAGGGAGTTTAAGGAAGGCGACATGGTTCTCATCTTTAACTTAAAACTAAAGTTGTTCTTGGGAAAGCTACGATCAAGATGGTCTGGCCCATACAAGGTCACCATTGAAGTAGTTGGGAGAGGTAATTTTAAGGTCAATGAACAAACGTTGAAGTACTACGTCACAGGAGATCCCATTGGAGAGGAAGAAGTCATTATGCTCTCACCCCCGGAACCACCATGGTCGTATTATAAAGGGAAACGAGCACTTATTGGGAGGCAACCCAAGTTTTAATTTGTTTTAGTTTCTATTTTCTATTTTCTATTTTCAAAGAATAAAACAACTAAATCCTAGAATTAATCCCAAGTGTTTTTAATGCAGGAGGGATCGACGCGGCCGCGTGGGATAAACAACGGACCACGCAGAAAGGAGCTTGGAGAGGAGCTAAAATACCATTTGATGCGGTCGTATCATGCTGATACACACGACCACGTCAACCCGAGCAAAAATGAAGAGGATTTTATACTAAGAAGAGCCTAAACGACGCCTTTGTTTAACCCAAATGACGTGTCCGTTTAACCCAAACGACGCAATCGTTTAGGGTATGGGACATTACTGGAAATTTGAGCCAAAAAAGATCTTCCATGACATATTGACGCGATCATTTGGACCGACCCAAACAACACGACCGCATCGTTATAAAAAGTCCAAGGTCAAATTGATAGCCAAAAATCCCATTAGCGACGCGATCATTTTGCCCAAACGACGCAATTGTTTAAGGTAAGGGACCATACTGACTTTTGAGCCAAAAAATCGCGTGGTCGTTTAAGGTAAAGCACCAATTTTTTCAAACGACGCGGTCGATACGCCATCGATGCGGTCGCGTAGTTCATAAAACCCCTCAACCCGTGCTCATCAATCGACACACTCACTCATAAATGACACAACCGTTTCGATCGGTCGTGTCGCTGGCCTTTATAAACCCCAATGCCCTAACTCGATCGCGTTACACTAAATTCTCTTCGTTGTTTCGACTTCCCCTCTCCAATCTCTCCATCTCCGATCAGTCAAATATCTCAAATCTATCCCCTTTCTCCAACATCACCTCACCAGCCCTCCTTCACCCTCAATCTCATCTCCCACCATCCACATCCAGCTGAAACTATCGACCCAAAACACTAACGCGATCGCGTCGGGGGTTTTTCTTGGAATTTCATCAATGCAAGGGCATCTTCAAAGTTTGAAATCCTTTGCTAGAGCTTGAGGGCATCTCGAGGACATTAAAAGAGGCTTGGTGCACTGCAAAATCAGCGAGGATCATTGCAACTTGGGTATACTCTGTCCTCTCTCAAAATTTTAAATTTCTCGCTGATTTATCTGGATTGTGTAGGGTTCAAATTTTTTCTCACCTTTTGTACACACACTCCTTCATTCACGACACCATCATATACAAAATTCATCCACGAGCCAAGCACACTGCACCCCCACGTGAGAGAGCACCGCGAGGGATAAACACGCGTCAACGCACTTCTACTAATGTGGCCTCCACATCTTCTGATGCACCACCCATTGCTCCTCCACAAATAGACATCGTAGCGATCATTTTTATTGACGAGCGTCAACGCGACACTTTCACGTACCTTTTCCGACGAATCATTGTACCCACCAAGTTCCTGAGCATACACCTCTCAACTCATTAGGAATTATCGAGCGTGTCTGTACACTCCTTCATAACATAGGATGGAAGGAGTTTCTAGATTGTGAGGCCCTACTTACAAGTGACTCACCTTGGAGTTTCTTAGCTCTCTTAGGCACCAGCATTCAGTGTTCTCATTCTGCCTGATGAACAAGGACTACAGCATGTCCACCGACTCCTTGAACCCCCTATTTCATTGGCCCACCGCTCTCCACTACGATGCCATCACTCATGTTGACTCATATCCTGATGAGTACGATCAGAATGCATTCTGGAAACAGATTACTGGCCTATCTCCTTTTCCTATCACCGGAGAGAAGGCCTCTTGCATTATCAATCCATGCATTCACCTGGTGCACCGTATTATTGCCAACTATATCTTCTGTAGGTTGGAGACATGCCAAATCTCACATGATGAGATCTTCATTCTCTGGGCCACAACCCAACCTCGCATTGTCCATGATAATGGCACCACTTCACCATGCCACCTCATTCATGACGGCTCTTGGTTGGCCCAGATATTTTTCCATACCCTCAGTAGCCTACACGATAAGATTTGCTGCGGAGGGTTTATCACAGTTATTGCCATGCTCCCTCCTATTTCCTTTACAATCCCACCCACCATGTTCCCCATTCCTGGCCCCACTTCTCTAGATCTCTCTATCCTCACCAACATGCATATGATCAAAGCCATTGAGGACGAGAAGTTTCTATGGCTTCACATGATCCTTCACACCCCTACACCATACTTCCAAATCCCGCTCGATTTCGTACCGAGGATGCTGTGCAGTGGATATTTCCACTTGATCCTGATTTTGCCCAACATGCACAAGCACAGCCTCACCCGGTTCAGGATCTAGTCATCCATGCTGCTACTGCTTCACAGTCAGGCCCCGTCAGGCCTCCACCCCATCCACACCTTCGACATTTCTCACGGAGATCTTGCCCACATGGCGAGAGTACTAGCCACACCCCTCCTCCACCACAGTCTACTCACGAGAGACTCACATAAGTGGAGGATGCCCTTCGTGACCTCAGGTCCACTATGACCTCATCCATGTCCATGTTCCAGTCCTCGATTGACGGCCTTAGGTCCATTCTCACGACTCTGTAGTCATAGTTTGACAATATTATCGTTGGTACTACACTTAGGATGAGATGACACATCTCCTTCCCCCATATACGTCCTCACTACTTTTCACGACTGTATTGCATTGAGGACACTGCTCAGTTTAGCTTGGGGGAGGAGCATTTCATGCTTTTGTTTTTCTTTGACGTTTTCTTTTTATTTTTATCTTTATTTTTCTGTTCCACCTTCATTTTCCATATTTCCCTTTTCCTTTTCTCGTTCTTTTCATTTTTCCTTCTCCATGCATTATGTTTATATTCCATCATGCAATCAAAAAAATTTGAATTGAAAATTCAAAAACAACAAAAACTTGCATTTGCATCATGCATCTTGCACCATTACGCGCTCAATTGTATATATATGCATACGCTTTGGGAATTTTTCGAAATCAAGTTTTTATATGCATGGAATATCGAATTGGTTGAGTATTGGACTTCTTCCTACTTGGTGTTAATAATGAGCAAACATAAATACTTGTGACTAATCCCCTATTTTGCAGTTAATCCATTGCCTAAGTTTATTATGAAGATCAACTAGCAATGGATGACTCACAAACGTCATTGAAGGCAAATGACATGAATTGGATGATCGTAGATTGATGATTGAAGCTCCGTAAAGACTTCAAGCTCATACGATGGAAAGAAGAGATTATTCGTCAATGTAATTTTTCTTTTATCTCTTCTAGTATGTAGCTTAGAAGTAGAACTTTGATGGAGCACTCACACACATCTACATTCTGTCATATGACATCTTTAGACCGTTGTCCTTTGATCCCAATTCAATTCTCTTTTGTTTGTGCTAGGATTTGTTTATAACAGCTGACTGCTTAACAGTTTCCAGTCTCATGTCTCAACAACAGTCGACTGTGTTTTGTTCTACAGTCGCCTGTTATGCACAGGCTATTACAATGTAGTTTTGGGCCTTCTCTGATTATTTCGCACAGGCTACTGTTGAACGATTCACAGGCGACTGTCCTAGTGACAGTCGACTGTGTATTGTACATCCGTCGCCTGTCTCTTCTTGCAAAATTTTGGGGGATATATTAAATTGATAAAAAAAGGCGAGATCTTTGTGGATCGAGGCTGAGGCAGCGATAGTGCTAGCCCTGCATGCAAGAGGAGTCGGCTTTGAACAAAGTATGCAAGTCAGCAAGCCAAGTGCGGACCCTCGAGCTTGGTGGCTTCGATCTTGTAGAAGCCTTCCTCGAGCGTGGTGGCTGCCTCCTCTAGCTTCATGTATCATGGGGGATTCTTCCTCTGGGTTTTCTTCCTCCTCCTCATGTGGACCCTAATGCTTTTTTCTCCTCAAAATCCATGGTGGAGTCCTCCCCCCTCTCTTCTTCTCCTTTGAAATTGATCTCAAACCCGTAGAATTTTGTTGGGGGAAACGACAGAGAAGGGGGAAAAGATAGAAAGAGGAGCGAATTTTTTTTGATACATGGGCGATTTTTAACAGTGCATACATTTTAAGAATTTTAATTTCTTGGTTTCCCCAATTCATTTCCCTCCAAAGTTCAACGTTTTCCCTTCCAAAATTTGAGTTTTCAAATTTTTAGTTTTACAAACAAAATTTCCCTCCAACACTTGTCCTAGTCAGCAATTTTAGTTTGTCCTAGTCATCTTTTATTTGTCCACGTAGGACAAACCCCTGCCACCTAGGACAAAATTCAAATTCTTCATGTTTTATAGAATAGATACAATGAACAATGCTACTGTTGGCAACTAACATAAGAATTGATATAGAAATAACTATAACTAATATATAAGTTTACCCACTCTGCACTAGCATTCAACATCATATAGATCAACATGACATAATACACTGCATGGTACACTGGTCACATGTGGAATATGTATTACTGTTCACTTATTACTTTATTATTCATACTTGTTATGAACACCAGACATTAAAGACAACCTATTTCTAAGGCTCATATAACACTGTTGCAACATCAAATTACTTCGGTCTATAGGGTGTACTGTTCTTGCACTAATAAAATAACCTATAAATAAAATTACCCATCATCAGTATATAGCAACCAACGATACTGTTCACGTGAACTCACCTTTATCGCTTTGCAGGCTGATGGCTGGCGTGGCCTTGGACGGAGGCGAGGAGGCGGCAGCCTGTGACGTGGAGGCTTGCCTACATCGGATCTGAGAGGAGAAAGGGGAGGGCTATCGGCCTCGTCGTTGAGCTGCAATCGAAGGCCGGTGCCCGGGACTTGAAGAGGAGGCGGTTGACGTCGGGGAGCGGTGGATCTTGACGCTGGAATGCGGGGGTGATGTTGGCGTCGGAAAGCATGGAAGTCTCACCGGCGGGATGGTGTGGAGACGGGGTGCGTGGCCTCGGGCAAGATCAGAGATCGAAAAGAGAGCCTGGCGCGTGCAAGATGAGAAGGCCCTGAGCTAGAGCGTAGGGGAGGCGCCGCCTGGCTTCGTTTGCCGCCGAGTTCAAAAGATGGGGGGGTGCTGGGCGCGTTCCTGGGCGAGGGGAGGCTGACAGATCTGAGGTTGCTGGGGGATTTAAGGGGGAGCGACAGCTAGCCTTCGCGTGGGGAGGAAGAAGTGAGGAGACTTGTCGAGGTGGGGAACTTGGCCGGAGTTCTTGGGAAAGGCCGGCGGCTATCCTATAGAGTAGCCCTAGGTCTTACTAGGGTTAGCTATATACTGGAAAAGATTAGCCTAGGTTTGTTCATATATGAAGAAGTGTGGGTTGCAGCACTGGACCCTCTCTATGTTTCAAGGGTCTCTTATTTTATTAGTTCTAGGTTTATTATATGAGTTGTGTGTATTCAAATAGGCTGCACGTGGAGGGCTGCTCTAGTCTATTTGAAGAAAGCATGGGTTCCCCCTAGGTTGTTGAAGAGCAGGGTTTCTTATAGGAATAGTGTGTGTAGCCTTAGGTCTGGTCATTAGGGAATGGAGAGAGAAACGTGGGAAGTGGGGAAAATGGTTCACGTGGGCAGGGATTTGTTGGGATATGCTAGGATCTTGAGGAGGGACTAGGTTTAGTTTGTTATTATCAGTTAGAACCTCTAACCCGAATCAGTTTCAAAAGATTCTCTCTCTCTCTCTCTCTCTTAAAAGTAAATCTGTGTATCAGGTTATTAGGAATTAGTTTATTAGGATTTGGGTTTTTAAAAAAAAGTAATAATAATTAATGAGTTTTTTTTGTCCTTTTCTTTTAGAAACGTACAGCTACTTTTGAAAGCAAACAAATCTTATAAAAATTATAAAAACTATAAAAACATATTCATAGATTTGAATTGTGATAAGTAGATAGGTCCCTTGACTTCCAAAAATTTCAAATAAAAATACCCGGGCGTTCGCGCTTCCGAGTGGACCGGGGATACGGGGTTCGGTCACGCGTCTGAACAACGGACAACAGTAATAAAAATCAAATACACAAAATGCACACAAAACACAGCTACACGCTAAAAACGTACGGTCGGAAAGTGGCCATTACAATGTGTTGTCTACACACCTCTATATTCCCCCCACGCGCACGCACGCACGCACGCGCGCGCGCGCGCACACACACACACACACACACACACACACAGCCCCCCCCCCCCCCCCTCCCCCCCCCCCCCCCCCCCCCCCCCCGCGAAAATTGGCTAGCAATAACCATTTAGGCCAGTTAGGTGTTGAATTAGATCAATGGTTGAAGATGGAGGAATCTAAATGGGGAAAAAGAGCAGAATTTCTTGGCTAACTAAGGGGGATAAGAACACTTCTTTCTTCTTCATAGCTACCAAAACTAGGTATTCCAAAAATTCCTTGTCTCATTTATTTAATTCTAACGGCATCTCTATAGATTGCAGTGTAGATATTCATTCTATAGCTCCGTCCTTTTATAGCAATCTATTCAATCAGACAAAATATTGGAATATTTTCTTATACTTCCCGGTTAAAAAGCTGTTAACTGAGGCTGCTGCTGCTTGACTTGTTCAATCAGTTTCCTCTAAGGAAATTAAGACGGGGTTTTCAATTGGAAGCTGATAAAGCACCAGGTCCAGCAATCTAACTGTGATATTGTAGGATGTGTCGTGATTAAAGTTGTGAAATCCTTCTTTTCCTCTAGAAGAATGTTAATACCTTCATTTGCCTGGTGCCAAAAACTGATTTAGCCTCTACTTTGAATGACTATAGGCCTATTTCTTCTTGAATGTGCTCTATAAGATTATTTCTAAAGTTCTTTGCAACAGGCTCCATAAGGTTATATATGAGCTTATATCTCCTCATCAGTCTACATTTCTAAAGGGTCGCCTCATCAGTGATTGTTCTTTATTGGCCCATGAACTCGTCAGAGATTTTAATAAACGTCTTGGAAGCCGAATGTTCCTCAAGGTAGACCTATGAAAAGCATTTGATTATGTCAATAGAGAATTTATCTATTTCATGATGCATCACATTTGTTTCCCTGCTTTATGGATAGATTGGATTAGAGAATGCATATCCAGTCCTACCTTTTCTTTACTTATTAATGGTTCTCCTTCTTGTTTATTCTCTGGAAATCGAGGCATAATGCAAGATGATCCACTCTCCCCTTATTTGTTTGTATTAGTTATGGAATATTTCTCTATTAAGATGGACTTGGCTGTGCTTGATGGTTTGGTTAAACTTATGAAGAGGTACCCTATTCTGATTCCATAACATCTTTTGTTTGCTGATGAACGGCTCATTTTTTGTCATAGTGATTTGAAGTCTGCAGAAAAATTTGAATAGCCTTTTTGACTCAATGTTCTATATAGTGGGCTTACAGATTAACAAAGACAAAAGTAAGCTTTTTACAGAAAGGGATGACATATTCCTCATGAGATTGCAGCTGTTATTGGTGTTGTTGGATCTGGATCGTAGCCTAGAGGGGGGGTGAATAGGCTAATAAAAATTCTCGTGCAACCCACGAGAAATCCCACACAGTTATAAACACAGACATGGCAATAAAATAGCAATCACAGAGTACACACAGATATACCCTGGTTCGGTCGTCCCAACGACCTACTCCAGCCCCCGAAAGCAAATACTAGATAGATATGTAATCCTATACAGCTACAATGAGTCAAGATCCTAAATCTACTCTCACCTAGCTCATACACACACCACGTGCTCTACACTCTCAATCTAGTCAGATGCTCTCCCTCCGTGACGACTCCCAAAGTCGTCAGGTCCCCAAAAAGTAACACAGATAGTAAAGTTTCCCCTACAGAAATCGCTACACTAATACAAAGATAAATAAACAGAGTTTTAGAAATGCCCAGTAATGGTGTGTCGTCTCTGTCGTTCAGCACGTGGTCAGATCAATCTGACAAGTAGTAATCTCTGATGTCCCTTCAATAGTTCGGCTCCCCTCTCGACGAAACTTGCGCCCTCCACTGAAGATTAAAACTTGAAGCCTTCACCAAAAATTGAATCTTGCGGCGGCCTGGGAATCAAAAATCAAAAGTGCGGCTGTACTCATAAAAGAATTGCTCTCTTTGAAAACAACAATCCAGCCTTATCAATTTGTTTGACCTCAGGTTTTATTCATTGAGACTTTCAAAGGGGGAGTGAAAAACATGTGAACTTTAAATCATCAATTGGCTGGCCCTGTCTTCTTCCCCACGTGATGACCTGCAAAACAAATGCACAGCTCAAACAAAAATGAAGTGGGTTAATTAAATAACATTGCTTTCAAAAGCTTTATCCTCTCTCTTCGTTTTTTGATGAAGAGAAAACTACGGCAGGCCAAAGACAGGAGGCAATGGGAAATTTCGACAGGCTTGTGAGTTTGCAAAGGGGAATCCAAGGTTCAGCTCTTAAGAGTTTTGGCTCTGGGGAGTTTTTCTTGAACGTGCGGCTTCCCCCTCAACAATTTTGTGCGGCCCTTCAACAATTTTGTGCGGCTTGCCGGTCAACAAAAACAAGAGAAAAAAATATTAATTTTAATCACAACCCCTCTCTCTCTCTCAGATTTCGGCCACACAGAGAAGAACGACTCTTGGGGATTTATTTTTGATTATGATCCCTAAAGAGTGCGGCTCTCTCTTTTTGATGAAGAACTCTTGGAGAACTTGAAAACAACGGAGTTTTGATGTGCTGCACTTGGGATTTATTGCAAAACCAAACAGAGAACCCTCTTTCACAAATTTCGGCCTGTCATCAAAGAAGCACACACTAGAAAAATCGGCACTCACAAAAATTAGCTTTTGCACAAAAAATTCAACCAGGCTTTTGAGATTTTTATAAAACAAAAAGTTAGCCTGTCACACAAAGGGCAAACAAAAAGTATGACACCAAAAAAAATAAAGTTGTACGCTGTGCTCTTTGGGGGATTAGAAAACTATTGCAGCCTTTGAAAATTTCGAAGGGGAGAGAAAATCGAATTTGGCCTTCGGTTTCTTAAATGATTTGCAAAGGGGAAGATGAAACTGTTTTGTGCGTGCGCCTCTTCTCAAAATTTTGATAATGAGCTCTCTTGGGGTTTTTGGGGATTTGCTAGTAATAAATGAAGTTTGGCCTTTGTCACGCCCCGCTTCCCAAAATATGGAGGCGAAGCGTGAGAAGGTCCGCTCAGACTTGAAGCTGCAGCGCTGCAAGTCCGACAAGCGTCAATAGAATTTAAAACTGCAGGTCCTTGCAACACGAACGAAACAAAGATAATAATAATGAAATGAGACAAAAGACATATCTCAGAATATCCATAAAATAAGTTTCAACATCACAGAAAAAGCCACCAGGCTAAAAGAAAAAGAGTCTAAAGGCCCAAACATGGCCAACAAAAGTACAACGTACAAAACAAAGGTGCCACGCATCGACATCTAACAACAAAGCCTAAACAAAAGGAACTCAGCAAAGTCACCAAGAAAGGTCTCCGGTGTCCACAAAACTCCTTCTGGGCAATCATGGACTCAGACTCAGCGTCAGCAAAACATCACGTACACATCAACGGTCTCCGGCTCAGGGTTTACATGTGACACCCAAAAGAGCAAGGGGCACATGTCAGCAAGTCTACAAGAGACTTGTGCAAGGAAACTGAAAGTAGGCACAAGTAAAGCAACCTAGCAGTTCTAGCATGAATGTAATGACATGGCAGTTAAAGTATGAGTGCAACAAGTAAAGTAAAGTAAAGTAAGGTAAGAGCATGGCATTTAAACATGGCATGGATGACAAGTTTTACAAGTAACACTCACTAGTACAAGACAAGTAAAGTAAGCACCTCGTGTACAGAGATTCCGGCTTTTGGCTAGAGTTGCTGATCGGGCCACTCCTAAGCTCAGGTGACGGTTTATCCCTACCCCTCCACGTGTATCGAGCCAGGGCCTTACCCCCGAACGCGTATGCTCGCTTCTGGATCACGAGCCAGGAAGTGTTTTTAACAAGTATGGCATAGGGGTGCACCTAGCCGGACAAGGAAACCGGGCATTGGCTATTGACCAACACATGAGGCCCGTTCCCAGGAAGTAGTATTCCAGGAGTACAAGTACAAGTATTGTAGCTTGTGCTACGAATGCAACAATCAACTTGGTTGACATGTAGAATGCAATGCATGGTAGTTAAAAGTGCGTACAGATAAGGAAAGTAAACGTGACAGTTTAGTATGTATGATTAACAAGTTTAAAGAGTTGGATCTAGCTTCGTCGTCAAGCTAGGTCAATTTAGGTGACGGATCTAGTTTCGTTGTCAAACTAGATCAAGTAGGCGTCTAGCCAGCTATCATTTCACTGACTAGTCTCTTTTACGCTGAAAACAAGGAAGTGGCCTAAAAACATGGCCCTACACAAGAGTTGGCAAGTTTCACTTGCCTGCAAGTACAACGTCTGAGAAACACCGTCCAAGAGAGTCCAAGTCACAAATAACCTACGTGACAAGTCCGCCGGCCTAAAGTCCATATTATTAATCTTGATTAGTGAATTTAAAACATTTAAAATATTTTAAAAACATCAATTTTAGTCTTGATTAACATGCAATGGGTTGGGGGTCCTAAGGGTGCAAAGCGTTACCTCAACACGACGCGAAAATTACACTGGCGTCGGGTAGCGACGCCAGGGGTTGGAATAAGAGAACGCGCTCCAAGTCCTGATTCCAAATTAGTTTCCTCGCTGGAAAGTTCAGAGCATCAGCCGGAGCAACGAGTCCAGATTCCAAAGCTAGCACGTGCGACGACGGGCTACGACGTGTCGCAATGTCGTACGCGGCAAATCGTCAGAGAGAAAGCACCTAGGTGGGGCCCACAGTAGTCCTAGGGACCAATAGGGGACCCACAATACCTCTGGAGAACTTGGGGGGCCCACGGTGGCAAGTGGTGCGACGGGTGCGGGGTTACGACGTTTGGCTCTCGGTCGTACAGCCTCGGTGCGGGGAGCTCCGTCGGTCGGGCACTAGGGGAGCGGGGTTGCATCGCTTGGGGGTGTGCAGCGGTGCGGGCGGAAGCTTGGTGCGAGGCTTTGCTTCGGTCAGAGCGGGAGACAGCGCCGGTCGGGCGCTAGGCAGGTGCGTTGCAATGTTGCAACGTTGCAACGCGGGGCGATGCGGGCATGAGCGGGCGGGGGCTTCGGTCAGGCATAGTGGAAAGCGGGGTGCGGAGCGAGCTTGCGAGCGAGTGCGGGGCGATGCGGATGTGCGGAGCGGCGACCGGTCTGACCGAGAGCTTCTCTCGGTCGGGCACGGGGGAAAGCGGAGCGACGGCTGTGCAAGCGGCGGAGCGGATGAGCGGGCGTGAGCAGCGGTCGGTGCGGGGGTTTTGAGCCCGTTCTCTCGGTCGGTGCGAGGAAAGCTCGTCGCAACGTTGCGACGATTCGTCGCAACGTTGCGACGATTCGTCGCAACGTCAAATTTGAGTTTTGGAAGCGGCTAGGGTTATTTTCTTGCGAAAATAGGTCTCCTAGAGGTTGTTTATATAGTGTAGAGGGGTTGACTTGGTCTAGGGCTAATCCTAATGAGATTAGGAGTTTAAAATAATTTAAAATTCAAATCTCTCAAACTCCAACTCACCCAAGGCTTAGGTGGGGCCGAAATGAGCTGGAAATTGGCTCAAAAATTATTTGAAACGTTTTAAACTCAAATAAATTTTCTTTGGCCGAAATTAATATAAAAATTAATTATTAAAAATATTATAAACCTTGTTAAAAATATAAAAGTGGTCAAATAAACTCCAAAAATTATAAAATAAATATCAGGGTGATCGTGATGACGAAAGTGAGCTATCTAAGAAGACGGATCTCAATTTCGACATCAGACGACGAAACTAAAAATAGAAACGTCTCCCGTCAAAAGTGAGAATCGCAACGTCTCATCGAATAAGATTAAATTGTGGGAAAACGACTCGAGAAACGTCGTTCCAAATTAGTGCCACTATTTAATACTCTCAGAGACGTTCACAACGGCATATCACACTAAAGTGTTCACAAACAAACAAAGTCTAAAATAAACACGTGCACGGTCAAAAGCACGTGCACGAACAACGTACAACGAAAAGTGGTCGTTACATCCTCCCCACCTTAGAATAAAGTCCGTCCTCGGACTTTCTAATATATCTAGTCGCTCTAGTAACTACCCCAATCAAGTCATATTATAATTCAACCAGGTATAGTCATTACAAGTGCTTATATATGCATTAGGTATTCAAACATTAACATTACCAACACGTATATATATACATTCACGTACGTCATATACTTATACCTATTATAGTCAGTCAATTTCATACATGTATTTCAATCATATACATATACGTACATCCCTTATATAACTGCTACTCACAAAACAATAGTTCAGGTACTCATATAAGTATGGTCTCACACTTGCAAATACAATCATTGCTCTACGTATAGATAGCTACCTATGCACAAACAACATGGGTATACTACCCTCTAATATTTCCTAGTATACATCCAACGCATCAACTCATGTAGTCACACCACACCATAATTAAGTCCAGTTTCACTATATATATATTCACCACTACTATAGTTTCACAATATATATAGTCATTCAATGCATTCAAATATTTCACCATACATTCACATTACGTACGGTCCTATAACTGCATTTACGACACGCCACATATACCATAGTCATCAATACCTATAACTAAGCACATACATACCCGTGCATGGTGCACACCCATACACGCTAACATTTCATTCATACCAATCACACCACTATATACTTAGCACAACTACTCATCTAGTCTAGCTAGTACACATATGTTCACACGGGCAAGTCCTTAGTAATTAACTATACCACAAGACCAACACATATAACTATATACTGGTGTAGCGACCCACAATCATGTGTGTAACACAACCAGGCACGACGCTCCTATCACCATACATACATCAAACATCGCTATATTCAAACTTCAGACATACACATCAATATACTTAGAGTATACCCACTCAAGCTTGAGTGAGACTCAATACACATATCAGATTATTCTACATACGTAACACTGCATTTATACCTATACCCATACCACTCCAATATATATATAGGTCTACCAATACAACCATATACATTCCATAAGTCAATCACCCTTAATATTTAGTCAGGTAATACTCACATAGTTTAATCACTCTATATACCATAATAATAATAATACAGACATCAGCACACGTATAATTATAATACACTCCCTAATACATGCATACGCATTCATCGTATAGTCACACACATGTAACATATATATTCACACCATAGCCTACTACCTATAATTAGTATACCAACACCTATACATACATAGTTAACATGTGCAATAGTCGTGTATACCTCACGGTATGCACGCATACAACATCCCGTAAAAGCAAGCAATACCAATCAAAATTATAACCCTACTACCATATGTATATCACTTATATACTCATGCAACGAAACATAACTACCTACGTCCAAGCACAATATATATCTACCTACGAGCACATACTCACACGTACTAGTATATAGGTCATATAATAGGCCTACCCTCTTAACCATACGTACACCTATTATTATCACACCTAATATACACATAGCTTTACCAATCATTTATTTCAACCATCACAAGTATCTCTAGCTACATACACTCCATTAGATATTCCAACGCTAACTCTTATATGCACATGCATCCCTAGTATGGTATAGCTAACCACACATAAATCTATAAATACTAACACACAAACAACTTCATAATATTACGAATAACTCCGTGTGTCTATATATATATATATATATATATATATATATATATCACACAATAGGCAAGCATCAATATACTATGGGGTTATACTCATTCAAGCTCACGTACGTAACTTAGGTACATGCACTACGACTACATCACAAGGTCCAAGGGCCTACTAACAAATTAGAGTTGACACAGACATTGACGGGCACTAAAGTCTAAGCAACAAAAAGGGGGGTCGAGGTCGAAAGCGTGACGAGGGAAAGATCGATAAGCACGAGTTCAGATAGGACGAATACAAGGGGACAGCTTGGTTAGGTGAAACATTGTCTCAATGGTGATGTTTAGGTAGAGGAGAGGGGGTTGTAGTGACACTTATACAGGATGGAGAAACGAAATAGGGTAAATAGCATAAGCTAAAATACGTGAAATTTGAAAACTGTTGTACTTCAAAAGTTGAAATCCTCGTCTGTATAAAATATTTGGAGATCGATAAAACAAGTTGTTCAAAATAAGTTTGAGTCGAATATTCATAATAAGAGAAAATGGTCTATTGGTTTAAAAAAAATAATTATAAAAGGAAGTAAAATCATTTACATGAATATTAAGGACATGGTTAAGAAAATTTTATACGTCAGTAATTTAGTATAATGTTGTCAAAAGTTTTTGAAAGTCAAAGAATGAAATCAAGTAACGGAAGAATTTAGACTCATGTTAAATGCTTTCAAAACTTTTAGGCTATGGAAAATTTAAAATAATCAATATTGAAACTACTCTTAGAGAACCGGGGTTTGCCAAAAAAGAGAAACTGATTTACACAAGGTTCTTAATAAACGAGCACATCAAGTCTGGTACGGATATAAAAATAATTGAAAGTATGTATGGTGAACGGAAGGGTGACTTAGTAGTAAAATTATCAAAATTTGTAATAAAGCTTTAAAATCAAACTATGGGAAGTCTGGGCCAGGAATAGTAATTTTTTAAAATTTTGAAATAGCGAAAACGATGAGCACAAAACCAACTGGCTAAAAGCTGAAATTTCATGTGACTTGAAAGTATATTAAAGTAAATACGATGTATCATTCGAATAACACAAATAAGAAGGAAAATTATAAATCGAATTGGGCAAGGCAAAAGTACGGTTCAGAATTAAATTAATATATGAAAGGAAATATGTATTTTTATAGGTACAAAAGTGTAGGCTGAAAAAGTATTATAAACTGTTATTCAAAAATTTTGACAAAAGTTTTAAAAAATTAAATCAACGAGGAGTACAAAGATAAGTATATTTATATAAAAAATTTTGAACAAATTTAAACTTAGGGAAAGAGGAAATCGAAAAATTCTTTCAGAAGATTCAAGGTTTGTAATGGAGAGGGTCGAAAATTGACGACGATCGTCATGAGGCGATCTCGTGAATCGAGGCAAGGAAATTGGTCGGATGATCAAAACATACATACGCCTAGGATATGAATCAGGAGAATCTACGGGGAAACTCCTACGGTCGACCAACTAAAGATTAAGAACTAAGCGCTAAGACCTTCTAAGGAGCTAGACGGTAATGAAATGCGTTCAGCTTGGTCCGAAATCGATGAACCCAAGCGAACGACTGAAGGAAATTCTAGAAGTCTAATATGGTCAGAGTTAGACAAGAACCGCTAAGGTAACTCCTATGACGATTAAATCAATTACTGGCAGGGAGTCTAACTAACAATCAGAGGCCTCTAACTAGTAAGCACAGACGTCTAACTAAGTCTTCTTATCACCTAGTGTCATAAGAAAACGACTAGACTCAGGGCTCATGACTCGGATGTTGTAATTTATTTAATGGACATTCCGTTATTATCGTTGTTCCGTTAATTCGCAATTACAAGACCGGACCTGCATGGGCCACCAACAAAACCTGTCACGCCCCGCTTCCCAAAATATGGAGGCGAAGCGTGAGAAGGTCCGCAAAGACTTGAAGCTGCAGAGCTGCAAGTCCGATAAGCGTCAATAGAATTTAAAACTGCAGGTCCTTGCAACGCGAACGAAACAAAGATAATAATAATGAAATGAGACAAAAGAGATATCTCAGAATATCCATAAAATAAGTTTCAACATCACAGAAAAAGCCACCAGGCTAAAAGAAAAAGAGTCTAAAGGCCCAAACATGGCCAACAAAAGTACAACGTACAAAACAAAGGTGCCACGCACCGACAACTAACAACAAAGCCTAAAACAAAAGGAACTCAGCAAAGTCACCAAGAAAGGTCTCCGGTGTCCACAAAACTCCTCCTGGGCAATCATGGACTCAGACTCAGCGTCAGCAAAACATCACGTACGCAGCAACGGTCTCCGGCTCAGGGTCTAACATGTGACAACCAAAAGAGCAAGGGGCACATGTCAGCAAGTCTACAAGAGACTTGTGCAAGGAAACTGAAAGTAGGCACAAATAAAGCAACCTAGCAGTTCTTGCATGAATGCAATGACATGGCAGTTAAAGTATGAGTGCAACAAGTAAAGTAAAGTAAAGTAAGGTACGAGCATGGCATTTAAACATGGCATGGATGACAAGTTTTACAAGTATCACTCACTAGTATAAGACAAGTAAAGTAAGCACCTCGTGCACAAAGATTCCGCCTTCTGGCTAGAGTGGCTGATCGGGCCACTCCTAAGCTCAGGTGACGGTTTATCCCTACCCCTCCACGTGTATCGAGCCAGGGCCTTACCCCCGAACGCGTATGCTCGCTTCTGGATCACGAGCCAGGAAGTGTTTTTAACAAGTATGGCATAGGGGTGCACCTAGCCGGACAAGGAAACCGGGCATTGGCTATTGACCAACACATGAGGCCCGTTCCCAGGAAGTAGTATTCCAGGAGTACAAGTACAAGTATTGTAGCGTGTGCTACGAATGCAACAATCAACTTGGTTGACATGTAGAATGCAATGCATGGCAGTTAAAAGTGCGTACAGATAAGGAAAGTAAACGTGACAGTTTAGTATGCATGATTAACAAGTTTAAAGAGTTGGATCTAGCTTCGTCGTCAAGCTAGGTCAATTTAGGTGACGGATCTAGTTTCGTTGTCAAACTAGATCAAGTAGGCGTCTAGCCAGCTATCATTTCACTGACTAGTCTCTTTTACGCTGAAAACAAGGAAGTGGCCTAAAAACATGGCCCTACACAAGAGTTGGCAAGTTTCACTTGCCTGCAAGTACAACGTCTGAGAAACACCGTCCAAGAGAGTCCAAGTCACAAATAACCTACGTACACAAGTCCACCGGCCTAAAGTCCATATTATTAATCTTGATTAATGAATTTAAAACATTTAAAACATTTTAAAAACATCAATTTTAGTCTTGATTAACAGGCAATGGGTTGGGGGTCCTAAGGGTGCAAAGCATTACCTCAACACGACACGAAAATTACACTGGTGTCGGGTAGCGACGCCAGGGGTTGGAATAAGAGAACACGCTCCAAGTCCTGATTCCAAATTAGTTTCCTCGCTGGAAAGTTCAGAGCATCAACCGGAGCAACGAGTCCAGATTCCAAAGCTAGCACGTGCGACGAGCGGCTACGACGTGTCGCAACGTCGTACGCAGCAAATCGTCAGAGAGAAAGCACCTAGGTGGGGCCCACAGTAGTCCTAGGGACCAATAGGGGACCCACAATACCTCTGGAGAACTTGGGGGGGCCACGGTGGCAAGTAGTGCGACGGGTGTGGGGTTGCGACGTTTGGCTCTCGGTCATACAGCCTCGGTGCGGGGAGCTCCGTCGGTCGGGCACTAGGGGAGCGGGGTTGCATCGCTTGGGGGTGTGCAGCGGTGCGGGCGGAAGCTTGGTGCGGGGCTTTGCTTCGGTCGGAGCGGGAGACAGCGCCGGTCGGGCGCTAGGCGGGTGTGTTGCAACGTTGCAACGCGGGGCGATGCGGGCGTGAGCGGGCGGGGGCTTCGGTCAGGCACGGTGGAAAGCGGGGTGCGGAGCGAGCTTGCGAGCGGGTGCGGGGCGATGCGGATGTGCGGAGCGACGACCGGTCTGACCGAGAGCTTCTCTCGGTCGGGCACGGGGGAAAGCGGAGCGACGGCTGTGCAAGCGGGCGGAGCGGATGAGCGGGCGTGAGCAGCGGTCGGTGCGGGGGTTTTGAGCCCGTTCTCTCGGTCGGTGCGGGGAAAGCTCGTCGCAACGTTGCGACGATTCGTCGCAACGTCAAATTTGAGTTTTGGAAGCGGCTAGGGTTATTTTCTTGCGAAAATAGGTCTTCCTAGAGATTGTTTATATAGTGTAGAGGGGTTGACTTGGTCTAGGGCTAATCCTAATGAGATTAGAAGTTTAAAATAATTTAAAATTCAAATCTCACAAACTCCAACTCACCCAAGGCTTAGGTGGGGCCCAAATGAGCTTGGAAATTGGCTCAAAAATTATTTGAAACGTTTTAAACTCAAATAAATTTTCTTTGGCCGAAATTAATATAAAAATTAATTATTAAAAATATTATAAACCTTGTTAAAAATATAAAAGTGGTCAAATAAACTCCAAAAATTATAAAATAAATATCGGGGTGATCGTGATGACGAAAGTGAGCTATCTAAGATGACGGATCTCAATTTCGACATCGGACGACGAAACTAAAAATAGAAACGTCTCCCGTCAAAAGTGAGAATCGCAACGTCTCATCGAATAAGATTAAATTGTGGGAAAACGACTCGAGAAACGTCGTTCCAAATTAGTGCCACTATTTAATACTCTCAGAGACGTTCACAACGGCATATCACACTAAAGTGTTCACAAACAAACAAAGTCTAAAATAAACACGTGCACGGTCAAAAGCACGTGCACGAACAACGTACAACGAAAAGTGGTCGTTACAGCCTTAATCTCATTTAGGTTTTCAAAGGTGCGGCTGTCAACCTAGGCTCTTGGATTTTTAATGATGGACGACCCCAAAAAAACACACACACACAAAAATGTTGCATGTGAGGCTTTTTGAAAACAAATCTGTGCGGCTTAGGGTTAAATGAATTTGTGGCCTTCTCTTAGGGTTGCGGTAAGTCTCCCCCTTTCTCCTTTGCACATTGACCAAGTCTTCCCGTGAATTAATCACAGGTTCGCCGTTTCTGAAACACTAAACACACACGTTAAAACGTTCACACACGTTTATCATCATCAAACACGAAGTTCACAGATCGTTGCTAGCAACAATCTCCCCCTTTTGATGATGACAAACTAAGTAGAAGATTTGAGCATTAAAGTTCCAAATAGTGTGTGTGTGAAAGTGTGACGATAGAGGGTGACATGCAATAAGATACAATGGTGTGCAAACAATGATGTGTAAAGTCTAACAATAAGCATGCTCCCCCTATTTTTGTGCTTCCCCAATATTCATTAATGCTCCCCCTTAATCAAACAATCATATTTTCACGTGCATTAATACCAAATCTTTCCAAAAAATTTCTCCCCCTTTGTTGTCATCAAAAGTCGAAGCACGAAGTCAAAAACATATATCATGCAAAAAAAGAGAGCATTATAAGCCAGTACCAACAATTGCATGTATACAATCATAGAATAATCAAGTCAAAAATCAATGAAATTAAACAACTACGACTTCAACACCAATGTGTATGTGTGATGATTAAAATTGAAGCACATAGGGAGAATCATTAAGAAAGTCAAAACCGATCCACATTTTCCAAATAACATTCTATCACCTAGGATTGATTTTTCCCACCTCATTAAAAATGAGTTCAAGGTACCACACCCCACAACATAGCCTATAAGGACTCTTAGATGTGGGGGTGGCATCGCTTGACGAGTAAATACACCAACGCTAAAGTTTATCCATAAAGCTTATGTTGGATACTCGTGGGTAATACCGTTGCCAAGGATTGTATCCATTTTTCTTCATATGGGGCAATTAACTTTTGTTTTCACATTTTTTTTTAAAAAATACTTATAACAATCATTTCTTTTGCTCAATTTTTATCCATGGCAAGGTATATCATATCCCTTAGATTTTCAGTTAAGTTTTCCTCCTACATTCATATTCCCAATTTCATAAACGATATCTCTAAACGTGCAACAATAATAATACATGTGGAAGTGAAAAAGGAGGTGTAGACTTCAAGTTATTTTCACTCATTGGTATGCCATGACTATTTAGAAAGATGAACATGCGCATGTGGCATAAGCAATAATACACCAATTTCTACATAGATATGAAATTCATTCGTGCATACTTCAATAATGGATCAAAGAGAAAAGATACACATATAAGCACCAATTTTTTTTTTTCAGTTTTTCAGTTTTTTTATATGCATGAAGTACTAAAGCAAACATGAGATGCAGTCACACAAACAAAAAAACATGCACACATAGCAATGCAACTATTATCACACAAACAAAGAAAAGTCACGCACACAAAAAAATGCAAACAAAAAAAATACTATGAAGGTATGCATTAAGACCAAAATTATGAAATCATACCTTCGCGTCGCTATTTGATTAAGGAGCTAAAAAAATGAGACATTCAATTTTTCGCTCCTCGCCAAAGTTCCGTCTCACCTACAAAAGAGGTGTTATGTGTGACCTTGGAATCCAACAAGGTCCACTCATGTTAGTCATCAAAGATTTAGGAACCCATATTTGTTTGAACTTAATATTTTTGTTCCTATATTTACAATGATAGGAAGTATGACCAACGCATTTTCGTTCACAAGCAAGGTGCATTTACTTATGAAAGCTCGCTTGTTTTCCTCTTCTTTCTTTTCAAAATCCCTCATTTTTTCTTTAAGTTCAAGATTTAGCATGTTAATCTTTTCAGATAGCAATTCATTTTCAACTTCAAGCTTTATCTTATCTTGCTTATACATGCTAATATCCTTTAATAAAGAGGGACATGAAAGACAATCAATTTTTTCAGGCAAGCTAGCTTTCTCCTTATTTAACATGTCAATTGTAGTGTTACATGCAACAATTTTAGTTTTCAGTTTTTCAATTTCCTTAGACATGTCATACTCAGATTGTTGCATATCAAAGTTATCATTCCTATAACTATCCACAACAGCTTCTAGCTCATTAATAGTATTTTGCATTCCTTTCAAGATTTCTAACAATTCAGCTTTAGTGGGAGATCCTACCTCATTGTGTTTGGCCATTAATGCCATGCAGGAGTGGGCTTCATGTTCCTCCTTCTCATCCTCAGCTTCGCTATCCATGTCCCACGTCAGCACTTTCGTTTTTCCTTTTGCAACTTGAGATGTGTGTTGTTGTGGGCAATCTTTTATGTGGTGCCCTTTCTTCCTGCATTTAAAACATTCACTTCTATTAATAGCTTTCTGATCATAGGAATTTCTAACAAAATTGGAATTATTAGAACGAATGAACCTTTTTCCCATCTCAGCTCTTCTTTGATCAGTCTGAATGTATTTCCTGAAGTTTCTGACCATTAGAGCCTGCTCTTCATCAAGATTGTCGTCGTTAGCTTGAAGAGCTAATGGTTTGGGAGCTTTGGTCATCTCTTCAGGTTTCTCTCTGGCTTCTATACTCTGCAACTCAAGCTCGTGTGACATTAGGTTGCCTATCAAGTCCTCCACTTTCATTGTTGATAAGTCCTTAGCTTCTTGAATAGCGGTGATTTTAGGCCTGAACGAGCTTGGTAGCGCCCTTAAGATCTTTCGTACCTGTTCATGGCTAGAGTATGGCTTACCGAGGGAACTGGATTTGTAGACGATGTCCGTGAACCTCGTAAACATCTCTTTCACAGATTCTGTTGGTACCATGCGGAAGGCGTCATATTCTCTTCAAAGCAACGCAAGTCTGGATTCCTTCACTTGCGATGTTCCCTCGTGTGTCACCTCCAGAATATGCCAGATTTCCTGCGCAGTTAGACAATGTGAGATGCGATTAAATTCAGATTTATCAAGAGAGCATATAAGCGCATTCATAGCTTTACCATTAAGAGTATAAAGTTTCTTATCAGCTAAATCCCACTTGTCTTTAGGCTTAATTATAACAGTGTCTTCGATTTTAATAGTGGATAGACTATAACCATTTTCAACAATATCCAACACATCATAATCTACAGACACTAAATAGATTTTCATCCTAGCCTTCCAATATGCAAAGTCTACACCGTTAAACTTAGGGGGACGGGCTATAGACTGACCTTCAGCAAATGCACAATCAGATATATTCATGGTTATAAAAGAATCTAGACTAGATCCTCTAAACTGGTTATGATACCACTTGTTGGATCTGGATCGTAGCCTAGAGGGTGGGTGAATAGGCTAATAAAAATTCTCGTGCAACCCACGAGAAATCCCACGCAGTTATAAACACAGACAGGGCAATAAAATAGCAATCACAGAGTACTCACAGATATACCCTGGTTCGGTCGTCCCAACGACCTACTCCAGCCCCCGAAAGCAAATACTAGATAAATATGTAATCCTGTACAGCTACAATGAGTTAAGATCCCAAATCTACTCTCACCTAGCTCGTACGCACACCACGTGCTCTACACTCTCAATCTAGTCAGATGCTCTCCCTTCGTGACGACTCCCAAAGTCGTCAGGTCCCCAAAAAGTAACACAGATGGTAAAGTTTCCCCTACATAGATCGCTACACCAATACAAAGATAAATAAATAGAGTTTTAGAAATGCTCAGTAATGGCGTGTCTTCTCTGTCGTTCAGCACGTGGTCAGAACAATCTGGAAAGTAGTAATCTCTGATGTCCCCTCAATAGTTCGGCTCCCCTCTCTACGAAACTTGCGCCCTCCACCGAAGATTAAAACTTGAAGCCTTCACCAAAAATTGAATCTTGCGACGGCCTGGGAATCAAAAAATCAAAAGTGCGGCTGTACTCATAAAAGAATTGCTCTCTTTGAAAACAACAATCCAGCCTTATCAATTTGTTTGACCTCAGATTTTATTCATTGAGTCTTTCAAAGGGGGAGTGAAAAACATGTGAACTTTAAATCATCAATTGGCTGGCCCTGTCTTCTTCCCCGCGTGATGACCTGCAAAACAAATGCACAGCTCAAACAAAAATGAAGTGGGTTAATTAAATAACATTGCTTTCAAAAGCTTTATCCTCTCTCTTTGTTTTGTGATGAAGAGAAAACTACGGCAGGACAAAGACAGGAGGCAATGGGAAATTTCGGCAGGCTTGTGAGTTTGCAAAGGGGAATCCAAGGTTCAGCTCTTGAGAGTTTCGGCTCTGGGGAGTTTTTCTTGAACGTGCGGCTTCCCCCTCAACAATTTTGTGTGGCCCTTCAACAATTTTGTGCGGCTTGCCTGTCAACAAAAACAAGAGAAAAAAAATATTAATTTTAATCACAACCCCTCTCTCTCTCTCTCAGATTTCGGCCACACAGAGAAGAACGACTCTTGGGGATTTATTTTTGATTATGATCCCAAAAGAGTGCGGCTCTCTCTTTTTGATGAAGAACTCTTGGAGAACTTGAAAACAACGGAGTTTTGATGTGCTGCACTTGGGATTTATTGCAAAACCAAACAGAGAACCCTCTTTCACAAATTTCAGCATGTCATCAAAGAAGCACACACAAGAAAAATCGGCACTCACAAAAAATAGCTTTTGCACAAAAAATTCAACCAGGCTTTTGAGATTTTTATAAAACAAAACGTTAGCCTGTCACAAAAAGGGCAAACAAAAAGTATGACACCAAAAAAATAAAGTTGTGCCCGGTGCTCTTTGGGGGATTAGAAAACTATTGCAGCCTTTGAAAATTTTGAAGGGGAGAGAAAATCGAATTTGGCCTTCGGTTTCTTAAATGATTTGCAAAGGGGAAGATGAAACTGTTTTGTGCGTGCGCCTCTTCTCAAAATTTTGATGATGAGCTCTCTTGGGGTTTTTGGGGATTTGCTAGTAATAAATGAAGTTTGGCCTTAATCTCATTTAGGTTTTCAAAGGTGCGGTTGTAAACCTAGGCACTCAGATTTTTAATGATGGCCGACCCCAAAGAAAAACACACAAAAAAAGTTGCACGTGAGGGTTTTTGAAAACAAATCTGTTCGGCTTAGGGTTAAATGAATTTGTGGCCTTCTCTTAGGGTTGTGGTAAGTCTCCCCCTTTCTCCTTTGCACATTGACCAAGTCTTCACGTGAATTAATCGCAGGTTCACCGTTTCTAAAACACTTAACACACACGTTAAAACGTTCACACATGTTTGTTATCATCAAACATGAAGTTCACAGATCGTTGCTACCAACAGGTGTGCCTATTGGTTCTCTCCCAATCTGATACATGTTCCTTCCTCTATCTATTTCATATCCAAAGGCAAGCCACTTCTCTCCACTTATGGATAAATGCGGGAAGTATTTAGTGTTAGTGGTTATGCCCTAGGCCAACTATTTGGACCTTTATGTTATGTCAATTTTCTTTTATAAAATGTTTCTCTTATTGTTATTATTATATTGCTTGCATGTTTTTTATAATAATATTTGAATAGCCGTTTTATGTTATTCTAAGCATCCCTAGTCATTCATCATTAAAGGTATAATGATGAATTAAGACTAGTATGAGTTTGGTTGATAGTTATGAGGTAATTATATGTATGGTGATATAAATCGAACTTATAGGTACTTGTTGGAGAACATGTACTGGATAGACTCTCTATGAGATCATTACATGGATCAATGTCATAAATGATATCATAATAGTTATGTCATAGAATTCTTGGACCTGAGATCATCACAGTTTCCTACATAAGGAATGTAATACCCCGTATTCACGGATACGGGTATTATATATGTAATTTGGGCGTATATTTGTGTGTATGAATTTTTGGAGGCTTGGTATAATTTTTTTTTATTTTTATAATCTTAAAATTATTTTTAAGGAATTTCATAACACCCCTTTTTATTATTAAATGGAGTATGTAAAGAGTATATACTAGTATGAGGAATTATACTAAGTATTTTTATGTGTATTTTTACTAAAAACTTTAAAACTGAAATCCTAAAATCCATTAGCAGCCACCTCCTACTTAGGAGGTGGCATCAGCACATAAACCCCCACCTAACCCCCCTTAGATGGCAGCCCTACCAGGTTTTAAGGGAGTAGGAGGTGGATTAGTAGGGAATTAAAAAGGAAATCTCTCCCTCAGCCTCACTCTCTCTCGCTTCCAGCTCAAGCCAGAGGTAGAACTCCTTGATGCTCTGTTCTTCCACTGAAATCACCTCAATCCCAAAACCCTAGCGTTTAATCTGTGGAAGAGGAAGGAGAGATAGCGTTCAGATGGTCTTCAAGAAGAAGAAGTGCTCCAGAATTCTAGGTGGACTTTGAAGGTAGGATCCTAACTTGGTTAGATAGGATCTAATTAGAATCGCGTAGGATTTAGAGTTCATCGCTGTCGAATTTGACAGTAGACAAAGCCACGCGGTCGTATGGACAGAACCATACGACCGTGTAGAGGAAATTAGTATCACACGGCCGTATGGCCAAAACCATACGGCCATGTCACACTTTGAAGGAAACGATGCATGTTGCACTTTAGAAATCTATGAATTTTGCACTTTAGAATCTATACGGCCATATGGATTTCACCATACGGTCGTGTGGCTATCAGCCCATACGACCGTATTCATTCCTTCAGCCAACTAAAATCCACATAGCCGTATGGATTTCACGATACGGCCATGTGAATCTTCCAGCCTCTCTTATTACATCCACACGGCCGTATGGATTCCACCATACGGCCGTCTGGCCCTGTCTTTTACAGAACTTCATCTTATTTAATTTGGTTGATTCATATGCTTTAACAATACAATGTTTTGGATGTTAATCATGCAGTAACTATGCTTCAGTCTATTATTTAGAAATGCTTCAGCAACTATACAATGTTGATTCATATGCTTTACAGAAATTCATCATGTTTTTATTTTTTGGCACTACCCTGTTTCTCTCAATTCTGACAGAACAGAACATTGTATTATTATTTTTGCCTCCTCCTTTGTTACAAATCGCTATGCTATGGATGCTAATCACATGAAGAATTATGACTTGGTTAATGGATTAAGAAATCATGTTGAAATCTATAAATGCCATGATGTTATGAATATGAAAACCATATTATGACCCTTACATGCTTAAAACATTTTGTCTACAAGTTAAGGAAAATAATACCATGTTACTATCATTGTATGAACTATGTTAAGCATGTCGTTATTATCATCTTTTCATATGTATGAGGAAGTATTTGAAGTGGAATGAATGATGACCTAAAGAAAGGTCTAAGATAAATGAACAAGAAAAGTGGTATTAAGACCACAACAATGAAAGTACCCTGACATAATGAAAGAGTGAGATGAGGAGGATTGAATCTAGAGTCTTCAGTCCATTCTAAAATGGGTGAAGCTCTAGATGTGGGTTTGGGGGGGACACGTGTAAAGAGTAGATCTTAAGGAGTGGACACAGCTAAGACTCCCACTAGCACTCCTGGGCGAAGGAGTTGGCTAAGTGTGGACATAGCTTGATTCTCACTCGCACTCCCGTGAGTAGGCAGGGGGAGTGGGCAGAGTTAGACAGGCCGGTGGTGTACTCGTGATGCACCATGACGGTAAATGATGGTTTGCTCTGTTTTCCATTGAAAATCCGAGATTTCTCACTCCCTTCTGAAGAGTTACGAGAGACCCGTCTAGTGCTCGTGTCGCTGGTTGAGGTACCACTTTTCACCCAACCTGGGTGAAGTCTAGCTCCTTAAGTGTCCTATAATTTACACGGTTTCCCAAACATGAGAATCAATAACTTAAAGTAATTGTCTTTTAATTATAAATACTGTTATCCCACGATTACTTGTTTCTCTGTCACTTTAATGTTGTTAACTCATGCTGATTCATTCTATTGTTCACTTTAATATTAAAACTGCATGTTCATTTGTTCTCCTGCTTACCTCCAGCACTTGCATGTTATAATATGGTTCCTTAAGCATGTTTACAAGTTCTTCTTTTTTATTTGCATGTCATGTGGTAAATACCTTTGTGAAGCACTGTGACCCTTACTTGTCGGACCACCCTTCTTAGATAGGTAGAACGGTTCTAAACTAGGTCCTACCTAGCTTAGTTAGGAATCCTACTGGGTCACGCGTTGACGGCCCCATTTACTTTTCCAGGTCTAGAAGTAGAACTGTCAGAGTAGAGTTAGACTCAGGATCTACTCAGAGATGGAGACTCAGAGGGTAGTTTGGTCCAGTTGTACTTCCAGGGGTAGTTAGGGAGTGAGACTTAGTTGTACTAAGTGTGAGTGTTTTCCTTTTGGGATTCTTTGGGGGATTTTCTTGTTTTACGTCCTTTGTACTCAGTTCAGAGATGGTGTATGTAAAGATGTATCGTTGTATTAATAAAATGAAATGTTTATGCTTTTGTTTAGTTCTCGGTGTTATATCTGTGATGGAACTTTACTTGTACTTTCCAACACGTGTGCATTGACCTGCAATTTTTCTTTTTACTCTCTTCCTTTCTCTCTTTCTACGTAACACTCGTTGATCTGGGAATACTTGGGACGGACTCATATTTCCTGGGTATCCTAGAGAGCAGGTCGTTACAGTTGGTGGCCCATGCAGGTCTCCACACCGTGACATGCATAAGGTAGTATATGTAATGTTTCATATAGGTGGATGAGCCTTAAGGTGGGTAGGTGTTCAGTCTTAGAATAGAACCCTGATATTAGGAGGCCCGAAATATGGGGATATCGGGATGACAATAAGAAAAATTATTTATATATATCTGTGTAATTATGTGACTATGCATTTTTCGAGGTAATAGAGTATGTATTTATAGTTATATGTATATGTGAGATATTTTATAAATAAGTGTCAGGTTGCTTCTATACTTGTATCTTATGTGGGTCATTATGTAGATGAGTTGTAAGGTGTGTAAAATTATTTATAAAGATTAACATATATGCATTAACATGTATGCAGTATGTACATTATATGTAAGTCTGTGTATGGATTTATACATACCACTTGTGTGAGAGTAGGTATAACACATGTATACAAGTGTGTGGATGTGTAGTGACATATGACGTGTATGCTTATAAGAATAAATGACTATGGTTTGTATGTATAAATGGAAATATTTATACTTATATGATATATTCCAATTGTTAGTAAAAATATTGGTGCATGTATATTAATATTAGGATGTACTTAGTTACGTGTATGAACATTATGTATGGGATCATAAATGAAATTGTATGTACCATTTACGTAGTAGTATACATATCATGGGTATGCTAGTGTAATGCGTGTTACATATAGATATGTGGTGAATATGTTATGATATATAGCATGTGTATGAACGGCAAAATGAATATTTGTATGGTTGTAATTGTCTATATGTATGCTTAAGTGATATCATCGTGTATGATTATTCACTAAATGTATGGTATATCATATTCGAATGTATGAATAAGGGCATATGTACTATGTGTGTATTAACATTTGACATATGTTTTCTAGTGAAGTGTTGTGTGGATTGAATATGATGTATGTAGTAGTACGCATTCTTACAGTTGACATTAAGCAACCCTTATTAGCGATACTAGGATTTATAAATAGATGCATCTTTGATTATATATTTGTTACTCGGATATACCTAGGTATAACTACAAGGATGTATATGTATGGATATGTTAGCACTTAGACTTAGAAAGTGATTGTTATGTGGATAAATACATTGAGTGTATTTGAAGTGATTGTTAGCATATGTGTGTATATATGTATACATATGTAGAGTGTCATGTGATTTTGTACATAAATGCAAGTGTTTAAGTATACCCATATGAGTATTTAAATAATAGCATGTATCCTTAATGGTTATGGTAATCTATATATGAGTGTAGACATATACCTATGGATGTTATGTAACAATTATTGGTGTACGTCTTGGATATATGCTTTTTTACCAAGTTATAGTTTAATTTAGATACATCCATGTGTGTGTTGATACGTAAAGTAAGATACATCTGAATGTGAATATATTATTGTATGGCATATGTTTTGGTATTTATGATTATATGTATATAATAAGTTGGTATTTATGATTATAAAGTGATATGATTAACGGTATTTGTGTGTATTAATGTGTATGGTTTACTTATTAGGTATAAGTACGATATGTATGCTTGTATCATATTAGATTGAGATTGTTGTGTCACATATATGATGTAGGATGAATAATATTTGTATGTACATAACCTAAGGTTGTAGTGTGAATAGTCATATGTAGTTGAGATTAAGATATATTATGGCAGTAGCCTTTAGAGATGAATGTGGAATTGTGTTTATACGAATATATATATTTGGGGTAGGGCGATCCTTAACTCTATTAATTAGACCCTTGCAATTAGAAAGTCCGAGTACAGACTTTGTTTTAAGGTGGATAGAATGTAATACCCCGTATTTACGGATACGTATATTATATATGTAATTTGGGCGTATGAATTTTTGGAGGCTTGGTATAATCTTCTTTAATTTTTATAATCTTAAAATTATTTTTAAAGAATTTCATAACACCCCTTTTTATTATTAATTGGAGTATGTAAAGAGTATATACTAGTATGAGGAATTATACTAAGTATTTTTATGTGTATTTTTATTAAAAACTTTAAAACTGAAATCCTAGCCATTAGCAGCCACCTCCTACTTAGGATGTGGCATCAGCACATAAACCCCCACCTAACCCCCCTTAGGTGGCAGCCCTACCAGGTTGTAAGGGAGTATGAGGTGGATTAGTAGGGAATTAAAAAGGAAATCTCTCCCTCAGCCTCACTCTCTCTCGCTTCCAGCTCAAGCCAGAGGCATCAACTCCTTGCTACTCTGTTCTTCCACTAAAATCACCCCAATCCCAAAACCCTAGCGTTTAATATGTGGAAGAGGAAGGAGAGATAGCGTTCAGATGGTCTTCAAGAAGAAGAAGGGCCCCAGAATTCTAGGTGGACTTTGAAGGCAGGATCCTAACTTAGTTAGATATGATCTAATTAGAATCGCGTAGGATTTAGAGTTCGTCGCTATCGAATTTGACAGTAGACAAAGCCACACGATCGTATGGACAGAACCATACGACCGTGTAAAGGAAATTAGTATCACACGGCCGTATGGCCAAAACCATACGGCCATATCACACTTTGAAGGAAACGGCGCATGTTGCACTTTAGAAATCTATGCATTTTTCACTTTAGAATCCACACGGCCGTATGGATTTCACCATACGATCGTGTGGCTATCAGCCCATACGACCGTATTCATTCCTTCATCCAACGAAAACCCACTCAGCCGTATGGATTTCACGATACGACCGTGTGAATCTTCCAGCCTCTCTTAATACATCCACACGGCCGTATGGATTCCACCATACGGCCGTGTGGCCCTGTCTTTTACAGAACTTCATCTTATTTAATTTAGTTGATTTATATGCTTTAACAATACAATGTTTTGGATGTTAATCATGCAGTAACTATGCTTCAGTCTGTTATTTAGAAATCCTTCAGCAACTACACAATGTTGATGCATATGCTTTACAGAAATTCATCGTGTTTTTATTTTTTGGCAGTACCATGTTTCTCTCATTCTGACAGAACAGAACATTGTATTATTATTTTTGCCTCCACCTTTGTTACAAATCGTTATGCTATGGATGCTAATCACATGAAGAAGTATGACGTAGTTAATGGATTAAGAAATCATGTTGAAATCTATAAATGCCATGATGTTATGAATATGATAACCATGTTATGACCCTTACATGCTTAAAACATTTTGTCTACAAGTTAAGGAAAATAATACCATGTTATTACCATTCTATGAACTATGTTAAGCATGTCGTTATTATCATCTTTTCATATGTATGAGGAAGTATTTGAAGTGGAATAAATGATGACCTAAAGAAAGGTCAAAGATAAATGAACAAGAAAAGTGGTATTAAGACCACGACAATGAAAGTACCCTGACATAATGAAAGAGTGAGATGAGGAGGATTGAATCTGGAGTCTTCAGTCCATTCTAAAATGGGTGAAGCTCTAGATGTGGGTTTTTTTTGGGGGGGGACACGTGTAAAGAGTAGGTCTTAAGGAGCGGACACAGCTAAGACTCCCACTAGCACTCCTGAGCAAAGAAGTTGGCTAAGTGTGGACATAGCTTGATTCTCACTCGCACTCCCATGAGTAGGCAGGGGGAGTGGGCAGAGTTAGAGATGCCGGTGGTGTACTCGTGATGCACCATGACGGTAAATGATGGTTTGCTCCGTTTTCTATTGAAAACCCGAGATTTCTCACTCCCTTCTAAGGAGTTACAAGAGGCCCCTCTAGTGCTCGTGTCACTGGTTGAGGTACCACTTTTCACCCAACCTGGGTGAAGTCTAGCTCCTTATGTGTCCTATTATTTACACGGGTTCCCAAACATGAGAATCAATAACTTAAAGTAATTGTCTTTTAATTATAAATACTGTTATCCCACGATTACTTGTTTCTCTGTCGCTTTAATGCTGTTAACTCTTGCTGATTCATTCTATTGTTCACTTTAATATTAAAACTGCATGTTCATATGTTCTCCTGCTTACCTCCAGCACTTGCATGTTATAATATGGTTCCTTATTCATGTTTACAAGTTCTTCTTTATTATTTGAATGTCCTGTGGTGAATACCTTTGTGAAGCACTGTGACACTTACTTGTCAGACCACCCTTCTTAGATAGGTAGTCCGGTTCTAAAATGGTCCTACATATCTAGTTAGGAATCCTACTGGGTCACGCGTTGACGTGCCACATTTACTTTTCCAGGTCTAGAAGCAGAACTGTCAGAATAGAGTTAGACTCAGGATCTACTCAGAGATGGAGCCTCAGAGGGTAGTTTGGTCCAATTGTACTTCCAGGGGTAGTTAGAGAGTGAGCCTTAATTGTACAGAGTGTGAGTGTTTTCCTTTTGGGATTCTTTGGGTGATTTTCTTATTCTACTTCCTTTGTACTCAGTTCAGAGATGGTGTATGTAAAGATGTATCATTGTATTAATAAAATGAAATGTTTATGCTTTTGTTTAGTTCTCGGTGTTATATCTGTGATGGAACTTTACTTGTAATTTCTAGCACGTGTGCAGTGACCTACAGTTTTTCTTTTTACTCTCTTCCTTTCTCTCTTTCTACGTAACACTCGTTGATCTGGAAATACTTGGGACGGATTCGTACTTCCTGGATATCCTAGAGATCGGATCGTTACAAGGAACATCATGTTTTGACATAACTAAATGTTATCTTTAATCAGATAATAATAAAGGTTAAGATTGAACATGATATGAATTATGCAGAGGAAAGTGAATGAACAAGATGGAATTTGTCCATCTCCTATGAGAGAGATATCTAATGGGCCCCTCGATAAGTAGGACTGAGAAATGCATGGCCGTGCTCAAATGAATGTCATTTGATTTTATCAGTATACTTAGTAAGCGAGAAATTAAATGTTTGAACAATATAAGTATGACACTGTCCATGACTTATGTTCAAATCAGATATCGTGTGACAAAAGGATTATGACATGTTCTATTGGTTAGGTTAATGTCGGACTAACGATATTCATATTAATTGGGTAGTCATAATGTCTTGCTAGAGACCAATTATGACTTGTGGGCTTTTAATGGGATTAGGCCCACTGCCAATTTAATATGAGCCTTTTGGGTCACACACAATGAGCGTAATGGATAAGATAGGGTTAAACGTGATTTCGAATTTGATTTGAAATTTGTAATAAGGTGAAATATCTTAACTGTCAAATATTATATCTCGTTAAGGTATTATCCCTAAGATATCGCCGCGTAAATAAAACACGTTAAAAAATTAATAGATAATATACGATATTATCCTAAAGATATCGTTTTATAACTGAAATACGTTAAAGGGTTAACATGTGATTCTATATAAGATATAGAAAGAGGATTTTCAGTTTTTACACATTCAATCTATCTCTCCCGTTTTTGAGAAAAGCGACGAGTGAAAGAGAGAGTAACCCGAGTTACGGAGAAGGAGCTAGCACCCTCGCAATTCATGTTCGTGACGTTCGCGTGTGGATACCAATTGAGTGTGTCGTTCGTAGAGCAGTACCTGTAGTCCGACACATTCAGATCGTTACAAAGGTTAGTAATCTATTTAAATTAATTTGAAACGCATGGATCTTGGTAGGTTTCTATTTTTCCGCTGCGTATAAACTAGTTATGCATGATAGAAACCCTAACATTTAGAGGGCTGGATATCTCAGCACTTATTGATGACAGGCAGGGTGGAGGTAATATTTAGATCTATTATACATAATCTGATTTCATATTGGAGTCTCCCTTTCAAGCTGTCTTCTTCTGTTATCTAGACCATTGAGCAGATATGTGCCTCTTTCATTTGGAATAACAAGCTTCATGTATGGAATTGGGATCATATCTGCATACCTAAAAAGGAGGGTGGACTTGGACTTCGTAGACTAGCAGACATCAACAAAGCTGTATGGATACGTCTTTTTTTGGATATTTATGCACTCTGATGCTCTTTGGGCTACTTTTATGCGATGCACACACACCAAAGATGGAGTTGACCACCCTCTGTCTCTAGTACCCTCATTCACTTGGAAATTTTTCATATCTTTCAAGAACTTGGCAAACTCTTTCTATGAGATGAGTAGTGACCCTACAGTTCCATCCCTCCATTGTAAACCATCTCCAGTCTTTTTGCTCAGCACATCATGAAGTGTTGTTCGAGCCTCCTCTCCAGTTATTCAGTATTATGATGTGGGCTGATTTCCTTAGTGTTGCCTAAAAATGTCTGTCTGTTTGCTAGGAGCACTAAATGATAAGCAGCTTACGTATGGGAACATGCTGAAGCAAAATATTCAAGTTTCCAATAGCTCTTGTGTCCTCTGCCAGCATCATTTGGAATCCATGAACCATCGTTTTCGAGTGTCCTTTCACTACTTACTTATGGGAGTTATGTCGCCTATAGCTTGGTCTTCCCCCTGGACCTATTGGGACGCCTATTGATGAAGCACTATTAATTCGAAATCACTTCAAAAAGAAGTTTACGATAGCTGGTATAGCTCGACTAGCTTTATGTTATGTGATTTGGCATTCTTGGCATGAAAGGAATCGACGTGTGTTTAATAACATTTATAAACAAAAAGCCCTCATCTTTCAAGATATCTATGAAGAGATCCGAGTTCTTAGTGCTTCTATCAGATGGAAGGAAGGGAGACATAATTTTCGTATAGATTTAGGCAACTGGTCTTAGCCTGTATTGTGATATTAGCAATGTATTCATGGTTTATAGATGATCTGGCCTAGGATTGGCTAGTTAGGGATGACGATGCTTATGTCATCTCTCTCCTCTAAGTCCAAGAATAGATCAAATCACTATAGAACCTCTGAGGTGTATTTTGTACCATATTTTTGTGTTAATGAAGTATTATTATTATTCTTATATATATCTGTGTGTGTGTGTGTAACGGCCCGCTCCCCAGTATACCCGATAAGTACGAATCCATATCAGGTGTTCCTGAAACTACGGGTGTGAAGAAGAAAGATGAGGAGAGAGAAGAGAAGTACTGCACTGAACATAAAAATTCTGCAGGCCACTACATACGTGCTGGGAAGTACTGATGATGCTCCAACTCAACACAAAAACAAGATAGAGAAATACACTGTATAAAGAGCAAATTATTCATTTTATTACATCATTACAAGGAGTACATCATACATCATCTGTACAAGGGGGTACAAAAGTGGGGGTACAACTAAAAGAGAAACCACCAACCCAAAAAATACAAAGGTGTCCACACCCAGTACAACGCACCCTCTAGTCTAACCCGGCGAAGTCCAACTGGACAAAATCGCCCGTAGGCTCTACCTCTACAGTACTGGCACCGGTCTCTATCTCCGGAACCTGCACAGTCGGCTCGGGTCCCACACCTGAAAATCACAAGATGGGACATGTCAACGCGTGACCCAGTAGGAACTCCTAACACTCTAAGATGGGACATGTCAACGCGTGACCCAGTAGGAACTCCTAACACTCTAGTAGGACCCAGTTTTAGAACCGGGACTCTAACTAGATAATTATCTACCGGTGTCACATCAACCACGGAAGTAATGCATAAATTAAAGGAACGATACATAAGTGCTGGAAATAAATAAGAACTAACAGAAGTACAATGACTGAATCAATTTAATTAAAAATTATACATCAGTTCTAATTTTTGGAAACCCAAGTAAACCGTAGGACGCTAAGGAGCCGAACTTCACCCAGTGTGGATGAAAAGTGGTACCACCACCAGCGACACGAGCACTGGAGGGGCCTCTCGTAACTCCCCCTTACGGGAGTGAGAGACATATCGGTTTATTAGTTGAAAACGGAGAAAACCTTCATTTACCAGTCAAGGTGCAACACGAGTACACCACCGGCCTCTCTAACCCTTTCAAACTCCACCTTCCTAGAGTGACACATCGGGTGAGACATAAACATCATATGTTCGCTCCTTAACTCCTATAGTTTACCCGTATTTCCCCCAAACCCACATCTAGAGCTTCACCCATTTCTGGGATGGACTGAAGACTCCAGATTCTATCTCTCTGCCTTACTTTCAGTTTATGGAATATTCATCATTTATTCATTTCAACAGTCTCATTACCATATTCATATCTTTTCATTTCTTTCATAATCTTCACCGATGTCGTGTCTCAACAACGACCATCGCATTTTCATTTCATACCAAGATTAGCACCATGCTCTATTCAATATAGTCGTTTCATGAAACATAAACTTTAACCACCAGTATAGAACAAGACATATCAACATTCAGCATTGAATTAGCTTACTCATTAACATGAAGCTTTAAATGAAATAAGCATATAATCACACGGGGTACATCATAATGGAAGCTTGATAACAGAATTTAAACATAGCTTAAAAGAACATCTTCATAACGTAATCATAGCAAGATATATGAATCTGTCTAAAACTATCACTGCAGAAAGATGGGTACTTTTAAGCCATTTACTGTCCGAATTAGTCTTCGGTCCCTCTTGAAAGTTGTAGATATGTGTGTTTTCCTTTTACTGACCAATTTTCATTAGTTCAGTCGATATACATGTTTTATGGTGAATTTTCTCCTGACAGGTATAATTTCAGCATACCGAACCAGAAACCGAGTCATGTTCAAGTCCATTTTTCTACCAAATACATGAAGATATATGAATTTTGAAAAAAAAACAAAGTTGAAGAGCGTGAAGTCAGCTTTCCAACGGCACCAAGAACATCTCATTTCATTAAATGTGCAGTAAACTGTAACCATTTCACTAAGACGTGTACAGATTAGCTAAAATCAGACCAGTTTTAAAGACTGAATTTTAAACCCAACTTCCAGTTGGAATTAGGAAAAGTTGTGAACACAAAAGCTATTAAGGACATCAAGATACACAACATAATTTTTTTACAAGCAATTTCATGGAGCCAATTAAGAGCAGTTCATCACTAAAGTTTTAGTTAATCAGTACGAATTATCCTACATCAAAAATTCCTACTAACACAGATCCTAAAACTAAATCCTAACTAGATTGTTAGAAATTCCTACCTCAAAAAGTCCTTCTCAAAGTTCCTTGACCCTTCTTCTCCTTAATGACCCTAAGCCTTTCCCTCTTCAAACTTCTTCTTCTTCCTCTAATAATTGAGTATGTCAATGGTTTTGGCTTTGGGGGGGGGGGGGGGGGGGGGGGGGGGGGGGCTTTCCCTCTTCAAACTTCTTCTTCTTCCTATAATTGAGTATGGTAATGGTTTTGGCTTCGAGGGGGGGAATATGAGAATGAAAACTTTTGTTTTTCTTTTCCTTTTTCCTTTTTGTTTTCCTTCTTTTCTTTTTCTTTTTCTTAATGGTATTGAAGGGGAGAGTGACAAGTGCCCCATTATGTGTCCAAACTATAATTAACGTGTGTGCCGACTCATGTCACATTTAGCTTAGTGGAGGGGGTAGGTGGCATGCATACATAATTATGTTTTTCTCTTTTATGAAAAAGAAAAAATGCAAATGCAAATACCATTAGTTCTACCACATACCACTCATATACAAGTATATCCTACCATATACTTCACTTATAAAATTCAAAAGATGGTTTAAAATTTATTAAAAGTAATTTTTGACTTCACAAAAATTAAAGAAAAATTAAGGGAACACCAAAATTTTTATACGTACACATACATCCTAAAAATATGTATATATACACACGTATATATGGAAACGAGATATTACATTATACCCACCTTAAAACAAAGTCCGCCCTCTGACTTTCTAGGCTAATGGTCTGACCGGAGATTGAATAGTCCAAGGGTCTTCCTACCCATGAGATACAAACAACGCTACGTCTATGTTACATATATACGTCAATACCACATACATGCACAATACTTATAGATGTATACTAGAATATAGACCAATCATACACACATACGATACACATAAACTGCTCAACCACAGTATATCTCACTGATGCCTATAACATAAAGAATTACATAGCAATGCAATACATATCAATTAAGGGACAATATTAATACTTATTCCATACTATATACGTATACATCTATTAATATTAATATTAATCCAAGATCCTAACACCATAATTAGCACTCAATATACATATAAATATACATTACTTATAATAATGTATGATCATATATCAATACATATGTCGAATGTTAAGACATCTCCATACATCCCAAATATTAGGTCATATATATATACACACACCAACATACAAATACACGCTCACTCTATATATAAAGATATATACATATATACCCATATACAATATTTACATATGTAGTTCTATATTTATCCATCTATATACCCACACAAGTATACGCACATACAAGTAGACAACTATTCATTTATACTATATGGAATATATTCAATACAGTTTACTCAACACTACATATTTACTATAGGAAAGACATACCCCAATACATTATCTATATATATACAGACACATGTATACACAAGACGTATCCATGTACATATAAATCTTATTCACACGTTACACATACATCCCTATTTTCATATCATACACATATCCTCACACAATGTATATATATATATATTAGTACACCAACATTGCAAAACTAGTCATACCCACTTATGTATATCTATATACACCATTTAGTAAGCCAATATGTATCACACACTACTTATAATCTATATCCAAATGTAGCTATACCTATATATACATATCTTACTATATCAACTCACACAGCCACATTTATAGTATGCATATACATATAATTATTCTTATGTATAGCATCATATACTCTTATTCATTCAAATATACTTCCACTAAGACTTACAAGCAAACATCTATATACCAACACATACATATCAAGAATTTATTTATACTCCAATATTTATACACACAGATACTTCATATAGATAAACATCCATTAGATACCCAAATACAATTATATCTTCTTACATTCCTTAAATATAATTTAGTATCTACACTTAAACTATACATACAATCATATAGTCTTCCATATACACTCAAATGTAAACAAGGCATATATTAGCACATATTTATATACGACACACGGTACTTCATTACACAGATAGTATGCCTTACACATAGATTTACTCATCATATACTATCTACACCTCCATCTATACAAACAACATTACTATACAAACACCTCATAGTTCGTTCATATACGAACACTTATAAGGAAACACACAAGTAGTCATACAAGTATCTTTAACGTATCTTACATACGTATATAGCTATAGATACACAACTATGGGGATACATGCCAATATACCCATAATACTTATATATCTATGCAAACACATAACCACCCACACATATATGTATATATACAAACGACTACCCATGCTTATCCTCAGGAAGCTATGTAACTCGAGTTTCCTAATACTAGGCGTTATCCAAAGGCTGATCACCTACCCACCTTAGGACACAACTACCACTATGGAGCATTACCCGCACTATCCTTACGCACGTTGCAGTGCGGAGACCTGCATGGGCCACCAAATGTAACGACCCGCTCCCCAGGATACCCGATAAGTACAAATCTGTATCCGGTGTTCCTGAAACTACGGGTGTGAATAAGAAAGACGAGGAGAGAGAAGAGAAGTACTGCATTGAACATAAAAATTCTGCAGGCCACTACACACGTGCTGGAAAGTACTGATGATGCTCCAACTCAACACAAAAACAACATAGAGAAATACACTGTATAAAGAGCAAATTATTCATTTTATTACATCATTAGAAGGAGTACATCATACATCATCTGTATAAGGGGATACAAAAGTGGGGGTATAACTAAAAGAGAACCCCCAACCCAAAAAGTACAAAAGTGTCCACACCCGATACAACGCACCCTCTAGTCTAACCTGGGGAAGTTCAACTGGACAAAATCGCCCGTAGGCTCTACCTCTACAGTACTGGCACCGGTCTCTGTCTTCGAAACTTGCACAGTCTGCTCGGGTCCCACACCAGAAAACCACAAAATGGGACTCATCAACGTGTGACCTAGTAGGAACTCCTAACACTCTAGTAGGACCCAGTTTTAGAACCAGTACTCTAAATAGACAACTATCTACCGGTGCCACTTCAACCACAGAATTAATGCATAAATTAAAGGAACGATACATAAGTGCTGGAAATAAATAAGAACTAATAGAAGTACAACTACTGAATCAATTTAATTAAAAATTATACATCAGTTCAGATTTTTGGAAACCCGAGTAAACCGTAGGATGCTAAGGAGCTGGACTTCACCCAGGGTGGGTGAAAAGTGGTACCACCACCAGCGACACGAGCATTGGAGGGGCCTCTCGTAACTCCCCCTTACGAGAGTGAGACTCATCTCGGTTTTTCAGTGAAAAACGGAGAAAACCGTCATTAACCAGTCATGGTGCAACACGAGTAAACCACCAGCCTCTCTAACCCTCTCAAACTACCCCTTCCAGGAGTGACACATCGGGTGAGAAATAAACATCATATGTCAGCTTCTTAACTCTTATAGTTTACCTGTGTTTCCCCCAAACCCACATCTAGAGCTTCACCCATTTTTGGGATGGACTGAAGACTCAAGATTCTATCTCTTTGGCTCCCTTTCAGTTTATGGAATATTCATCATTTATTCATTTCAGCGGTCTCATTACCGCATTCATATCTTTTCATTTCTTTCATAATCTTCACCGATGTCGTGTCTCAACAACGACCATCACATTTCCATTTCATACCAAGATTATCACCGTGCTCTATTCAATATAGTAATTTTATGAAACATAAACTTTAACCAGTAAAGAGCAATACATATCAACATTCAGCATTGTATTTGCTTACTCATTAACATCACATGGGGTACATCATAATGGAAGCTTGATAACAGAATTTAAACCTAACTTAAAACAACATCTTCATAACATAATCATAGCATGATACATGAATCTGTCTAAAACTGTCACTGCATAAAGATTGGTACGTTTAAGCCCTTTACAGTCCGAATTAATCTTTGGTACCTTCATGAAAGTTGTAGATATGAGTGGTTTCCTTTTATTTACCAATTTTCATAAATTCAGTCGACATACATGTTTTATAGTGAATTTTCTCCTGACATGTATAATTTCAGCATACCGAACCAGAAACTGAGTAATGTTCAACTCCATTTTTCTGCCAATTATGGGAAGTTATGTCACTTTTGAAAACATATAAAGTTGAAGAGCTTGAAGTCAGCTTTCCAACGGCACCAAGAACATCTCATTTCATTAAATGTGCAGGAAACTATAACCATTTCACTAAGATGTGTACAAATTAGCTAAAATTAGACCAGTTTAAAGACTGAATTTTTAACCCAACTTCCAGTTCGAATTAGGAAAAGTTGTGAACATGAAAGTTGTTAAGGACATCAAGATACACAACATAGTTTTTTTCCAAGCAATTTCATGGAGCCAATTAAGAGCAGTTCATTACTAAAGTTTCAGTTAATCAGTACCAATTATCATACATCAAAAATTCCTACTAACACAAATCCTAAAACTAAATCCTAACTAGATTGTTAGAAATTCCTACCTCAAAAAGTTCTTCTCAAAGTTCCTTGGCCTTCTTCTCCTTGATGACCCTAAGCTTTTCCCTCTTCAAGCTTCTTCTTCTTCCTCTAATAATTGAGTAAGTCAATGGTTTTGGCTTAAAGGGGGGGACAGAGAGAGGAGAGATGGGAGAATGAAAACTTTTGTTTTTCTTTTCCTTTTCCCTTTTTTTTCTTTCTTTCCTTTTTCTTTTTATTAATGGTAATGAATGGGAGAGTGACAAGTGTCCCATTATGTGTCCAAAATATAATTAACGTGTGTGATGACTTATGTCACGTTTAGTTTAGTGGAGGGGATATGTGGCATGCATACATAATTAGGTTTTTCTATTTTATGAAAAAGAAAAAATGCAAATACAAATACCATTAGTTCTACCACATACCACTCATATACAAGTATTTCCTACCATATACTTCACTTATAAAATTCAAAAGATGGTTAAAAATTTATTAAAAGTAATTTTTGACTTCACAAAAATTAAAGAAAAATTATGGGAATACAAAAAAATTTATACGTACACATACATCCCAAAAATTTGTACATATACACACGTATATTCGGAAACGGGATATTACATTCTACCCACCTTAAAACAAAGTCCGCCCTCGGACTTTCTAGGCTAATGGTCTGATCGGAGATTGAATAGTCCAAGGGTCTTCCTACCCATGAGATACAAACAACACTATGCATATGTTACAGATATACGCCAATACCACATACATGCACCATACTTATAGATGTATACTAGAATATAGACCAATCATACACAATACGATACACATATACTGCTCAACCACAGTATATCTCACTGAAACCTATAACATAAAGAATTACATAGCAAGGCAATAAACATCAATTAAGAGACAATATTAATATTTATTCCCTACTATATACGTATACATCTATCTTAATCCAAGGTCCTAACAACATAATCAGCACCCAATATACATATAACTATACATTACTTACAATAATGTATGATCATATATCAATACATATGTCGAATGTTAAGACATCTCCATACATCCCAAATATTAGGTCATATATAAATATAAATATATATATATATATATGAGGAAACGGGAAATAGGGTGTCACAGGAGAGAATCCTCTCCTGTGTCGGTCAAAAACTCCAAACTCCACAAATTTTGGAGTTTTTGACTGACACAGGAGAGGATTCTCTCCTGTGACACCCTATTTCCCGTTTCCTCTATATATATATATATATATATATATATATATATATATATATATATATATATATATATATATATAATAAAACATGGATGTTATCATGGGTTTTTGGATAAGAGAAATTGGATAAGAGATATTGGTTATGTGTATTGTTGTATGTGGATATGTGTATTGTTGTATAAGAGATTTTGGATATGAGATAATGGATAAGAGAATTTGGTTTTGGTTATGTGTAATTTGGAGGGTTATGTGTAATTTGGTGTGTATGTATATAGGGTATGATGAGAAATTGAGAGAGGAGATATTGACTTTTGAAAAAAAATTTAAACACTTCCCCCAAATCACATCACGTTGCCTTCTCTTCAATCTCAATTTTTTTAAAAACATTTGAATTTAAACTCATATGTTGCCTTCTTCACATCACCATTTGTGTGGGAAATTTTCTGGCGGGAAATTAGTTTTGATCAAATCAGCTCAAAATTTGTGTGGGAACTTTTTGGGCTTTTGATTTAGTTTGATCTCGCATCTACTCTCGCATCTACTCTCATTTCTCCCACTCCATCTTCTTCTACCTCCAGCTTCCTCTTCCTTCACAAACGCCAAGCAGCACACCACGAAGAGCACCCTCTTCTTCTTCCTTCACAAACGCCAAGCAGCACACCACGAAGAGCACCCTCTTCTTCTCTATCCAAGCACATCAAGCAGAGCAAGTGTCCTCTCCACCTTGAGAGCTTGAGAGCTTGCGAGCTTCATCCCTTCCTCTCCACCTCAACGCTGGGTGAGCTTCATCACTTCTCAATGACAGGACCCAAAATAATTCTCAATACTTGCTTACTTGCTTATTGAATAGATTTAATTTTGCAATATATTCAAAATTCTTTTTTCATATATTCAAAATGACAGGACCCAATATGCAATTACAGGACCCAATATATTCAAAATGAGTTTGCAAAAATTGTTTTTTTTCATATGCAATACTTGCTTACTTGCTTATTGAATAGATTTAATTTTGACATGACTCAAAATTCATATTCAATGACAGGACTCAAAATTCATTTTACATACTTGCTTATTGAATAGATTTAATTTTGAATATATACTTGATTTCAAATGAGTAAGGTCAAATTTTGAATATGCTTGACATACTTGATTTCATAAGCTTATACATGAAGATTATACATGAAGATTTCAAACTTGATTTTGAATATAGATACTTGATTTCAAATGAGCAAGTGTCCTGTGAAGATTATGAATTGTTATTGAGTGAATAAGCATATTGAGTGAATATTGCTCCTGTGAATGAAGCCCTCAAGCCCTCAATAAGCAATATCTCCTGTGAATGAAGCCCTCAATCTCCTGTGAATGAAGCCCTCAATAAGCAATGAGCAAGGATGTGATGAAGCCCTCAAGCCCTCAAAGTTCACAATACTTACTGAGTGAATATAGACACTTGCTCCTGTGAAAAAATGAGCAAGTATGCTTATTGAATTGTGGATTTGCAAATGTCATGTGGGTTTCAAATAGCAATGAGTTTGCAAATGAAAGCTTGAGTGAATAAATTGAATTTGATTTCAGTCAATACACCCAATATAAACTGAATTTGCAAATGAAAGCTTGAGTGAATAAATTAAGTTTGCAATTGACAGAATATTTCAGTCAATACACCCAATATAAACTGAATTTTATATTCAAAATGAGTTTGCAATTGCAATTGAAAGAATATTTTAAGAAATGAGTTTGCAAATGAAAGCTTGAGTATTGTTTTTTTCATATTCAAAAATAACTGAATAACTGAATTCTCTATGCAATATTCCCAAACTTTGTGTGGGAAATTTGTGTGGGAAGATTATAAACTGAATTTTATATTCAAAATGAGTGTGCAATTGCAATTGAAAGAATATTTTAAGAAATGAGTTTGAAAAAATTGTTTTTTTCATATGCAAAATTCCCTACTTTCTCAATATTACCAATTCTCTATGTTTTTTTTCATATACTGAAATTGAATATACTTGGTGAATAAATTGAATATACTGAAATTTTGAATACTTGCTCATTTTACATACTTGCTTATTAAATCATTTCAGTTTTGCCTACTTGCTCATTAATTATGCCATAAACCATATAAATATTGCATATACTGAAATTTTGAATACTTGCTTATTGAATATATTTAATTTTGAATATATACTTGATTTCAAATGAGCAAGGTCAAATTTTGAATATGCTTGACATACTTGATTTCATAAGCTTATACATGAAGATTTCAAATGAGCAAGTGGCATGTGAAGATTATGAATTGTATGCTTATTGAATTATGGATTTTGAATTTTGTCCTGTGAATTTTGTCCTGTGAATTTTCAAATGAGCAAGTGTCCTGTGAATTATGAATTGTATGCTTGACATACTTGATTTCATAAGCTTATTGAATTTTGTCATGTGCAGATTTCAAATTCCAGCATTATGTATTCTGTTGATTATACTTGAAATGATATTGGATGGGAGCTTGCTGATAAGATTTTTCATTTTGATAAGCTCTTGGTGAGCTTTGTGGGTTTGAGGGCTTCATCACATCCTTTGTGAATTGGTGAGCTTTGTGAACTTTGCCTTTTTTCATTGCTATTAACAAATTTTTGCTATGGTGATGAAGCTCTATCCAATTTGAAAGACAGGACATTTATTAATTTTTGAATGTTGGGTTTGAGTGACAGGACAAAGCTTGAGTTTGAAATTTAGGAAAGCTTGAGTTTGAATTTGAGTTTGAAATTAAGTTTGCAATTGACAGAATATTTCAGTCAATACACCCAATATAAACTGAATTTTATATTCAAAATGAGTTTGCAACTGCAATTGAAAGAATATTTTAAGCAATGAGTTTGCAAATGAAAGCTTGAGTATTGTTTTTTTCATATTCAAAAATTTATCACATTTTTGAGATATTATCCATAGTCATCCAATTCCTATGAGTTAATTCTCAAAAATACTCAATTTCATTTTTGCAGGACAATACTCAATTTTTTTGGAGATATTTTTATGATGTATGAAGATTGAATCTTGACAATTACTGATATTTTTTATTATCAGTAGCATATGTGATAACTGAGTGATTGAAGATTGAAAATTATTTTTTATGATGTATGAAGATTGAAAATTGTTTTTATACTTGGTGAAGCTTGAGTATGTTTACATTATACAGGAACATTTCACATTATATAGGAATATCCTGTAAATAGGAATTGAGTATGTTCACTTGGTGAAGATTGAAAATTGGTGAAGTAAATAGGAATATCCTGTAAATAGGAATTGAGTATGTTCACATTATATAGGAATATCCTGTAAATAGGAATTGAGTATGTTCACCAAGTGAGTTGTTCACATTACCAAGTGAATATTCTGTTTTCTATTTACATTAGCATCAGGATTGATTGAAAATTGTGTTTATACTTGGTGAACATCACCAATTCCTATGTCATCCAATAGAATTGCAGGACAATATGGTTGAGTTGGTCATAAAACTCCATCATGTTTACTGATATATATATATATATATATATATATATATATATATATATATATATATATATATTCATTATTTTAATTACATATATGGTTGAGTTGGTCATAAAACTCCATTTACATTGGAACAATGCTAATAGAATTGTTTCAAACTCCATGAATATTCATAAAACTCCATTTACATTGGAACAATGCTAAATAGAATTGCAGGACAATGCTAATATAATTGTTTCAAAAATGTGCAATCAATCAAAATTACACATTTTGAAATTCAACATTCAATGATTGAATGTGAACTTGGAGCAAATGCCCTGCAAACAATTTGCCCTGTAATCAATCATTGAATGTGAACTTGGATGTACTTTCAATGAGAATTTCAACATTCAATGAGAATCTCATTGATGTAATTTTCACAACACAGGCAATCAATATTTTCAATGAGAACTTGGATGTTAACTTGAAATTCTCATTGAATGTTGACATGGATGTAAAAAACACCAATGCACACTTTTTCAATTTCAAAAATTTTGATTGCCACCAATGCACACTGTAAATTGAGATAGGCCTGAAATTGGTGTTTTTTACATGGATGCAATTTCAAAACTTTTGATTGCCTGACAGGATTTTCATTGCACACTTTGTGTTCTTCATTTCTTTTTACAGTTTGCAAAATTTGGTTGAATGATAAAAATTGTTGTTGCTGTATTATTGGAGTGTGGAGGGTGAGTGTTATTGAAAATACATCAATCTTGCAGGACAAATTCATAATTTTTTACTCTTCATAATTTTTTGAGTAACCATTATTCCGAGTAACCAAGTCTTGGATTGTTGACATAATCTTCATATAACTCAGGCATATCATATTAAGAATTGGTGAGAATTCAAAAAAACCTGGATTGGATGAGATTCAAAAATTGAATGTGTAATTTTTGAAACATAGCAGAGCATAGAAGCAATGCTAACCTTGATATCCTCACTCAAACAAATTGATATCAAAAAAATTGGATAATAGATATCAATGCTAAACTTGGATAATATATATCAAAAAATTGATTATCCAACCTTAGATATGTTTGAGTGAGTGAATGTCCAGGTTAGCATAGAAGCAATGCTAATTTTCATACCTGGAAATTAGCATATGGCTGTTGAAAAATTTGAGTGAGTGAATGTCCAGGTTAGCATAGAAGCAATCCTCAATCAACCCTGGACATGATTGTTGACATAATTTTCATATGGCTGTTGAAAATTTTTTTGAGTGATGATGTGATCTTCATATAACCTGGACTTGATTGAGTAACCAAAATTTTTTACTCTTCATAATTTTTTGAGTAACCATTATTCTGAGTAACCAAGTCTTGGATTGTTGACATAATCTTCATATAACTCAGGATATGTTTTCAATCTTCATATATAACCTCAATCCTCATATAACCTGGACTTGATTGAGTAACCAAAGACCCATAATTTTCATATAACCTGGACTTGATTGTTGACATAATCTTCATAATATGTTTTCCATATCAAGTCTTGATTGTGTTATATGAAGATTGAGTAACCAAGACTTGGTCACTCAGACTCAATCAAGTCTTGGTTACTCAGACTCAACCAAGACACAATCAAGAATGAGTTATATGAAGATTGAGTAACCAAGACTTGGTTACTCAGAATTTTCATATAACCCAAGACCCATAATTTTCATATAACCTGGACTTGATTGTTGACATAATCTTCATAATATGTTTTCCATATCAAATATATTGTCCTGTTAATATGTGTTATCAAAAATATATCACTGTAATTTTTTAATGCTAAACTTGAATTATGAAGATTACTCAATTGAATACATTATGATTTGCCCATGAGTTCATTATGTATTGGGTAATCTTCATGTACCCAATTGAATTTTTTACTGAATGCTAAACATATCACTCCCCTAATTTAATTTTTTGCTGACTGTGTAATTTTGTATTATCATGTACCCACACTCCCCTTGCAGATCAACCTCTCAGTGAGAGCTTCATCCCTTGGTTAGAGCTTCATCACAGCTTGGTGTTTTGAGTTTGGTTTTTCAGGTATGGAGAAAAATTGATTGACTGTGTAATTTTGTATTGGGCATGTTTTTGGTTATAGATGTGTATTCAATAATGGAGAAAAATTGAATGTGTACTTTTGTATTGGACATGTTTTTGGTTATATGAGAAATTGTGTTACATTTTCAATGTGTCCTCTCCTGTATGAGGAATTGGGTTATAACCCAATTTAGAGATATTGGACATGTTTATAACCCAATATTTGAATTTTTGACTTTTGTAATTTTGTATTGGACATGTTTATAACCCAATTTAGATATGTGTATAACATTTTGGTTATAACCAAAAACATGTCCCAATTTGAAAATGTTATCCAAATTGACTGTGTACTTTTGTATTGGACATGTTTTTGGTTATACCCAACTTTTGTATTGGACAGGTCACATACAAATCTATTGATGAGGGTTGAAGAAACATACGTTGAGCAAATGTAGATATCTGTTGATGAGTGATATCTGTGATAGTTTTTTGCAAATGTGAGCTGCTTGATACTGTCCATTTAAAATGTGAGCTGTCAATTTGCAATGTGAGCTGTCAATTTGCAAATGTGAGCAGCTCACATTGACAGTATCAAGCAGCTCACATTTTTTGTCAATTTAAAATTTGCAAATGTGAGCAGCTCAATCTATTGTCAATTTTTGAACTATCACATATGGAATTTTTTTCATATACAATTCTTTTGCAGTCTATTGATGAGTGATATCTGTGATAGTTTTTTGCAAATGATATCTTGAGCAACTGTCTGCAATGTTTGATGCAAGTTTCAATTTATGTTAATGTGTCCTGTAAATTATGTTTGAAGCAATGTTTGACAAAATGTGTCATGTAAATTATGTTAAGCCCAGTAGCTATTTCAATTTACTCTTCTACCTAAATTTCAGTGTCCTGTCAATGTTGATTATGAGTTTGATATTGGAATTATCCATTAGCAATGTGAGTTTGATATTGGATTGAGGATCATAGAAGAAATGTGAGTTTGATATTTTGAGAATGGTATCAAATTTTGCATGTACTGATTGTCAAACTGATTGTCCTGAGAATGGATAGGTCCAAACTCCAATATCAAACTGATTGTCCTGTAATGAATGGATATTTCCAATGGAGTTTATCCTGGAATAAGCAAACATAATTTCCATGGATAAGCAATGTGAATGAATGGATATTTCACATTATCCATGTACTCAAAATAACTTCAAAAATTTATTGAGAATTATGTTTGGAGTTTGGAATTACCCAATCTCAAAATTTTTGAAGTTAGTTTGAGAATGCATGTACTGAGTTTATCCATGGATAAGCAATGTGAATGGATAATTTCAATATCATAAATTTTTGCAGACAAATTGTTAATAATGCTAAACTGATATCCAAATTGAATGGATAAGCAATGTGAATGGATAAAATTTCTGATTCTCAAGTCACTCAAACTGATATCCTGTTAATATTCTGAGTAATCTTCATAATGTTAATAATGCTAAACTTGATATCCTGAGTAACCAATTGTCGTGAGTAATGTTAATAATTTTTTGACCAATCTTCATAATCTTCATAAAATTTTTTGAGTAACCAATATTCTGAGTAATCTTCATAATTTTAAATTTTTTTGAGTGATATTCAGTTAACTTGATATCCTGATATCATAATGTTAATAATGTTAATATTATGAGTCACCAATTGTCCTGTTAATATGTGTTATCAAAAATATATCACTCACTCAAACATATCTAAGGTCACTCAAACTTTTTAATGAATGTGTAATTTTTGGTCAAACTGGGAAATATTGAGAACTTTCATATTCAAACTTCACAATTATGACAGGACACAATTCAATATTCATATTCAAAATATCTTCAAACTTAAAATATTCAAACTGGGATAATTGATTAGCATTCCTTTGGGTGTAATTTTCATTTGGGTGTAATTTTCAGAGTAGTTTGAATAGGAATTTTGAGAATGGATGAGCTTGAATAGGAGATAATGAATTGAATATGAGTTTGAAATTGAATAGGAAATTGAGTTTAACAGGACCTTTGTTTTGTACTCAGTGTGTAATTTGTTTTGTACTCATGTTGTCACTCAATTACTCAATTTGTTGAATAAAGTTTAGTTGAATAAAGTGTTAATGCATGTTGAATATGTCTGTTGAATTCAGTTGAATATGCCTGTTGAATATTCCAGTTGAACCAAGTTTAGATGAGCTTATTTTTTTGAACAAATATAGGGGAGGTTTATTAGTGGTTTGAATTGATACTTTATTCAAATGAATATGCCAGTTTTGCACAATTTGATATTCAATTGAAGGTTTATTAGAGGTTGGCAGCTTGCCAATTCTTGATACCCAATTTTTTGATACCCAATGAATATGCCAGTTTTGCACAATTTGGTATTAAATTGGATATGTGAGGCATACTTTATTATGCCTGTTGAATAAAGTGTTTTGGTTTCTATTTTTTTGAACAAAATAGTCAAACATTTTCATATGTGCCAGTAACAAATGTTCATATGATTCAAAATGATGTAATTTGAATTGATACTCAATTTTTTAAATGGAATATTGAAATTGACCTGAATCCAGTTCAAATGGCTCATATTGAAATTGTCCTGACGGTTATAATGTAGTTTAGTTAGAAATTTTGCTATTTGGCAGTATCCTGATACAAAATTTTGTATGCATATTTGGTTATTTAGAAATTAGTTAAATGGAATATGACAGGATGTGTTGATAGTTAACAAATATTGATTGAATTTGAATGAAGTGTAAATTTAGCATTAATATCAGGCAAAAAATGGTGCAAAAAATGCAGAAATGTTGATAGTTAGAAATTAGTTAAATGGAATGGAATTTGACTGAAATTTTGAAAAGAAATTTTGTTAAATGGAATATTTGTCAAACACATCCTGTCATACGACATGAGAAATTAGTTAAATATCCTGTTTGGAATTTGATATTTAATTTTTTAAGTTTATTGCAATAGCATCACCAGTTTAATTTTTTTAGTCTATCCTGCCAATTTCTAAATATGCATATGACATGATGGAATAACAGTTAACCCTATGCATAGCATCAATTTTTTTAGTCTAACATGCCAAATAGCATAGCAGGATCTTGCTATAGACTAAAACAAATCAAGATCCTGTCAAAACCTTCCTATGGATCATCAATGTTTGGAAGTGCTTTAGACTAAAAAAAATTGAATTGTTACAAAGCTAGGCTCATTTCAAAAATATCGGCTCATTTCAAAAATCTGGAATCTAATGAGCTGGGATAGGAGGTATATAGACAATCTGGACTGTATTTTAATACATGAACTTACAAAGGTGGGCAGATGAGGGAGAGATTGAAGATGAAGCTGCTTTGAGGTATATTGTTGGATCATCATCAAACTAAATACATGAAGTTACAAAGCTGTGCCCAGATAATGAAGTTATGATCACCAACGTTTGGAAGTTAGGATTCCAGATTGTCTACATAAAAATCTAGAATCTAAAAAATGTAGATAATGAGCCCAAATCTGGGCACTTCCAAACTTTTCAAAAAAACCTCCTATCCCTGAGCACTTTAATTTTGAAACTTCCCTCCAACAATATCATCACTTTAATTTTTTAGTCTATATGAATGCATATCCATAAGATGTGTTTGCTATTGTATCAACTTCCCTCCAACATTATCCGGCTTGGAAGTTGATATTTAATTTGCTATTAAATTGAATATGCCAGGCATACTTTATTCAAAACATGCATACTTTATTCAAATGAATATGCATGTTGAATAAAGTGTTTTGGTTTCTATTTTTTTTTTGAACAAAATAGTCAAACATTTTCATATGTGCCAGTAACAAATGTTCATATGATTCAAAATGATGTAATTTGAATTGATACTCAATTTGTTATTTTAATTGTGTATACTCAATAATGATTCAAAATAATTTCAATTAAAGATAATGTAATTTGATAGGATCACAGTCAAGATAATGATCCTGTCATTTGTGATTTCAATTCAAAATAATGTCAACTTGATAAACTTTCAATTCAAGATAATGTAATTTGAATTGTGTATACTCAATAATGAGTCAAAATCAAATCAAATGTAAACAGAATTTATTTATGTAATCTTTTGAATTAATGCAATTTGAATTGTGTATACTCAATAATGAGTATGAACTTGAGTTGATATGTTGATATTTGTTGATTGAGTATTAATAAATTCTGAAATTCCTACTAAGCTCAAATGCAATTTGTTTCTCACTACAGGGCGTTGACCGTGGACAACCCGGTCAACGTGGTCAAGGGGCCCGCTTGGGTCCCTCGGGGGCTACGAATCGGTGCGGATGGGACGAGGGGAAGCCTCGGCCCAGGTTGAGATGCTCGGCCTCGGTCGAACGAGCACGACCTCGGAGGAAGGAAGACGAGGAGTAGCCTCGGGCGTCCAGCTAGAGGCACGATCAGCGAAGGGCGAGGGGAAGCCTCGGACCCAGTTAAGGCGCTCGGCCTCGGTAGGATGTGCTCGACCTCGCCTGACGGACGGTGAGGGTAAGCCTCACTCGTCCAGTTGATTGTGAGGTTGGAGAGGGGCGAGGGGGAGCCTCGGCCCGTTGATCGGCTGTCCACCTGCGTAGACGAGAACGCTCGTCAGGGGGCCGGACCTAGGTTCCGGCCAAATCCCCTCCGATGCCTAAGTCAGATAGAGATCTGAAAGAGGAGGCCCGGCGGAGACGGTTCGACTCGTGAGGAGATCGGAACGGCGTCTCACGGCGCGAGCGGGGGAGGAAGGAGATAGGATGGGGGAGCTAGGTCGTTGATGGAGTACCTTAGGTTTTAGATACCTGAGATGCGGTCCCTTTCTTCGTCGTCTTCCTAGCCCTTTTGTAGAGCTCCCAGCGTGATTGCCTCTGGCCCACGTCCCACGCCCGCCCTCGATCGTGCCCCATCAATCCGCCCCCTCGCCGCCGCTCTCTTCGCCACGCCAGCACCTCCCCATTACCACCATTTAGTGGCCGCGCGTCTGGGGGAGCGGTTTTCGCAGGAGTGGGCGAGTGACCGGCGGGTTATCGGGGCCGGGTCGGATCGACATTCGAGAAGATCCCTTATAGGGCCTTTATTGAATGGGCTTGAGGATGCAGATGGGCTCTCGACCAGTAGTCGGGCTCCTGGGCTCGTGTCATTTGGGTCTCGGTCAAATAGGCGTAACAATTGCCCCCATCGGTCGGGTTGATCGGCCTCGGCCGGTTCGGCTCGGCCGATGTGACTTCTGCCGATTTTGACAAGCTCGCCAGTCGATGCCGACTCATTTATTAGTCGTCGTCATGAGTTGGCTCGTTCGATACTTTTTAAGGCGCGGGTTCCGAAGCGCCGTCGGCCTTCAGATGCTGCCACGTGTAGCTGCAAGCTTATCCCCACCGCTCGTGAGGTCGTCTTAAGTTGAGAAGCCGAGGGGTTCGTGAGCCGCCCTTGGTGGGGTCGATCAGCCTTGGCTTGCTCGGATCGACCGTTGTGCCTCCTGGGATTCCGAGTGGCGCTTCAATCGAGGCGTGGTCATAAATGTAGGTCATGATGAGGCAGATCGATTGGACTTCCCCTGGCGCCGATTTCGAAACGCCGCCGGTTCTTCGAGTCCTGCCACGCGTTATTGTCAGGCGCTTCGAATTCGTCCCTGCGTCTGATATATAAGATCCCCAGCTGCGTTGATCTCCTCTCCTTTCTTGCTCTTCCCATTGCTCTAGGCTTTCTATAACTCGGAGTCTCCCGTCGCCCTCGCTTCTTCGCCTCCTTCAAACTAGTTAGAATGTAATTTCCTTTCTCGCTCTTGTATTATGGCTGCTCTTAGGATAGGCGGTTCTGGCCGAGGGGCGAGGGGTTCTCCAGAGTCCAGGCGGGGCAGGCCCCGGCTAGTGGGATTAGGTTCCTCTTCCGGGAGTCGTCCCCTCCAGGATAAGGGGAAGGGGAAGCTATTCCCAGACTTCGCCTGTGATGACGTGGCGTCGGCTGCAGTGCGTCTTAACGTGCCCCCGGCCATCCTCCGTACGCCGTCGAGGACCGTTCCTTCGGCGGTCACGGAGATCCGGGAAAGGTATCTCTGCTTCCTGTACGATGTCCGAGTTCCATTCGTCGACGAGCGGATTTGCCTTCCGAGGAGCAATGAAGTCGGTGTCTACGTCGAAATGTTTCGCCTGGGTCTTCGTTTCCCGCTCAATCCCTTCCTTGTCCAGGTCATGGAGTATCTCATGGTGCCCCTTTGCCAGTTCACCCCTTGCTCGATCGCGGTACTGACGGGCTTCGTAACGCTTTGCTGCACCTGCGGTCTGGAGCCGTCGCTCCCCCTTCTCTTCCATTTTTACCAGGCCCAGACGGTCGGGCCGGGGTCATGGCTGCACCTCCGAGCCCGTTCGAGGAGGGAATGTCTGATCGGGCTACCCCGCTGGTAGGGGGATTGGAGCTCGGATTATGTCTTTGTGGTCTTTTTGGGTGATGCCCAGATTCTGACAAGCTGGGGCGCGTCCGTCCAGCCTCGCCTGCCGTTAGCCCTTTCTGACGCTGATCAGGCATCCGCCGCGCTGCTGTCGGCTCTTCCTTTGGAATCGAAGTCCATCTGGCCTTTGTTGGACGACCTACTCCTGAAGGCCGTCTTGTGGTCTCCGGGTAGGTCGCTGTTTCATCTTCGAATCGCCCTGTGACTCATCCTGATTTCGGTTTCCTTTGCAGGGATGGCAGGCCGTGAGTTCGTCCGTGATGTTGATGAGCTGATCCGTCGGGGAGCCGCTCGGAGCCGAGGCAGTACCTCCAGAAAGGCGCCTCGACGGACTGTTGAGGAGGAGGTGCGTGGAGCCGAGCCCTCCGTGGGCCAGGTAGTGGCCGCGCCTCCCGCCTCTTCTTCTGGCGATCTCCTCCCCGGTGGCGTCGTAAGGGCCGGACCCGCCCCCTCAGCCCGAGAGGAGGGGGGTAATGACAGGTCCGGGGCAGTCCCTCCTGCCCCTGGGGCGTCCCCTTCTATCCTCGAGAGTGGAGACGGGGCAAGGCGGAAGCGCTCCCCTTCGTCGCCCGTGGAGCCTCATGGAGGGAAGAAGAGGAAGGAGGACGTGGAGCCCTCCAGCCCGGCTTATTCCGTGCCCCTTGCAGCCACCACCGGGGACCTTCAGGTAGCCCTGACAACCACCCCCGTCGCCGCATCCCCGCTTCCGTCTCCAGGAATCGGAGCTCTTTTGGTGGGCCATATGGCTTCCCTCGATGTCGCCCCCGGGAGTTCGGTGTTCGTCGACCGGGCCCTGTCCCAGCAGGTGGCCGAGAGCTCTGTCTTTCCTCGGGACCGCAGCACCCTCGAAAAGATTCCCGTCGACAAGGTGTTGGATTCTTTGGTTTGGGCCCTTCAACAGGTTCGGCTATCTTGCAGTCCTTTCTTTTCCTTCACTCTCCTCTTAGCTTATGTCCCGTCTTCCAGGGTTCCACGCTCGCCGTGGAGTTGCAGCGGTGAGTCGTCCACTTGAGGAAGCTGGAGGAGTCCTCCATGAGGGCCCAAGAGCGAGTCGGGGCGGCGGAGGTAGAGATGGTGAAGGCCCAGATGGAGTCCCGGCATCTCCAGCTTCACGTGACCGAGCTGGAGGGACGAGTGGGTGATCTCCGGGGAAAGTTGGAGGACGCCCTGCAGTCGGCTGAGGAAGCGGCGGAGTCGTTCCGCCTGGAGAGGGAGGAGCTTCAGAGGGAACTGTCGGATCGGCGCCAGGTGATGCGGCTTGCCGAGGAGGTGGAGAAGGGCGTCGTCGAGACCCTGGGGAAGAGGATCTTCGAGGTTCTCAGGGAGGCCTTCGGTAAGTATGAAGACCTCATCGCCCCTCGGATCGTCGAAGTCGTCCAGTCTTCCTTCCGGGAGTGCGCGGAGCATGTTCGGCAAGCCCCTCAGCCGGTCGATCCCCCTCGCTCCGAGCAGGGCGAAGTGCCCGAGGATGTGTCCTCCCGAGCTCGGGCTCCCTAAGCCGTCCCTCCCGGCCTTATCCTCAAATTTTTAAGCATCCGCTTCGCTTTGGGCCAGTCTACTTGAAATGGATCCCTGGCCCCCGCTATCTCCTTCGGCTTCGTTATCGGCTCCGTGGCCAATAATTGCTGGTTGCATGGCCGCTGGCTTGGGCTAACTACTTTGGGTCTTTTGTCAACCAATTTTGCTCTGTCGGTGTCGGTCTAGCTTCTGTAGGTGAAGAACTCTGTCATTCGTCGTGAGTGGATTATTTGTACAGTGTTTCCTTCGCCTTGATTCCCTGTAAATATGACACGTTTTTGTACCCCGGTTAACTATTATAAACGAAATTGACTTACTCGGACTTCTCGTGTATTTTGCGTTGCTGCCTCGTTCTTGGCCTAGGATTGGATGACGTTCGCCTCTGCTGGGGGAACTGCCTCGGACTTATGAGCGCAGGAGTCGGTCTGCGAGGGCAAGGTCCCCCGACTTAGAACCGGTCGTCGTTCGCGCTGGCTGGGGGAATTGCCCCCAGACTTATGAGCGCAGGAGTTGGTCGGCGAGGGCAAAGCTCCTCGGCTTAGGACCGGTCGGCGTCCGTGCCTGCTGGGGGAACTGCCCCAGGCTTATGGGCGCAGGAGTCGGTCGGCGAGGGCAAAGCTCCTCGGCTTAGGACCGGTCGGCGTTCGCGCTGGCTGGGGGGATTGCCCCCAGACTTATGAGCGCTGGGGTCGGTCAACGAGGGCGAGGCTCCTCGGCTTAGGACCGGTCGGCATCTGTGCCTGCTGGGGGAACTACCCCCGGGCTTACGAGCGCAGGAGTCGGTCGGCGAGAGCAAAGCTCCTCGGCTTAGGACCGGTCGGCGTCCGTGCCAGCTGGGGGAACTGCCCCAGACTTATGAGCGCAGGAGTCGGTCGGCGAGGGCAAAGATCCTCGGCTTAGGACCGGTCGGCGTCCGTGCCTGCTGGGGGAACTGCCCCAAGCTTATGAGCGCTAGGGTCGGTTGGCGAGGGCAAAGCTCTTCTTCCTCTTCCAGCGAGGTGGCGGTCTCCATCCTTTTGCGCTATTGGTGACATGTCAACTCCGTTGGAGATTTAAGAAAAGACAAAAATGGAATGCATTTGTACTCTCAAGAGTCTTGTCGGACCGGTACATTTGAAGGAAAAAGGGAAAAAAGGAAATGAAGCTAGACAGAGGGATGTAAGCCTAGATAACTCCCTCTTACTAGGCGGCAACCGGGGGGAGAGACATCGCCCGCTCACTCTATGATGCGGAGGGGACCTTGGACGGTGTTGATCTTCTTCCCCTTGTCTGGCTGCGTGGACGTCCCTTCTTCGTGGGCCGGCTCGTCGGCCTGGTTCCTGGCGTGCCCCCGGCTCATCAGCTTCTCAATGTCCTTCTTCAAATGCCAGCAGTCTTCAGTGTCATGGCCATCATCCTTATGGTACTTGCAGTACTTCTCCCTGTTCTTCCCACCTCTTTTAGCCTTCGGTGGGGGGCGATCAGCTCGCTCTTCCTTCTGTACTTGGGCGAGGACGGCGTCTGGGGTGGTGTCCCTCGCACTTTCTCCCCGCTGTCGGTTCCTCGGCCTCTTCTCGGTCCGGTACCCTTCGGGGCTGCCTCGTCCGCCGTCGCCGCGCTTGGTCCCTCGAGTGGCTTTTCCTGCATCCTCGGCCAAGGCCTCCTCGGTCAGCATGAAGCGTTCGGCCCTCGCCATGATCCCGGGGAGGTCCTTCGGGGGATCGTTGTACAGGGACTTCTTGAGGCCTCTGTGGCGAAGCCCTTTCTTAAGGGCCGTCTGGACCACCAGGTCAGGAGGGCTGTTCACGTTCAGCCTTTCCGCATTGAAGCGGCGCATGAACTGTCGGAGCGGCTCGGCCGGGCCTTGCACTATGTTGAACAGGTGTTCAGCACCAGGCTTGATCTGCCTCCCTGCCATGAACTGTTTGCAGAATAACTGGGTGAGCTCCTCGAAGCTGTCGATGGAGCGGCCGGGCAGGCTGTGGTACCAGGTCCTCGCCGCTCCCCTGAGAGTAGAATAGAAGCCCCGGCAAAGTAAGTCATCGTCAGCTCCCTGGAAGGACATGTCCCCCTCGTAGTCCATCACGTGGTGTCCCGGGTCCCCTATCCCGTCGTACTTTCCCAGCACCGGGATCCTGAATCGAGAGGGGACCCGTGCGTCGGTTATTCTCCGTGATAAGGGGCACCGGTCTCCGTGGATGCCCCCGGGGATGCGGTAGTCGCCTGCCTCTGGCTCGTTCGGGGGTGGAGGAAGCACAGGCGCCAACGGGGCTGGCTCCACGGCCCTCGCCACGCTGGGGGTCGGGCTGACCCGGCGCTCCCGACTCCTCCTGCGGGAGCTCCTGCTTCGCCGCGATCGGTCTCTTGAGTGGTGTCGTTCGCTTCTCCTGTGGCGGGACGACCGTGACCGACGAGATGATGCCATCATCGATTCGCCCTCCGTCCCTTCGGTTTCTCTTCGGCCCCTTTCACGATAAGGGGAGGAGGCGCGTGACCTCGCCTGACGGGAGCCAGACAGCATGAACAGACGCTCTGTGTTCGGCTTCTGGGTCCCGTGGTCGTCGACCACGGCGGACCGCAAGTGCGGGGGACCCCCCGCCCATCGATGGCTGTCGCCCAACGTGCCTCCGTTGGGCGGCGCAGGGCCGACGAGCTGCTGTACCGTCGCGACCAACGTCTGGAGGCTCGCGTTGGTCTCCTGAGCCAGGGCGCGGAGCTGTCCCTGCGTGGCCAGTTCTGAGCCGCCGGTCTCTTCGGTTGAGAGGGCGGGATGGCCGCTGACGGGCGTGTCCTCGGGGTTGCCGTTTGATGTGCCATTCCTCTCCTCCGGGATGGGGGGCATGCGCTTCCTTCCATTGTTGGCTCGTGCCATTGTTGGTGTGGTTTGCTTCTTCGTGGGATGGTTTTCGTTCCCACAGACGGCGCCAGATGTTTCAGGTCGGCGTCCGTGCCTGCTGGGGGAACTGCCCCAAGCTTATGAGCGCTAGGGTCGGTTGGCGAGGGCAAAGCTCTTCTTCCTCTTCCAGCGAGGTGGCGGTCTCCATCCTTTTGCGCTATTGGTGACATGTCAACTCCGTTGGAGATTTAAGAAAAGACAAAAATGGAATGCATTTGTACTCTCAAGAGTCTTGTCGGACCGGTACATTTGAAGGAAAAAGGGAAAAAAGGAAATGAAGCTAGACAGAGGGATGTAAGCCTAGATAACTCCCTCTTACTAGGCGGCAACCGGGGGGAGAGACATCGCCCGCTCACTCTATGATGCGGAGGGGACCTTGGACGGTGTTGATCTTCTTCCCCTTGTCTGGCTGCGTGGACGTCCCTTCTTCGTGGGCCGGCTCGTCGGCCTGGTTCCTGGCGTGCCCCCGGCTCATCAGCTTCTCAATGTCCTTCTTCAAATGCCAGCAGTCTTCAGTGTCATGGCCATCATCCTTATGGTACTTGCAGTACTTCTCCCTGTTCTTCCCACCTCTTTTAGCCTTCGGTGGGGGGCGATCAGCTCGCTCTTCCTTCTGTACTTGGGCGAGGACGGCGTCTGGGGTGGTGTCCCTCGCACTTTCTCCCCGCTGTCGGTTCCTCGGCCTCTTCTCGGTCCGGTACCCTTCGGGGCTGCCTCGTCCGCCGTCGCCGCGCTTGGTCCCTCGAGTGGCTTTTCCTGCATCCTCGGCCAAGGCCTCCTCGGTCAGCATGAAGCGTTCGGCCCTCGCCATGATCCCGGGGAGGTCCTTCGGGGGATCGTTGTACAGGGACTTCTTGAGGCCTCTGTGGCGAAGCCCTTTCTTAAGGGCCGTCTGGACCACCAGGTCAGGAGGGCTGTTCACGTTCAGCCTTTCCGCATTGAAGCGGCGCATGAACTGTCGGAGCGGCTCGGCCGGGCCTTGCACTATGTTGAACAGGTGTTCAGCACCAGGCTTGATCTGCCTCCCTGCCATGAACTGTTTGCAGAATAACTGGGTGAGCTCCTCGAAGCTGTCGATGGAGCGGCCGGGCAGGCTGTGGTACCAGGTCCTCGCCGCTCCCCTGAGAGTAGAATAGAAGCCCCGGCAAAGTAAGTCATCGTCAGCTCCCTGGAAGGACATGTCCCCCTCGTAGTCCATCACGTGGTGTCCCGGGTCCCCTATCCCGTCGTACTTTCCCAGCACCGGGATCCTGAATCGAGAGGGGACCCGTGCGTCGGTTATTCTCCGTGATAAGGGGCACCGGTCTCCGTGGATGCCCCCGGGGATGCGGTAGTCGCCTGCCTCTGGCTCGTTCGGGGGTGGAGGAAGCACAGGCGCCAACGGGGCTGGCTCCACGGCCCTCGCCACGCTGGGGGTCGGGCTGACCCGGCGCTCCCGACTCCTCCTGCGGGAGCTCCTGCTTCGCCGCGATCGGTCTCTTGAGTGGTGTCGTTCGCTTCTCCTGTGGCGGGACGACCGTGACCGACGAGATGATGCCATCATCGATTCGCCCTCCGTCCCTTCGGTTTCTCTTCGGCCCCTTTCACGATAAGGGGAGGAGGCGCGTGACCTCGCCTGACGGGAGCCAGACAGCGTGAACAGACGCTCTGTGTTCGGCTTCTGGGTCCCGTGGTCGTCGACCACGGCGGACCGCAAGTGCGGGGGACCCCCCGCCCATCGATGGCTGTCGCCCAACGTGCCTCCGTTGGGCGGCGCAGGGCCGACGAGCTGCTGTACCGTCGCGACCAACGTCTGGAGGCTCGCGTTGGTCTCCTGAGCCAGGGCGCGGAGCTGTCCCTGCGTGGCCAGTTCTGAGCCGCCGGTCTCTTCGGTTGAGAGGGCGGGATGGCCGCTGACGGGCGTGTCCTCGGGGTTGCCGTTTGATGTGCCATTCCTCTCCTCCGGGATGGGGGGCATGCGCTTCCTTCCATTGTTGGCTCGTGCCATTGTTGGTGTGGTTTGCTTCTTCGTGGGACGGTTTTCGTTCCCACAGACGGCGCCAGATGTTTCAGAGTGTTTTCTCACTACAGGGCGTTGACCGTGGACAACCCGGTCAACGTGGTCAAGGGGCCCGCTTGGGTCCCTTGGGGGCTACGAATCGGTGCGGATGGGATGAGGGGAAGCCTCGGCCCAGGTTGAGATGCTCGGCCTCGGTCGAACGAGCACGGCCTCGGAGGAAGGAAGACGAGGAGTAGCCTCGGGCGTCCAGCTAGAGGCACGGTCGGCGAAGGGCGAGGGGAAGCCTCGGACCCAGTTAAGGCGCTCGGCCTCGGTAGGATGTGCTCGACCTCGCCTGACGGACGGTGAGGGTAAGCCTCACTCGTCCAGTTGATTGTGAGGTTGGAGAGGGGCGAGGGGGAGCCTCGGCCCGTTGATCGGCTGTCCACCTGCGTAGACGAGAACGCTCGTCAGGGGGCCGGACCTAGGTTCCGGCCAAATCCCCTCCGATGCCTAAGTCAGATAGAGATCTGAAAGAGGAGGCCCGGCGGAGACGGTTCGACTCGTGAGGAGATCGGAACGGCGTCTCACGGCGCGAGCGGGGGAGGAAGGAGATAGGATGGGGGAGCTAGGTCGTTGATGGAGTACCTTAGGTTTTAGATACCTGAGATGCGGTCCCTTTCTTCTTCGTCTTCCTAGCCCTTTTGTAGAGCTCCCAGCGTGATTGCCTCTGGCCCACGTCCCACGCCCGCCCTCGATCGTGCCCCATCAATCCGCCCCCTCGCCGCCGCTCTCTTCGCCACGCCAGCACCTCCCCATTACCGCCATTTAGTGGCCGCGCGTCTGGGGGAGTGATCACTCCTTATTTTACACCCTTTTTCCGCATGTTTGCATGCCATTTGGATCGCCCAAATCATGTTTTTCACGATATATCGACGATATTGCGATGCTTTTCACGATTTGTTGTTTTTGTCGCATTTCAGGTGATTTGGCGCGATTTGGAGTGATCATGAGATGCGCTCACGATAGACGGCCACCGACGACCTCCCCGAGGGGTATTTTGCTGTTGGAGAGGAGCGGAAGAAGAATGGACGTCGCAGGAGCGACGAGGAGGCCAAAATAAGCAGAATGGGCATTTTTTGTGTCCCACTCGGCCGAGTGGAGGAGCCACTCGGCCGACCAGCGAGACACCGCTCGGCCGACCCGTTCAGACACGATTTCCATGTGTACTCGGCCGAGCGACAGAGACCACATCGGCCGAGTGACGATACCACGTCCGCCCGAGTGGCGCCCAGACAAAGCCCCTCCAGAATATCGAAGTTACTGGTTTTCGGCCATCTGAGCTTCAGAAGACCCACTCGGCCGAGTGGTAAATCCCGTCCGCCCGAGTGAAGTGAAGCCATCGACCGAGTGACGACAACTCACTCGGCCGAGCCGCCCCCGAACTGAAGACCCCTGAAGCCCACGACTTACTGGAAATTGACAGGGTTTTCACTCGGCCGAGCGACTTTTGTCACTCGGCCGAGTGCGATGCGCTGCCTGTAGCGAATTTGCGGAAAACAGGCTGTGCAGGGGCGTTTTGGTCAGGATTTTTAGACGATTTTTGGGGCTATTTAAGCTCTGTTTTTACCCTAGTTTTAGGAGCCATCTCTCAGATTTTTTGCAGCTTTTTGAGTCTACTTTTTAGCTTTATTAATTGTGATTGGAGAAGAGAAAAACTTGGATTTTTGTTGGATTAATTGAAGATCTACATTGGTTTGCATTTCTCTTCCCCAAAAACTCTATTTTTATTGTTTATATCATTGTTGTGATGAATTCCATTGCCTATTTCATTGATTATTTTCGTGCTATTGCTATGATTTGTGAGTAGTCTCCACGTCTCGGGGCGTGGGGATGAACCCTACAAGCCCTATTTCCTATTTGTGTTGAATTGGTAGAAATTGAGCTAGGATTGTTATTAGGGATTAGATTGGGATCGAATTACTACGGATGGCTAGGTATTCATATCAATTGGGATTTGTAAGAGATTGGATCCCAATTTGATAGGAAGCCCTAGAAATCCGAATTGGGTTGGAGTCGGATTTTCGAAATATCGGTTTGCAAGAGATTGGACCGATACTAGGACCTCCGGTTGCAATTCCGTGCCGATACCCGTTTGCAAGAGATTGGATGGGTAGGAACTATCCTAATTTAGATTGTGGACCGAGTTTGCAAGAGATTGGGCTCGGTGCGCAATTGGACGATGATGTTGATCCTAATGCTAGCTTCCCTAGGCTAGGGTTTGCAAGAGATTGGACCCAAACCTAGGATAGCTATGGACCGGCAACAGCGCGAGAGCGTGAGCTTGGTTCCACATTTAGTTGCAACTAGTTCATCCAAATTCTCATTCTAGCGATTTCGATACCGGCACACCACATTTATGAAATACGGTGAGTAGTGGGGATTCCCCTTTCCCTAGACGTTCTTTATTTGATTTGATATTTCGCAAATTTGTCTGACGATTGTGACAGGATCGCCCAAGGCAATTATCTCTGTTCCTAAATAGCCAGGTTGATCAGGAGCAAGCACGGTCTTTCATCCTCCCTGTGTTCGATACCCGCTCGCCACCATACCGTGCGCTTGCGGTAAAACTACAACCGTCGCCTCGGGACGTGTATCCGGGGTGCGATCAAGTTTTTGGCGCCGTTGCCGGGGAGGGCATTTTGACGGTACTCGGCACCGACCACCCGGTTATTTCTTCTTACTTTCTTCCTTTACTTCCCTCTCTATCTTATCCTAACTTCATTCGTAGCCCTATTTGCATATTCTCCCCGTATTTTGCATAAGATCTTAACAGGGAGAATGGGGGATGCAACGCCAACGATAGAACTCAGTCGAGAAGACTATGACTCCTTCACAGACCTCCTTAAAGAGCTTGTCGACGAGGTCCACACTACCGGAGCATTTGCTATCAATATCAAGGACCCCGACGAACAACTATTTGCTAGCTTTGTGATGGACCAAATCTCCCCGGAAGGGACTATCGGAGGCAATGTCAGAGTTGACGTGGTCGACGACAAATTGTATTTCGAAGACAGTAGAGCAAATGTCGAAGAGCACTATGCTCCCGAAGAACCCTTCGAGCAAACCGACATTCCGGGTGTCACACTTTATGACGCTCACTCTTGTTTTTACGAATCGTCTGATGTGTTTCTTGATTCCAGGTACGAACTGGAGCAGAGTGAAGGTTTTGGCGATGCTAGCACTGAATCAGAGGGCGCCTACTTCGATGCCTCATCCTCACTAAGTAGCGAGTCCGACTCGTCACAAGAAAGCATGCCACCTGAACATGAGCTAAACCCGGATGACGAGGAAGAAGCCGAATTCATGCGAGCTGATAAAGTGGAAGGAGCAGCGCCACCTCAGGTAGAGCTTAAACAATTACCGCCGAATCTAAGGTATGCCTTTTTGGGTAATAAATTGACTTTTCCGGTGATAGTCAATTCCCACCTCACACAAGATCAACTTGAAAAACTCCTAGACGTCCTTAGGAGCCACAAAGATGTCTTGGGATACACTATTTCCGATCTAAAAGGAATAAGCCCTAGGCTTTGCACGCATCGGATCCATCTGGAGGATACCGAAGCCACCTCCATAGAGCCTCAAAGGCGGTTGAACCCGAACATGAAGGAGGTGGTTAAAAAGGAAATCCTAAAATTGCTTGAAGCCGGTATAATTTATCCTATCTCTGACAGTAGATGGGTTAGCCCCGTCCACGTCGTCCCCAAGAAAGGAGGGATGACTGTCATAAAAAATGACAAAGGTGAGCCAATATCCACGCGCACTGTCACGGGATGGCGAATGTGCATTGACTATAGGAGACTCAATAAAGCCACCCGAAAGGACCATTACCCATTGCCATTCATCGATCAAATGCTTGAACGCCTCGCGAACCATAAATACTTTTGCTATCTAGACGGGTATTCGGGTTTCTTCCAAATCCCTTTGCACGAAGATGACCAAGAAAAGACAACTTTCACTTGTCCCTATGGCACCTACGCATACCGTAGGATGCCGTTCGGCCTTTGTAATGCTCCCGCCACTTTTCAAAGATGTATGACATCCATATTTTCCGATTATATTGAAAATATTATGGAAGTTTTTATGGATGATTTCTCGGTTTACGGAAGTGAGTTTGACTCTTGCTTGGAAAATCTCACTAAAGTCCTAAAAAGGTGCCAACAAAACAATCTCACTCTCAATTGGGAGAAGTGTCACTTCATGGTCACGGAAGGTATAGTTCTCGGGCATCTTGTTTCCTCAAGAGGAATCGAGGTAGATAAAGCTAAAATTGAGGTAATCGAAAAACTTCCTCCTCCTATTAATGTCAAGGGCATTAGAGGCTTCCTTGGTCACGCGGGGTTTTACCGCCGCTTCATTAAGGATTTCGCCTCGATTGCCCGACCACTTACTTCCTTACTCGCTAAAGATGTTCCTTTTGACTTTTCAGGAGAATGCTTGCAAGCTTTCAACACCTTGAAGGAAGCGCTAGTTTCAGCGCCCATCATTCAACCGCCGGATTGGAGCCTCCCTTTTGAGCTAATGTGCGACCTTTTGAGCTAATGTGCGATGCTAGCGACCAAGCCATTGGAGCGGTATTGGGACAAAGGAAAGATAGGAAGCTTCATGCGATATACTACGCAAGCAAGACATTGGACGACGCGCAGAAAAACTACACAACTACCGAAAAGGAGCTTCTAGCGGTCGTCTATTCCATAGAGAAGTTTCGCTCCTACCTCCTCGGTTCCAAGGTGATTGTCCACACCGACCATGCGGCATTGAAGTATCTTTTAAACAAGAAGGAGGCCAAACCCCGGTTGATTAGGTGGATACTCTTGTTGCAAGAATTCGACCTAGAGATCAGAGATAAGAAGGGTACAGACAATGTCGTGGCGGATCATTTATCTAGGCTCATTCGCGACAAGGAGGATGAGAGCTTACCTATTGACGACACATTTGTTGATGAGAGGCTATATGCGGTAAGGACTGAGGAAGTACCTTGGTATGCGGACTTCGTCAACTACTTGGCGTGCGGAATCAAACCGCATGGGATGTCCACGCAACAAAAGAGGAGATTTATGCATGAGGTCCGTAGCTATTTTTGGGAAGATCCTTACCTTTTCAAGATATGCAAAGATAGTGTCATTCGTAGGTGTGTTTCTAAAGAGGAGGCAACGTCTATCATTTTGCATTGCCACGGTCTACCATGCGGGGGACATCATGCCGCCTCTAAAACAACCGCTAAGATCTTGCAGAGCGGATTCTTCTGGCCCACAATGTTTAAAGACACCCACGCTTTTGTGAAGGGTTGCGATAGATGTCAACGGACCGGGAATATCTCCAAGCGCAATGAGATGCCGATGAGACCCATCCAGGAGATTGAGCTTTTTGATTGTTGGGGAGTAGACTTCATGGGGCCTTTTCCGTCGAGCAATGGCAACAAGTACATCCTATTGGCCGTTGACTATGTCTCCAAATGGGTGGAAGCTATTGCCACCCCTACTAATGATGCAAGGGTCGTCTCCAAATTCTTCAAGCAAAATATCTTTCCGCGCTTTGGAGTGCCGCGTACCTTAATAAGCGACGGGGGAAGCCACTTCATAGAGAACAAGTTTGAAGCCATGCTAAAGAAGTACGGGGTAAATCATAGAGTTGGAATGGCTTATCACCCCCAGACAAGCGGCCAAGTAGAAGTCTCAAATATAGAAATCAAGCAAATTCTCGAGAAAACCGTGGATCGGTCTAGAAAGGATTGGTCAATGAAGTTAAACGATGCTCTATGGGCCTATCGCACGGCCTTTCGCACCCCCATCGGTACCACACCGTTCCGCCTAGTTTATGGGAAGGCTTGCCACTTGCCGGTAGAGTTGGAACACCGCGCATATTGGGCCATCAAGACCTTTAACTACGATTATAAGAGTGCGACGGTGAGGCGACTCTTGGACATCAACGAACTTGATGAAATAAGGAGAGACGCTTATGAGAGCTCGAGAATTTACAAGGAAAGGACCAAGATTTTCCACGATGCCCGCATAACTGTCACGGACTTCAAGGTGGGAGACAAGGTCTTGCTCTACAATTCCCGACTCCGACTATTTCCCGGTAAGTTGAGGTCACGTTGGTCGGGACCTTTCACCATCAAGCACATACAACCGGGAGGAGCTTTCGAGTTGGAAAGCAAGGATGGTGCCACATTCAAAGTAAATGGTCAAAGGCTCAAGCACTATTTCGAGGGGATCCCGACGGGCGAAACCAATAGAGTATATCTGCTTAAAGAGCGGTCGGATGATCTCTCGGACCTCCTTGATGAGGTGATAGAGGAAGCGATTCCTCACTCAATTGGTGCCCTTTTTGATGAAGAATTTGATGAAGGCCCGGATTTAGGCCAAGATGAAAAGATTGAAGACGATTCCCCCGACTTCTCCGCTGTTGAAGATGAAGGCGACGCTGATGTCGCAAGGATTCGGGAGCTCTGCAAGCTCTCGAAATTAAAGTCTCCAAAGAAAGCTCCGCCGGCACGGAAATCGGCATCGCCGGTTAAGCCGTTGACCGGGGCAAATGCTAGCTTGGGGGAGCCTCCCCCCAACACTATTCGAGATAGGAGACCACCGCGGGAGAACGCTACGCCGCCACGTCCGAATCCAAGCGCGCTCCCCGGGAAGTTTGACGGGTGCATCTCATATGCACCAAACATCCCGCATTGATTGAAAACTATAGGGGGTCGAGCTCACGACCTAAAACGAGCGCTTTTCGAGAGGCAACCCGACGGTTTTTACTTTATTTTTACTTTTTCTTTATTTTCGTTTTAGAAATTTTTAGTATTTTGAGTCATCCGACCAAAAATTTTGTGATAACGGGTCCTATTTTTCTTGACCGGAGAGAAGATAGGGAGATCATCATGAGGAGGATGAACGAGACGACGAGGAGCGCCCCAAGAAGGCGCTCGACGCTCAGGAGGAGGAGGAAATCGACTGGAGAAAGAAAGACGGAGTTTAGAGCCAAAACGAAGATAAACAGCAGAAATTAAGGCTCACTCGGCCGAGTATACTAGTCACTCGGCCGAGTCCAGAAGTTCGTTCGGCCGAGCCGCTCACGAACGAGGGAAGTCTGCTGTACCCAACTCTCTGTCTATTTTCCTCATTTCATTATAACTGTTACTCGGCCGAGTATATATATTCACTCGGCCGAGTAAAACGGATACCCTCCTAGGGCGAGTCATGCCGAGTAGCTTGAGTCACTCGGCCGAATGGACTTACTCCACTCGGCCGAGGCTGGCAAAGCCACTCGGCCGAAGCGATATCGGGGAGAAATTTTTATTTGCCTCGCTCGGCCGAGTGACTATGTCACTCGGCCGAGTCGTAACTTTCTATTATATAAGTGACGAAGGGGCGCGGATTTCGAAATCTAAAATTCCCAAATCCGCCCGCGCCCCCTCGCCTACCCTCGCCCGATTTCCCTTCGCCCAACCCCCACTCGCCCGACCACGCCCGCGCGCGCCGCCGCTCGGCCAGCCACCGCCGGCCGACCGACGCCGCGCCCCGCCCGAGTCGCCGCCGGCGGCCTCGTCTCCGATCGCCTCCGGTATAGCTCGATTTGCCCGTTTTCTTCTCTTTTTGCGTAGTTTTTGAGGATTCATGTATTAATCGAACCCCTAACCCGAATCAATTCCCATATCTATCTGTTATACCCCTATTGCTCCATACATTTTGATTATTACTCGCTGATATCGCTTTTCCATGCGCAGGTTACTTTTTGGAGCTTAGGGGAGGCCAGGGGAGCTCCTACGGGCTGTTTCGGACTTCGTGGAGGCGCGGACTTCGCACGCTTCCACCGCTTAGCACTCGCGGCGTGTTTTGGTACACTCTTTCCACTCTTTTTGCACACGCCGCACTCTTTCACTTTTCGGCGCGCTCTGGGCCGATATGCCGCCCCGGACACGGCCTCGGACGAGGAGACCTTCCGCTAAGCGGAAGAGGTCGGATGACGCCGGCCCCGCCCACGAGGCGGAAGAGTCTCCTCCTCCTTCCCCCCCACACGCCGTCCACCCAGCACAGCCTGCAGGCCCCGCACACCCCGCACAGCCTGCAGTGCACCCACAGCCCGCACAGCCTCTCCCCGCCGATCCACAGCCACCACCACCGGCTCCACTGGTCGGGCCGCTCGGGATTACGTTCCGAGACGACGCACACCGCGCCGTCTTCGAGCGTATCTCCCAGCGCTCGATCGTACCCTCCAGGTTCGCACACCTCGCTGACCTAGGACGCCTGGGGGTACTTGAGGGGATGCTCACGTTGTACGACAACGTGGGCTGGCGAGATTTTTTCCAGGTGTCGGCGGATACTTTTACCCGTCCGACACTTGAGGTTTTGAGTTCGATCGCCCGGACCGATGAGGGATGCTCATTCCGGTTCATGGATCGAGAGTGCCAGGTCACTCTCGATATGATGAGAGCATTCTTCTCATGGCCCGCAGTCCCCGGAGCCGATCGCGGATACGGCCCTACCCACATCCCCCCACCTTCTTTCGACGACGGCGCCTTCTGGGCCCGGATTACAGGCCACCACGCCGCCTTTGACCCTAGTAGGGCCAAGGCCTCGGCCATTGTCCACCCATGCCTACGTATTGCCCAGCGCCTTATGGCGACCACCTTTCTGGCCAGATATGAGCCGGGCACGATGTCTACGCCAGAGCTCTACATGCTCTATGCGATGACACGTCCCAGAGCTCTATCTAGGGATGGACACGAGCTTGTCCCCGCCGTCGTGATCGACATTGCGGCTTGGTTTCTAGACCGTATCATTGTGTCGGTGGGCGCTCGCTCACCGATATGCTGCGGCGGTCTGATCACCTTGCTTACCATGATGACCGGCGAGGACCTACCCGACGACCTGCGACGCGTTCCGGGCCCCACTTCCTTGTCGATAGACGTTATGGCCCGGATGAAGATGCTGCGTCCGCATGGCGAGCGTCACTGGGTCTGGTTGCACGGCCCCTATGGGGCCGATTACATGATTCTTCCGAGCCCTGCTCGGACTCTGATTGCACCAGCCCACGTTGACTGGATTCCGGCGATGGATGTCCTCATCCCCGCCGCCTACGTGCTCGAGGCCGAGGAGGCCGAGCAGGCCCCTGCTGCACACCCTGCCGAGCCCGCTGCCGACCCCGTCGACCCTATGGCCCCTCAGCCTGTTTCTGACGTTTCCGCTGCTCTTGACACTTCTGTCCCCACCTCTGCCAGTGTCGAGAGTACTCTTACTGAGCCCACTTCCACCACTGTCACCACTTCCGAGGCTGTCCCCACCACTCCTGCTGCCACCTCCGGCCCTCTGTCCGTCGAGCCTCTTTGCTCCGCACTCCCCGAGCGCCCGCAGACCTTTGTTGAGAGTGGGGAGCCCTCGTTCGCCGCGGTCGTGGAGACCATGGCTAGCATGATCTCCGCTGGGATTGCGCCTTTTGGTACACACACTTCCACCCCAGCGGTTGAGTCCTCTGTCTCCACAGCTGCCGTATTCTCCGAGAGCGTCGTGGCGTCTGTCCACACTTCTGGGCCACTGACCTCTCTTGCCACCTCGTTGCCACCTTTGCACGCTTCTTTTGCTGCCGCTGCCTCCACTTCTCACCAGCCGGCGTCCCGGCCTCACACTGAGGCCAGGCCCACATTTGCTGGCGCGGGACCTTTTGTCCCCTTCCCTGCTGAGCCCGTTACATACTCCACTCGCGTATGCCAGCCTCGCCCTGCGCAGCCTAGACCGGTGCGTCCCTCTGCACCACCCCCGCCCGACACTGTACTGCAGAGCATACATGCTCTTGAGTTGGCGGTGAGTGGTCTTAGAGGAGACCTTAGGACCCTGTCCTCCACCGTCTCTGCGATGGCTGGACGCTTTGACCTGATCCCTCAGATCCACTACTGCCTGACACAGATCTTAGAGCGTCTTCCGCGCGTACCCCCGCCCACCCAGCAGGTTCCCACACACACTTCCACACACACTAGACCTGCTTCCACTTCCACGCCCGCCCCAGCTCAGCAGCCTACACCACCACCACCACCCCCTCCGCCTCAGGACGGAGACGGCGCGGCACCGCCTTCTTAGGCACTCTTGATGCCTTTATCCATTCCTGCCGTTGTGCTGCCCGTCTCTGCTAGGTCCTGTTGCACTTTTGTCCACCCCCCCTCCTCTCACTTATTTTGGGATTATATTTTTGATCATATCTTTTTGTGCATATCATATCATATCTACTTGGGATTCTCATTTTGATCACATTTATATATATCTTTTTGTGAGAGAGGGAGCGTTTTTGGTGCCGTATTTATTTTCATATCACTCCTGTTTGTGCATGCATCATTTCCGCATCATATTTTCATTTCTTTCTTTTTTTTCCTTTCATTATCTTTTTTTTCCCATCATGCATGCATCCTCACTTGCCCCTCACATTACTTGTCTCTCTGTGTGCCACACTTTGCACATTGAGGACACTGTGCCGTTTAGCTTGGGGGAGTGAGCTCTCACGTTCTTTTTCGATTTGCCACCTTTATTTTCAGTTTTTCACACCGCTTTTCACTTTTGCACTCATTTTTCGTTATTTTCCTTTTGTTTTGCCATGCATCACGTTTTCCTTACTTCCCTGTGTGCCGCATTGCATAGTTCTATTTTCCTTTTATCTTTACTTCTTTCTTTTTCATCTCAAGCTAGAGATGAATTTTCTGTGATGATGTCTACGTGGAGTTAGCTTATTCTATATGCATGACTATATTTGTCGTGTCTTAGATTTCATTTCTGATATCATATGCTATGACTTGCTTTGCATTTAGGAGTAGTAACCCACACTTTTTCCTCATGAAAATGGATGAAATTTTATTATTAGCTGAGCCTGAATATTCATATGTATGCTATCACAGAGAACACACCAAGATTCACGCATTGAATGCCTATGTCTGGAGTACTGATTTCTTTTCCTTTATCACTTCTATATGCATGAATTGTACACTTCACTTTCGGATGATTGAATGATGATTAGCTATGATATATCTGGATTAGTTAGCTTTTTTGTGATCGCAACTGAGTAGATTAGATTACCCTGCTGAAGTTGTCGTGCATGCCTTATAGAGTGAGCCGAGAGTTATATTTATTTCTTTCTCCACAAATCTTGAACATCATTTCTCTACTTTTAAAAATCATTGGTGAATCTCCCCTTAGTGATTCTATTTTATGGCATTTCACCCGCTATTAATTCCTAGCTCCAAACCTCTTATTCCAATATATATATATATATATATATATATATATATATATATATAATAAAAGAGAGAAGAACATTCTTGTATATCATTATCTCTCTTTGAGTTGGGATCATTGTATATATAAAAAAAGAGAAAAGAGGAAAAATCCTCAATAAAAGATCTCATCTCGCTTACTTTCTTTCTTCTTTCTCTTCTTTGCCTTTGGAGCTATATAAAAATGGGGATGTAAATATTTTTGTGCCACCACGCTTATAGATAAGCTTGGGGGAGGGGATCCATTGATGTGTGAGAGAGTGACTACTTGACATCGCACGACAACCTAGGCTAAGTAATATTCTATACTCGGTGAGATTGTTTCTAGCTTTACGAAATCCAGAAATCTAAGCCTAACATTCATTTCATGAAATCCATACTTTTCTATTCTCTCTATTCTATGATGTGATACTCTTATACTCCAGATAGAAAGCGTTTAATTGAAAAGTGTGTGATCTGAGATTTGTATACCGCTTTAGATGATTCAGGCGATGTTAATTTTAAAATTATTCCGTTTTTCATGATTATACCGTTGTTCGTGGGTTTTCTATTTCCTACTTGCACTATTCTACTATGATATCAAAATGAGATTCTTTGACATGTATCTCTCATTCGGTGCATGCTATAAGAGTAAGTGAAACCCACGTCCTGAGAAAATGATCTAGCATCCTTCCTCTTCGCTTCTTCCTTTCTTTCTTTCTTTATTTTCGTTTGGTTTTCATTCTTCTTCGTTTTTCATTTTTTTTCGTTTTTCGCCGTTTTTGTTTTCCGAATCCACCGGGTTCGCTTTTTTACTTATCTTCCTCGAGGACGAGTAAGAGGCAAGCTTGGGGGATTTTGATCACTCCTTATTTTACACCCTTTTTCCGCATGTTTGCATGCCATTTGGATCGCCCAAATCATGTTTTTCACGATATATCGACGATATTGCGATGCTTTTCACGATTTGTTGTTTTTGACGCATTTCAAGTGATTTGGCGCGATTTGGAGTGATCATGAGATGCGCTCACGATAGACGGCCACCGACGACCTCCCCGAGGGGTATTTTGCTGTTGGAGAGGAGCGGAAGAAGAATGGACGTCGCAGGAGCGACGAGGAGGCCAAAATAAGCAGAATGGGCATTTTTTGTGTCCCACTCGGCCGAGTGGAGGAGCCACTTGGCCGACCAGCGAGACACCGCTCGGCCGACCCGTTCAGACACGATTTCTATGTGTACTCGGCCGAGCGACAGAGACCACATCGGCCGAGTGACGATACCACGTCCGCCCGAGTGGCGCCCAGACGAAGCCCCTCCAGAATATCGAAGTTACTGTTTTTCGGCCATCTGAGCTTCAGAAGACCCACTCGGCCGAGTGGTAAATCCCGTCCGCCCGAGTGAAGTGAAGCCATCGGCCGAGTGACGACAACTCACTCGGCCGAGCCGCCCCCAAACTGAAGACCCCTGAAGCCCACGACTTACTGGAAATTGACAGGGTTTTCACTCGGCCGAGCGACTTTTGTCACTCGGCCGAGTGCGATGCGCTGCCTGTAGCGAAATTTGCGGAAAACAGGCTGTGCAGGGGCGTTTTGGTCAGGATTTTTAGACGATTTTTGGGGCTATTTAAGCTCTGTTTTTACCCTAGTTTTAGGAGCCATCTCTCAGATTTTTTGCAGCTTTTTGAGTCTACTTTTTAGCTTTATTAATTGTGATTGGAGAAGAGAAAAACTTGGATTTTTGTTGGATTAATTGAAGATCTACATTGGTTTGCATTTCTCTTCCCCAAAAACTCTATTTTTATTGTTTATATCATTGTTGTGATGAATTCCATTGCCTATTTCATTGATTATTTTCGTGCTATTGCTATGATTTGTGAGTAGTCTCCACGTCTCGGGGCGTGGGGATGAGGGGGGGGGGGGGGGGGGGGGGGGGGGGGGGGGGGGGGGGGGGGGGGGGGGGGTGGGGGGGGGGGGGGGGGGGGGGGGGGGGGGGGGGGGGGGGGGGGGGGGGGGGGGGGGGGGGGGTGGGGGGGGGGGGGGGGGGGGGGGGGGGGGGGGGGGGGGGGGGGGGGGGGGGGGGGGGGGGGGGGGGGGGGGGGGGGGGGGGGGGGGGTGGGGGGGGGGGGGGGGGGGTGGGGGGGGGGGGGGGGGGGGGGGGGGGGGGGGGGGGGGGGGGGGGGGGGGGGGGGGGGGGGGGGGGGGGGGGGGGGTGTGGGGGGGGGGGGGGGGGGGGGGGGGGGGGGGGGGGGGGGGGGGGGGGGGGGGGGGGGGGGGGGGGGGGGGGGGGGGGGGGGGGGGTGGGGGGGGGGGGGGGGGGGGGAAGGGGGGGTGGGGGGGGGGGGGGGGGGGGGGGGGGGGGGGGGGTGGGGGGGGGGGGGGGGGGGGGGGGGGGGGGGGGGGGGGGGGGGGGGGGGGGGGGGGGGGGGGGGGGGGGGGGGGGGGGGTGGGGGGGGGGGGGGGGGGGGGGGGGGGTGGGGGGGGGGGGGGGGGGGGGGGGGGGGGGGGGGGGGGGGGGGGTGGGTGGGGGGGTGGGGGGGGGGGGGGGGGGGGGGGGGGGGGGGGGGTGGGTACAAGCCCTATTTCCTATTTGTGTTGAATTGGTAGAAATTGAGCTAGGATTGTTATTAGGGATTAGATTGGGATCGAATTACTACGGATGGCTAGGTATTCATATCAATTGGGATTTGCAAGAGATTGGATCCCAATTTGATAGGAAGCCCTAGAAATCCGAATTGGGTTGGAGTCGGATTTTCGAAATATCGGTTTGCAAGAGATTGGACCGATACTAGGACCTCCGGTTGCAATTCCGTGCCGATACCCGTTTGCAAGAGATTGGACGAGTAGGAACTATCCTAATTTAGATTGTGGACCGAGTTTGCAAGAGATTGGGCTCGGTGCGCAATTGGACGATGATGTTGATCCTAATGCTAGCTTCCCTAGGCTAGGGTTTGCAAGAGATTGGACCCAAACCTAGGATAGCTATAGACCGGCAACAGCGCGAGAGCGTGAGCTTGGTTCCACATTTAGTTGCAACTAGTTCATCCAAATTCTCATTCTAGCGATTTCGATACCGGCACACCACATTTATGAAATACGGTGAGTAGTGGGGATTCCCCTTTCCCTAGACGTTCTTTATTTGATTTGATATTTCGCAAATTTGTCTGACGATTGTGACAGGATCGTCCAAGGCAATTATCTCTGTTCCTAAATAGCCAGGTTGATCAGGAGCAAGCACGGTCTTTCGTCCTCCCTGTGTTCGATACCCGCTCGCCACCATACCGTGCGCTTGCGGTAAAACTACAACCGTCGCCTCGGGACGTGTATCCGGGGTGCGATCAGGGAGCGGTTTTCGCAGGAGTGGGCGAGTGACCGGCGGGTTATCGGGGCCGGGTCGGATCGACATTCGAGAAGATCCCTTATAGGGCCTTTGTTGAATGGGCTTGAGGATGCAGATGGGCTCTCGACCAGTAGTCGGGCTCCTGGGCTCGTGTCATTTGGGTCTCGGTCAAATAGGCGTAACACAATTCCTAACAATGACATTTCAACTGAAATTCTAAAGTAATTTGAATTGTGTATACTTAATAATGAGTCAAACTAATATCTGAATGGGAAATTATAAATTGGATGGAAAATTGGCAATATATGATGGATGGGAAAATATATGCTAGATGGAAAATGCAATCTCAAATTGATGGTGGTCTAAATTTGATATGCAATCTCAAACTGATTTGATATGCAAATTACTTGGTAACTACATTTTAATAGCTGAATACATCCTATATGAGTGAATGGGTGTGTTTATGGTTCAAATTGTGCAGAACTGATTGGGTGTGTTTAGATTGGGTGTGCAAAACTGATTTTTTTATTGAGATTTGATATACCAATTGAATATGCACCAATTGAATATTCAAACTGATATTCAATTTTTTTGATACCAATTGATGCATATCATATACCAATTGAATTGGTGCATATGCACCAATTGTATATGATATATGCACCAATTGAATATGCAGTTTTGCATAATTGGTATCAAAAAAATTGAATATTTTTTTGATACCCAACTTAACTCAAGATAATATATCTGAGTCAAGATATTTTTGTGTTTCATTAAGAAATTTTTAGATCACTCTCTGATTAACATGGATTTCTTAGGGTGTGGTCCTCCAAGCCATCAATACAGTAACAGTGAGGGTGAAGCAATGTGTCTGAGCTTAGACATCAGCAACATGTACTACAACCAAGAGACAGAGGGTGATCTTAATGAGGGCAGAGGCCAATCACTTATGAGCCAGCTGCTCTTTGCACTTGCAGTTTTCTCATAGTTGTAAAGATGTGACATTGTAAATATTTCTTCAAGTTGTAAAGATCTTAACAGGCAGGTTATATCGATAGCCCAGGCAGGTTATATAACTCAGGCCCAGGCAAGTTACTTCAAGCTGTAAAGATTTCTCCAATCAATCAACCAAGCTGTATTGATGGGTCCAGACCTAAGACACCATTGATAGAACTCTTTGTAATTAATTATTTTTGGTTTTCCATTTTCAAACTTTGTAGGGAAATTGTTGTTGAAACTGATCCCATGTTTTACATGCTAGAAATTGTTTTGTGAGATAATCAATGATACCTTTTTGTGATATGTGATAATGGCAGCGTGCATAAAAATCTGTAATGGAAATGTGACTTTGTGATAACTTTTTGTGTTATGTGATAATGGCATCGTGCTTGCTCTTTCCACATCCAGTAATGGAAATGTGACTTAGTGGTGGTGTTCATGACTCTTGAAGAATCTTCACTCTTGCTGCAACTACTGTGATTTTATGTTCATGCGGCTTCCTGCTATTTTGCAGAACGACCATTGCTTAACCTTTTCATTGTTAAATAAATCTTTGTTCATATTTTCTATCACATCATCTGTGCTTTTTTCATCTTCTAGGGGAAACAAATTTGAAGTAGCCTCAGACCTTGACCAGTCAAGGGATGGAGCCTCTAGAGTCTGGACATAGATATTTGCTTGGATTTTTTTAGCTTTACCTGCAAACACATGCTTTGACTATTGTAATCCATTTTTATTGCTCAAAATCATGTTGCCAATATTGATGTTGCACCCCAAATATCAAAATGTCACAGCTGGGATTTTGTGCATCTTTGTAGTCCAAATGAGAGCTTGCAGTCTGAGAATACAGTTTCCTTTTAGTGACTGAAGGCGCCCGCAAAATTTTTGTTCATTTAAATTTTGGAGGGGGAAATTTTTTTTTGGGATAACAAAGATTTTGAGGGGATATCTTAAATGAACCATGCCTGAGGGCACATGTCCGCATCGAATGCGCCCCCGTCGAAGGGGCCCGCGCCCATGCCGAAGGCGCCCGTGTTGCTAAATATTTTTACACTAATTTATTGAGCTGTGTAATTTTTGCTGTGAAAATAATTTTTTGGGGAACAAAAATTTCAGGGGGGGATATCGTGAATGAACCGTGCGCTACGGGCACTGGTTGTATATCTCTTGAGGTGACTAAAATTTGTCAGTGACTAAAAATTTAATACATATTAGGGGACTTACATTTTTGTCAGTGACTAAAAATTTTGTGAGTAATTAAACAATGTGAGAACTAAAATCTCTTGAGGTGACCTAAATTTCTTGGAGAACTAAGACTTTTATTGGGGAACTAAGATTTTGAGGGGGGGATTTCTAAAATGAATCGTGTACACAATTTCAGGGGAACTAAGATTTTGTGGGGGGAATATCTAAAATGAATCGTGCCCACATTTTCGGGGGAACTAAGATTTTAATGGGGAAATATCTAAATTGATTTTGCGGAAATTTTGACCGTGGAAATAATTTTTTGGGGAACATAGATTTTGCGGGGGAAAATCTTATTTGAACCGTGCCCGCGGGCACGGGGTATGACTAGTATATATTATAAAAGAGGAATGTTATCAAGAGAAATTGGATAAGAGATATTGGACAAGAGAAATTGGATAAGAGATATCTATTATATAAAAGAGGGATATTATCAAGAGAAATTGGATAAGAGAATTTGGACATGAGAAATTGGATAAGAGAATTTGGACATCTATTATATAAAAGAGGGATGTTATCATGAGAAATTGGATAAGAGAATTTGGACATAAGAAATTGGATAAGAGAATTTGGATATTATCTATTATATAAAAGTGGGATGTTATCAAGAGAAATTGGATAAGAGAATTTGGACATGAGAAATTGGATAAGAGAATTTGGACATCTATTATATAAAAGAGGGAAGTTATCAAAAGAAATTGGATAAGAGAATTTGGACATGAGAAATTGGATAAGAGAATTTGGATATCTATTATATAAAAGAGGGAAATTGGATAAGAGAAAATATAAGAGATGAGATTTTGCGGGATAAGAGAGGAGGTGGGGAATTTTGCGCATGCAACCCCAGTTTTTGCAAGTTTGTCCTAGGTGGCAATGACAATTTTGGGAAAAAACTTGAAATTTTATGGGAAAACGTGAAATTTGGGGAAACTTGAAATTTGTGGGGAAGAAAAACTCAGCCATTAAATAAACCGTGCCCTATGGGCACGGGTAATGACTAGAGTTATCAAGAGAAATTGGATAAGAGATATTGGACAAGAGAAATTGGATAAGAGATATTTATATTATAAGAGAGGGATGTTATCAAGAGAAATTGGACAAGAGATATTGGACAAGAGATATTGGATAAGAGATATCTATATTATAAGAGAGGGATGTAATCAAGAGAAATTGGATAAGAGATATCTATATTATAAAAGAGGGATGTTATCAAAAGAAATTGGATAAGAGATATTGGAAAAGAGATATTGGATAAGAGATATTGGAAAAGAGAAATTGGATAAGAGATATCTATATTATAAAAGAGGGATGTTATCAAGAGAAATTGGATAAGAGATATTGGAAAAGAGAAATTGGATAAGAGATGTCTATATTATAAAAGAGGGATGTTATCAAGAGAAATTGGATAAGAGATATTGGAAAAGAGAAATTGGATAAGAGATATCTATATTATAAAAGAGGGATGTTATCAAGAGAAATTGGATAAGAGAAATTGGAAAAGAGAAATTGGATGAGAGATATCTATATTATAAAAGAGGGATGTTATCAAGAGAAATTGGATAAGAGATATTGGACATGAGAAATTGGATAACAGATATCTATATTATAAGAGAGGGATGTTATCAAGAGAAATTGGATAAGAGATATTGGAAAAGAGAAATTGGATAAGAGATATCTATATTATAAAAGAGGGATGTTATCAAGAGAAATTGGATAAGAGATATTGGAAAAGAGAAATTGGATAAGAGATATCTATATTATAAAAGAGGGATGTTATCAAGAGAAATTGGATAAGAGATATTGGACATGAGAAATTGGATAAGAGATATCTATATTATAAAAGAGGGATGTTATCAAGAGAAATTGGATAAGAGATATTGGACAAGAGAAATTGGATAAGAGATATTTATATTATAAGAGAGGGATGTTATCAAGAGAAATTTGATAAGAGATATCTATATTATAAAAGAGGGATGTTATCAAGAGAAATTGGATAAGAGATATTGGAAAAGAGAAATTGGATAAGAGATATCTATATTATAAAAGAGGGATGTTATCAAGAGAAATTGGACAAGAGAAATTGGATAAGAGATATCTATATTATAAGAGAGGGATGTTATCAAGAGAAATTGGATAAGAGATATCTATATTATAAAAGAGGGATGTTATCAAGAGAAATTGGATAAGAGATATTGGAAAACTGAAATTGGATAAGAGATATCTATATTATAAAAGAGGGATGTTATCAAGAGAAATTGGATAAGAGATATTGGAAAAGAGAAATTGGATAAGAGATATCTATATTATAAAAGAGGGATGTTATCAAGAGAAATTGGATAAGAGATATTGGACATGAGAAATTGGATAAGAGATATCTATATTATAAAAGAGGGATGTTATCAAGATAAATTGGATAAGAGATATTGGACAAGAGAAATTGGATAAGAGATATCTATATTATAAGAGAGGGATGTTATCAAGAGAAATTGGATAAGAGATATCTATATTATAAAAGAGGGATGTTATCAAGAGAAATTGGATAAGAGATATTGGAAAAGAGAAATTGAATAAGAGATATCTATATTATAAAAGAGGGATGTTATCAAGAGAAATTGGATAAGAGATATTGGACACGAGAAATTGGATAAGAGATATCTATATTATAAAAGAGGGATGTTATCAAGAGAAATTGGATAAGAGATATTGGAAAAGAGAAATTGGATAAGAGATATCTATATTATAAAAGAGGGATGTTATCAAGAGAAATTGGATAAGAGATATTGGAAAAGAGAAATTGGATAAGAGATATCTATATTATAAAATAGGGTTGTTATCAAGAGAAATTGGATAAGAGATATTGGATAAGAGAAATTGGATAAGAGATATCTATATTATAAGAGAGAGATGTTATCAAGAGAAATTGTATAAGAGATATCTATATTATAAAAGAGGGATGTTATCAAGAGAAATTGGATAAGAGATATTGGAAAAGAGAAATTGGATAAGAGATATCTATTTATAAAAGAGGGATGTTATCAAGAGAAATTGGATAAGAGATATTGCAAAAGAGAAATTGGATAAGAGATATCTATATTATAAAAGAGGGATGTTATCAAGAGAAATTGGATAAGAGATATTGGAAAAGAGAAATTGGATAAGAGATATCTATATTATAAAAGAGGGATGTTATCAAGAGAAATTGGATAAGAGATATTGGACAAGAGAAATTGGATAAGAGATATCTATATTATAAGAGAGGGATGTTATCAAGAGAAATTGGATAAGAGATATCTATATTATAAAAGAGGGATGTTATCAAGAGAAATTGGATAAGAGATATTGGAAAAGAGAAATTGGATAAGAGATATCTATATTATAAAAGAGGGATGTTATCAAGAGAAATTGGATAAGAGATATTGGACATGAGAAATTGGATAAGAGATATCTATATTATAAAAGAGGGATGTTATCAAGAGAAATTGGTTTAGAGATATTGGACAAGATAAATTGGATAAGAGATATCTATATTATAAAAGAGGGATGTTATCAAGAGAAATTGAATAAGAGATATTGGACAATAGAAATTGGATAAGAGTGATGTTATCAAGAGAAATTGGATAAGAGATATCTATATTACAAACGAGAGATGTTATCAAGAGAAATTGGATAAGAGATATTGGACAAGAGAAATTGGATACTGGATATCTATTATATAAAAGACGGATGTTATCGAGAGAAATTGATAAGAGAATTTGGACATGAGAAATTGGATAAGAGAATTTGGATATCTATTATATAAAACATGGAAATTGAATAAGAGAAAATATAAGAGATGTGATTTTGAGGGATAAAAGAGGAGGTGTGGAATTTTGCACATACAACCCCGGTTTTTGTATTTTTGCCTATGGACCCTCCACACACACACACCCACACTTTTTATTCTCACCCCTTCCGGCCATTTTTTTTCCAGTTCTATGAAGATTTTGAATCTTATCCTACTAGGACAAAGCTTTGTCCTACGTGGCAAGTTTGTCCTAGGTGGTAATGACAATTTTGGGGGGACTTAAATTTTGGGGGAAAACTTAAATTTGGGGAGAAACTTGAAATTTTGTGGGAAAACTTGAAATTTGGGTGAACTTGAAATTTGTGGGGGAGAAAAACTCAGCCATTAAATAAACCATGCCCTATGGGCACAGGTAATGACTAGTCTATATTATAAAAGAGGGATGTTATCAACAGAAATTGGATAAGAGATATTGGACAAGTGAAATTGGTTAAGAGATATTTATATTATAAGAGAGGGATGTTATCAAGAGAAATTTGATAAGAGATATCTATATTATAAAAGAGGGATGTTATCAAGAGAAATTGGATAAGAGATATTGGACATGAGAAATTGGATAACAGATATCTATATTATAAAAGAGGGATGTTATCAAGAGAAATTGGATAAGAGATATTGGACAAGAGAAATTGGATAAGAGATATCTATATTATCAAAAAGGGATGTTATCAAGAGAAATTGGATAAGAGATATTGGAAAAGAGAAATTGGATAAGGGATATCTATATTATAAAAGAGGGATGTTATCAAGAGAAATTGGATAAGAGATATTGAAAAAGAGAAATTGGATAAGAGATATCTATATTATAAAAGAGGGATGTTATCAAGAGAAATTGGACAAGAGAAATTGGATAAGAGATATCTATATTATAAGAGAGGAATGTTATCAAGAGAAATTGGATAAGAGATATTTATATTAAAAAAGAGAGATGTTATCAAGAGAAATTGGATAAGAGATATTGGAAAACTGAAATTGGATAAGAGATATCTATATTATAAAAGAGGGATGTTATCAAGAGAAATTGGATAAGAGATATTGGAAAAGAGAAATTGGATAAGAGATATCTATATTATAAAAGAGGGATGTTATCAAGAGAAATTGGATAAGAGATATTGGGCATGCGAAATTGGATAAGAGATATCTATATTATAAAAGAGGGATGTTATCAAGATAAATTGGATAAGAGATATTGGACAAGAGAAATTGGATAAGAGATATCTATATTATAAGAGAGGGATGTTATCAAGAGAAATTGGATAAGAGATATCTATATTATAAAAGAGGGATGTTATCAAGAGAAATTGGATAAGAGATATTGGATAAGAGAAATTGGATAAGAGATATCTATATTATAAAAGAGGGATGTTATCAAGAGAAATTGGATAAGAGATATTGGACACGAGAAATTGGATAAGAGATATCTATATTATAAAAGAGGGATGTTATCAAGAGAAATTGGATAAGAGATATTGGAAAAGAGAAATTGGATAAGAGATATCTATATTATAAAAGAGGGATGTTATCAAGAGAAATTGGATAAGAGATATTGGAAAAGAGAAATTGGATAAGAGATATCTATATTATAAAATAGGGTTGTTATCAAGAGAAATTGGATAAGAGATATTGGATAAGAGAAATTGGATAAGAGATATCTATATTATAAGAGAGAGATGTTATCAAGAGAAATTGGATAAGAGATATCTATATTATAAAAGAGGGATGTTATCAAGAGAAATTGGATAAGAGATATTGGAAAAGAGAAATTGGATAAGAGATATCTATATTATAAAAGAGGGATGTTATCAAGAGAAATTAGATAAGAGATATTGGAAAAGAGAAATTGGATAAGAGATATCTATATTATAAAAGAGGGATGTTATCAAGAGAAATTGGATAAGAGATATTGGACAAGAGAAATTGGATAAGAGATATCTATATTATAAGAGAGGGATGTTATCAAGAGAAATTGGATAAGAGATATCTATATTATAAAAGAGGGATGTTATCAAGAGAAATTGGATAAGAGATATTGGAAAAGAGAAATTGGATAAGAGATATCTATATTATAAAAGAGGGATGTTATCAAGAGAAATTGGATAAGAGATATTGGACATGAGAAATTGGATAAGAGATATCTATATTATAAAAGAGGGATGTTATCAAGAGAAATTGGTTTAGAGATATTGGACAAGATAAATTGGATAAGAGATATCTATATTATAAAAGAGGGATGTTATCAAGAGAAATTGAATAAGAGATATTGGACAATAGAAATTGGATAAGAGTGATGTTATCAAGAGAAATTGGATAAGAGATATCTATATTACAAACGAGAGATGTTATCAAGAGAAATTGGATAAGAGATATTGGACAAGAGAAATTGGATAATGGATATCTATTATATAAAAGACGGATGTTATCGAGAGAAATTGATAAGAGAATTTGGACATGAGAAATTGGATAAGAGAATTTGGATTTCTATTATATAAAACAGGGAAATTGAATAAGAGAAAATATAAGAGATGGGATTTTGAGGGATAAAAGAGGAGGTGTGGAATTTTGCACATACAACCCCGGTTTTTGTATTTTTGCCTATGGACCCTCCCCACACACACACCCACACTTTTTATTCTCACCCCTTCCAGCCATTTTTTTTCCAGTTCTATGAAGATTTTGAATCTTATCCTACTAGGACAAAGCTTTGTCCTACGTGGCAAGTTTGTCCTAGGTGGTAATGACAACTTTGGGGGGACTTAAATTTTGGGGGAAAACTTAAATTTGGGGAGAAACTTGAAATTTTGTGGGAAAACTTGAAATTTGGGTGAACTTGAAATTTGTGGGGGAGAAAAACTCAGCCATTAAATAAACCGTGCCCTATGGGCACGGGTAATGACTAGTATATATATATAGTATGCCAACGCCAACGTACCAAACACACTCACTCTATATATATGTATATACATATATACCCATATCCAATATTTACATATGTAGTTATATATTTATCCATCTATTTACCCACACAAGTATACGCACATACACGTAGACAACTATTCATTTATACTAGATGGAATATATTCAATACAGTATACTCACCATTACATATTTACTATAGCAAAGACATACCCAAATACATTATATATATACACATGTATACATAAGACGTATCCATGTACATATAAATCTTATTCACATGTTACACATACATCCCTATTTTCATATCATACACATATCTTCACACAATATATTTATACATATTAGTACACCAACATTGCAAAACTAGTCATACCCATTTATGTATATCTATATACACCATTTAGTAAGCCAATATGTATCACACACTACTTATAATCCATATCCAAATGTAGCTATACCTATATATACATATCTTACTATATCAACTCACACAACCACATTTATAGTATACATACACATATAATTATTCTTATGTATAGCATCATATACTCTTATTCATTCAAATATACTTCCACTAAGACTTACAAGTAAACATCCATATACCAACACATACATATCATGAATTTATTTATACTCCAATATTTATACACACTGATACTTCATATAGATAAACATCTATTAGTTACCCATATACAATTATATCTTCTTACATTCCTTAAATATAATTTAGTATCTACACTTAAACTCTACATACAATCATATAGTCTTCCATATACACTCAAATGTAAACAAGGCATATATTAGCACATATTGATATACGACACACAGTACTTCATTACACATATAGTATGCCTTACACATAGATTTACTCATCATATACTATCTACACCTCCATCGATATAAACAATATTACTATACAAACATCTCATAGTTCGTTCATACACGAACACTTATAAGGATACACACAAGTAGTCATACAAGTATCTTTAACGTATCTTACATACATAAATAGCTATAGATACTCACCTACGGGGATACATGCCAATATACCCATAATACTTATATATCTATGCAAACACATAACTACCCACACATATATGTATATATACAAACGACTACCCATGCTTATCCTCAGGAAGCCATGTACCTCGGGTTTCCTAATACTAGGCTTTATCCTAAGGCTGATCACCTACCCACCTTAGGACACAACTACCCATGTGGAGCATTACCCGCACTATCCTTACGCACGTTGCAGTGCAGAGACCTGCATGGGCCACCAAATGTAACGACCTGCTCCCCAGGATACCCGATAAGTACGAATCCGTATCAGGTGTTCCTAAAACTACGGGTGTGAAGAAGAAAGACGAGGAGAGAGAAGAGAAGTACTGCACTGAACATAAAAATTCTGCAGGCCACTACGCATGTGCTGGGAAGGACTGATGATGCTCCAACTCAACACAAAAACAACATAGAGAAATACACTGTATAAAGAGCAAATTATTCATTTTATTACATCATTACAAGGAGTACATCATACATCATCTGTACAAGGGGGTACAAAAGTCGGGGTACAACTAAAAGAGAAACCCCCAACCCAAAAAGTACAAAAGTGTCCACACCCAGTACAATACACCCTCTAGTCTAACCCGGGAAAGTCCAACTGGACAAAATCGCCCGTAGGCTCTATCTCTATAGTACTGGCACGGGTCTCTGTCTCCGGAACTTGTACAGTCTGCTCGGGTCCCACACCTGAAAACCACAAGATGGGACACGTCAAGGCATGACCCAGTAGGAACTCCTAACACTCTAGTAGTACCCAGTTTTAGAACCGGTACTCTAACTAGACAACTTTCTACCGGTGTCACATCAACCACAGAATTAATGCATAAATTAAAGGAACGATACATAAGTGCTGGAAATAAATAAGAACTAACAGAAGTACAACTGCCGAATCAATTTAATTAAAAATTATACATCAGTTTTGATTTTTGGAAACCTGAGTAAATCGTAGGACGCTAAGGAGCCAGACTTCACCTAGGGTGGGTGAAAAGTGGTACCACCACCAGCGACACGAGCACTGGAGGGCCCTCTCGTAACTCCCCCTTACGGGAGTGAGACACATCTCGGTTTTTCAGTGGAAAACGGAGAAAACCATCATTTACCAGTCATGGTGCAACACGAGTACACCACCAGCCTCTCTAACCCTCTCAAACTCTCCTTCCGGGAGTGACACATCGGGTGAGAAATAAACGTCATATGTCCGCCCTTAACTCCTATAGTTTACCTGTGTTTCCCCTAAACTCTCATCTAGAGCTTCACCCATTTTTGGGATGGACTGAAGACTCCAGATTATATCTCTCTGCCTCACTTTCAGTTTATAGAATATTCATCATTTATTCATTTCAGCGGTCTCATTACCGCATTCATATCTTTTCATTTTTTTCATATCTTCACCGATGTCGTGTCTTAACAACGACCATCGCATTTCCATTTCATACCAAGATTATCACCATGCTCTATTCAATATAGTAATTTTATGAAACATAAACTTTAACCACTAGTATAGAACAAGACATATTGATCACTCCTTATTTTACACCTTTTCCCGCATGTTTGCATGCCATTTAGATCGCCCAAATCATGTTTTTCACGATATATCGACGATATTGCGATGCTTTTCACGATTTGTTGTTTTTGTCGCATTTCAGGTGATTTGACGCGATTCGGAGTGATCTCGAGATGTGCTTACTCCAGAGGGTCACCGACGACCTCCCCGAGGGGTATTTTGCTGTTGGAGAGGAGCGGAAGAAGAACGGACGTCGCAGGAGCGACGAGGAGGCCAAAATAAGCAATCTTGGCATTTTTAGTGTCCCACTCGGCCGAGTGAAGGAGTCACTCGGCCGACCAGCGAGACACCGCTCGGCCGACCAGATCAGACACGATTCATATGTGCACTCGGCCGAGCGACGGATACCACATCGGCCGAGTGACGAGACCCCGTCCGCCCGAGTGGCGTCCAGACGAAGCCATTCAAAAATCGCCAAGTTACTGTTTTTCGGCTGCCTGAGCTTCAGAAGACCCACTCGGCCGAGTGGATAATCCCGACCGCCCGAGTACCAAGAAGCCATCGGTCGAGTGACGACAACTCACTCGGCCGAGCAGCCCCCGAAGTGAAGACCCCTGAAGATCGAGACTTACTGGAAATTTACAGGGTTTTCACTCGGCCGAGCGACTTTTGTCACTCGGCCGAGTGCGACGCGCTGCCTGTAGCGAAAATTGCGGAAAACAGGCTGCGCAGGGGTATTTTGGTCACAGTTTTTGGACGATTTTGGGGGGTATTTAACCCCTGTTTTTACCCTAGTTTAGAGAGCTTTTCTCTTAGATTTTTTTGTAGCCTTTTAGCTTAGCTTTTTAGTTTTATTCTCGAGATTGGAGAGGAGACAAAATTGGATTTTTGTTGGATTATTTGAAGAACTCCATTGGTTTGTGTTTTCTCTTCTCTAAAAATTCTATTTTTATTGCATATCTCGATATTGTGATGAATTCTATTGCTTATTTCATTGATTATTTTTGTGATCTTGCTATGAATTGTGAGTAGTCGCCACGTCTTGGGGCGTGGGGATGAACCCTACAAGCCCTATTTCATGATTGTGATGAATTGGTAGGAATTTTGCTAGAATTGCTATTAGGGATCAGATTGGGATCAATTTACTACGGATGGCTAGGAGTTCATACCGATTGGGATTTGCAAGAGATTGGATCCCAATTCGATAGGAAACCCTAGAAATCCGAATTGGGTTGGAATCGAATTTCCGTAGTATCGGTTTGCAAGAGATTGGACCGATACTAGGGTTTCCGGTTCCAATTCCGCGCCAATACCCGTTTGCAAGAGATTGGACGGGTAGTAACTATCCCAAACTAGGTCGCGGGCCGAGTTTGCAAGAGATTGGGCTCGGGGCGCGATTGAACGATGATGTTGATCCTAAAGCTAGCTTCCCTAGGCTAGGGTTTGCAAGAGATTGGACCCGAACCTAGGATAGCTATAGACCGGCAACAGCGCGAGAGCGTGAGCTTGGTTCTATATTCAGTTGCGACTAGTTCATCCAAAATCTTATTCTAGCAATTTTGATGCCGATGAACCACTTTTACGAAACATGGTGAGTAGCGGGAATTCCCCATTCCCTAGACGTTCTTTATTTGATTTGATATTTCCGTACTTTGTCTGACGATTGTGACAGGATCGCCAAAGGCAAATTTCTCTCTTCTTAAATAGCCAGGTTGATTGGAACAATCACGGTCATTCGTCCTCCCTGTGTTCGATAACCCGCTCGCTGCTACACCGTGCACTTGCGGTAAAACTACAACCGTTCTTTGGGGTTACGTCCCGGAGCGATCACATATCAACATTCAGCATTGAATTTGCTTACTCATTAACATGAAGATTTAAATGAAATAAGCTTAAAATCACATTGGGTACATCATAATGGAAGCTTGATAACAGAATTTAAACACAACTTAAAAACCATCTTCTTAACGTAATCATAGCATGATATATGAATCTGTCTAAAACTGTCACTACAGAAAAATTGGTACTTTTAAGCCATTTACAGTCCGAATTAGTCTTCATTCTCTCATGAAAGTTGTAGATATGGGTGTTTTCCTTTTACTGACCAATTTTCATAAGTTCGGTTGACATACATGTTTTATGGTGAATTTTCTCCTGACAGGTATAATTTCAGCATATCGTACCAGAAACTGAGTCATGTTCAAGTCCATTTTTCTACCAGTACATGAAGGTATTTGATTTTTGGATAAATACAAAGTTGAAGATCTTGAAGTCAGCTTTCAACGGCACCAAGAATATCTCATTTCATTAAATGTGCAGGAAACTGTAACCATTTCAATAAGACGTGTACAGATTAGCTAAAATCAGATCAGTTTCAAAGACTGAATTTTTGACCCAACTTCCAGTTGGAATTAGGAAAAGTTGTGAATACGAAAGTTGTTAAGGACATCAAGATACACAACATAATTTTTTACAAGCAATTTCATGGAGCCAATTAAGAGCAGTTCATTACTAAAGTTTCAGTTAATTAGTACAAATTATCCTACATCAAAAATTCCTACTAACACAAATCCTAAAACTAAATCCTAACTAGATTGTTAGAAATTCCTACCTCAAAAAGTCCTTCTCAAAGTTTCTTGGCCTTTCTTCTCCTTGATGACCCTAAGCTTTTCCCTCTTCAAGCTTCTTCTTCTTCCTCTAATAATTGAGTATGGCAATGGTTTTGGCCTAAAGGGGGGAGAGAGAGGAGAGATGGAAGAATGAAAACTTTTGTTTTTCTTTTCCTTTTTCCTTTTTGTTTTCTTTATTTCCTTTTTCTTTTTCTTAATGGTAATGAAGGGGAGAGTGACAAGTGCCCCATTATGTGTCCAAAATATAATTAACGTGTATGATGACTCATGTCATGTTTAGCTTAGTGGAGGGGAGAGTTGGCATGCATACATAATTGGTTTTTCTCTTTTATGAAAAAGAAAAAAATGTAAATACAAATACCATTAGTTCTACCACATACCACTCATATACAAGTATTTCTTACCATATACTTCACTTATACAAATTCCATTAAACTACACGCACGCACGCACACACACTATAAAGGAGGACTTTGTCCTCATGGGACAAAAGGGGTTGTCCCATTTGGCACCTTTTGTCCCATATTTCAAAGGGAGTGGTGCCACATGCCCCCCTTACCCCAACACATGGCCTCCAAAGAAACCCAAAGTCCACCCAAAAAACCCAAAACCCCACCCCGTCACACCCAAAAACCCAAAGAACACTAGAAAACAAAAAAAACCCCCCACAAACCCACCTCCGATCAAAAACACAAAAATCCCAAGAATCTACACACTCTCACACCCACGCGTCTCATTTGCATTCAGTTTTGAACATGTCAGGCGACCCGTCTGGGGCCCACGTCCTGTTTGTGCGGGGTTATTTTTGGGTGCCATTTGAACCCGGTTTTGCACCCATCGGGATACACGTGTGGGCCCCGACTCTTATTTGTGCCTGGGGTTTTTTGGGTACCCATGTGTAATGACCCTAGTGCCTATATACCTAAGGTATGCCTAGTGATGTATGCGTGCATAGTAGGAGTACTTGTATACTGGTATATATTGAGATGTGTATATAGTAATTGATGTGGTGTATATAGTAAGTTACCTATGTGAATGAGTAAGTACATATATGAATGTCTTAATGAATATTAATGGTTGCTAATGGTGTAGTGGAATGAGTATTAGTGGTTGATTTGTGATGATGATGATGGTAGTAGTGTAATTAGCAAGTTGTACTTTTAATATTATTTTATTATGATCTTTTTATGGAAAATTATTTTTCAAGAAGATTATGAAGATCATTTTAATGAGGATATTTTCATTATAATATTGTTATTATTATTATGGTTTTGTGAATAATGGCATTGTTGTAATATTGGATTTTTGTGTTTTAGAGGTGGTGTGATTAGCAAGTGTTGTTAGGCACTGAAGGAGATAAGCTAAGTGTTGTAGGGTGGGCTCCTCTTACCTTCCTACATGGGCTTCCCACATGGGCTTTAAGGATTAACGGAAAAAAAAAGAAAAGAATGAAGATGAGGACAAATGGATGGTGGGCTTGCAAAGTCAAAGAAGAGTGTAGAATTCCTTGGAGAATTCTTGTATTCATTAGCCCTATCTCTAAGCATACACCTCATCACTCTCTCCCATCTTCATCATTTTCGTTTTCCCTCCTCTCTCCTCCATTTTGCTCCACTTTTTCAAGGAAAAACACATGTTTTCATCATCATTTATAACCCTAATCCATATGCTAGTAAGTGAGTTTGATTTGAGCTAAGAATATGGAGTTTTAAGAGTTAAAAGGAGGTGTTTTGTGGAGGAGTTCTCATGATGGTTGATGGAGGTTGCAAGGTTGGAGCTTTTTGTGATGGGATCTTGAAGGAGAGTTTTGGATGGAGGTAAAGCTTAGATTTTGATAAGAAAATGAAGCAACTTGAGGTAGGAGTCCAATTTCCCCTAGTGTGCTATTTGGTTGTCATTTGTAGAATTGGTTCATGTTTAATTTTGAGCTTAACACATGATTAATCTTCATGAAACACTTTTATTCTTGATGCTGAAAATTTATCCTGAAAAGCTGAAACTTTGATTAAGTTCTGAGATTAATTGGCTATTAGGAATGCTTTGAAAATTTTATATGTTGTGTATATTATATCCTTAACAACTTTCATGTTCACAACTTTTTTCAATTCAAACTGGAAGTTAGGTTAAAAATTCAATTTTTAAAGCTTGTCTGAAATTCTGTCAAACTGGTCACTGTTTAGAAAAAAGAAGGTTATTACCTGCGCACTCTATAGATTTGCTGTTCTTGGTCTTGTTGGAAAGTTAACAAGTTTTTCTCCAAATTCGTCTCAGTGTTTAAGTTTCGAAATTCTGACCGCAATAGGCCCAAAATCAGCAATCAAAACAGGCTCTGAAATCTGTCTGAAAAACAGATTTGGCAGACTTCACCAAATAATTCACTATAAATCACCTACTTAATATTTTTGCCTGAAATTTTATCTGTGAGCACAAAACTACCATACCTACAATTTTTATTTACATTGCATTGTTATGTTCCATACAATAATATGGAGTAAACTGCCATTCAATCTGACTGTTGTGCAATTTTCAGCAAGCTGAAGTGTTTTCTAGTGTTTCAAACGATGTGTTATGGTTAGTTCTGTTACTATCATCAATGAATGGTGTCATTAACTAAAAAGAAGCTTCATGATGCTATTTATGACCAACCCGGAAACTGCGGACCAATTAGCGGCAAGGATGGCGAGGATAATTTCTATTCGAGATAGGCTTCGGCCTAAGACCTCTTCTACGACCTCATCCATTGCCATGCCGGAGTTGGCGGCTGACAAGAACTTCGAGCTAAAGACTGGACTAGTGGTTCTGATGCAGCAGGATCCATTTCATGGGAATGCCCATGAAAATCCTCACTACCACATCCAATTATTCTTGTCGAAGTGCGCCACATTCCAAATGCCGGGGGTCTCCTTCGATGCCATCAGACTGCGTCTCTTCCCCTTCACGCTAAAGGACAAGGCACTCTATTGGTTGAGGACGCAGGCTGAGGGAATCTTCACCTCTTGGGACGAGTTGGCGAGTGCATTCATTGACAAGTTCTATCTGCCCTCCAAGACGGTGAAGATCCGGAGCGCTCTCATGTCCTTCAAGCAAGGACCCCAAGAGACGCTCTATGAGGCTTGGGAGCGTTTTAAGGATCTGCAGCATCAATGCCCGCACCATTACATTGAAGATTGGGAGCTAGTTCATAGCTTCTACAACGGTCTCCAACCGGGGACCAAACAAATTATTGATGCCGCGGCGAATGGTGCTATCTTGTCAAAGACTCCCGAGGAAGCTACGGTCCTAATTGAGGAGATGGCCTCAAACAATCAACAATGGGGCGATGAGCGAGGACACTCCACGTCCTCCTTGAAGCCAACTAGTATCTATGAGGCGAAGGCCGTAGCGGAGCTTACAAGCAAGTTTGATTCTCTCCACAAGGTAGTGGAGAGACTGGAGAAGTTTATCACGGAGCCCCAAGGAACCCCTTCCACCTCCGCTCCAACGAACCAAATGAGTGATTGGCAAGACCAATCTCAAGCCATGTATGTGGGAGGAGAGCAAGGAGAAGGATCCTTAGAGCAAGTACAATATGTTGCGGGGAACCAAGGATATTGGGCCAATCCGGCCACAAGAAATCATCCCGGATTCTCTTACGCCAACAATGAAGGAGCTTTGAACCCGCCGCAACAACCACCTCAACAAGCTCGACCACCACCACCCCAATAACAACACTATCCGCCGATGGGGCCTCCACAACAAAATTTCCAACCGAAGCAACAAGTTCCACCATATAGGCCGTCCGGATACAATCAAGGGTGGAGGAATCAAAATCAAAACCCTCAACAAGCTCAACAACGATCCGACTTCGAAGCTAGAGTGGAGGCGTTTATGGTCGAGCAAAATAAGGTCAATGCTACCTTGAAGGCGGGGCAAGACTCCCTTAATACCGTTGTGGCTCAAATATCGGAGCAATTGGCGTTGCTCAATCGGAACACTCAACGATTGCCGGTGCAACCCGAGCAAAACCCACGGGGCAACACCGGCCACATCAATGCCGTAGTTGCCGTTACTACTAGAGGCGGGAAGGATACCACCCCCGCCATGATTCCTACCGAGGAGCCCGTGGAGGAAAGTTTGGAGCCAATTGAGCCGGTAGTTGAAGTTGATAAGGAGAAAGAGCCACAAGAAAAGGAGAAATCTAGAGCGGAACAATTGATTGAGGAAAGGCGCTTCATGCCACCGGTCCCATTTCCCCAAAGGCTTGCTAGAGCAAAAATGGAGAAAAGGCTAGCAAAGTTTCTCGAGTATCTGAGAGGAGTTAGCCTCAACATTCCCTTCCTCGACGCCATCGTGGAGATCCCCACATATGCTAAATTCTTAAAGGACTTGATTTCGGGGAGAAAGAGGAAGGAGAAGATTATGCTAGCCAAGGAGGGCTCTTGGTTCACCAAGAGAGATAAGGAGCCGGCCAAATTTAAAGACCCGAGGAGTTTTCGGATTCCTTGCACCTTGGGCGGCGTCCCTCTTCAAAAGGCGTTGGTAGATCTAGGGGCTAGTGTGAGCCTCATGCCTCTCTCCATGTTCTTAAGGCTAAACACCGGGACGAAGTTGAAACCTACCGACATGCGGATACAATTGGCCGATGGGCGAATAACAAGGCCGGTAGGGATCACCGAAGACATCCCGCTACAAGTCCCGGGAGGAATATGCTTGCCATGTGACTTCGTGATCATGGACGTTAAGGAGGAGGGAGATACTTCATTGATACTTGGACGCCCGTTCCTCGCCACCGCCGGAGTCATTGTTGACGTGCGCGAAGGTACCCTAACTTTAAATGTCGGCAACATCGAGGTGGAGCTTCACATTCCTAAGGCTATGAAACACATGCCTTACCACGAGGAACTTGACTACATGGACCTCCTTGATGAGGTAATTGAGGAGGCGATCCCCCACTCGATTGGCGCTCTTTTCGATGAGGATTTCGAGGAAGGCCCGGATTTAGGCCAAGATGAGGAGAAAGACGATTCCCCCGACCTCTCCGCTGAAAATGATGAAGGCGACGCTGATGTCGCAAGGATTCGAGAGCTCTGCAAGCTCTCGAAATTAAAGTCTCCAAAGAAAGCTCCGCCGATACGGAAATCGGCGTCACCGGTGAAGCCGTCGACCGGAGCAAACGCTAGCTTGGGGGAGCCTCCCCCGACACAATTCGAGACGAGAGACCACCGCGGGAGAACACGCCGCCGCAACTTCCGAATCCAAGCGTTCTCCCGGAAAGTTTGATGGGTGCATCTCATATGCACCAAACATCCCGCATTAATTGAAAATCATAGGGGGTCGAGCTCACGACCTTAAACGAGCGCTTGTCGGGAGGCAACCCGTCGGTTATTGCTTTATTTTTACTTTTTCTTTATTTTTGTTTTAGAAATTTTTAGTGTTTTGAGTCGTTCGCCCAAAAATTCTGAGATAACGGGTCCTATTTTTCTTGACAGGAGAGGAGATAGGTAAATCCATCATGAGGAGGATGAATGAGACGACGAGGAGCGCCCCAGGAAGACGCTCGATGCTTAGGAGTAAGATGAAATCGACTGGAGGAAGAAAGACGGAGTTTAGAGCCCAAACGAAGACAACCAGCAGAAAACAAGGCTCACTCGGCCGAGTATACTAGTCACTCGACCGAGTACACAAGTTCGTCCGGCCGAGCCGCTCACGAACGAGGGAAGTCTGATGTGCCCAACTCTCTGTTTATTTTCTTGATTTCAGTATAACTGCTACTCGGCCGAGTATATATTTTCACTCGGCCGAGTAAAACGGATACGCTCCTAGGGCGAGTCTTGCCGAGTAGCTTGAGCCACTCGGCCGAATGGACTTACTCCACTCGGCCGAGGCTGGCAAAGCCACTCGGCCGAAGCGTAAGCGGGGAGGATTTTCCATTGATCCCACTCGGCCGAGTGACCTAGTCACTCGGCCGAGTCGTAACTTTGACTATATAAGTGGCCGAGGGGGGCACGTTTTTCGAAACGCAAAAAACCCAAATCGCCCGACCCTTCAGCTCCCCTCGCCCGCTCGCCTCGCTCGCGCCCTCACTCGCCCGACCACCGGTCGTCGCGCCGCCGCTCGGCCAGCCACCGCCGGCCGAGCACCGCCGCGCCTCGCCCGAGTCGCCGGCGGCGGCCACCACACCGGCCACCTCCGGTATCGCCTATTTCGCCCTTTTCTCCTCTTTTTGTGTATTTTTCGAGGATCCACGCGTTAAACGAACCCCAAACCCAAATTGATTTCTATATCTATCTATTATACCCCTAATGCTCCATACGTTTTGAATATTACTCGTTGATATCTCCATTTCATGCGCATGTTGTTTCTGGGAGCTTAGGGGAGCCCAGGGGAGCTTCTACGGACTGATTTGGGCTTCGCGGAGGCGCTGTCTTCGCACGCTTCCATTGCTTAGCACTCACGGCGTGTCGGGGTATACTCTTTCCTTTATTTTGCACACGCCGCACTTTTTACATTTTTCGGCGCGCGCTCGTGGCCCATATGCCGCCCCGGACACGGCCGCGATCGAAGAGAGCTTCCGCCAAACAGAAGCAGTCGGATGACGCCGGCCCCTCCCACGAGTTGGAGGACTCTCCTCCGCCTTCTCCCACACACCCCATCCACCCAGCACAGCCTGCAGGCCTTGCACACCCCGCATAGCCTGCAGCGCCCACACAGCCCGCACAGCCACTCCCTGCCGCTCCATAGCCACCACCTCCGGCTCCACTGATCGGGCCGCTCGGGATTACGTTCCGAGACGACGCACACCGCACCGTCTTCGAGCGTATCTCCCAGCGCTCGATCGTACCCTCCAGGTTTGCACACCTTGCCGACCTAGGACGCCTGGGGGTACTAGAGGGGATGCTCACGTTGTACGACAACGTGGGCTGGCGAGATTTCTTTCAGGTGTCAGCGGACACGTTTACCCGTCCGACACTTGAGGTACTTAGTTCGATCGCCCGGACCGACGAGGGATGCTCGTGTCGGTTCATGGACCGGGAGTGCCAGGTCACTCTCGGTATGATGAGAGCATTTTTCTCGTGGCCCGATGTCCCCGGACCCGATCGAGGTTACGCCCCCACCCATATCCCCCCACCTTCCTTCGACGCCGGTGCCTTCTGGGCCCAGATTACGGGTCTCCGCGCTGCCTTTGACCCTAGTAGGGCCAAGGCCTCGGCCATTGTCCATCCCTGCCTCCGTATTGCTCAGCGCCTTATGGCGACGACCTTTTTGGCCAGATATGAGCCGGGCACGATGTCTACGCCAGAGCTCTACATGCTCTACGCGATGACACGGCCCAGAGCTCTATCTAGGGATGGCGATGAGCTGGTCCCCGCCGTCGTGATTGATGTCGCGGCTTGGTTTTTGGACCACATCATTGTATCGGTGGGCGCTCGCTCACCAATATGCTGCGGCGGCCTGATCACCTTGCTTGCCCTTATGACCGACGAGGACTTCCCTGACGACCTGCGACGAGCACCGGGCCCCACTTCTTTGTCGATTGATGTTATGGCCCGGATGAAGATGCTTCGTCCGTACGGTGAGCGTCACTGGGTCTGGTTGCACGGCCCTTACGGTGCCGATTACATGATTCTTCCGAGCCCAGCTCGGACTCAGATTGCACCAGCCCACGTTGACTGGCTCCCTGCGATGGATGTTCTCATCCCCGCTGCTTACGTGCTCGAGGCCGAGCAGGCCCACGCTGCCCACGCAGACCCTGTTGCACCTGCCGAGCCTGCTGCCCCTGTCGACCCTGTGGCCCCTCAGCCTATACCTGATGTTTCCGCTGCTCCTGACACCTCTGTCCACACCTCTGTCGGTGTCGGGAGTACCTTAGCTGAGCCCACCTCCACTGCTTCCGAGGCTGTCACCACCACCACTGGCCCTCTGTCTGCTGAGCCCGTTTCTTTTGTCCCACCCGAGCGCCCGCCGACCGTAGTTGAGTGCGGAGAGCCCTCTGTCTCCACTGCTGCTGTATTTACCGAGAGTGTCGTGGCGTCTGTCCACACTTCTGTGCCACTGACCTCTCTGGCCGCCTCGCTGCCACTTCTGCACTCTTCTTTCGCTGCTGCTGCCTCCACTTCTCACCAGCCGGTGCCCCGGTCTCACACTGAGGCCAGGCCCACATTTGCGAGCGCAGCGCCTTTCGTTCCCTTTCCCGCTGAGCCCGTCACATACGCGACCCGAGTACGCCAGCCCCGACCTGCACAGCCCCGACCGGTGCGTCCCTCTGCACCACCTCCCCCCGACACTGTACTTCAGAGAATTCGTGCTCTAGAGGGGGCGGTGAGTGGCCTCAGAGGCGACCTTAGGACTCTGTCCTCCACCGTCTCTGTGATGGCTGGCCGCTTTGACCTGCTCCCGCAGATTCACTACTGTCTTACCCAGGTCCTGGAGCGTCTCCCCCGCGTCCCCGTACCCACCCAGCAGGTTCCCACCCACACTTCCACACACACTCAGCCTGCTACCACTTCCACACCCACACCCGCTCAGCGGCCTGTCCAGCCACCACCACCACCTCCGCCTCAGGACGGAGACGGCGCAGCACCACCTTCTTAGGCACCCCTGATGCCATCGATTATTCCTGCCGTTGTGCTGCCCGTTTCTGCTGGGTCCTGTTGCATTTTTGTCCACCCCCCCTCCCCTCACTTATTTTGGGTTTCTCATTCAGATCGTATCCTTATATATCTTTTTTGGGAGAGAGGGAGAGTTTTGGTGCCACATCTATATATCTGTATCACTCCTATCTGTGCATGCATCATGTCCGCATCATATTTTTCGTTTCTTTATTTTTTCGTTTATTTTTCTTTTTTTTCCCCATCATGCATGCATCCTCACTTGCCCCTCACTTTACTTGTCTCTCGGTGTGTCCCACTTTGCACATTGAGGACACTGTGCCATTTAGCTTGGGGGAGTGAGTTCTCACGATCTTTTTCGATTTGCCACCTTTATTTTTAGTTTTTCACGCCATTTTCCGCTTTTGCACTTATTTTCATCATTTTTTCTCATTTTACCATGCATCACGTTTTTCTTATTTTTCTGCGTGCCGCATTGTAAATAGTTCTATTTTCCCTTTATCTTTACTTCTTTCTTTTTCATCTCATGCTAGAGATGACTTTTCTGTGATGATGATGACGTGGAGTTAGCTTACTCTATTTGCATGCTATATTTGTCATGTCTTAGATTTTATTTCTGATACCATATGCTATGACTTGCCTTGCATCTAGAGATAGTAACCCACACTTTTTCCACATTAAAATGGATGAAATTTTATTATTAGCTGAGTCTGAATATTCATATGTATGCTATCACAGAAAACACACCAAGATTCACGCATTGAATGCCTATATCTGGAGTACTGATTTCTTTTCCTATATCACTTCTATATGCATGAACTGTACATTTCACTTCAGGATGATTGAATGATGTTAGCTATGATAAATCTGGATTAGTTAGTTTTTTTTTTTGCGATCGAAACTGAGTAGATTAGATTACCCTGCTGAAGTTGTCGTGCATGTCTTATAGAGTGAACCGAGAGATATATTCATTTCTTTCTCCACAAATCTTGAACATCATTTCTCTACTTTTAAAATCATTGGTGAATCTCCCCTTAGCGATTCTATTATATGGCATTTCCCCCGCTATTAATTCCTAGCTCCAAATTTCTTATTCAAAAAAAAGAGAGAAAAGAGAAAATATTCTTGTATATCATTATCTCTCTTTGAGTTGGGATCGTTGTGAATATATGATATTGCAACAAAAAAAAGAAAAAGAAAAGAGGAAAAATCCTCATTTAAAGATCACATCTCACTTTCTTTCTTTCTCTTCTCTTTTCATTGCTTTTGGAGCTTTCTAAAAATGGGGATGTAAATATTTTTTTGTGCCACCACGCTTATAGATAAGCTTGGGGGAGGGGATCCATTGATGTGTGAGAGAGTGACTACTTGACGTTGCACGACAACCTAGGCTAAGTAATATTCTATACTCGGTGAGATTATTTTTAGCTTTACGACATCCAGAAATCTAAGCCTAGCATTCATATCATGAAATCTATACTTTTCTATTCTCTCTATTCTATAGTGTGATACTCTTGTACTCCTGATAGAAAGCATTCAATTGAAAAGTGTGTGATCTGTGATTTGTATACCGCTTTAAATGATTCAGACGATGTTAATTATAAGATTATTCCGTTTTTCATGATTATATTGTTGTTCGTGGGTCTTCTATTTCTATTTGCACCATTATACTATGATACCAAACTAAAACTCTTTGACATGTGTTTTTCATTCAGTACATGCTATATGAGTAAGCGGAACCCACGTCTTGAGGAAATGATCTAGCAGCTTACCTCTTCGCTTCTTTCTTTCTTCTTTATTTTTATTTCGGTTTTCATTCTTCTCCGTTTTTCATTCTTCATTTTTCGCCGTTTTCATTTTCCGAATCCACCGGGTTCGCCTTTTACTTATCTTCATCGAGGACGAGTAAGAGGCAAGCTTGGGGGATTTTGATCACTCCTTATTTTACACCTTTTTCCCGCATGTTTGCATGCCATTTAGATCGCCCAAATCATGTTTTTCACGATATATCGACGATATTGCGATGCTTTTCACGATTTGTTGTTTTTGTCGCATTTCAGGTGATTTGGCGCGATTCGGAGTGATCTCGAGATGCGCTTACTCCAGAGGGTCACCGACGACCTCCCCGAGGGGTATTTTGCTGTTGGAGAGGAGCGGAAGAAGAACGGACGTCGCAGGAGCGACGAGGAGGCCAAAATAAGCAATCTGGGCATTTTTAGTGTCCCACTCGGCCGAGTGAAGGAGTCACTCGGCCGACCAGCGAGACACCGCTCGGCCGACCAGATCAGACATGATTCATATGTGCACTCGGCCGAGCGACGGATACCACATCGGCCGAGTGACGAGACCCCGTCCGCCCGAGTGGCACCCAGACGAAGCCATTCAAAAATCGCCAAGTTACTGTTTTTCGGCTGCCTGAGCTTCAGAAGACCCACTCGGCTGAGTGGATAATCCCGACCGCCCGAGTACCAAGAAGCCATCGGCCGAGTGACGACAACTCACTCGGCCGAGCAGCCCCCGAAGTGAAGACCCCTGAAGATCGAGACTTACTGGAAATTTACATGGTTTTCACTCGGCCGAGCGACTTTTGTCACTCGGCCGAGTGCGACGCGCTTCCTGTAGCGAAAATTGCGGAAAACAGGCTGCGCAGGGGTATTTTGGTCACAGTTTTTGGACGATTTTGGGGGGTATTTAACCCCTGTTTTTACCCTAGTTTAGAGAGCTTTTCTCTTAGATTTTTTGTAGCCTTTTAGCTTAGCTTTTTAGTTTTATTCTCGAGATTGGAGAGGAGACAAAATTGGATTTTTGTTGGATTATTTGAAGAACTCCATTGGTTTGTGTTTTCTCTTCTCTAAAAATTCTATTTTTATTGCATATCTCGATATTGTGATGAATTCTATTGCTTATTTCATTGATTATTTTTGTGATCTTGCTATGAATTGTGAGTAGTCGCCACGTCTTGGGGCGTGGGGATGAACCCTACAAGCCCTATTTCATGATTGTGATGAATTGGTAGGAATTTTGCTAGAATTGCTATTAGGGATCAGATTGGGATCAATTTACTACGGATGGCTAGGAGTTCATACCGATTGGGATTTGCAAGAGATTGGATCCCAATTCGATAGGAAACCCTAGAAATCCGAATTGGGTTGGAATCGAATTTCCGTAGTATCGGTTTGCAAGAGATTGGACCGATACTAGGGTTTCCGGTTCCAATTCCGCGCCAATACCTGTTTGCAAGAGATTGGACGGGTAGGAACTATCCCAAACTAGGTCGCGGGCCGAGTTTGCAAGAGATTGGGCTCGGGGCGCGATTGAACGATGATGTTGATCCTAAAGCTAGCTTCCCTAGGCTAGGGTTTGCAAGAGATTGGACCCGAACCTAGGATAGCTATAGACCGGCAACAGCGCGAGAGCGTGAGCTTGGTTCTACATTCAGTTGCGACTAGTTCATCCAAAATCTTATTCTAGCAATTTTGATGCCGATGAACCACTTTTACGAAACATGGTGAGTAGCGGGAATTCCCCATTCCCTAGACGTTCTTTATTTGATTTGATATTTCCGTACTTTGTCTGACGATTGTGACAGGATCGCCAAAGGCAAATTTCTCTCTTCTTAAATAGCCAGGTTGATTGGAACAATCACGGTCATTCGTCCTCCCTGTGTTCGATAACCCGCTCGCTGCTACACCGTGCACTTGCGGTAAAACTACAACCGTTCTTTGGGGTTACGTCCCGGAGCGATCACATATCAACATTCAGCATTGAATTTGCTTACTCATTAACATGAAGATTTAAATGAAATAAGCTTAAAATCACATTGGGTACATCATAATGGAAGCTTGATAACAGAATTTAAACACAACTTAAAAACCATCTTCTTAACGTAATCATAGCATGATATATGAATCTGTCTAAAACTGTCACTGCAGAAAAATTGGTACTTTTAAGCCATTTACAGTCCGAATTAGTCTTCATTCTCTCATGAAAGTTGTAGATATGGGTGTTTTCCTTTTACTGACCAATTTTCATAAGTTCGGTTGACATACATGTTTTATGGTGAATTTTCTCCTGACAGGTATAATTTCAGCATATCGAACCAGAAACTGAGTCATGTTCAAGTCCATTTTTCTACCAGTACATGAAGGTATTTGATTTTTGGATAAATACAAAGTTGAAGATCTTGAAGTCAGCTTTCAACGGCACCAAGAACATCTCATTTCATTAAATGTGCAGGAAACTGTAACCATTTCAATAAGACGTGTACAGATTAGCTAAAATCAGATCAGTTTCAAAGACTGAATTTTTGACCCAACTTCCAGTTGGAATTAGGAAAAGTTGTGAATACGAAAGTTGTTAAGGACATCAAGATACACAACATAATTTTTTACAAGCAATTTCATGGAGCCAATTAAGAGCAGTTCATTACTAAAGTTTCAGTTAATTAGTACAAATTATCCTACATCAAAAATTCCTACTAACACAAATCCTAAAACTAAATCCTAACTAGATTGTTAGAAATTCCTACCTCAAAAAGTCCTTCTCAAAGTTTCTTGGCATTTCTTCTCCTTGATGACCCTAAGCTTTTCCCTCTTCAAGCTTCTTCTTCTTCCTCTAATAATTGAGTATGGCAATGGTTTTGGCCTAAAGGGGGGAGAGAGAGGAGAGATGGAAGAATGAAAACTTTTGTTTTTCTTTTCCTTTTTCCTTTTTGTTTTCTTTATTTCCTTTTTCTTTTTTTTAATGGTAATGAAGGGGAGAGTGACAAGTGCCCCATTATGTGTCCAAAATATAATTAACGTGTATGATGACTCATGTCATGTTTAGCTTAGTGGAGGGGAGAGTTGGCATGCATACATAATTGGTTTTTCCCTTTTATGAAAAAGAAAAAAATGTAAATACAAATACCATTAGTTCTACCACATACCACTCATATACAAGTATTTCTTACCATATACTTCACTTATACAAATTCCATTAAACTACACGCACGCACGCACACACACTATAAAGGAGGACTTTGTCCTCATGGGACAAAAGGGATTGTCCCATTTGGCACCTTTTGTCCCATATTTCAAAGGGAGTGGTGCCACATGCCCCCCTTACCCCAACACATGGCCTCCAAAGAAACCCAAAGTCCACCCAAAAAACCCAAAACCCCACCCCGTCACACCCAAAAACCCAAAGAACACTAGAAAACAAAAAAACCCCCCACAAACCCACCTCCGATCAAAAACACAAAAATCCCAAGAATCTACACACTCTCACACCCACGCGTCTCATTTGCATTCAGTTTTGAACCTGTCAGGCGACCCGTCTGGGGCCCACGTCCTGTTTGTGCGGGGTTATTTTTGGGTGCCATTTGAACCCGGTTTTGCACCCATCGGGATACACGTGTGGGCCCCGACTCTTATTTGTGCATGGGGTTTTTTGGGTAGCCATGTGTAATGACCCTAGTGCCTATATACCTAAGGTATGCCTAGTGATGTATGCGTGCATAGTAGGAGTACTTGTATACTGGTATATATTGAGATGTGTATATAGTAATTGATGTGGTGTATATAGTAAGTTACCTATGTGAATGAGTAAGTACATATATGAATGTCTTAATGAATATTAATGGTTGCTAATGGTGTAGTGGAATGAGTATTAGTGGTTGATTTGTGATGATGATGATGGTAGTAGTGTAATTAGCAAGTTGTACTTTTAATATTATTTTATTATGATCTTTTTATGGAAAATTATTTTTCAAGAAGATTATGAAGATCATTTTAATGAGGATATTTTCATTATAATATTGTTATTATTATTATGGTTTTGTGAATAATGGCATTGTTGTAATATTGGATTTTTGTGTTTTAGAGGTGGTGTGATTAGCAAGTGTTGTTGGGCACTGAAGGAGATAAGCTAAGTGTTGTAGGGTGGGCTCCTCTTACCTTCCTACATGGGCTTCCCACATGGGCTTTAAGGATTAACGGAAAAAAAAAGAAAAGAATGAAGATGAGGACAAATGGATGGTGGGCTTGCAAAGTCAAAGAAGAGTGTAGAATTCCTTGGAGAATTCTTGTATTCATTAGCCCTATCTCTAAGCATACACCTCATCACTCTCTCCCATCTTCATCATTTTCGTTTTCCCTCCTCTCTCCTCCATTTTGCTCCACTTTTTCAAGGAAAAACACATGTTTTCATCATCATTTATAACCCTAATCCATATGCTAGTAAGTGAGTTTGATTTGAGCTAAGAATAGGGAGTTTTAAGAGTTAAAAGGAGGTGTTTTGTGGAGGAGTTCTCATGATGGTTGATGGAGGTTGCAAGGTTGGAGCTTTTTGTGATGGGATCTTGAAGGAGAGTTTTGGATGGAGGTAAAGCTTAGATTTTGATAAGAAAATGAAGCAACTTGAGGTAGGAGTCCAATTTCCCCTAGTGTGCTATTTGGTTGTCATTTGTAGAATTGGTTCATGTTTAATTTTGAGCTTAACACATGATTAATCTTCATGAAACACTTTTATTCTTGATGCTGAAAATTTATCCTGAAAAGCTGAAACTTTGATTAAGTTCTGAGATTAATTGGCTATTAGGAATGCTTTGAAAATTTTATATGTTGTGTATATTATATCCTTAACAACTTTCATGTTCACAACTTTTTTCAATTCAAACTGGAAGTTAGGTTAAAAATTCAATTTTTAAAGCTTGTCTGAAATTCTGTCAAACTGGTCACTGTTTAGAAAAAAGAAGGTTATTACCTGCGCACTCTATAGATTTGCTGTTCTTGGTCTTGTTGGAAAGTTAACAAGTTTTTCTCCAAATTCGTCTCAGTGTTTAAGTTTCGAAATTCTGACCGCAATAGGCCCAAAATCAGCAATCAAAACAGGCTCTGAAATCTGTCTGAAAAACAGATTTGGCAGACTTCACCAAATAATTCACTATAAATCACCTACTTAATATTTTTGCCTGAAATTTTATCTGTGAGCACAAAACTACCATACCTACAATTTTTATTTACATTGCATTGTTATGTTCCATACAATAATATGGAGTAAACTGCCATTCAATCTGACTGTTGTGCAATTTTCAGCAAGCTGAAGTGTTTTCTAGTGTTTCAAACGATGTGTTATGGTTAGTTCTGTTACTATCATCAATGAATGGTGTCATTAACTAAAAAGAAGCTTCATGATGCTATTTGGTAATGATATTATGGTGTGTTAATAACCATGTTAACAATACCCCCCCCCCCCCCCCCCCCGCAGGTGTTTGTGGAAATGTCGAGGTGAAATGGTTGTTAGTCTTATGTTGAGGTGAAATGTTTATTAACATGTTCATTGCTATTAGTCTCATGTTGCTATTAATTTCATGCTATTGGTTTCATGCTATTAGATTCATGTTGCTGGAAGAAGATGTCATCTCGCTTTTTGTTTAACTAATTTCCTGTTGGATTAAGGGATGTTGGCATATGTTTTGTTGGCTCATGCTTAATTGATTCCATGTTGCAATCAATGGTGAAGTTGTGAGATTACATGTGTTGGAATCATATGTGTTGGAAATGAGAACTATGTGACGAATGTCGTGGTTGGAAAAGTTATATGTGTTGGAATGAGAGGAGGTGAAAATGATGGTTTCTCTATGACAATGAAATGCATTCATGGCTCTAGCGTTGTGCTTTATCGAGTCCTTCTCCACCTTAGTCCTTTGAGCCGCGGGCGTGTCAGGTTTCATAAATGGAGACTCAGTGATGTCACATTGCTCTTGACCTTCAAGCCAAATCATCATCTTGATCTTCCAAGATAGGTACTTTGTCCTGTTGAAGAGTGGTGGTCGAACAATAGACATTCCCTCCTCGTGAGATTGAGATAAAGCTCTAAACGCCATCGTCGTTGCTTAAGAGAAATCAACTTGCTCTGATACCAATTTTAGGATCTCCTGTATGCTAAGGAACAATATAGGGGGCTGAATAGTGTATAGGTAATTAAAATGCTAATTAAAACTAATTAAGCAATTCGGAATATAATTGCACGCAATCACAAATCAAAGAGATAATGCAAACGCAAATACAATGATTTATCCTGGTTCGGATCCCTACACCGATGATCCTACTCTAGTCACCTCATCCTACACCAGATCGATGTATTATCCACTAATGCTCCCTACACCGGGACACAAAAGCACGCCCTTTATGAGCTATAATGCCTAAACCGGGATATGAAGAGAAACTCTCCAAGTTGACTAAACGCCCCTACTATGTACTCACAACCTGAGTACTAGGTTTCATAACCAAAAGAAACAAAAAATAAACAATCTTACCCTTTCCTTGATAGATCTTACCAATGTGCATGAAGACATGAAGATTGAAAGACCTAGTGCTTGATGTAGAGGATGATGCACTTGGAAAAACTTTCTCTAATGTAATCTCAATGCATGAGCACTTTTAAACAAAGTGAAGGAGAAATGAGAGAGAAAAATGCTCTAAGTTTTTGTCTCTAAATGAATTCAATTTCAGTGAGCATTGGTGCCAAAACTGCCTTTCAACCAAGCTTAAATAAGCCCTCAATCTTGCACAAAAGACAAGAAAACGGCTCCATGAAAATATCACCCAACGGATATAAACGGGCAGATTTTACAGTGAACAGGTGCTTGGAGTAGAGTGACCAGGCCCCTGATTAACTGTTCAGGCATCTGGCAAAACTGCTTCAGACGATTGACAGAATCTGTTCAGAAAAACACTCGATCACCAAAACAGTCATAACTTGCTCATATGAAATCTGATTGAGTTGATTCAAGATGCGTTGGAAAGCTAACAAAATTTGAAATCTAATGGGATTAGAAATAATGAAAATATCCAACTATAAAAACTAACAGCCGTTTACAGATAGACTGACTGCAGAAAACAGATTGCAGAAAACAGAGAGTACTGAATTATTGGCTCTACTTGATCAGGCATCTGGAGTTCATGTACCAGGCATCTAGACCACTGTACCAAGCACATGGTCAATGACCATCAAACTTCTGATCGAAGCCAGTGTCAGCAGATTTAGGAAATCTGACACACCAGGCGTCTGGGACCCATCACTAAGCGCCTGTCCGAACTCTAAAATTCACACCCATGTGTGTTTAGAGCAATGGACCAAATAAGATGGGTTCAACATGATTCTAAGATATCCTATGATGGAATATGATGTATATGTGAGTGTGCTTGTGCATCTAATCAAGGCTACAAGTAATCTATGAAAGAAAGATAAGATTACATGAAGATGAAACATAAAATACAATGAAGTTCAATATCTACATGATTCCGCTTGCTGCATACCCATGATCCATCTTCCCATACCTATTTCTTTGTCTCCTCATCAAGATAAAAATCAATATAAATATGAAACTAAAACACTGAGAGTCATTAGCAATCAACATAATAAGGTGATCATCGTCAAAATAAAATCAGATGGAAGTGGGCTAATTAGCCAATACCCAACATGATAGATGGAATTTCTATGATTTTAGCATGACTATGGCTCGGTATATTATGTGTTGATTTGTGCTAGAAGCTATACCTTATACTTCTTCTTGATCAGTGGCGAGAAGTTGGCATACCCATAATTTCCATGAATCTGAAATTTTCACCCATCCGTGCATATGTATGCTTGATGTTTTGAAATTCTTGATATCTTGTTATCATTTGTGTGCCAGCATAATATCTCCAATCCCTACTCTTTGTTTGTCTTCCTTGAGGACAAGAAAGATTTTAAATTGGGGGATTTTGATGAGTGTTTATTTCATTTATTTTTCATGTAGTATTCCACTGCATTTCATAACACTCTGCCATATATTCCATGTCATTTCATCCATCTTTTAATTTCTTTTTACTCTTGGGTATCTTTTGCTTATTTCAGGTGCAAACATGGAGTTCCGGGATCCTAGAGCGGAGATGAAGGCTTTGGAATAAAACAAGAAGCAAACAGGAGCCAAATCATCGAAGGGGATGAAGAGAAAGAGAAGACATATGTAGTCGTGTGGGTTACACCACGTAGCTACGTCGCTAAAATCTCAAAAGGAAGAGCTGAAAACGAGAATGAAACGACCGCGTGGGTTACACCACGCGATTGCGTCACATGATGCAGTAAAAGACCCCCAACGGTCGCGTACCCGACCGTTTGGGTTAGTTTTAAAGGGGAGCTGAACAAAGTCCTACGTGACTTTGTAGGATTTTATGCGGTCGTGTAGTATTCTACTCAGTTGCATAGCCACAGAAGGAATTTAAAGACATACGGCTGTTTTGGAGCATACGCCGGCGCAGTCGCGTAGGATTCTATGTGACCGCGTCGGCTAGGTTTTCTTAGGCCTTTATAGGCGCCGCCAAGGGATATTTTTGGGTCCTTTTGGGATTTTCTAGGGGGATATAAATATATTCTTCTTCTTTCTTTATAGAGAGATTTTTTGGCAGAGATTTTTGTTTAAAATAATCAGAGTTTTCAGGTGTTTTCTGATCCTTATGCCATGCTGTAGCTGTTATTCCTTGAATTCCTTTTGTAATTTTGGATATTGGGTTTTAATCTTTAGTTGTTTTTCTTTGCTTTTTTATTGTGGATCTTCTAGCAAATCTTTTCTATCTCTTTTCCATTGTTTTTATGCATCTATTATTGTGTCTAATCATGTTTCTATTCATGGATTGTGAGTAGCTAATCATCTAGGGCTATGGGTTGAACCCTATTGTGATAGGTTATGGATTGATGAAATTTTGATGGGCTATCAAATAATTGCTGATTAAAGGTTTGTTAGGATGATTATTATCAATACAAAGCGATCTCCTCCCTTGTGGATTAATAGATTAGTTACTAACAATAGTTAGGGCTAATCTAGGGGTTTCGATCCATATGTCGATTTGTACTATCTACATCCCCAATGACAGTTGGGCATAGATTAGAGCTCTCTTAACATTAATCCGAACTCTACACATGATAGTGGCGTGAATGATGATTGAGGACAATTGCCAAGCACAATGCGCCTACCGTATGTCGATAACCAACGATAGTTGGTTTGAGTATAAGATATGCAGTCCTATCATAGCATCACGAGAGTGGGAGATAGGTGATAACTTAGGTGCAACAACCTTGCCCTATAGTATAATTCGATAACCAATCATATTAGACTAATCCTAACTTAATCACAATAGCGGGAATACCCCGCTCTTGAGTTTTTCCCATATTGATATTTCCATTATCACTCATCCCTTCTCACAATTGACTCACGTAGTTATTAAACTTAGAAATAAACCAGTACTCAACATTTGAATCCCTGCGAATCGACCCTGTTGATACATGGATCCGGCCCACAAAGCGGATAGATGAATTATACCTGAAGAGCAAGGCCCACAGAGAATGGTATGCATCGACCCAATAGCCCCGGGGCCCGCCAAGGAAGATAAATCTATAGCAAGTCAATCTGCCAGCTCATTTGCCCCATGGCACACGGCCCAAATCTCTATGGTTAAATGAGTCAACCCCTACCTCCCTCATAAAGAGCATAAATGGAGGGCGCTTGCACTCCATGATGGCCACATCAATAACTGCTAATAGAGCAATTATGGGCTACATTTATGTTGGGGGGGGAGTTACAAGCCACCAAGAGGAGATAAATATCCCAAGAACATCCCATGCAAGGGGAGGCCATATCCTAACAGAGGCTAAGTATCAAACCATATTCTACATTACTTTTGATTGAGCTCCTTTATGTTTCTTCCACGAGGAACTAACTTGAGCGTCGGAGGGGATTCGGTCGGGCCCTAGCACCGACCCACTTACTGATTTCATATGGTGCAGATCAATGGATATATCGCGAAGCTATGTCAAATCTCACTTACGGAGTTCAGTCTTAGATGTCCATGACCCGGGGATTACCCTTCGCAGGTCCCACCTCTCAGTCGGCAAGTGTCCACTCAATGTAGGCGTCATTGCTGGCCCACATTTACATAAGGCAGAACTCAGCCGTCAATAGTTGGTGGAGATGCAGGGGACACAGGAGTCAACATCCCGTAACCGTTTAGCACTGATAATGTCGACTCACCCCATCAATGAAAGGCCAATTCATTTTCTTCATTACTCTTATTTTAACGAATTTTTGTTCCATTACCTTTATTATTTCAATGGTAATTTTTGAATTTTCTCCTAAAAATATCCCTTCTGTTGTGAAGGGAATTTAGGGAGAAATAGGTGTAAGGGGTTAAGAGCCCCCCTACCCGTGTATTTATATCTTTCAATAGTGGGTTGGATACTCAATTGGCCCATTGGGCCTATTCATAACACTTCCCCTTATCCAATCAACATTGAAATAAGAGGTGGATTCTTCAGGATCCGAGTTAGGGTAACTGTCTTGTTAAAGAAAGAACAGTTAACCCATAACTTCCCCTGTTTTGGGGATGTGTCTAGGGGTGGATACTTCAGGATCCAGAGTCAACGAGGTTGCCTCGTCAAAACCTTGACTACGGAAAACCCAGTGGGAAAAAAACCTGTAGCCAAGGGAAAAGAGTACAACTCTGCAGTTGACTCCCCCTTATCTGACCAAGCTTCAGGCTTGCAGATTTCCTATGAATCTATACATCAGCCTCCTATGTATCTATGAGTTCATAGTTCTCTCATCCTGACCCAGTTTACATTTACTCACTCTCCTCATCCCAATCCCATATACAAGTTTCTCAAAGATACTATTAGTCAGGGATTTGGTAAGAAAATCCGCCAAGTTATTACATGATTGGATCTTCTGTACCTCAATCTGCTTTTGCTTCTGAAGGTCGTGCGTCCAGAAGAACTTGGGGGAGATATGCTTCGTCTTGTCACCTTTGATGTAGCCGTCCTGTAGCTGGGCTATACATGCTGCATTGTCTTCATAGAGTGTAGTGGGTGCAAGAACGCCGATCGTCAGGCCGGTGGAGGTGAGTATGTGCTGGATCACCGAGCGTAGCCAAAAACATTCCTTGCTTGCTTCGAAGATCGCAAGTAGCTCAGAGTGGGTGGATGAGACGGTCGTCATGGTCTGCTTCACAGATCTCCAGGATATGGCAGTGCCGCCATATGTGAACATGTATCCGGTCTGAGACTTCTCTGTATGAGGATCAGACCTGTAACCTGCGTCAGCATAACCAACTAAACCAGTTGATGCCCCTTTCCTGTAGAATAGACCTAAGTCTATGGACCCTTGGAGGTAGCGCAGAAGATGCTTAACTCCGGCCCAGTGCCGCTGTGTAGGTGCAGCACTATATCTGGCTAGTAAGTTTACTGCAAACGCTATGTCAGGGCGAGTGCAGTTAGCCAGGTAAAGGAGTGCACCGATAGCACTTAAATAAGGCACTTCGGGGCCTAGTACTTCCTCCCCCTCTTCCAGCGGCCGGAAGGGGTCTTTGTGTACATCCAATGATCTGACGACCATCGGAGTGCTGAGGGGGTGGCACTTATCCATCTGAAACTTTTTCAATAAGTTCGATGTGTAAGTTGACTGGTGTAACAGGATCCCATCTTTAAGATGCTCTATCTGAAGGCCTAAACAGAATTTTGATTTTCCGAGGTCTTTCATCTCGAAAGTTTCTGTCAGGCTTCTAGAAATCTTTGCGATCTCTTCAGGAGATCCGATGAGGTTTAAGTCGTCTACGTAGACGGCTATAATTACAAATCCTGTTGCCTTTGCTCTTATAAAGATGCAAGGACAGACTGGGTCGTTTTTAAATCCTTGCTGTGCAAGGAAGTCGCTCAGTCTGTTGTATCACATCCTTCCAGATTGTTTTAGACCATATAATGATCTTTGCAGTTTCACTGAGTAGATGTCACGTTCTCTCTCTTTTAGTGCTGCAGGCAAAGAATAACCTTCAGGCAATATAGATGTCTCGGTCTAGGTTGCCATATAGGTATGCAGTAACCACGTCCATGAGTTGCATATCTAAACCCTCTTGTGCTATTATGCCAATGAGGAATCGGAAGGTGATCGCGTCCATGACCGGGGAGTATGTGGCTTCAAAATCCACCCCAGGACGTTGGGTAAAACCCTGCGCTACAAGCCTTGCTTTGTAGCGTACGATCTCATTCTGTTCATTTCGTTTTCTAACAAATACCCATTTATAACCCACAGGTTTTACACCTTTTGGTGTCTGGACTATTGGTCCGAAGACCTTGCGTTTGGTGAGTGAATCCAACTCCACTCCTATTGCCGCTTTCCACTTTGGCCAATCATCTCTGCTTTGACATTCTGTCAGAGAGCGTGGTTCAATATCATCGTCGCAATACGCGACGTTGATGGCAATATTACACGCAAATGTGTCATCTATTGTTGTGCTTTTTCTGTCCCAATACTCCCCAGTTCGTACATAGTGTATCGATACTTCATTTTCTCCCTGTTTTTCCTCTTCATGAGAGTTTGGGAGAGATGGGGTAGCAGGGCTTAAATTAGCATCCTGTGGTGGTATTTGTTTACCATTGCCAAGGGTCCTACTCTTTCGAGGGACTTGGTCCTTGGATCCCGGTGGTCGTCCTCTCTTTTTGAGAGGTCCAACCATTTCTGCTGCAGGCGGATTGCATCCATTTTTCGGTATGTCAATCCTAGCTGGAGTGTTAGCAGCAGGGACGTGTGATTTGACAATCTTCTGGTTGTCAGTAAATTTGTCCGGCAAGAGATGGACAATGTTTTGGATGTGGAGAATCTTCAGGACCTCCTCCTCACACTGGCTTGTTGGCGGATCAAAGTGACATAAAGTTTTTGTATCCCATGTGATACTTTCTGAAGCTTCGGGCTTCTTTGTCTGTGAGCCTAGTCTTGGGAACGATGTTTCATCGAATTCACAGTCTTCTAGACGTGCCTTAAAGACGTCCCCCGTAAGGGGTTCTAGGAATCTAATTATGGAGGGGGTGTCAAACCCAACATAAATGCCTAGGCGACGTTGTGGACCCATCTTTGTCCTTTGTGGTGGTGCTATGGGGACGTATACTGCACAACCAAATATTCTCAAATGTGAGACAATTGGTGGGGCTCCAAGTGCTAGTTGCATTGGAGAAGATGACTGACCTCCAGAGGGTCTTAATTTTATTAAAGATGCAGCATGCAAAATTGCATGACCCCACGCATTCACTGGCATCTGGGATTGAAGTAATAATGGACGAGCGATCCATTGCAGTCTCTTAATTAGAGATTTTGCTAACCCATTTTGGGTGTGAACATGCGCTACAGGATGTTCGACTTCAATTCCCTGAGCTTGGCAATAGTCTAGAAAGACTTGTGACGTAAACTCCCCCGCATTGTCCAGACGAAGTTTCTTTATCTGGTGGTCGGGGAAGTGGGCCCGTAACTTTATTATCTGAGCTAAAAGCTTAGATAGGGCTAGGTTACGGGTGGACAGTAGGCACACATGTGACCACTTAGTTGATGCGTCTATCAGGACCATAAAGTACCTGAACGGACCACTTGATGGGTGAATCGGCCCACAAATGTCTCCGTGGATTCTTTCCAGAAAGCTGGGAGACTCCACATCCCATTTCAGTGGAGAGGGTCTCGTGATCAGTTTACCCTTGTAACAGGGTGGACATGGGAATTTGCCTTTTTGAAGAATCTTCAGGTTCTTCAGGTCAATGCCCCTGGAGTTCTTTATGATGCGGTACATCATAACCGAACCAGGGTGTCCCAGTCGACTGTGCCAGAGTTGGAATTCTGGTGTTTGGGGGCACTGCAGGTGCTCCACCATGGATGTTTCTGGAGTTTGTATACTTGTTTGGTAGAGTCCCGAGGGGAGTCCCTTGAAACGTTCCACAATGGTTTTTGAACCATTTGTAAGAGCCGTTACAAGCAAGTATTCCCTTTTATCTTCCTCGACCGTCTCTAAGTGATATCCGTTTAAACGGATGTCTTTAAAACTTAGGAGGTTTCGGATGGATTTTGGGGAGTATAACGCATTTTTAAGTGTTATTTGTGTGTTGCCGGGGAGCAATATAATTGCTTCCCCTGATCCTTCGATTATGTTTGCTGGTCCTGAGATTGTTCTCAGTGGGCCAGAATAACGACTTACGCTCGTGAAATAGTCTATGTTTTGAAGGATCGAGTGCGTCGATGCACTGTCCACTAGGCAGATAAGTTCCATATCTAAAAAAATTGGGGAAAGACATTCAAGCAATAAATATAGATAAAAGATTCACTTTCATAAATAAATGCTCAAAAGATATTGTTTGACATGGAAAAAAGAACTAGATACGATGCATAGAAATTTAAGATACATTGCTAATTGCATAAAAGTGGTCCAGATCTAGAGAGTATCATCTCCCATGAAGTCTTCAGGAGTCCATGAGGTCTCTGCCAACGCTGCGCTCTCCATCAGGTTTGTCTCAGCTCGAGGCTTGAGGCTTGCCTGGTAGAGGTCCTGGAGGTGTTTTGCTGTGCGGCAGATTCTGGACCAGTGGCCCGTCATCCCGCATTTTGAGCATTTGTCCTCCCAGTCTTTCTTGGGAGTGCCTCCTTTGTTGGGAATCCTCTTCTGCTTCTTGTCCACGAACTTCTGGTTCTGGGGAGGAGCTGGGTGAGTGGCTTTCTTCCGCTGCTTCTGTTCTTTCCATTTCTGGAATTTTGCCTTTTTGTCCGTCTTCTTCTTCTGGGAAGACTGGAAGTGGGCCTCTGCAGGAGGTGGCAATGGAGCGGAGCCAGGAGGGCGCAGGTTGTGGGTGGCAACCAACAGATCGCTGTTCTGTTCAGCCATAAGCAGGCATGAAAGAAGGTCAGAGTACTTTGTGAACTTCCTTTCTCGATATTGTTGCATAAGGATCATGTCCTTTTCGTGGAAAGACGTAAACGTCTTTTCCAGCAACATCTTCTCCGTCACTGGTTCACCACACAACTTCAGGCGTGAGGTGATGCGGAAGAGAGCTGAGTTGTACTCCGCTACAGATTTGAAATCCTGTATGCGGAGGTGAGTCCACTCGTACTGTGCACGGGGGAGTATGACATCCCTCTGATGTCTGTACCTCTCCTCGAGTGCATCCCACAGCTCGTAAGGGTCCTCTACAGTGAGGTACTCGTCCTTTAAGGTCGAGTCTAAGTGTTTCCTGATATATATAATGGCTTTCGCCTTTAATATATCGGAAACTTCCTCTGTATGAGGTGCTTACACTGAAGCCTCCTTGTTAGCTGGGGCAGTACTAGTTGTTGCCTTTTCAGTCTGTGTGAGACTGAAACCATGAGAGCGCAGATGGAACTTCAGGTCCAACTGCCAACTCAGGTAGTTTGACCCATCAGCCTTCAGGACTGAGAAGTCTACATTTGCGAGTCTGGCCATTTTATGATCTAGCATGTAAAGAAAGAGTAGCATGTATCATTAAGATTGAATAAAACATACATTCACGCATGTAATGTAGTCATTTTCATGGCATGAATTTTAATTGGTGTGATTTTAACATACATGCTTTTTTTTTTCAGGTAATGTGAATAATTAATTACTAAAAATTAACAATCACGCATGCTGTTAAGAGGTTTCATTGTGACATTAAAACATGGTATTAAAGCTAATTAATCAACCACGCAGTTTAATGCATAAACAATGAAAACAGAAAGAATAACCTTAGGCTATGGGGATCAGCCAGCCGACACCGAAAAAATAAAAAAGTCCAGTCCGAAGTTACATCAAAAAATGCATGAAAATTAAATTACAACTCGGGAACTTCAGAGAGAAGCCCCTATCTTCATTGTGCGAACGCCTTCAGCTTCTTCTTGGTGTCCTTCGGTCTTCTTTTTTACATATTCATCCTCACATACAAAATTTCTCTCAAAAAAGAAGAAAAATTGCAGGAATTTAAAACGGTGTCGGAAACCTGGCTGATCCCTAAAAACATAGCCTAATATTTGCACATCCACGCAGATAATATATTTGCGACATACAACCACGCAGATAATCAAAACACACAGGCATTTAAAGTAATTTAGAATTGTGTGTGTCGTGCAAGAAACATTTTTTTTTTTTGAAAAACTTTTTGCCTTTTTGATCCATAATATAATGTTTTATTTTACCGCTTTCAACCCTTTTAAAAATTTCTTTTAACTATTTTGGGCTTTTTAGGGCCAAAAATAAATAAAATAATTTCTGTGGATGGGCTAATTTTCTGGCCTTTTGGGCCATGAAAACAACCCATTAGGGTTAATATTGGGCCTCCCCCGAAAAATAGCCCGTTAGGGTTAGGGTTTCTGGAAACCCTAGGGGGGGCCCGCGGCGTGTCGCCGCGACGGCTGGCCGCGTAGGGTGCGGCCGCCGGCCTGAGGCCGCGGCGACTGGCCGCGGCCTGAGGCCGCGGCACAGTGCCGCGGCTTCAGGCCGCGGCCGCCGCGGCCTGAGGCCGCGGCGATTGTTCTCCGACGGCGGCGCAAAGGGAGCGCCGCCGTTCCGCCCTACGGGCGTACGGATTTTTATTTTTGGATCAAAGGCGGGGAGGTAAAAATCGGATTTTTCAACAAATTTGATCGTTAAAAAACAAATTTTTATTTTTTTAAACATGCAGATCTTATTAAAAATGTTGAATTTAACCGAGTTTGTAAACTTTTTGATCCTAAAACATGCAGATCTAGTGAGAAAAGCAAGTTTAGATCTAAAAAGTTTGGATTTTTACCTCTAGATTCGACGAGGAATCTAGGCGACGGTTGGTGAAGGATGCCCTTTTCGCTCCCCGTTGAGAAGATTACGATCTTCTTTTTCTGAGCGATTTCTGGATCTCCTTTCCCGCGAGCCGCCGTCTCCTCCAATGAGCGTGATCGTGCTGATAACGTGTTGTGAAGGGAATTTAGGGAGAAATAGGTGTAAGGGGTTAAGAGCCCCCTACCCGTGTATTTATATCTTTCAATAGTGGGTTGGATACCCAATTGGCCCATTGGGCCTATTCATAACACCTTCCACAATTTTCCATTTTTGAGTTAGGGATTTGGGGGCGGCATCAACCTCAATCAACCAATTGATTGAGGATTCCTCAGTAATGCTGCATAAAAAGCGTGTGCCTCGGTACATCGATCAATTTGCAAGCAAATACCTTTATGAGGGGAACCAAGCCCAAAAAGGCCTACATGCTAACAATAAAGAGAAAGCCAGTCATCCAACACATTCCAAGCCCATGCTGGCTTGTAAGTCTTCTCGTTCAAGCCCCAACGAATAAGACCCAAAGCCACCTACATTGAAGGCACGAAGCTTGGAAATGAACCTTGTGTCGATGAGGCAGGAGGTCCGATGTCTGAACTCCCGAGGTCGACCAAAGCTCGTCGACCCAGCAACGAGGACCGCCGACCCAGAGGAGCTTCAGTTCTGATGACATCCAACCCTCCGAGCTGGCGTCCGACCCAGAGGAGCCTCAGATCCGAGCTGGGTAGATTAGAGTTCAGATGGTCGAAGGAGCGAACTCGGTCGTCCAGTCAGAGGGGCGTCCCGAGATAAGTTTACTTCAACCGGACGTCTCCATTCGAGTTCGACCCAAAACTCCCTGCTTCATCAGAGCTCTACGATGTGTTCGGGTTTAACCGAAGTCTCCTCGCCTATTCGAACTCGATTGATGACCCCATGGCTCACTTGTGCTCGATTGAGGCCTCCCTGAGCTCGATCGAAGTCCCCTCGCCTCCTCAAAGCGCGACCGGAGAAGCCCTCGCCCGTTCGAGCTCGATCCATGCCACCGATGCTCGTCAGATCTCGATCGATGGCCCAACTCCCGTTGCAGATCTGGTTTTCGATCGTAATGGTAAGACAAGGAGGTAAAGACGTGTGTATTGATCTTGGCACCCTTTACAGTTGTGTCGGTGTCTCGAGACCCACTGCCAACAGCCAAGGCAATCGTATTGCCTCGTCCTATATGGTGTTCACCAAGTGTGCATACGAGATCTCACAGTTGAAGTTCGTCATCCGCTCCCTGAGGCATCGATCTACCGACGTCAATGGCCATGTGCCTCTTTCGTCCATGGCACTCTCGATAGTCCGCTCCCAGTCAAGGCTCGGGTCGACCATTGCAGTCTCAATCTCCCAACGTGATGTGTTAGGTTTGATAATGACATCTCAACAAAATTTGTTTGATATGAAGCAACAAAATTTGACATTGACACGGAAGGATGCCGCATTCTGAACAGTGTTCGGAACACGTCTTAAACGACGCATTCCCTCCCTATAAATGAGGATGTTCCGCATAGAGTTCCATCAAGCCAGAGCAATTCCAGAAGTATCTCTAAAGCAATTAGAGAGTTCTCTATCGGGTGTTTAGAGTGCCGAGTATTGTAAGGTTCGTGGCTCCCTGTAGTATAATCAGGAGGCGAACCAGGGGTTGTTTGGGGCTTGGGTTGTGGGATCTTCTCCAGTTCCTTTCTCCGTTACATAGTGGGTTTGGTTGGTTCCCTTCAACCAAATGTCATAGACTGTAATCCAAAAATTACTGAAGCAGCAGTGATCTCTCCAAACTGGACGTACACCAATATTTAGGTGGAACCAGTATAAATCTCCAGTGTGCAAGGTGTGTTGCTCTTTTGTGTTAATTGCATTTTATTTAACTTGGTTGCGTATTTTGTAGCGAAAGACCATTCTGCCTTGTTCATTGTCCCAACGATCTTGGATTTTCCGCAATGGTTGGTATTGCCCAAAAGGTGACCCAGATCCCTATAATTGGTATCAGAGCATCAAGGCTCGTGAGACAAGTCCAAGGCGATGGCGGAGGACTCTTCTACAAAAGGAGACGCAACCAATTCAAACTCGTATGTGGGGCAATCACATGCGACGGTGGGAGGCTCGCACTACAAAATCGAAAGATTCGATGGCAAGGGCAACTTCGAAATATGGCAGTATAATATGAGTGCTATCTTGCGAAAGGATCGCTTACACTGGATGGTGTACGACACGGCGGCTCTACCTGCAGATATCTCGGAAAGGGAGAAGATGGAGATGGAGGACTCGGCGATGACAACTGTTACGACCTAAAGATCATAGTAGCCCAACTCTAGCCCGGATCCGCTAACATACCCCTTTAGCTCACCATTTAACAATTAGGGCCGCCGCCCCGAAAACCCGGGGCATCACGGAGATAGGCGCGCCTTACAGCGCTCCCCGAAACGGTCGAGGCGAACAACTGTAGCCGGCCGAGGCGAACAACTGTAGCCGGCCGAGGCGAACAACCGCAGCCGCCCGACCCACCGGGGGAGCGCGTTAGGGGACGCTCGGATAGCTAGGCCAAGCCTATTGACGGGCGCGGCCGGGCCGGACAACCCCCGACCGGGACGGCCCATCCGATTCCCGCGAACCGCGGCGCCGAAAGTGAGCCAGACTTTTAGTTCGACGCTAACGACAAACAGCCTAGGATAAGGACGTGACTAACCCATACGTCACCCGACCGTCTGACAAAGCACCCCCAGGCGGCTGACCTGACCGGCGGTTAGTGCTTTCGGCCCTGACATCCCGACAAAAGCACCCCTCGGCCGTTGCGCCGCCTGACAGAAGCGGATCAGGAACTCCTGTTCCCGACGTCCTCGTCCGAAGTTTCCGCTGACACCCGAGCCAGCTCAGCACGCCTAGTCATCACCCGTCAGGTATAAATACCTCCTCTCCTCTCACGGAGCAGGGGGTTAGTTAAACTCTCTCATCTTCTATCATTCACACACGAGGGCAAAGGTCCTCCATATCTTTGTTCTCCCACCTATAGCTCGTCACGTGAGGCGGACACACAGTTAGTCCGGCCGGCGTGTCCAGCCCCCCATTTAAGCCCTTTTACTGACTTAGGCATCGGAGGGGCTAAGGGTTGAACCCCAACCCCGCCCTTCTGACGAGTTGTTCGTGCTGCAGGAGAGCTCGCCCCTTGGCCAAAGTCAGCGTCAGCCTCCCGGCGTCCGACCTTCCTCAGCTACGTCCGACGAGATGCGATCCTGTGAGCTCCACCGGCAACGGATCCAACCTCTTCATCCCACTAATCACTTGTAAAACAGCCTACTTAACCCCACATTTCCATATAACCACCGTGCCCTTGGTTCCCCATAATACAAATTCATTGTACGCGAGTTCCACCTCGTAACAATTGGCGCCGTCTGTGGGAACGAAGGGTCACACCCATGTTAGACTCCATGCCGATCTCGCGGAACCCTGACCACGGTAAAGATCCCGTGGGTCAGGAACCGCTCTCTCTACAAATCACCCCGGCGTCTGACCCCCTTCTGGGGATGGGCCCCGAGACTGAACATACTTCGGCCCCCGTCGTCCTGAAGAGCTTCGAGGCCGTCCCCCTGGCCAGGAAAGGCTATCAGACGGTTGGAACGGAGCCTCCGCCCGGCCCCTCAGAGCCCCTGAACGTGAGGCGGAACCTCCACCCTCAATTCGAGGAGGAGGGGGAGAATAGGGGACTCGCTGAGGAGATTGCGGCCCAGCAAAGGCTCCTGGAAGAGGAGATGGAAGTTGCGCAGCGGTGGAGGCGCCTAGGGGAGGCGGCCGCCGCGCAAAGGCGTTTGGACGAGGCGGCCGAGACCGCCCGGAGGGCCTACCAGGAAGAAGAGACCGCCCACCGCCAACTCCGCTTCATCGTCGCGGAGCGCGAAAGGCTGAGGAAGGAAAACAGAAGCAACCAAGAAGTCATTGAAGAAACGACGATGGGACGACGGCCCGGGGACGGGCGGGACCCGTTGCTGAACAGATCCCCACCTGGAGGAGGCGACCCGCGCCACCAGCACCACCCCTCCGATACCCTGCACGAGGAAGCCGTTTGTCGACAACTACGCTTCCTCGCCGCCGAGCGCGAGAGGCTCCTCCAAGAGAATCAGGAACGGATGGAGGCCCGAGGAGAGCTGGCCGGGAGGCGCTGGCGCTGGGAGAGCCGTAGCCCACAACCCGTCGAGTCCTCGGCCCGAGGAAGGAGCCCCGCCCGACGACCATCGGACTACTCCCCGGGGGCGGAGGACCGTCGACGGCCGCGACGCGACCGAAGCCTGACCCCCGAATGGCGGAGAGGGGATGCCCCGGACCGCCCTACCTATCCGGAGGAGGCCACGCCGCTCGCACGGTGGATCACGTCCGCCCCAAGGCCCAAAAAGTTCAAACCTCCTCACTTGGCAATGTACAATGGGAGGGGCGACCCCCTCACACACGTGCAACAATACCGGGGGGCAATGGAGGCGCAGGATGTGGACGAGGCGTTCCTGTGCCGACATTTCTCCCAAAGCCTAAGGGACACCGCGCTGGACTGGTACTTCGGCTTGCCAGCGAGATCCGTCGGGAGCTTTGGCGAGCTATCCCACAAATTCTGCCAAGAGTTCCGGGCCGGACGGACGAAGAAGAAGCCCCTGGACTATCTCTGCACGATAATCCAAGGAGAAGGAGAGACAACAGGTAGATACCTCCGCCGTTTTCAGGAGGAGAGACGGGCGGTGGTGACATGTGGGGATGAGGTGCTTATGCTGGCCTTCAAAGCGGGGTTGCGGACTCGGAGTCTCCACAAATCCCTGCTCCGGGACCCGCCGACCGACTATGAGGCGTTGGTTGCCATGACGGAGAGGCACGCGTTGGCCGAAGAAACTCTTGGTACGAAGGCCTTGTTCCCCCGGGCGAAACCGACTCAAGGCGAACCCCGATCACACCCTCGGCCGAGACATGAAGAGGGGGACCGAGGTCACGATCGGATGGCCCGACCAAGGCGGGAACCGCCCGGGCCTCGCCCCCAAGATCGCCCCGGTCCGGCGCGCGAGTTTGCTCCGGCCCAAGGGCTCCCTCGAGTCGCCCCAAGACAAGAGATCCCCTTGCGGGCGCATTACACGCAACTCAATGCCCCCCCTGATCGAGGTGATGGCTGCGGCCACCCGGGCCGGTCTGCTGCCGGAGCCGCCCCGAGAAATGAAGTCGGACCCGGCCCGGAGAGATTTCAAGAAATACTGCCGATACCACCGGGACCACGGCCACGACACCGATGACTGCTTCACCCTCAAAAGGGAAATCGAGCGGCTGATCCAGGCGGGCCACCTGGGGGACTTCGTCGGAGGCCGAAGACCAGACCGAGAAGATGGGAACCACCGAAGGGCGCGGAGGGCAGACCCTCCGGCAAACGGCGAGCGGGAAGAACTTCACCCACCGAAACCCGTCTTGCGCATAGATACGATATGCGGCGGGCCATCTTCAGGAGGGGCGTCGTCGTCAAGCAAAAAGGCGTATGCAAGGCATGTGATGATGGCGGGTCTCGGAGGGGACCAGAGAGGGAGAAGGATGGCCTACCCTCCCATTACTTTCAGTGACGAGGATCTAGAGGGGATCGAGCAACCCCACGACGACGCCATCGTCATCGAGGCCCAGATTGGGACAGCCATCGTCAGCCGCCTCCTGATCGACACAGGGAGCTCTTGCGACATCCTATTCATGTCCACAATTGAGAAGATGGGGTTACGGCTGACCGACCTGAGACCTTGTACCGGGCCCCTCATTGGTTTCACCGGTCACTCGACCCCCATCATGGGGGTGATCACCTTGCCAATAACCCTCGGAGAGGAGCCACAGGTCGTCACTCGAATGACGCTGTTCGTTGTGGTCGACATTATGTCGGCGTATAACGGGATTATAGGACGACCATACATGTCGGCCATTGGAGCGCTCCCCAGCCTTCTCCATCAGATGGTCAAGTTCCAAACCCCCCGAGGGGTGGGAATCGTGCGGGGAAGCCAGAAGATGTCAAGGAGCTGCTACGTGGGGTCAACCAAGCACAAAGGACCAGAGGTGAACCTGAAAAGTCGACTCCCCCGGGCGGAGTGATGACCCCTACCAGCCGGAGCTAGCTCCCGCCGATGCCACTGCCAGGTCGAAACGGGATCAGCCACACCCCCCCGTGAAGGACGGACTAATGACTCCAAGGGGCGCGATGCACCGGTCGTGGCATAACCGAGAGCTGTAAGTCATGAACGAAACACCTTGTTCCCTCCTTTTTTGTCTTCAGATTTCGCCTTTTCTGCATGACAGTTTCAGTTCCCCCCTCTCAAAGACTCCGGGGCAGGACTAGTCCTCGCCACCCAAACCGGAGAGGGGCACGGGCCGAGCTGCGTACTCGCTCCCCCCCAAGAAGACCTCCGGGGCAAGTTCCCTTAGCTTGGCCACCCAAACCGGAGCGCCATATGCGGGGTAGGCGACGGCCCAATACCCGTCCGACTATAGAGGTTGCGGGGAGGCGACGGCCCCATACCCCCCCTCTCAAAGACTCCGGGGCAGGACTAGTCCTCGCCACCCAAACCGGAGAGGGGCACGGGCCGAGCTGCGTACTCGCTCCCCCCCAGGAAGACCTCCGGGGCAAGTTCCCTGAGCTTGGCCACCCAAACCGGAGCGCCATATGCGGGGTAGGCGACGGCCCAATACCCGTCCGACTATAGAGGTTGCGGGGAGGCGACGGCCCCATACCCCCCCTCTCAAAGACTCCGGGGCAGGACTAGTCCTCGCCACCCAAACCGGAGAGGGGCACGGGCCGAGCTGCGTACTCGCTCCCCCCAGGAAGACCTCCGGGGCAAGTTACCTGAGCTTGGCCACCCAAACCGGAGCGCCATATGCGGGGTAGGCGACGGCCCAATACCCGTCCGACTATAGAGGTTGCGGGGAGGTGACGGCCCCATACCCCCCCTCTCAAAGACTCCGGGGCAGGACTAGTCCTCGGCACCCAAACCGGAGAGGGGCACGGGCCGAGCTGCGTACTCGCTCCCCCCCAAGAAGACCTCCGGGGCAAGTTCCCTGAGCTTGGCCACCCAAACCGGAGCGCCATATGCGGGGTAGGCGACGGCCCAATACCCGTCCGACTATAGAGGTTGCGGGGAGGCGACGGCCCCATACCCCCCCCTCTCAAAGACTCCGGGGCAGGACTAGTCCTCGCCACCCAAACTGGAGAGGGGCACGGGCCGAGCTGCGTACTCGCTCCCCCCCAGGAAGACCTCCGGGGCAAGTTCCCTGAGCTTGGCCACCCAAACCGGAGCGCCATATGCGGGGTAGGCGACGGCCCAATACCCGTCCGACTATAGAGGTTGCGGGGAGGCGACGGCCCCATACCCCCCCTCTCAAAGACTCCGGGGCAGGACTAGTCCTCGCCACCCAAACCGGAGAGGGGCACGGGCCGAGCTGCATACTCGCTCCCCCCCAGGAAGACCTCCGGGGCAAGTTCCCTGAGCTTGGCCACCCAAACCGGAGCGCCATATGCGGGGTAGGCGACGGCCCAATACCCGTCCGACTATAGAGGTTGCGGGGAGGCGACGGCCCCATACCCCCCCTCTCAAAGACTCCGGGGCAGGACTAGTCCTCGCCACCCAAACCGGAGAGGGGCACGGGCCGAGCTGCGTACTCGCTCCCCCCCCCATGAATACCTCCGGGGCAAGTTCCCTGAGCTTGGCCACCCGAACCGGAGCGCCATATGCGGGGTAGGCGACGGCCCAATACCCGTCCGACTATAGAGGTTGCGGGGAGGCGACGGCCCCATACCCCCCCCTCTCAAAGACTCCGGGGCAGGACTAGTCCTCGCCACCCAAACCGGAGAGGGGCACGGGCCGAGCTGCGTACTCGCTCCCCCCAGGAAGACCTCCGGGGCAAGTTCCCTGAGCTTGGCCACCCAAAACGGAGCGCCATATGTGGGGTAGGCGACGGCCCAATACCCGTCCGACTATAGAGGTTGCGGGGAGGCGACGACCCCATACCCCCCCTCTCAAAGACTCCGGGGCAGGACTAGTCCTCGCCACACAAACCGGAGAGGGGCACGTGCCGAGCTGCGTACTCGCTCCCCCCAGGAAGACCTCCGGGGCAAGTTCCCTGAGCTTGGCCACCCAAACCGGAGCGCCATATGCGGGGTAGGCGACGGCCCAATACCCGTCCGACTATAGAGGTTGCGGGGAGGCGACGGCCCCATACCCCCCCTCTCAAAGACTCCGGGGCAGGACTAGTCCTCGCCACCCAAACCGGAGAGGGGCATGGGCCGAGCTGCGTACTCGCTCCCCCCAGGAAGACCTCCGGGGCAAGTTCCCTGAGCTTGGCCACCCAAACCGGAGCGCCATATGCGGGGTAGGTGACGGCCCAATACCCGTCCGACTATAGAGGTTGCGGGGAGGCGACGGCCCAATACCCCCCCTCTCAAAGACTCCAGGGCAGGACTAGTCCTCGCCACCCAAACCGGAGAGGGGCACGGGCCGAGCTGCGTACTCGCTCCCCCCAGGAAGACCTCCGGGGCAAGTTCCCTGAGCTTGGCCACCCAAACCGGAGCGCCATATGCGGGGTAGGCGACGGCCCAATACCCGTCCGACTATAGAGGTTGCGGGGAGGCGACGGCCCCATACCCCCCCTCTCAAAGACTCCGGGGCAGGACTAGTCCTCGCCACCCAAACCGGAGAGGGGCACGGGCCGAGCTGCGTACTCGCTCCCCCCCAGGAAGACCTCCGGGGCAAGTTCCCTGAGCTTGGCCACCCAAACCGGAGCGCCATATGCGGGGTAGGCGACGGCCCAATACCCGTCCGACTATAGAGGTTGCGGGGAGGCGACGGCCCCATACCCCCCCTCTCAAAGACTCCGGGGCAGGACTAGTCCTCGCCACCCAAACCGGAGAGGGGCACGGGTCGAGCTGCGTACTCGCTCCCCCCCCCATGAAGACCTCCGGGGCAAGTTCCCTGAGCTTGGCCACCCGAACCGGAGCGCCATATGCGGGGTAGGCGACGGCCCAATACCCGTCCGACTATAGAGGTTGCGGGGAGGCGACGGCCCCATACCCCCCCTCTCAAAGACTCCGGGGCAGGACTAGTCCTCGCCACCCAAACCGGAGAGGGGCACGGGCCGAGCTGCGTACTCGCTCCCCCCAGGAAGACCTCCGGGGCAAGTTCCCTGAGCTTGGCCACCCAAACCGGAGCGCCATATGCGGGGTAGGCGACGGCCTAATACCCGTCCGACTATAGAGGTTGCGGGGAGGCGACGGCCCCATACCCCCCCTCTCAAAGACTCCGGGGCAGGACTAGTCCTCGCCACCCAAACCGGAGAGGGGCACGGGCCGAGCTGCGTACTCGCTCCCCCCCAGGAAGACCTCCAGGGCAAGTTCCCTGAGCTTGGCCACCCAAACCGGAGCGCCATATGCGGGGTAGGCGACGGCCCAATACCCGTCCGACTATAGAGGTTGCGGGGAGGCGACGGCCCCATACCCCCCCTCTCAAAGACTCCGGGGCAGGACTAGTCCTCGCCACCCAAACCGGAGAGGGGCACGGGCCGAGCTGCGTACTCGCTCCCCCCCCAGGAAGACCTCCGGGGCAAGTTCCCTGAGCTTGGCCACCCAAACCGGAGCGCCATATGCGGGGTAGGCGACGGCCCAATACCCGTCCGACTATAGAGGTTGCGGGGAGGCGACGGCCCCATACCCCCCCCTCTCAAAGACTCCGGGGCAGGACTAGTCCTCGCCACCCAAACCGGAGAGGGGCACGGGCCGAGCTGCGTACTCGCTCCCCCCAGGAAGACCTCCGGGGCAAGTTCCCTGAGCTTGGCCACCCGAACCGGAGCGCCATATGCGGGGTAGGCGACGGCCCAATACCCGTCCGACTATAGAGGTTGCGGGGAGGCGACGGCCCCATACCCCCCCTCTCAAAGACTCCGAGGCAGGACTAGTCCTCGCCACCCAAACCGGAGAGGGGCACGGGCCGAGCTGCATACTCGCTCCCCCCAGGAAGACCTCCGGGGCAAGTTCCCTGAGCTTGGCCACCCAAACCGGAGCGCCATATGCGGGGTAGGCGACGGCCCAATACCCGTCCGACTATAGAGGTTGCGGGGAGGCGACGGCCCCATACCCCCCCTCTCAAAGACTCCGGGGCAGGACTAGTCCTCGCCATCCAAACCGGAGAGGGGCACGTGCCGAGCTGCGTACTCGCTCCCCCGAGGAAGACCTCCGGGGCAAGTTCCCTGAGCTTGGCCACCCGAACCGGAGCGCCATATGCGGGGTAGGCGACGGCCCAATACCCGTCCGACTATAGAGGTTGCGGGGAGGCGACGGCCCCATACCCCCCCTCTCAAAGACTCCGGGGCAGGACTAGCCCTCGCCACCCAAACCGGAGAGGGGCACGGGCCGACCAGCGTACTCGCTTCCCCCCTAGGAAGACCTCCGGGGCAAGTTCCCTAAGCTTGGCCACCCGAACCGGAGCACCTTAGGCGAGGTACCCGACAAACCAATACCCTCCCTCCCCCGAAGGGGCCCATCACCCCACCTCTCAAACCTCGGGAAGCTACTCAAGGACCCCGAATCAAGGCGACTCCAACGCAGAGCCACCCCTGAGGAGTAACGCCTGACCCCCCATAAAGCCGGCACCCTAATTGACCTATCCACCCGAAAAGGACACTCGGGACCAACACCACTGACAAATGGCATGCATGCCTGAGGGGTCACATCACCTGTCATCCATCGGGAACGCCCCACCCCCTAAGAACGAAATTCCAAGACGGCCCCGACTCTCACCAAAGAATAAATAAGGGCAGAAATCCACCATTATAAATCCCCCCTACTTCCTTGAGGAGGGGAAGAAAGGCGAGGGGAATGATGGGCAGAAAGACTAATCGTTTTGACGCCATCTCTCCCTCAACATACGCGGAAAATGCGAGCTACACCGACCTCCAAAATAAGCGATCCCCCAACAGGATATTCCCCTTACACGACGGTTGCTCAACCAGCTGCTCCCCTCCTTCCATTAGACAACTTACGGCAGGGGAACTGGAGCTCCAATGACATACCAGTCCTCTCCACGGACGCCCTTCGTACGCAGGCGCGGCTGGCAGACAACCCAATGGAGGGGACAGACCTGCCAAATCACCCCGCCGGGCACCCCGGCAGCCGCCCGCGATGCCCCAACCGAGGGGAACGTGTCCCCGAGCACCGGCCCAACCCCACTGGCTATTCCACTTACACCTGCAGCACCCCCCTTCCACTCATCGGCCTTCCCCGGGCCGCTTAGGCCAGGAGGCCGCACAGGGGGGCGGCGGCCCACGTCCCTACGCGCCTACCACGCAGAGACTCCAGACGGGGCGATCAACGGGGCCCCTTGGGATAGAACAACCACCAAGGACTCCCTCTCCCCCCAATTCTGGGATCGAAGGCCAAAGCCACTGCCTGGCTCCGACACGACCACCCGCCCCTCCGCCGAAGCGGAACCCGCTAAATCCACTCCACACCCCATATCAGGGGCATAACACTAGAGAAAGGCGAGACAGCTGCGATGGGAACCTCAACCTACCTAGACCGATACAATGTTACGCCTACGGGCCGATATAATGTTACGCCTTCGGGTCGTTTCAACGTTACGCCCATAGGGCGACCCCGTTTTATTAAACATTCGATAATAGCCGATGAAAAGTCCAAAGACAAATGCCGGTTAACCGCTAGTCATAACTCGGATAGACCTAAACTCGAACAACCTACGAAAAGGGAGGCGACCCCGCTGTAAATCTCTCGGGCGCCCTACGCGAAATAAAGGGACTCGACACGATTCAGCCTACAACATGATAGAAACGTCCGCACCAAGGCGTAATTCTAAGAAGTAAATTTATGCATACATTGGCAGAAAGTCCAAAAAAGGCGGGGGCGAGTCAGGCGAACCCTTACTTCCTTTCGTTTTTTAAACATACACAAGGGGGGGGGGGGGGCTACACAAGGGGGGGCCTACACAAAACTACTCGGCGCCCCCGCCAATCACGACGCCCTCTCCCTCCATAGAATCCCCCACCGCCCCGCCGCCCTCTGGCTCGTCACCCTCCTCGTCCTCTTGCTCCTCACCCTCCTCGTCTCCATCCCCCTCCTCGCCGCCGCTTGCGGCGAGCCCGTCAAGATCGACCTCTATCGGCGGGACCAGGCCAGCCGCCTTCTCCTTCATCCGAGCCAGGCAGTCATCCCATCCCTCCACGCGGCCCTTCCTTATGCCCTCTACCATCGAATTTGTAAGGGCGGGTATGACAGTTGTCTCCTGATACATCCTGAATTCCTCGACCCTACGGGCCAACTCCTCCTCGGCGGCCTTGGCACGCCCCGCTAGATCCTCCGAACGAGCCTCCTCCCTCCGAAGGGCCCCCTCCAGCTCCTTCGCTCTCTCTCCAGCCTCGGTCGCCCTCTGCTCATAATCGGACACGACCTTATTCAGGCGCTCTACTTCAGCCTCATATCGGCTGCCCCGCTCCCTCTCCTTGTCCAGGTCCTCGCCGGCTCTCTTACGAACGGCAGCGACCTCGGCTACCATTCTAGCCACGGCGCCTTCGGCCTTATGTATGGCCGGCACGTGCCGCATCATCCCGAGCATCAAGTTGAGGATCTGCGTAAAGAAACGCCGAAAAATAAACACATTTAGGACGTCCCCTAAAACCCAACGAAATGCGCCACCCGTCTTACATAACATACCTGGACGCCATGCATCACCGCGGTCCCGCACAGACCCTCATGCTCCACCGCTTCCAGCGCCACCCTGTCGCGAGGCAGGAAGATGTTCTCCGCCAGCCTCGCCGCCACGCTCCCATCCTCAAACACGGACTCATTATTCGCCACTTTGTACGGCGCCCGATGAAGCGCCCCGTCGGGATAGCCCTCGACATCGGTCCTCTTGGCCTTAAACTTGGCCAGTGCGGCCTCACAGTGGGGGTCGGTTGGCGCTCTCTCGAGGCCAAACATGGGACAACCATAAGGCCATGGGTCCCATCCTCCTGATCCGGTCGGGCCACTCGACGCCTCGGCCCTATGCGACTGACCGCTAGGATCCGCCCCCTCCCCCCCTGCGGGCGCCATGGGGCTAGGCGATCTCGTTCGGGGTAGTTCCGCCCCTCCCCCGGTCGACCCTTCGTCGCCGCCCTCCAGGTCGATGATAGGATTCGCCACGCCACCCCCAGCTCCGCCATCCAACGGACCGCTTTCCCCTGGCGCGTCATGCCCTGACGACTTCGCCGACCTCTTCCTCCTCTTCGTTGACACTGGCACACAAGTCGAGCTCCCAGCCCCTCCTTCCGCTCGCGCCCTCTTGGGGCCACCTCTTGCCGACGATCGCCCCGCCTGATCCGCGGCCCTCCGCATCATTTCCTCAAGGGATAGACTCATCGTGCCACCTGCCAAAGAGAGAAAGTTCAGCGTAAGCATATCAGGTGCCGGAACACCCTAATCTTTTGTACCTTCGGGCCATATGTAGGCCGTTATCATTTCAGCCCGAGATAGCGTCCGATAATCTCGGCCCTCTGCGGGTATAGCCATTAAAATCTGGGCCACCAACTTCTCCTCGTCCCCCAATTCCACCACCTCTCTCGCCTCGGGATTCAGCTCCGCCCAGTCAGACCTTATCAACACCACCTCCGGCACCTCCACAAACACATACTGCTGGGGCCAAAACTTAATTTTGCTAGGCAACCCTCTGATGAGCGGATGAGTCCTCTTCGCGGACAGATAGTAGCCCGACCCCAACCTCTTGACCGAGAAGAAGTGCCGAAATAAGGACAGCGATGGGCGAACCTGGTTGCTCAAGCACAGCACCAAGAACCCCACAAGGGCACTGATGGCATTGGGCATCAGGCGATAGAGAGGCAGCTCCAGGAAGTTCAACACTTCCAGCACGAACGGATGAGGGGGAAAGCGCAAACCCTGCTCAAATGAAGAGACATATACTCCAACCTCCCGGTCACCCGCAAAACACACCCTTTCCTGCGGCTCCGGTTCACGAACCGAATATGGCGGCCTGACGTACTTCGTGAAGATCTCCCCAATGGATTTCTTCAGCACCGACTTCACCCCCGCAATCTCGGCGGGCACCCTTCCAGTCTCCGCGGCGGAACTTCCTTCCCCAACTACCCCAGAACCCTGACCCCGAATCGGAGTCATAGAGGAAGACATTAGTCAAATTGGCGTCTTACCTAACGGGTGCTGCCGCCTCGGCCTCTCGCGTCGCTCCGCCGTCCGCTCCTACGAGAACGACTCTGGAAAGGATTCTTAAACCTCTTACAAGCCCTAGTTCCTCGACATTCAACCTTTCTACCCCCCACAGGCAATATATCTTTAAAGCGCTCCCGCAAAGCATCATCATCGTGACCGTTGAACCCGCAACACGCGTCACCAATCTGGGTCCGGTCCATCGCCAACCCACATGTTCGGACGCTTCGCGTCCTGTCAAAACCGTCAGTTGCGCCACGCGTCGTCACCACAGCGGTCGGGCCGCCTCGGTTCCCGCCCGCCGACGATTCGCCAGGATGACGTCAAGTCAGACAACCGCCAACGAATCCCGCCCAAATCCCTGCAAAATGATTACCCTCTTTTGAAATTACCCCTCGATATCGCCGCTAGATCCAAGATTTGGTCCGGCCTCCGCCAGTCCTGCCAAAACATGGAATCGACGCCATATCCAAGATTTGGTCCGGCCTCCGCCAGTCCGGCCAAAACAGGGAATCGACGCCATATCCAAGATTTGGTCCGGCCTCCGCCAGTCCGGCCAAAACATGGAATCGACGCCATATCCAGGATTTGGTCCGGCCTCCAACAGTCCGGCCAAAACACAGTCAGCGTTGGACCCAACATTTGGTCTAACACCCGTCAGTCCGGCCAAAGCACGAGCTTCCGTCGTATCATTGACATTTACGCTCTCCTTCGGCCCGGCCGGCACAGGAGCCCGCTGCTCACCTCATATGCACCTCAATCCCAACACTTGGCACGGGCTCCCGACCGAACGGACACAGATCGTGACTCATCTCAACTCCCCTCTACCGGAAACCCCGGCAGAGCGAAGTTGGGGGCAATCACATCCGGCACAAATCGTATATTCTACGGGCAAACCGTATACGAATACAGTTTGGCACAAAAAAAAATCATCATAATTTATTTACTCAAACCGCTAACCCGTACATTGGACATTTAACTTTCCACCCACTACAACAACACATCGTTCATAACCCTATCACGAGAAGGTGCGGCCCTCCCCGAACCCACGTTTCTAGCGGCGCCGCTTCTCGACCGACCGATCCCTCACATCCTTAACCACTTGCCGAATCGCCGTCTCCTTAGCCTCTTGCATCATCGGCACAACATGCTCGTCATGATACCGGCGGATAGCGGCTTCGACCAGTTTGCCCTCAGCGACCCGCTTATCCTCCAGTCGCCGCACCGCTAGACCCTTCTCCCTCTTCTCGGCCGCCAGAGCTACCTTTAGGTCCTCAATCTGCTGCCTCTGTAACCCGATCACAGACTCCTTGCTGACAACTTCCGAGGTATATTTCGCCCAGATATCATCCCTCTCTCGCGTTATTTCTTGAAGCTGCTTCTCGATCGCTGCTTTGGACGAATCGAAGTACGCAGCCCGCCCCTTCTCCACGCCGTGGGCCGCCCTAACCCTCTCCAGCTCCGCCTCCGTGTCCCTCAGCTTCTCCCTGACCTCGCCAAGGTTCTCCTTCGCTTCACGCAGGGCCGCCCTGGTGGCGACCGCTGAGGGACGGCCCCGCAGAGCTAGCACGTTCGTAAGCATCTACATAAACCTTGAATCAGTGAGACACGGGCACACAAAGCCGGCGTGCGAGTAAGGAAAGCCGCCTTACCTGTACGACGTGCCATATAGCCGAGCCACACAGCCGCTCCGCCCCCACGCGAGCCAACGACTCACGATCGCGCGGCAACCCGCAGTACTCGGCGAGGCGCGCCGCCACTCCCGCATCTTCGAATACCGACTCGTCGCGGCTGACTCGAAAGGGAAACTTGCGGAGATGGTCATCAGGGTACGCCTCGACCTCTTCTCGGGTCCTCTTAAAGCGAATGAGAGCGCTCTCACAGGCTTGACTCGACGACGCCCCCATTTCCCACAAAGGGATCCCGTATGGCCATTTCTGAATCACAGGCGCCCGGCGGGGCGCGACCACCTCGGGTACCCGCGGGGGGACGGAGGGTCGGGCCCCTTGCGCGGGCACGCCCTCGGGACGATCCTCGCCGGGCCCACCAGCAGAGCGATCTTGTCTGACTGTCGCCCGTCCCAGGTGCAATCTCTCCCCCGGGGGGGGGCCCGCCCCCACGATCCGGGGATCCTGCCTCACTAGCCCCCCCTTGCCTTTCCCGCGAGGATCAGTACCCCCCGAGGTCGGGGCACCGGCCGAACCTGACACCTCCTCCCGCTCCCTCATCGTGTCTTCACCTGCAAAAGGAAAAGAGAGACAATCGGGGCGAGCCTAGCCCAAAGTTTACAAAACTTCAAAGATACCTAGGGCCCAAAAGTCCTGGGCGAGCCGACTGCTCTGCGTTAGACTCGCCCAATGACGACACTCCTCGGGCAGCTCCCTCAAAATCTAAGCTTTGGCAATATCCTCCCCGGTCAGCTCCACCCCTTCATTTACGAAGGGATTCCGCGCCCCCCAATTCGACATCAGCGCCACGTCACTTGGCACTGTCACGAAGACGAACTCCCTCATCCAATCGTCGACATCATCAGGCACCTCGAGGATGAGTTCTCGCCCTCTCCTGGCGCAAACGCGATGATACACCCCCCACTTCCGAACCACGAAGAAATGCTGAAACAACGCCAAGGAGGGACTCAAGGAGCAAGCAAGACATAAGACGACAAACCCCACTAGCAAGCCCCAGGAACGGGGCGCTAGGGCGAATATCGGCAGCTCCAGGAAAGTCAACAAGTGAAACAAATACGGGTGGATCGGGAAGCGGAGCCCCAACTCAAAGGACCGGACATAGACCCTGACCTCATTATTCCCCGGTGAGCTCACCGCTTCCTCCGACCCGGGAACCCGCACCTCATAGGGTTGTCGCACAAACCGCACGCGAATCTCCCGAATGTTGATCCTATCCAACCTACGTCGGGGGGACTCAATGTCTCTTGGTGCAACGGATAACCATGACCATCTTTCCCTGGTCCGCTGCACCCCCGGCTGCGACGCCCCCTCGAACGCCGACTCTTCCTCCCCGACCCGGCTACTTCCTCCAATCTCAAATCGAGAAGCCATTGATCGGAAAGGAAGGAAATTAATTGTCGTTACCTGTTGCTCCCTTGAACCTGGAAGGCGATCGGAAGAAGATGGCCGGTGACGAAAGGGACAGGTTAGCCAGCAAGCTCCAAATGAAAAAAATCGAGCGCCGGAGGAGAATCGGAGAAAGACAAAAATTCCCGCCGACCGCCTCCCAAACCTTTTTAGCGGTACAGGTGGCCCCCGGGCCATCTCGGCCGTCAAACTTTCGCCACGCGGCGCCCATCGAGACATCCCCGACGCCTCGACTGGCGTGAGGGTCACCTCATCCACGTGTCGCAAACTCAATCGCAGAGACGCTTCGTTTTCCTCTGCCTCCTTTTCAAATCGTAATAATGACCACTAAAGCGGGAATTCTGAAGCGGGAATTCCGAAGCTGCCGCCGGCACTGCCCGGTGGGTCCAAGGCCCATATTGAGGGTCCGGAATGTTGGATATGGTTCGCCCTCCGAGCCGAGCCGGGCCGCCGCCTCAAACTCGAAGGCCGGGGGCAATTGTTACGACCTAAAGATCGTAGTAGCCCAACTCCAGCCCGGATCCGCTAACATACCCCTTTAGCTCACCATTTAACAATTAGGGCCGCCGCCCCGAAAACCCGGGGCATCACGGAGATAGGCGCGCCTTACAGCGCTCCCCGAAATGGCCGAGGCGAACAACTGTAGCCGGCCGAGGCGAACAACTGTAGCCGGCTGAGGCGAACAACCGCAGCCGCCCGACCCACCGGGGGAGCGCGTTAGGGGACGCTCGGATAGCTAGGCCAAGCCTATTGACGGGCGCGGCCGGGCCGGACAACCCCCGACCGGGACGGCCCATCCGATTCCCGCGAACCGCGGCGCCGAAAGTGAGCCAGACCTTTAGTTCGACGCTAACGACAAACAGCCTAGGATAAGGACGTGACTAACCCATACGTCACCCGACCGTCTGACAAAGCACCCCCAGGCGGCTGACCTGACTGGCGGTTAGTGCTTTCGGCCCTGACATCCCGACAAAAGCACCCCTCGGCCGTTGCGCCGCCTGACAGAAGCGGATCAGGAACTCCTGTTCCCGACGTCCTCGTCCGAAGTTTCCGCTGACACCCGAGCCAGCTCAGCACGCCTAGTCATCACCCGTTAGGTATAAATACCTCCTCTCCTCTCACGGAGCAGGGGGTTAGTTAAACTCTCTCATCTTCTATCATTCACACACGAGGGCAAAGGTCCTCCATATCTTTGTTCTCCCACCTATAGCTCGTCACGTGAGGCGGACACACAGTTAATCCGGCCGGCGTGTCCAGCCCCCCATTTAAGCCCTTTTACTGACTTAGGCATCGGAGGGGCTAAGGGTTGAACCCCAACCCCGCCCTTCTGACGAGTTGTTCGTGCTGCAGGAGAGCTCGCCCCTTGGCCAAAGTCAGCGTCAGCCTCCCGGCGTCCGACCTTCCTCAGCTACGTCCGACGAGATGCGATCCTGTGAGCTCCACCGGCAACGGATCCAACCTCTTCATCCCACTAATCACTTGTAAAACAGCCTACTTAACCCCACATTTCCATATAACCACCGTGCCCTTGGTTCCCCATAATACAAATTCATTGTACGCGAGTTCCACCTCGTAACAACAACCATCCAGCTCAGCTTATCAAACGAAGTAATCTACCAAGTGTCCAAGAGACTACGGCCAAGGAATTATGGGAGAAGCTCGAGAAGCTGTACCTAAAGAAGTCGCTCACCAATCGGCTTATCCTACTGAAGACATTCTTTACTTTCAAGATGCGAGATGGGACCTCATTGAAGGATCACATTGATACCTTCAATGGCTTAGTGATGAAGATGAGGGCGGTTGGTCTGAATGTGGAGGCAGAGCATGAAGCTATGATCCTGCTCCTGTCGTTACCAGAGAGGTACCCGACGTTCATCAACACAATGCTCTACAGTTGAGATACTCTCATTCTTGAAGATGTGAAGATGGGGCTCTACAGCGAGGAGTTGCGAGATCGCATGGCAAGCGTTAGCTTGAGCACTTCAGACAGCCATGTGATGTTTGCTTCGGAGCGAAGCAACAGAAAATGCAACTACAACGGGAGATCGCGATCGAGATCAAGGACCAGAGACACGAGGTGTCATATTTGCAAGAAGCATGGACAATGAAAAAGAGAATGCCCGGAGAGAAGGAACAACGACAAGGAGGCGCAAGCATCATCATCAGTTGCAATTGTGCAAAAGGAAGACTTGAGAAGCGAGTAGACATACGATCTCTTCACTGCAACTTCTTTAGAAGTTACGAACCATGACTGGATCATGGACTCAGGTGCGTCGTTTCATATGACTCCAAATAGAGATTGTTTTCATACCTACAACACTAAGCAGGATGGATCAGTCTTTATGGGCAATGATGAAGAGTGCAAAGCTATTGGAGTTGGTTCGGTAAGAATCAAGATGTTCGATAGCGTGGTGCGCATACTCACCAATGTGTGGCATGTTCCGGCTTTAAGAAAGTCACTAGTTTCCGTGGGGGCGTTGGATTCCATGGGTTGCAAGGTCACAATCGAGAGGAATGCGCTGAAGATATCGAAGGGATCGATAGTTGTGATGAGAGGTGAAAAGGTAAATGTCATATATCTGTTGAAGGGGACGACAATCATTGGCGACTACAGTGTTGGCGTTAAGAGCTCGCATGAGATTGATTCGACCAGGCTGTAGCATCTCAGACTAGGACATGTCGCAGAGAAAAGCTTGGAGGCTTTAAGGAAGCGTGGTTTGATTAATGGGGTGAACTTCAAGGAGCTAGAGTTCTGCGAGGATTGTGTCTACGGTAAACAGAAAAATGTTAGCTTCGGCACATGGAAGTATAACACTAGAGGGATTCTCGTTTATGTTCACACCAATGTTTGGGGTCCTGCGCCAATTCACTCTCTAGGTATGACACGTTATTTCATATCATTTATTGATGATTTCTCTAGAAAAGTATGGGTGTATGTGATGAAGGAAAAGTCAAAGGCGTTTGAGAAGTTCAAGGCGTGGAAGACCCTTGTGGAGACTCAAACAGGAAAGAAACTAAAAGTGCTGAGATCTGACAATGGTGGCGAGTTTACTTCTGCAATGTTCACAAGATTCTGCCGGGAGTAAGGAATAAGGCGTCACTTTAATATACCAGGAGATCCGCAGTCAAATGGAGTTGCCGAGTGGATGAATAGGACACTTCTTGAGAAGGCGAGGTGTCTCAGGTTTACATCGGGATTGTCAAAGGAATTTTGGGCTGAAGCTATGTCAACCGCTGTATATTTGATGAAGAGAATTCCATCTTTAGCTATCGGTGATAAAATCCCAGAGGAGGTCTGGAAAGGTAAGCTAGTAGAGTTAGATCATCTTCGAATATTTGGATGTCCAGTACAGGTTCACAAGGGAAGTGACAAGATCAGCGCGAATGGAAAGAAGGTGTATCTTGCTGGGATACATGGATAGCGTTGAAGGTTATAGATTGTGGAGTCCAGAAGAGAAGAAGGTCCTGGTTAGTCGACATGTTACATTTGAAGAGTCGACAATGCTGCAAAAGAAGGCTACAGAAAATACCGAAAAGGCATCGAAGGAGGTGGAGGTAATTTTTCCAAATCCATGTATTGACACATATAAAGGTAAAGGCGAGGCGGTTGAAGGAGAGAGTCCACAAGTGGAGACTACTACATGCAGCTACAATGGTGGAAGTTCTAGTCGAGGTGGAGAGACTAGAGCTATGGTGGACGACTCTATTGCTAGCAGAGTGGGACGACGCATCGTAAAGGCCCCAGCTTGTTTTGATGATTACGTGAATTTAGTTTATGCATTGCAGGCGCGTGGAGATCTTATGGCAGATAAGATTACGATGGATGCATTGAGTTTGGACGCAAACTCAGGGTGGCGATGTGCAAGGGTCGACAAAGCATATCCCAATGAGATTCACAAGAAGGAGAACCCGACAGGAGAAAGGTCGGCGGCGAAGTTTGAGCGATGCTTAAACTTGTTTTCGTTGAAGAGGTGCTAGAATGCCACGAGGTGGCACAGGGAGAGATCACTACATGTTTTGCTTCAGGTATGGATTCATGGAGATTCGGCAATGTTCGGAGACTCACTTTTGGAAATGGGTTTGTTGGACACTCGGTTAGTTGGTGATGCTTAGAGCGAAACTCACTAGCCAAGTGCCCTGACCTATGGAAAGGTGGTTTGTCTGAAGGTGGAGGTTTTGGTTTGGGGGCTATGTGGTGTGTTTGTATCAAGGTGGAGTGTTGGAAATTTGTGATACAAAACACCCCATGTGCCCTGATCGCTCCGGGACGTGACCCAAAGAACGGTTGTAGTTTTACCGCAAGCGCACGGTATAGCAGCGAGCGGGTTATCGAACACAGGGAGGACGAATGACCGTGCTTGTTCAAATCAACCTAGCTATTTAAGAAAGAAATTTGCCTTTGGCGATCCTGTCACAATCGTCAGACACAAATGCGGAAATATCAAATCAAATAAAGAACGTCTAGGGAATGGGGAATCCCCGCTACTCACCGTATTTCATAAATGCGGTTTATCGGTATCAAAATTGCTTGAATGAGAATTTGGATGAACTAGTTGCAACTGAATGTAGAACCAAGCTCACGCTCTCGCGCTGTTGCCGGTCTATAGCTATCCTAGGTTTGGGTCCAATCTCTTGCAAACCCTAGCCTAGGAAAGCTAGCATTAGGATCAACATCATCGTCCAATCGCGCATCGAGCCCAATCTCTTGCAAACTCGGTCCACGACCTAGATTGGGATAGTTCCTACCCGTCCAATCTCTTACAAACGAGTATTGGCATGGAATTGCAACCGGAAATCCTAGTATCGGTCCAATCTCTTGCAAACCGATACTTCGAAAATCCGACTCCAACCCAATTCGGATTTCTAGGGTTTCCTATCAAATTGGGATCCAATCTCTTGCAAATCCCAATTGATATGAATACCTAGCCATCCGTAGTAAATTGATCCCAATCTAATCCCTAATAACAATTCTAGCATAATTTCTACCAATTCATCACAAATATGAAGATGGGCTTGTAGGGTTCATCCCCACGCCCCAAGACGTGGAGACTACTCACAAATCATAGCAAGATCACAAAAATAATCGTTGAAATAAGCAATGGAATTCATCACAATATTGAGATAAGCAATAAAAATAGAATTTTTAAGGAAAAGAGATGCAAACCAATGGAGTTCTTCAATTAATCCAACAAAATTCCAATCTTTGTCTCCTCTCCGATCACAAGAATAAAGCTAAAAACTAATCTAAAAACCTGCAAAAAATCTAAGAGAGAGGCTCCCTAAACTAGGGTAAAAACAGGGGTTAAATAGCCCCCAAAATCGTCCAAAAACTGTGACCAAAATACCACTGCACAGCCTGTTTTCCGCAGTTTTCGCTACAGGCAGCGCATCGCACTCGGCCGAGTGACAAAAGTCGCTCGGCCGAGTGAAAACCCTGTAATTTTCCAGTAAGTCGGGGCTTTCAGGGGTCTCTACTTCGGGGGCGGCTCGGCCGAGTGAGTTGTCGTCACTCGGCCGATGGCTTCATAGTACTCGGGCGGACGGGATTAACCACTCGGCCGAGTGGGTCTTCTGAAGTTCAGGCAGCCGAAAAACAGTAACTTGGATGTTTTGGAAGGGCTTCGTCTGGGCGCCACTCGGGCGGACGTGATGTCGTCACTCGGCCGATGTGGTCTTCGGTGCTCGGCCGAGTGCACAGGTAAATCGTGTCTAATCTGGTCGGCCGAGCAGTGTCTCGCTGGTCGGCCGAGTGGCTCCTCCACTCGGCCGAGTGGGACACAAAAAATGCCCAATCTGCTTGTTTTGGCCTCCTCGTCACTCCTGCGACGTCCGTTCTTCTTCCGCTCCTCTCCAACAGTAAAATACCCCTCGGGGAGGTCGTTGGTGACCGTCTAGAGTAAGCGCATCTCGAGATCACTCCAAATCGCGCCAAATCACCTGAAATGCGACAAAAACAACAAATCGTGAAAGCATCGCAATATCGTCGATATATCGTGAAAAACATGATTTGGGCGATCTAAATGGCATGCAAACATGCGGGAAAAAGGTGTAAAATAAGGAGTGATCAAAATCCCCCAAGCTTGCCTCTTACTCGTCCTCGAGGAAGATAAGTAAATGGCGAACCCGGTGGATTCGGAAAACGAAAACGGCGAAAAACGGAAAAATGAAAAACGAAGAAGAGTGAAATCGAAATAAAATAAAGAAGAAAGAAAGAAGCGAAGAGGTAGGATACTAGATCATTTTCTCAGGACGTGGGTTTCACTTACTCATATAGCATGCACTGAATGAAAAATACATGTCAAAGGATTTTATTTTGATATCATAGTATAATAGTGCAAATAGAAACTGAAAACCCACGAACAACGATATAATCATGAAAAAGGGAATAATTTTAAAATTAACATCGTCTGAATCATTTAAAGCGGTATACGAATCACAGATCACACACTTTTCAATTGAACGCTTTCTATCAGGAGTATAAGAGTATCACACTATAGAATAGAGGGAATAGAAAAGTATGGATTTCATGAAATGAACGCTAGGCTTAGATCTCTGGATTTCGTAAAGCTAGAAATAATCTCGCCGAGTATAGAATATTACTTAGCCTAGGTTGTCGTGCAACGTCAAGTAGTCACTCTCTCACACATCAATGGATCCCCTCCCCCAAGCTTATCTATAAGCATGGTGGCATAAAAAATATTCACATCCCCATTTTTATATAGCTCCAAATGTAATAAGAGGAAAGAAGAAAGAAAGAAAGTGAGATGTGATCTTTTATTGAGGATTTTTCCTCTTTTCTCTTTTTTTTTCAATATAGCATATATACACAACGATCCCAACTCAAAGAGAGATAATGATATACAAGAATATTCTTCTCTCTTTTATTATATTTTTTTTTGAATAAGAAAATTGGAGCTAGGAATTAATAGCGGGGGAAATGCCATAAAATAGAATCGCTAAGGGGAGATTCACCAATGATTATAAAAGTAGAGAAATGATGTTCAAGATTTGTGGAGAAAGAAATAGATATAACTCTCGGTTCACTCTATAAGACATGCACGACAACTTCAGCAGGGTAATCTAATCTACTCAGTTTCGATCACAAAAAAGCTAACTAATCCAGATATATCATAGCTAACATCATTCAATCATCCTGAAGTGAAGTGTACAATTCATGCATATAGAAGTGATATAGGAAAAGAAATCAGTACTCCAGATATAGGCATTCAATGCGTGAACCTTGGTGTGTTTTCTGTGATAGCATACATATGAATATTCAGACTCAGCTAATAATAAAATTTCATCCATTTTCATGCGGAAAAAAGTGTGGGTTACTATCTCTAAATGCAAGGCAAGTCATAGCATATGATATCAGGAATAAAATCTAAGACATGACAAATAAAGCATGCATATAGAGTAAGCTAAATCCAACGTCATCATCATCATAGAAAAGTCATCTCTAGCATGAGATGAGAAAAAAAAGAAATAAAGATAAAGGGAAAATAGAACTATTTATAATGCGGCACACAGAAAAAATAAGAAAAACGTGATGCATGGCAAAACAAAAGAAAAATGATAAAAGATAAGTGCAAAAGCGAAGAATGGTGTGAAAAGCTAAAAATAAAGGTGGCAAATCGAAAAAGAACGTGAGAACTCACTCCCCCAAGCTAAATGGCACAGTGTCCCCAATGTGCAAAGTGTGGCACACCGAGAGACAAGCGATGGGAGGGGCAAGTGAGGATGCATGCATGATGAAAATAAAAAGAAAAATAAAGAAATGAAAATATGATGCGGACATGATGCATGCACAGATAGGAGTGATACAGATATATAAGTGGCACCAAAAACTCTCCCTCTCTCCCAAAAAAGATATATAAAGATATCATCAAAAAGAGAATCCCAAAATAAGTGAGGGGAGGGGGTGGACAAAAAGTGCAACAGGACCCAGCAGAAACGGGCAGCACAACAGCAAAAGGAATCGATGGCATCAAGGGTGCCTAGGAAGGTGGTGCTGCACCGTCTCCGTCCTGAGGCGGAGGTGGTGGGGGTGGCTGGACAGGCCGCTGAGCGGGTGTGGGTGGGAAGTGGTAGCAGGTCGGGTGTGTGTGGAAGTGTGGGCGGGGACCTGCTGGGTGGGTGGGGGTACGCGCGGGAGACGCTCCAGAACCTGGGTGAGACAGTAATGGATCTGGGGGATCAGGTCAAAGCGACCAGCCATCGCAGAGACGGTGGCGGACAGGGTCCTAAGGTCGCCTCGGAGGCCACTCACCGCCCCCTCTAGAGCACGAATGCTCTGAAGTACAGTGTCAGGGGGAGGTGGTGCAGAGGGACGTACCGGGCGGGGCTGTGCAGGGCGTGGCTGGCGTACTCGGGTCGCGTATGTGACGGGCTCAGCGGGGAAGGGTACGAAAGGTGCTGCACTCGCAAATGTGGGACTGGCCTCAGTGTGAGGCCGGGGCACCGGCTGGTGGGAAGTGGAGGCAGCAGCAGCGAAAGAAGAGTGCAAAAATGGCAGCGAGGTGGCCGGAGAGGTCAGTGGCACAGAAGTGTGGACAGACGCCACGACACTCTCGGAAAATACAGCAGAGGTGGGGACAGAGGTGACTACCGCTGGGGTGGAAGTGTGTGGACCAAAAGGTGCAACCCCAGCAGAGATCATGCTAGCCATGGTATCCACGACCGTAGTAAACGAGGGCTCTCCACTCTCAACAAAGGTCGGCGGGCGCTCGGGGAGTGCGGAGCAAAGAGGCTCGACGGACAGAGGGCCAGTGGTGGTGGTGGGAGTGGTGGTGACAGCCTCGGAAGTGGTGGAGGTGGTGGAAGTGGGCTCAGCTGAGGTGCTCTCGACACCGACAGAGGTGTCAGGAGCAGCGGAAACGTCAGGTATGGGCTGAGGGGCCACAGGGTCAACATGGGCAGCAGGCTCGGCAGGGGCAACGGGGTCGACAGGGGCAGCGTGGGCCTGCTCGGCCTCCTCGGCCTCGAGCACGTAAGCAGCGGGGATGAGAACATCCATCGCAGGGAGCCAGTCAACGTGGGCCGGTGCAATCAGAGTCCGAGCAGGGCTCGGGAGAATCATGTAATCGGCCCCGTAAGGGCCGTGCAACCAGACCCAGTGACGCTCACCGTGCGGACGAAGCATCTTCATCCGGGCCATAACATCTATAGACAGAGAAGTGGGGCCCAGGACGCGTCGCAAGTCGTCGGGGAAGTCCTCGCCGGTCATAAGAGCAAGCAATGTGATCAGGCCGCCGCAGCATATCGGTGAGCGAGCGCCCACCGATACGATGATGCGGTCCAAAAACCAAGCCGCGATATCGATCACGATGGCGGGGACAAGCTCATCGCCATCCCTAGATAGAGCTCTGGGACGTGTCATCGCGTAGAGCATATAGAGCTCTGGCGTAGACATCGTGCCCGGCTCATATCTGGCCAAAAAGGTCGTCGCCATAAGGCGCTGAGCAATGCGGAGGCAGGGATGAACAATGGCCGAGGCCTTGGCCCTACTAGGGTCAAAGGCAGCGTGAAGACCCGTAATCCGGGCCCAGAAGGCACCGGCGTCGAAAGAAGGTGGGGGGATATGGGTGGGGCCGTAACCGCGATCGGCACCGGGGACAGCGGGCCACGAGAAAAACGCTCTCATCATATCGAGAGTGACCTGGCACTCTCGATCCATGAATCGAAACGAGCATCCCTCGTCGGTCCGGGCGATCGAACTCAGAACCTCAAGTGTCGGGCGGGTAAACGTATCCGCCGACACCTGGAAGAAATCTCGCCAGCCCACGTTGTCGTACAACATGAGCATCCCCTCTAGTACCCCCAGGCGTCCTAGGTCAGCGAGGTGTGCAAACCTGGAGGGTACGATCGAGCGCTGGGAGATACGGTCGAAGACGGCGCGGTGTGCGTCGTCTCGGAACGTAATCCCGAGCGGCCCGACCAGTGGAGCCGGAGGTGGTGGCTGTGCAGCGACAGGGAGAGGCTGTGCGGGCTGTGGGTGCACTGCAGGCTGTGCGGGGTGTGCGGGGCCTGCAGGCTGTGCTGGGTGAACGGCGTGTGTGGGAGACGGTGGAGGAGAGTCCTCCAACTCGTGGGAGGGGCCGGCATCATCCGACCGCTTCCGCTTGGCGGAAGCTCTCTTCGACCGTGGCCGTGTCCGGGGCGGCATATCGGCCCCGAGCGCGCCGAAAAGTGTAGAAAGTGCGGTGTGTTTAAAAGAGTGGAAGGAGTATACCCAGACACGCCGCGAGTGCTTAGCAATGGAAGCGTGTGAAGTCAAAAAATACTCAAAAAGAGGAGAAAAAGGCGAAATAGGGGGTACCGGAGGTGGCCGGAGACACGGCCGCCGGCGGCGACTCGGGCGAAGTGCGGCGAGTGGTCGGCCGGCGGTGGCTGGCCGAGCGGCGGCGTGGCAACGGCGGTCGGGCGAGTAAGGGGTGCGAGCGGGCGAGGGAAGCTGAAAGGTCGGGGGGCGCGATCGGTTTCAGCGTTTCGAAAAACGTGTCCCCCTCGACCCCTTTATAGCAGAAGTTACGACTCGGCCGAGTGACTAGGTCACTCGGCCGAGTGGAATCAATGGAAATTCCTCCCCGCTTACGTATCGGCCGAGTGGCCTTGCCAGCCTCGGCCGAGTGGAGTAAGTCCATTCGGCCGAGTGGCTCAAGCTACTCGGCAAGACTCGCCCTAGGAGCGTATCCGTTTTACTCGGCCGAGTGAATATATATACTCGGCCGAGTAGCAGTTATATTGGAATCAAGAAAATAAACAGAGAGTTGGGTACAGCAGACTTCCCTCGTTCGTGAGCGGCTCGGCCGGACGAACTTGTGTACTCGGCCGAGTGACTAGTATGCTCGGCCGAGTGAGCCTTGTGTTCTGCTGTTTGTCTTCGTTTGGGCTCTAAACTCCGTCTTTCTTCCTCCAGTCGATTCCATCTTCCTCCTAAGCATCGAGCGCCTTCTTGGGGCGCTCCTCGTCGTCTCGTTCATCCTCCTCATGATGGATCTACCTATCTCCTCTCCTGTCAAGAAAAAATAGGACCCGTTATCACAAAATTTTTGGGCAAACGACTCAAAACACTAAAAATTTCTAAAACGAAAATAAAGAAAAAGTGAAAATAAAGCAAAAACCGTCGGGTTGCCTCCCGACAAGCGCTCGTTTAAGGTCGTGAGCTCGACCCCCTATAATTTTCAATCAATGCGGGATGTTTGGTGCATATGAGATGCACCCATCAAACTTTCCGGGGAGCGCGCTTGGATTTGGACGTGGCAGCGTGTTCTCCCTCGGTGGTCTCCCATCTCGAATAGTGTTGGGGGGAGGCTCCCCTAAGCTAGCATTTGCTCCGGTCAACGGCTTTACCGGTGACGCCGATCTCCGTACCGGAGGAGCTTTCCTTGGAGACTTTAATTTCGAGAGCTTACAGAGCTCTCGAATCCTTGCGACATCAGCGTCGCCTTCATCATTTTCAGCGGAGAGGTCGGGGAAATCATCTATCTTCTCATTTTGGCTTAAATCTGGGCCTTCCTCGAAATCTTCATCGAATAGAGCGCCAATTGAGTGGGGGATCGCCTCCTCAATTACCTCATCAAGGAGGTATGAAAGATCATCCGGCCGTCCCTTAAGCAAATATATTCTATTGGTTTCGCCCGTCGGGACTCCCTCGGAATAGTGTTTGAGTCTCTGACCATTTACTTTGAACGTGGAACCGTCCTTGCTCTCCAACTCGAAAGCTCCTCCCGGTTGTATATGCTTGATGGTGAAAGGTCCGGACCAACGTGACCTCAACTTACCGGGAAATAGTCGGAGCCGGGAATTATAGAGCAAGACCTTGTCTCCTACTTTGAAGTCCGTGACGGTTATGCGGGCATCGTGGAGAATCTTGGTCCTTTCTTTGTAAATTCTTGAGCTTTCGTAGGCGTCTCTTCTTATCTCATCAAGCTCGTTGATGTCCAAGAGTCGCCTCACCGCCGCACTCTTGTAATCATAATTAAAGGTTTTGATGGCCCAATACGCGCGGTGCTCCAACTCTACGGGTAAGTGGCAAGCTTTCCCATAAACGAGTCGGAACGGTGTGGTGCCTATGGGAGTGCGAAAGGCCGTGCGATATGCCCATAGAGCATCGTTTAGCTTCATTGACCAATCCTTTCTAGATCGATCCACCGTCTTTTCGAGAATTTGCTTAATTTCTCTATTCGAGACTTCCACTTGGCCGCTTGTCTGGGGGTGATATGCCATGCCAACCCTATGATTTACCCCGTACTTCTTTAGCATGGCTTCAAACTTGTTCTCTATGAAGTGGCTTCCCCCGTCGCTTATCAAGGTACGAGGCACTCCGAAGCGTGGGAAGATATTTTGCTTAAAGAACTTGGAGACGACCCTTGCATCATTAGTAGGGGTGGCAATTTCTTCCACCCATTTGGAGACATAGTCGACGGCCAATAGGATGTATTTGTTACCATTGCTCGACGGAAATGGCCCCATGAATTCTACTCCCCAACAATCAAAAAGCTCGATTTCTTGGATGGGTCTCATCGGCATCTCATTGCGCTTGGAGATATTCCCGGTCCGTTGGCATCTATCGCACCCCTTCACAAAAGCGTGGGTGTCCCTAAACATTGTTGGCCAGAAGAATCCGCTCTGCAAGATCTTAGCGGTTGTTTTAGAGGCGGCATTATGTCCTCCGCATGGTAGACCGTGGCAATGCAAAATGATGGATGTCGCCTCCTCTTTAGCAACACACCTACGAATGACACTATCTTTGCATATCTTGAAAAGGTAGGGATCTTCCCAAAAATAGCTACGGACCTCATGCAGAAATCTCCTCTTTTGTTGCGTAGACATCCCATGCGGTTTGATTCCACAAGCCAAGTAGTTGACGAAGTCCGCGTACCAAGGAACTTCTCCGGTCCTTATGGCATATAGCCTCTCATCCACGAATGTGTCGTCGATAGGCAAACTTTCGTCCTCCTTGTCGCGAATGAGCCTAGATAAATGATCCGCCACGACATTGTCCGTACCCTTCTTGTCTCTGATCTCTAAGTCGAACTCTTGCAACAAGAGTATCCACCTAATCAACCGAGGTTTGGCCTCCTTCTTGTTTAAAAGATACTTCAATGCCGCATGGTCGGTGTGGACACTAACCTTGGACCCAAGGAGGTAAGAGAGAAACTTCTCTATGGAATAGACGACCGCTAGAAGCTCTTTCTCGGTAGTTGTGTAGTTTTTCTACGCGTCATCCAATGTCTTGCTCGCATAGTATATCGCATGAAGCTTCTTGTCTTTTCTTTGTCCCAATACCGCTCCAATGGCTTGGTCGCTAGCATCACACATTAGCTCAAAAGGAAGGCTCCAATCCGGAGGTTGTATGATGGGCCGGAGACTAGTGCTTCTTTCAAGGCGTTGAAGGCTTGTAAGCATTCACCTGAAAAAATGAAAGGAGTATCTTTAGCGAGCAAAGAAGTAAGTGGTCGGGCAATCGAGGCGAAATCCTTTATGAAGCGGTGGTAAAACCCCGCGTGACCAAGGAAGCCTCTAATGCCCTTGACATTAATAGGAGGAGGGAGTTTCTCGATTACCTCAATTCCTCTCGAGGAGACAAGATGTCCGAGAACTATACCTTCCGTAACCATGAAGTGACACTTCTCCCAATTGAGAGTGAGATTGTTTTGTTGGCACCTTTTTAGGACTTTAGTAAGATTTTCCAAACAAGAGTCAAACTCACTTCCATAAACCGAGAAGTCATCCATAAAAACTTCCATAATATTTTCAATGTAATCGGAGAATATGGACGTCATACACCTCTGAAAGGTAGCGGGAGCATTACAAAGGCCAAACGGCATCCTGCGGTAGGCATAGGTGCCATAGGGACAAGTGAAAGTTGTCTTCTCTTGGTCATCTTCATGCAAAGGGATTTGGAAGAATCCCGAATACCCATCTAGATAGCAAAAGTATTTGTGTTTTGCAAGTCGTTCAAGCATTTGATCAATGAAGGGCAATGGGTAATGGTCCTTTCGGGTAGCTTTTTTGAGTTTCCTATAGTCAATGCACATTCGCCATCCCGTGACGGTGCGCGTAGATATGGGCTCACCTTTTTCATTTTTTATGACAGTCATCCCTCCTTTCTTGGGGACGACGTGAACGGGGCTAACCCATCTACTATCTGAGATAGGATAAATTATACCTGCTTCTAGCAATTTTAGGATTTCCTTTTTAACCACCTCCTTCATGTTCGGGTTTAACCGCCTTTGAGGCTCTATGGAGGTGGCGTCGGTATCCTCCAAATGGATCCTATGCGTGCAAAGCCTAGGGCTTATCCCTTTTAGATCGGAGATATTGTATCCCAAGACATCTTTGTGGCTCCTAAGAACGTCTAGGAGTTTTTCAAGTTGGTCCGGCGTTAGGTGGGAGTTAACTATCACCGGGAAAGTTAATTTGTTACCCAATAAGGCGTACCTTAGATTCGGAGGTAATTGTTTAAGTTCTACCTGAAGAGGCACCGCTCCTTCTACTTCATCAGCTTGCATGAGTTCGACTTCTTCCTTGTCGGCTGGGTCTAGCTCGTGTTCAGGTGGCGCGCTCTCTTGTGAAGAGTCACACTCACTACTTAGTGAGGACAATGCATCGAAATAGGCGTGCTCCGATTCTGTGCTAGCATCGTCAGAGTTTTCAATCGGGTCCGGTTCGTTCCTGGAATCAAGAAACACATCAGACGATTCATAGAAGCAAGAGTAAGTGTCATGGGGTGTAACTCCCTGAACGTTGATTTGCTCTGAAGATCCTTCCGAAGTATAGTGATCCTCGACACTTGTTCCACCTTCTTCGAAATATAATTTGTCGTCGATCACGTCAACTCTGACATTGCCCCCGATAGTCCCCTCCGGGGAGATCTGGTCCATCACGAAACTAGCAAACAGCTGTTCGTCGGGGTCCTTGACATCGATAGCGAAAGCTCTGGTAGCGTGGACCTCGTCGACAAGCTCCTTAAGGAGGTCTGTGAAGGAGTCATAATCTTCCTGACTGAGTCCTATTGTTGACATTGCATCCTCCATTCTTCCTGCAAAGACCTTATGCAAAATACAGGGAGAACGTGCGAATGGAAGAAAGTATAGAAAGAGAGAAAGAAGAAGTAACCGGGTGGTCGATGACGAACACCGTCAAAATGCCTTCCCCGGCAACGGCGCCAAAAACTTGATCGCTCTGGGACGTGACCCAAAGAACGGTTGTAGTTTTACCGCAAGCGCACGGTATAGCAGCGAGCGGGTTATCGAACACAGGGAGGACGAATGACCGTGCTTGTTCAAATCAACCTGGCTATTTAAGAAAGAAATTTGCCTTTGGCGATCCTGTCACAATCGTCAGACAAAAATGCGGAAATATCAAATCAAATAAAGAACGTCTAGGGAATGGGGAATCCTCGCTACTCACCGTATTTCATAAATGCGGTTTATCGGTATCAAAATTGCTTGAATGAGAATTTGGATGAACTAGTTGCAACTGAATGTAGAACCAAGCTCACGCTCTCGCGCTGTTGCCGGTCTATAGCTATCCTAGGTTTGGGTCCAATCTCTTGCAAACCCTAGCCTAGGAAAGCTAGCATTAGGATCAACATCATCGTCCAATCACGCACCGAGCCCAATCTCTTGCAAACTCGGTCCACGACCTAGATTGGGATAGTTCCTACCCGTCCAATCTCTTGCAAACGAGTATTGGCTTGGAATTGCAACCGGAAATCCTAGTATCGGTCCAATCTCTTGCAAACCGATACTTCGAAAATCCGACTCCAACCCAATTCGGATTTCTAGGGTTTCCTATCAAATTGGGATCCAATCTCTTGCAAATCCCAATTGATATGAATACCTAGCCATCCGTAGTAAATTGATCCCAATCTAATCCCTAATAACAATTCTAGCACAATTTCTACAAATTCATCACAAATATGAAGATGGGCTTGTAGGGTTCATCCCCACGTCCCAAGACGTGGAGACTACTCACAAATCATAGCAAGATCACAAAAATAATCGTTGAAATAAGCAATGGAATTCATCACAATATTGAGATAAGCAATAAAAATAGAATTTTTAAGGAAAAGAGATGCAAACCAATGGAGTTCTTCAATTAATCTAACAAAATTCCAATCTTTGTCTCCTCTCCGATCACAAGAATAAAGCTAAAAACTAATCTAAAAAACTGCAAAAAATGTAAGAGAGAGGCTCCCTAAACTAGGGTAAAAACATGGGTTAAATAGCCCCCAAAATCGTCCAAAAACTGTGACCAAAATACCACTGCACAGCCAGTTTTCCGCAGTTTTCGCTACAGGCAGCGCATCGCACTCGGCCGAGTGACAAAAGTCGCTCGGCCGAGTGAAAACCCTGTAATTTTCCAGTAAGTCGGGGCTTTCAGGGGTCTCTACTTCGGGGGCGGCTCGGCCGAGTGAGTTGTCGTCACTCGGCCGATGGCTTCATAGTACTCGGGCGGACGGGATTAACCACTCGGCCGAGTGGGTCTTCTGAAGTTCAGTCAGCCGAAAAACAGTAACTTGGATGTTTTGGAAGGGCTTCGTCTGGGCGCCACTCGGGCGGACGTGATGTCGTCACTCGGCCGATGTGGTCTTCGGTGCTCGGCCGAGTCCACAGGTAAATCGTGTCTGATCTGGTCGGCCGAGCAGTGTCTCGCTGGTCGGCCGAGTGGCTCCTCCACTCGGCCGAGTGGGACACAAAAAATGCCCAATCTGCTTGTTTTGGCCTCCTCGTCGCTCCTGCGACGTCCGTTCTTCTTCCGCTCCTCTCCAACAGCAAAATACCCCTCGGGGAGGTCGTTGGTGACCGTCTAGAGTAAGCGCATCTCGAGATCACTCCAAATCGCGCCAAATCACCTGAAATGCGACAAAAACAACAAATCGTGAAAAGCATCGCAATATCGTCGATATATCGTGAAAAACATGATTTGGGCGATCTAAATGGCATGCAAACATGCGGGAAAAAGGTGTAAAATAAGGAGTGATCATGCCCCCTATGTGATGTGTTAGGTTTGATAATGACATCTCACCAAATTTTATTTGATATGAAGCAACAAAATTTGACACGGAAGGATGTCGCATTTCGAACAGTGTTCGGAACACGTCTTAAACGACGCATTCCCTTCCTATAAATGAGGGTGTTCCGCATAGATTTCCATCAAGCCGGAGCAATTCCAGAAGCATCTCTAAAGCAATTAGAGAGTTCTCTATCGGGTGTTTAGAATGCTGAGTATTATAAGGTTCGTGGCTCCCTGTAGTATAATCAAGAGGCGAACCAGGGGTTGTGTGGGGCTTGGGTTGTGAGGTCTTCTCCAGTTCCTTTCTCCGTTACATAGTGGGTTTGGTTGGTTCCCTTCAACCAAATGCCATAGCATGTAATCCAAAAATTACTGAAGCAGCAGTGATCTCTCCAAACTTGACGGACACCAATATTTGGGTGGAACCAGTATAAATCTCCAGTGTGCAAGGTGTGTTGCTCTTTTGTGGTAATTTCCTTTTATTTTACTTTGTTGCGTATTTTATAGCGAAAGACCATTCTGCCTTGTTCGTTGTCTCAACGATCTTGAAATTTCCGCGAGGGTTGGTATTGCCAAAAAGGTGACCCAGATCCCTACAATGGTCATGTGCCTCTTTCGTCTATGGCACTCTCGATCGACTCCCAGTCGAAGCAAGATGAGATATCTGTAGATAGTCCGCTCCCAGTTAAGGCTCGGGCCGACCATGTCAGTCTCGATCAAGCTCGATGGTCGACGATGGCAGGCTTCGACTGAGTTTTCATCCAAACATGCATAACTCAGATTACTCCTTGATTTGAGCCGCAAATGTATGCCTCTCAACCAATCGACCTTTATTGTCGAGGCAACCGATTAATCTTTATTTTCGAAGCAACCGATTGACCTTTGTTTTATAGAGGACCAACAGACCAATCTTCGCCGTCGATCGGTCTATCAAATTCGACTGATCGACCAGATGATCAGAGCCGACAGGATGATCCGACTTCTTTGAAGCCTCTTTCGAGCTAAATGGGTCATCCGACGATGGAACTGATGGGGTCATCCGAGCTCAAATGCCTTGGTTTGGTCAAAGGCAGCTCGTGAGATCGATCCAAACTGCTGTTTGTCCGGACCATCGAGATGAAGATCCCATTGAAATTGAGATCAGATGGCTGTTGGTTACCTCATTGAGATCGAGCCAAGCTGTTGCTCGTCCCAATCTCAATCTCGCACCTCCTCCCAACTCCCATGTGGTAGTCGAGTCAGCTTCTGAGCACTGCCTGAGATTGATTGTTCAGATCAGCCCAAGCCCAATCGACTCCGCTCAGGGGCCATGGCAATCTGCCCCAAATTCCAAGATCGATCCGAGTGGCCAAGTCTAAGGCGATTGCCCCTAATAGCGGTGAAATGACTGTTCGAGTTGTATACCAAGTGCTTGATGAAATGCCACTGAGTATGGGGGCAACCACTAGAAGCATATGGATTTCCTGCTGAAGCGTGCCCTTTTCGAGAGCATGCTGCCGATTATTACCCCAGGGAGAATGCCGAGTTGGACTTTCCCTCATCGACATTCTGGTAATACATTACTTATGTTAACTCGTATTCTGGACAGACTTACCAAGCTGCCCACATGATGAGCTTGCAAAGCCATCGGAGCCATTTTAGCCAAGTTTCCCTTAAAAGATCTCGATCCAATGATGCTTCAGATCTGGTGGAGCGTAGTTAATTCCGAGGTGACAACTAACCAAAGTCACTGCTCAACACGGCCTCGCCTGACCAAAGTCGAAGCTCGGTCACGACTCACTACGGGCCTCATTCGACCGATGTCACGACTTAGTATGGGCTTCCCCCAACCAGTGTTCCAAAGCTTAGAATGAGTGATGATCCTTTCTTCCCATAAATTTGCAACAGCACTGCAACAAGAGCACACACTCTTTTTTCTGTGGCTTTTCTATCTTTTTGTGGCTTTTGAAATGATCACAGGTTTTCACCGATCTGAGTTCCCCAAGCTCCGATCATCCTAGCTCAGATCTCCTTCGACCAAGCTTGGGATCGACGGACGACCTACCACGATGGGCAATTCAGACCGAGTGGTGGAATCAATTGATCCATGGCCAAGCTGGATCGGTGAGGTGGAGCAATTCCGATCAGTAGCACTGAATCAATTGACAAAGCATCTTCCATCCGGTAACATTGAATCAATTCAATCATCGCATCCAGTGGATCAAGAGCAAGATCGATGGAGTGAAGCATAGCTTCAGGCCTGATGCCATTGTTGAGATATCGCTAGGGGCTGCAAAGCTACTGGATCAAAGGAAAGACAACTCTTCGAGCTGACATCGACCGAAGGGTGCTTTAAATCCAGCGAAGTTTGATCACCCGAGCGTCGACCGATATTTTCCACTGCTCGTGTCTTCCACCTGAGTTCTGATCCATCCATCCGAGCTTCATCGAGCTCAACCTAAGATACCCGAGTGGCCGAGACAAGGATCCACTCCGCCAGAGCATGCCTTGCTCTGTTCACCATCTGTCCGATCTTTGTTGGAGCTCGATCCAAGTTTCAATTTACTTCAAAACTCCGATCTTAACAAACGAGCAATGACAGAGCTTCGTTGAGTTCCGATCGAACTTGGAATATGAGGACATGGAAAATTCTGCCTCCATTTCTGTTATGAAATTCCTTAAAATTTTCACAAATTTCCACGTTTAGATTTGTTTGAAAACTATCACGAGCTTCATCAAAATCAAATTGGATGTGATAATTTGCCCTAGGCACCACCAGGCCAAGCCTCTTTCCGAGCTCCAAGCTCTGTGGGGCCAACACCCGCCCTGGCATCTGAATTTCGTTCGAGACTTATCCAAATCTTCGAGCTCCGAACCAATTTGCCAAATTATGAATGCATGTAACCACAAGCCGAGCTATGACGGAGCTAGACTGACCAGTCCAGTATGACCAATCCAAGATGATCTAAGCAAAATGAACCAACCTAAGATGGTAAAGCACACCCAAATAGCTAGAAAGAGGTATTATGGGCAAACTTAGTTTATTTTGGCTCCTGTTAAGCTACCTTATTCTTGATAAGTTAACTTATCATCGACAAGTGCACCTTTAGAGGGCATTTGATCGGCTATATTTTTCACTTTACTAAAATTTACAGGTCCACAAATCGGCTCTGGATACCTCACGAGACGACCGGCTTGCAGGCTGACCTTGCTGTGCACCTAAGGATAACTCTCATTACCCTCGCAAGCAACTTGGTTAAACGACCGAGGGCCACTCCCTCGTGGGCCAAGCAAGCAATACAATCGGGGAATAACAACTCAGACCATCGTCGGTCGTAAGCCGAGGGGCCACCCCCTTGCAACTGAACGACCCTCGTTGCCTTCGCAACCGAACGATCCTCATCGTCGGCCGTAAGCCGAGGGGCCACCCCCTTGCAACCGAACGACCCTCGTTGTCGGCCGTAAGTCGAGGGCCACCCCTCGCCACCAAACGACCCTCATAGTCGGCCGTAAGCCGAAGGGAAAGCGACATTGCGGTCCAGCGGAACTCAGCCAGAAATTGACTAAGCCAGGATCACTACCCCTTGGACTAGCAAGGGTTGACCCAGAACTCTTAGCCAAGCACATTGACTGGATCATGGTCCATTGAATGAAGCTTGTCATTTTTGTATGTGTGCCATAGACTAAACAGCTTTTATTAACAACTAATTAATCCTATCAACTAGTTGAATCCTTAAATTCAAAATTTTAGGATTTGTTTAATAACTTTTATTAAGTCCTTATCAACTATAAGGTTCACGTGCTACCCTAATCGTTATTAGGATTTTAATAAATTTTATTAACAACGCTAGAAGCGAAGTCCTTTAATGAAAATTAATTATAACAATTTAGAATTGAAAATTCATTTAAAGGACTACCCTAATCAGGAATTAGGTCTTAATATTGTTGTTAATGATTTATTAAAACATAGCATGTCATTAAAATTCAAGTAATAAATTTTAATCATTTTTAATGGCTAACCTAAAGGGTTGTCTTGTGTTATCAAATAAGGGACAAGATTAACAAGCCATTAAAATAAAGCTACACTAATTTATCGCATAAAGATAGTGCACAACTATTTAACATTTAAATATACTAAGTTTATCGCATAAACAATTTTAGATTTAAAAAACAGTTTTAAAAATATCTTATAAATTTAAAACATTACTTTTAAAAAAAATTTCATGTTCAAAAATTTATCATATACAATTTTTAAACATTTTAAACATTTTAAACTTATCGCATAAATTTAAAGCCTTAAAATCAATTTTAAAATTTATCACATAAATTTAAAAACATCATTTTAAAATTTCCATGCTTAAAAAATTTATCATATAAAAAATTTAAGGCATCCAAAATAATTTTAAACTTTTAAAGATTTAAAATTATTACATAAATTTTAAAACGTCATTTTAAAAATTTTCATGTCCAAAAATTTATCACATAGAATTTTGAACTTTAAAAAAAACATTTTTAAAATTATCTAATAAATTAAAAAAATTTAAAAGTACTTAAAAGCATTAACAGGTTTAATGAAATCGCAGTACCTAGATCGACTACGCAAACCTAGGCTCTGATACCACTGTTGGGGAATTGGCGGTCCCTTAGGGCACAAAAACTCTAGTCACGTCCTAAGTCGGACGGAACATAGACACAAAAATCATTTGCAGCGGAAGAAAAACTAGTTAATCTAAATTAACATGCAGTTAAAACATTTTTAACTTAGCCCTAAGGTCCAAGACCCTATGCCAAGATCTATGCCGACTTGGGATGGATTTGACCATCCCAAGAAGGATCTAGCCTACTGCGATTAAACTAAACTAATGCTAATAAAATACTTTAACCACATACCCGGAATCTCAGCCCTGGAGCAGGCGAGATGTTCTGCGCCGTCTTCCGAGCTGCTCCCATCCCACGCCGAGCCGCTCCTTGATCCTCTCCCCGAACCGCTCCTCGATCCGCTCCGCATCCCGAGGCGATCAATCCACGTGCCGCCGAGCCAACCACGCGCTGAAGAAAGTTTCACGCGAGTGAAACCTCCGTCAAGATTTCAGATTCAGAATCCTAACTCCTTCGTGGCTTTGCTAGAGCCCTCAGGAGTAAGGCAGAAATTTAGGGAGATAGAGAAATATTAATTTAAGCCTAGATCCGAGCGTGCTCCAACATTTACGAGAGCCGCTCAGATCTAGAGCTTGGGACGAGTTTTGAGGAAGGGGGGAGACCCCTATTTATATAGGCGGCGGACTCTCCCCTTTTCTCAAAATCCGATGTGAGACTAAATAATGAGTTAATTTAAAATCAAGTTAGTTTGCACTTCATAAAGTGCAAACTTCCTTGAATTTTAACTCACTCACCGTTGAGCTTCAGGATTGATACAACCTATCAATACGACAAGCGTTCAACGGTGAACGCATAGGAAAAAACCGTTTGTCAATCAGAGTTCGTTTGACCCTCCAATTGAGTGTTCAAACATCAGCCCAAACACACCCAAAACACAAAACTGCAGCCGTCAAAGAATTCTGCCTAGGGTTCTCAACCCTAGGCATGTGGGGCCCACCAGTGGCCCCACAGACTTGACTTGCACGTGCAGCCCGAGCCAGGCGCGTGCGCCCGCGCATGGCGGGCGCCCGCGTCAGCGGGTGGGCCCGCTGACGCGGGCGGGCCCGCTGACGCGGGCGTCAGCCTGCGTCAGCAGGCTAACGTACGCGTCAGCGGGCCCCCCCCTTTTTCTTGGGCCTGTGTTTATTTAATCAGCCCCTTTGGGCTGATGGGCTTTGGGGTTTACACTGTTTTGGCCATAACTTTTATGTTTGGTGTCCGATTTGGACGCCGTTCGAACCTGGGTCTAGACCTGGACATTCCCGTCTTACCCGTGAACTTTTCCTTGCGTTTCTTTTATTAAATATTGTATTAAACAATTTAATACACATTTAATCGCTTTTGCATCAAATGCAAAATAGTCCCTATCTAAGCTTAAATTATCATATTGCATCAAATGCAATTATCTCTTCTTTTGCATCAAAAATGCAAACTATTCTCCCTAACTAATTTCTACCTATTACTAGACGAAGCGTTGCACTCTGTGTGAGACCCTACAGACTGACCCTTACAACAGGTTGGGCTCGAAGCCCTATACGGCAGTGACCACGAGCAGTGGTTGACGTCCCTGCTTCAGGAATCATCATTATGTGGTTGACTCATTGACATGAGTATTGTCGGGACCACCCTGACTGTTTCCGTGATGAATTCCGCAGTTATAGTCTCTTCGTCTTAAATATGTCGTGTAGATCAAGTCTAGGGTACGGTCAAACTGTCAACCCCAGTAACTTGACTCCGGTTAGTTTCTATCAATCTTTAGTCAATAAATGTTGGACTTCTTCCAACATACTCTGCGCAGAGTTTTTACTAAAGACCGAACTAACTCTACGACACTAACTCCCATTGACCGGGAGAGACGAATCCTCTCTTGGTCATTACTCGCCTCGTACGTTTCAAGTGGCACCCAATCAAAAGACCTTTCGACAGGCCTTGCCTCAAAGCTAGGTCAGTTGATATAAGTGGCACCGTTCACGCACAGGTTTGTCAAAATGACCTCAAGTCAAAAGACCAACTATCCTATCATCACTCAGAGTTATCACTGACAGATTGGTCAATATAACCATATGATAACTCTAGTGGATCCTTCAGTGAACTCATTCTAATGAGCACATGTGTCTCGTCTTCGACTTCGCCAAGTCAAGCGATCATGAGATCATCGCCACCGCTAAACGGTGAAGACTAAGACACAATGGTCTATCCGATGTTTCGATATCCTTGTCTCAGAACATCTACGACCACGAACCATTTTAGACTTATGCTACAGACGGTTAAACGTTTCTCCATGATCGAGATACTCATCTCGATACCCGTTTGACCTTGCATAAAGTCTCAGGACTTTACCTAAGTCGATATCTAATGTTAACTACATTACAATATAACTTAGATAAATTATTACCAAACAGCTTACTGTTATTTCGAACAAGATGTTTGTGCTATTCACACAGGAATAAATGGCCTCGAGGGCACCATATTCCTACATCTCCCACTTGCACTCAGGCCCATTTATCTCGGTATCTTATACCGTTTTTACACATAAGTTTTCCCGACTTCATGTGATAGAGCCTTCGTGAGTGGATCTGCCAAAACCGTCTACTCTATAGACTTAAGGGGTTTCTATGTTTATGTTAGACCAACCATTTGAATCTCATTCAAATAATTCATTTGGTCTGTCGGAATCTATAATATTTTATTTCCCTGGATCTTATCCAGTTTATCGTACTTTACGATAATCATTTAAATTAGTTACTGGTCATTTCAAATGGTTCATATCCATTTCTGATAAAGTATCAAACTCTTTGATTACTTAATCAAAATATATGTTCCATCTCTTTGATGTCTCGCATGTAATTTACACGCTCCCACTGACCTTGAAAACTATCTGGCTAATTCATATAAGTTGGTTCGTCTAAATCATATTTAGAAAAACGAACTTATAAGTGAATGCTCCAATTTTCGTGGTCAACTTGAGCGTTTACATCGAGCTTTGGTCCGAGTAGATTTGTACACATCTGTTGGCGAAACCGGTTTCATCATAATCCGTTTTAAAGAAATTAGGATGAAAACCGTTCCCGTCCAACATTATTGTACTTCACTATTTTCTTTTCTGCATCAATCTTTCAACTTAAAGATTTACTTGCAGAAAGTGAGGAAACATTTTCCTTGGGCACGTAAACTAAATTCTCAAATTTATTTACGCACACGGACCTACATCAAGTTTTAAATCGGAGTTACTACTCCGAATTTCATCCTAGAAGTTGACTAAGTCATCATCAGTTATGACATCTAACTCGACAATCCGTCTCACGAGATTCGAGTAATAATACAACTTCCTTACGATTGATTTATTGAATATATTATTGATAATGTCCTTATAGAACATTATCAAAACCTAGGCATTACTATCTGGGACTTAACCCAGAGGGAGGAGTTAACTCAGAGTCACTTATTTATGGATCGCACCAAGTCTAACTAAGTGTGATTCATACCTTTTAACACTCTGATGTGTTAACAGACTTGACCTGAGAGAAAATCACATTTTCTTTTATTTACACAAGATTTTATGAGGCTAAGTATTTGACCATTCGATCTAATCGAATCAGTTTAAATACTTTAGTCATTTCGTTCTTTATTTTATCAGACTTGTGTTTCATCAAGAACACGTGTCTTAATAAAATATACGAATAACTTATTTTGGTTCATCTAGACTCGGGTACATCAGTATGTACTAGACTGAGTTCGACAACTCATTCTCCCACTGTCTCACAGATGGGTTTCAGCCATTGTATCTAAGAGGCTAAGACTCACAAGTGTCCGTAGACTTCATAATACGAGAGGTCAGACCCCTCTTTATGTGACTTGTGAAGCTTAATCTCTTGATACGGCCTAGTCTAATTTTACCATATAAGTTTGCTACTATCTTGTGTATTTATATATTAACATTTAATATATGTATAGTTATTACAAATTACTTAACACAAAACATTGTTTCAGAAGCAAGGTGACGACATTCGTCAAAAAATGTGTTCGACGTTTTTGTATAACAACTTATTCCGAAATGTGACATCAAAATATGTCACGTTTTCATTTCCTCCTACTTATGCCTTTACTAACTTTCTCAATTGACTTTCCGAAGTGCCTTCTTCCTTTTCTAAATCACATTTAGATATCAACATAAATAAATAGCTATGCAAGCAACTTATGTATCCAAGCGCTTGAGCTTTGCAATCTTGAGTGTAGCTCAAGAAGTTGCTTGTCTCAAGATCCGGTTGGGATACATAGTCTTGCATCGCTCATGCACTCGTATCCGACTCAAACGGTTTGATCGAATTTTCGAACTTTGCGGATCAAAATTGTTTGTCCATACAACCTTGAGGGTAGCTCGACAAGTTGTAGGGAGAAACATACTTTGAATGTCCTATATGTTCAAGCTGCCTCATATAGAGACGAGTGACATGTAGCTTTAATTTATTTGTTGGACCCAGAACTCAATGAAATCATATTTCTTAAGTCTGTTCTTTAGAAGGTCATTTAATGTCATCGAGAATATAGTTTTAATTCTATCAATTAGAATTTAACTTGATATTCAATTAATCAACTTTTTGACCAATTAACTTATTAAAAAATTATATTTTAATTCCTACGGTAAACATAGTCTTGCCCTAGTTTTAGCATATGTTCAATATTAAATATAGGTAGATTGGCTTTTATCTATCTATACCCTCCCACTATTTTTACGAACGTTTTAAAGCTTAATAACGAATGATTTAATCGAATTAAAAATAATGGGTAAGAGTTCCAATCACCTTGAGTCTAAACAACCTTGAGTGTAGCTCAACAAGTTGATTGACTCTGCGATCGGAAGATGACTCTTCATCGATCATATCGGATATGACCCTCTTAATCGGTTTTTGCCCCTAGCCATTTGTGATCATGAGTGTGCTCATCCAAATCACAATGTCTAGTCTAGTCGGACCCTTGTTTTCATGTCTAGCCTGACTTTCCCCTCAGCTCGGTGTATGCACGACACGTCGGTTTGGGTTAGGTCTTATACTTACATCAAGTCAGACTACATCGTTGACTTAACTTACGCCTGCGCTCGGGGTACGAGACGACGGTTAGGGTTAGTCAAGATTTCATCTTATGTATTTAAGAAGTTGGTTTCTACAAGGTTGCCATGTCACAGCTTGAGTGTATCTCAACAAATGTAACACGGGCCCTATAGTTACTAACCCCTAAAACAAGGAGGGCTACGGCTAATCTTGAAAAAGACCATTAACGTATTTGACTTAGATATAGTCCAGGGTGTCATACAATCATGATTCGCGACATTGCGGTCCAGCGGAACTCAGCCAGAAATTGACTAAGCCAGGATCACTACCCCTTGGACTAGCAAGGGTTGACCCAGAACTCTTAGCCAAGCACATTGACTGGATCATGGTCCATTGAATGAAGCTTGTCATTTTTGTATGTATGCCATAGACTAAACAGCTTTTATTAACAACTAATTAATCCTATCAACTAGTTGAATCCTTAAATTCAAAATTTTAGGATTTGTTTAATAACTTTTATTAAGTCCTTATCAACTATAAGGTTCACGTGCTACCCTAATCGTTATTAGGATTTTAATAAATTTTATTAACAACGCTAGAAGCGAAGTCCTTTAATGAAAATTAATTATAACAATTTAGAATTGAAAATTCATTTAAAGGACTACCCTAATCAGGAATTAGGTCTTAATATTGTTGTTAATGATTTATTAAAACATAGCATGTCATTAAAATTCAAGTAATAAATTTTAATCATTTTTAATGGCTAACCTAAAGGGTTGTCTTGTGTTATCAAATAAGGGACAAGATTAACAAGCCATTAAAATAAAGCTACACTAATTTATCGCATAAAGATAGTGCACAACTATTTAACATTTAAATATACTAAGTTTATCGCATAAACAATTTTAGATTTAAAAAACAGTTTTAAAAATATCTTATAAATTTAAAACATTACTTTTAAAAAAAAATTCATGTTCAAAAATTTATCATATACAATTTTTAAACATTTTAAACATTTTAAACTTATCGCATAAATTTAAAGCCTTAAAATCAATTTTAAAATTTATCACATAAATTTAAAAACATCATTTTAAAATTTCCATGCTTAAAAAATTTATCATATAAAAAATTTAAGGCATCCAAAATAATTTTAAACTTTTAAAGATTTAAAATTATTACATAAATTTTAAAACGTCATTTTAAAAATTTTCATGTCCAAAAATTTATCACATAGAATTTTGAACTTTAAAAAAAACATTTTTAAAATTATCTAATAAATTAAAAAAATTTAAAAGTACTTAAAAGCATTAACAGGTTTAATGAAATCGCAGTACCTAGATCGACTACGCAAACCTAGGCTCTGATACCACTGTTGGGGAATTGGCGGTCCCTTAGGGCACAAAAACTCTAGTCACGTCCTAAGTCGGACGGAACATAGACACAAAAATCATTTGCAGCGGAAGAAAAACTAGTTAATCTAAATTAACATGCAGTTAAAACATTTTTAACTTAGCCCTAAGGTCCAAGACCCTATGCCAAGATCTATGCCGACTTGGGATGGATCTGACCATCCCAAGAAGGATCTAGCCTACTGCGATTAAACTAAACTAATGCTAATAAAATACTTTAACCACATACCCGGAATCTCAGCCCTGGAGCAGGCGAGATGTTCTGCGCCGTCTTCCGAGCTGCTCCCATCCCACGCCGAGCCGCTCCTTGATCCTCTCCCCGAACCGCTCCTCGATCCGCTCCGCATCCCGAGGCGATCAATCCCCGTGCCGCCGAGTCAACCACGCGCCGAAGAAAGTTTCACGCGAGTGAAACCTCCGTCAAGATTTCAGATTCAGAATCTGAACTCCTTCGTGGCTTTGCTAGAGCCCTCAGGAGTAAGGCAGAAATTTAGGGAGATAGAGAAATATTAATTTAAGCCTAGATCCGAGCGTGCTCCAACATTTACGAGAGCCGCTCAGATCTAGAGCTTGGGACGAGTTTTGAGGAAGGGGGGAGACCCCTATTTATATAGGCGGCGGACTCTCCCCTTTTCTCAAAATCCGATGTGGGACTAAATAATGAGTTAATTTAAAATCAAGTTAGTTTGCACTTCATAAAGTGCAAACTTCCTTGAATTTTAACTCACTCACCGTTGAGCTTCAGGATTGATACAACCTATCAATACGACAAGCGTTCAACGGTGAACGCATAGGAAAAAACCGTTTGTCAATCGGAGTTCGTTTGACCCTCCAATTGAGTGTTCAAACATCAGCCCAAACACACCCAAAACACAAAACTGCAGCCGTCAAAGAATTCTGCCTAGGGTTCTCAACCCTAGGCATGTGGGGCCCACCAGTGGCCCCACAGACTTGACTTGCACGCGCAGCCCGAGCCAGGCGCGTGCAGCGCACGCGCCCCGAGGCGCGTGCGCTGCACGCGCCCAGCTGGCGCGTGCGCCCGCGCCTGGCGGGCGCCCGCGTCAGCGGGTGGGCCCGCTGACGCGGGCGGGCCCGCTGACGCGGGCGTCAGCCTGCGTCAGCAGGCTGACGTACGCGTCAGCGGGCCCCCCCTTTTTCTTGGGCCTGTGTTTATTTAATCAGCCCCTTTGGGCTGATGGGCTTTGGGGTTTACACTGTTTTGGCCATAACTTTTATGTTTGGTGTCCGATTTGGACGCCGTTCGAACCTGGGTCTAGACCTGGACATTCCCGTCTTACCCGTGAACTTTTCCTTGCGTTTCTTTTATTAAATATTGTATTAAACAATTTAATACACATTTAATCGCTTTTGCATCAAATGCAAAATAGTCCCTATCTAAGCTTAAATTATCATATTGCATCAAATGCAATTATCTCTTCTTTTGCATCAAAAATGCAAACTATTCTCCCTAACTAATTTCTACCTATTACTAGACGAAGCGTTGCACTCTGTGTGAGACCCTACAGACTGACCCTTACAACAGGTTGGGCTCGAAGCCCTATACGGCAGTGACCACGAGCAGTGGTTGACGTCCCTGCTTCAGGAATCATCATTATGTGGTTGACTCATTGACATGAGTATTGTCGGGACCACCCTGACTGTTTCCGTGATGAATTCCGCAGTTATAGTCTCTTCGTCTTAAATATGTCGTGTAGATCAAGTCTAGGGTACGGTCAAACTGTCAACCCCAGTAACTTGACTCCGGTTAGTTTCTATCAATCTTTAGTCAATAAATGTTGGACTTCTTCCAACATACTCTGCGCAGAGTTTTTACTAAAGACCGAACTAACTCTACGACACTAACTCCCATTGACCGGGAGAGACGAATCCTCTCTTGGTCATTACTCGCCTCGTACGTTTCAAGTGGCACCCAATCAAAAGACCTTTCAACAGGCCTTGCCTCAAAGCTAGGTCAGTTGATATAAGTGGCACCGTTCACGCACAGGTTTGTCAAAATGACCTCAAGTCAAAAGACCAACTATCCTATCATCACTCAGAGTTATCACTGACAGTATAATTAAAAAAATTAGCGATTAACACATGATTCTACTGTATGTTATCATTTTAGGCCTTGTTTGGTGATGTGTCCATATTTTCTATCTTTTCATAGCATTATTCCATTGCATTTCATGTCATATCCGAATCCAAATCCAGCATTTTCTTACGATACTGCAATTCTAACGTCATATTCGAGTTTCGTAGAGTTTTGTGGATTTTCAAGGATTTTGGAGCGATTCGGAACCACTTTTAGATATAGACACATCCAGCCTGCCTATGAGCCCGTTGGCGAGGTTCTACAGGAGTTCGCCGAGGCTCAAAAGCTTACAGGAGGAGTGGACAAGGATCTAGCAAGAGAAAAGAGCAGTTCTGGATTTTTCCCAGGCGACTCGACCGAGTAGCACAAGCTGTTCGGTCGAGCTGACACACAAAGCAGCAGAACGCGCATCCGACTGGACCGAGCAGAGTGGCGACTCGGCTCGAGTCGACATACTTTTGAGCTCTGTCTCACCAAACGTCCTGCTCGACCGAGTAGGACCTACTCGACCGAGCCAGCAACCTACTCGACCGAGTAAGGCCTGTAGGAGGATATATGCCCATAAGGCGATTTATCCTAAGTGTACGTCTTGTTCATAGATTATATGGTATCCATTATCCTAAGTATGAATTCTTCTGAATAATATACTTAGATAATGTCTATAGACTTATAGTTAGGTCCTTACGTATCCAGATAAGATCTCGATTATGAGCAGTAAGCGACCTAATAGAAACTTAAATCTTAAACAGTTCGTGGTCATAGATGCGTCGAGAACTGGATATCGACACATCGGATAGACCACTGTGTCTTTGTCTTACCTTAGGGTAATGATGATCTCATAGTCATTCGACTTGGTGAAGTCGGAGACGAGACACATGTGCTCATTGGAGAATGAGTTCACTGAACGACCAGCTTAGAGTTATTAAATGGTTAACTTTAACTAAACTGTCTATAATAACTCTAGGGTGATGATAGGTAAGCTTGTCCTTAAGACCTGAAGTTATTTGTACGAACAAGTGAGTGAACGGTGTCACTTAGACCTATGATCTAGCTTCGAATCTAGGCCTGCTGAAAGATCTTAGGTTGGGTTACACCTGAAGCTTTTGAGGTAAGTAGATAACTAAGATGGGATTCGTCACTTCCATTAAAGGGAATTTAGTGTCACAGGCTCAGTACGGTCTTTGTGTTAAACCTCGGCCGGGGTACGTTGTAAGATGTACAACGTAAATACAACAAAAACCGTCGGATACTGACCAATGTTGTCTAATGGGGTTGACAGTAAACCATACCCTAGGCCAACATGAACACAGTCTTGACGAAGGGACTATAGCTAACGGTATTTATCACTGACACAGCCAAAGTAAACCCAACGATGCTTTTGTCAATGGGTCGATCATGTTATGATGATTCTGAAACAGGGACGACAACTACTGCTCGTGGTGACCATCGTCTAGGGGTTTCGAGCCCCAACATGTAGGAAGGTTAGGCTGTAGGGTCTCACACCAAGTAGCATTTGTGTCTTAGTAATAGGAAGATTAATAAGAGAGATTCGTTTGATGAAATAGAATAGTTAAATGTTCACAAGCTAGTTGTGAGACTAAGTCGTAGATACAATAGGGACAATATTGCATTTGATGCAAACAAAGACTAAACGTGTCGTAAATTGGTTACGAAAATATTTGTAGGAATAAATACATTGGAAAGGGTTACCTGTTGACGGGATCGTCCCGGCTTAAACACAGGTTCAAACCGCGTCCAAATCAGAGCTCAAACGAGCCCAGAAATGCAAAAACAGTCAAAGGCAAAAGTGGGTTAGACCCACTGGGCTAACAGGCCCATCCGCGAAGGGTAAACAGGCTCCCGCCCGCTACTGAGCGGGCACGGCCCGCTGGTTGCAGCGGGGGCGCGCCCGCTGTACAACGGGCTCAGCTCGTTGCAGCAGCGGGCCACTGCAACAACGGGCGCACACCCGCTGCCCAGCGGGCTGGCCACCCGCCCTCCTTGCCTTGGGCGGGCGCGCCCGCAACTTAAGTAAAAATAAGGTTTTTTGAAACCCCTAATGACGGCTACGAAAATTGATTTTTTGCCCATCTTTAGGCAATTGTTTGAGGGGTCAAACACAGTCTAAATTCGTCGCCGTTCATTCCTACGCATTCACCATTCGAACCCCTTCGAATTGATAGCTTGTTTGGTGTCTGAAGTATAATGAATAAAGAGAATTAATTCGTTGAAGTTGGCTTTTATGAAAGGCTTACTAAAACTTCAATTAAGCTAAATTAGCTTAATTAATATCTCTTCAATTTGATAATTGTCCAACATTGCTCGCAACAAAAGGAGAAGTGCCGACTCCCTATATAAATAGGGGTGCACTCTCTTCGTTGAAAAATTCACCAAGTCCTCGATCAAGTAGCTCCGGATTTTAGAGCGAGCTCGATCTACGACTAAACTATTCTCTCTCTCTCTCTCATCTTCCTATTCTCCCGACTAGTCCTAGCAAGACTACGAAGGGGTTTGGATTTGGATCCAGACGTCTAAGACGTGGGTCTACTCAAGTGAAACCTTCTACCGCGTGTGATCGGCTTGGAGGCGGGAGTCGGCTCAGCCAGATCGGTTCAAAGGTGCGAGGCGGATCGAGTGGATCAAGTCAAGGCGGTTCGGCTACGAGGAGCGTCAGAAGACGGTGCGGTACATCTTGCCCGCCCCAGGGTCGAGATTCCGGGTATGTTTATAAGTAATTTTTAGTGTAATTTAATTTCGTCGCAGTAGAACAGATCCCTCTTGGGGTGGTCAGATCCATCCCAAGTTGGCATAGATCGGGCTAGATTCTGGCTCTCTCAGGGCCTAGCTAAATTGTTTAGCTAGATAGATTTATTTTCCGCTGCGCTTTATGCCTCTGTGGTCCATCCGACTTAGGGCGAACACAGATCTGAGCTCTGAGGGTCCGCCAAAAACCCCTACAGTGGTATCAGAGTTTCGTTATGCTTGTAAATCTATATATGCGACGTTTTTAAATTATTTAAATTGCTTATTTTGAACCTACGGACATTTTAACTTTATGTTAAAATTTGTTTAATATTTTTTTGTGTTTTAAAATTGTTTTGTAACATGAAAAAAATTTTGGGGGACGATTTAAATTTTATGTGATAAATTTAATAGGTCTTCTTTGTTTAAATGCTTTTAAAATTTTATTTTATGAGATAAAATAATTTTAGTAAGGATTTAAATTTTTTTAAAGTTTATGTAACAATAAGGAAAAATTTTATTTCATGAGATGATATTGGAAATTTTTTAAAACTTTATCTGAAATCTTTAAAATTAATTCCAAATGATTTTAAAAAGGTTTTAAAATTGTTTTAATGAATATGTAACATAAATAAAAATTTTATTCCCATGAGATGAAATTATAAATTTGTTTCTTTTAATTACATATAGGTTTCAAGATTATTTTATGCGATATTTTAATCTTAGAAATGTATCGTTGAAATTTTTAAAGCTTAGGTTTGAATTTAAAATTATTTGATAATTTTATAAAACCTAGTTTTATGTGATAAAAATGCTTCAAGCTTTAAAATTTTAGATCTTTAAATTCAAATGTTAAATTTTAGATTTGCAAGTTTTTTTAATTATGTTGTAGATAATTTTAACTTGCATGTTCTCATTGTATGTCACTTTCATTGAACCTTTAATTTATGTGATTAAATTAGTTGGTTTATATTTTAATGGACATGATGAATATAGTATTCATGAACCCTTTAGGTTAGCCATTAACTGATTAAAACTTTACAAGATAAAATTTTAATGACTGGTGGCATGCTACGTTTTAATAAATAAAATCAACATCGAAACCTAATACCAGATTAGGGTAGTCCCTTTGATTGACAATCATTATAATAAATCATTTAAATGATGATTATCATTAAAAGACTATTTTTGAAAAAAGTTGTAATTGTTTTATTAAAATCCTAATAAGATTGGGGTAGCACGATGAACATATGAACCTAATAGTTGATAAGCATCTAATAAAAATTGTTCAACAAATCCATAAAAATTTCGAATTTTAGGATCCACTAGTTGATAAGGATTAACTAGTATTAATTAAAAGCCATTTAGTTAATGGATGAACATAGAATTGATGAACCTCCTTCAATGGATCATGATGTCGGTCAATGTGCTTGGCTAAGTTTGTTGGACCACCCTAGCTAGTCTAGGGGCCGAGTGGTCCTGGCTTAGTCAATTCCCTGGCCGCGTCCGTTGGACCGTAATGAGTCGAATCATGACTGTGTAAGTCCATCGACTATACCTAAGTCAAATACGATAATAATCTTGTTCAAGATAAATCGTAGCCCTCCTTGTTTTAGGAGTTGGCAACTGTAAGACCCGTGTTACGGTTGTTGAGCTATACTCAAGCTGTGACATGGTAATCTTATAGAAACCGATTTCTTGATAACATCTTGACTTGACCCAAACCGTCATCTCGTGCATACGCCGAGCACCGACGTAAGTCTAACCAAGAATGTAGTCTAAGGCCTGACCCAAACCGACGGGTCGTGCGTATACCGAGCGCCGGGCAAGTCAGGCTAGACATGAAAACAAGTGTCCGACTAGGCTAGCCATAGTGGTTTGGATGAGCACACTCATGATCACAAATGACTAGGGGTACAAAACGAAAGGGAATCATATTTAATATGATTGATGATGAGTTCGTCTACCGACTACAGAGTCAGACAACTTGTTGAGACACACTCAAGGTTGTCAGACTCAGGGTAGTCGGATCCCTCTCTCACAAATGTTATTCTATAATAAACTGTTTATTATTATGGCTTTAATAAATTTAGTGGGAGAATATCGTTTTATTAAAAACCATTGAAACTATACAACGAACATATACTGACTAAAGTATCTACTAAATTGCAGAATGGATTCGGGTCTTAAGTATATGGTAGAGAAGAACGTGCTCGATGGAACGAACTATAAGGATTGGCTTAGGAACATTAAGTTAGTCCTTTCTCTAGTCGGGATTGGATACGTTCTATTCGAGGACGCTCTGGAGAAGCCTGACGACGATGCGACCTACGAGGAAAAGGAAGCCTATAAGCTATACTAGAGGGATGCAGAGAAGGCCAGGTGTCTTACTCTGGCTTCGATGAATAACGAACTACAGAGGAAGCATGAACATTTGGATGTTCAAAGTATGCTTCTGAATGCACAAGAGTTATACAACAAGCGGTCTAGAGCTGCTAAGTTTGAAGCCACGAGCAATCTCTGGGGCACAAAGATGGAGACATGGCCCGTACAAGATCACGTCATTAAGATGATCGGGTACGTGGAAGATGCAGCCCAGTTGGGTTTTGTCCTGGACAATGAGATGTTCGTGGACATTATCCTTAAGTCTTTAACCCCGGCCTTCAAGCCTTTCATTACTGGTTTCATAATGAACAGTATTGAAACGGATCGTCCTGGTCTCCTCAACATGCTTAGGCAGTTTGAGGAAATTGAGAAGAAACCGACTGCATTGGTTGTTGGCTCCGCTTCTTCAGACCAGCCGAAAGGCAAGGGTAAGAAGAGGAAGATCCCACAACCTGCCAAGGCGAAGAAGGGGCAGAAAAAGATGAAAGGGGCCCCGTAGAAATCTGAGTGCTTCCACTGCCATAAGATGGGCCATTGGAAGAGAAACTGCAAGGTTTACCTTGCAGAAAAGAAGAAGGGGCATACTGATGACTCTACCTCAGGTACAACAAATTAAATTCAATAAAGCATAATTATTTTCATAAATGCTTCATCACATAGTATGAGATACTAAGACATTTGTGTAATATATACATGTGGCTGATATGAAGCAGAGGTTGGAAGAAGTTCCGAGGACGGTCGGCATCTGCGCAATCGTTGCTGCTGGGGACGTGCAAAGACTTCGAGAGACATAAAGAAGATGGAGCTGATACTTATTTCCTTAGATGAATAAAATGTATCATTCCTCAAAGTGAAAACAATGATTGAGTGATTAACAGTCAAGGTTTATTTGATAAACAAATTTTGATTCATTATATGAATCCGTTGTTTTGAATAAATGTCTCAACAAATGTGCTTTCTATTGAAATTGTGATTTGATTGAGAATGGCTTAAATTTTTGTGTATGTGGCTATCTGAGTTGGTTGCATGAATTCTCGAAATACGATGTAGAGCTTCAGAAAATTTTGATTGTTTGGAGCTGACTTAAGTCAGTCGATAGTTAAGTATAAGTTCCAGGAGCGTATAAATTGTGTGTGATCACAATTATATGCATAATTAAGATTAATTCTTAATAAACTACATTTGATTCTTAAAGAGTTAATATCAAATGTAGTTAAGGGAAAAGTACAATGAAGGACGTTTGACTGAGTAAGTCAATGTCAAGATTCCTTAAACCAATCTTGATTTGACTCATTCGTCAAACCGAACCTGACACTAGTACATTCCATCTAAGCACATATCAAATGGTTATGCTCTTCATATATATAATCTAAATATGATTTAGGTATATAAATGAAATACTTAACTAGATAATTCTTAAAGTCAGTGGGAGCTAACTCGTATACTTAGTTCCGGTTTCTCGGACTAAGTAAAAAGGTTTTCAACTTATTTGAATCATCTATATAAAACATTGAATCAAAATCGTTTTGATTTAATCGAATATATAGAGACTTAGGGTGTCATGCATGTACTTGACATATTGACACAGAAAATTGGAATGAGCTGGGACTGACTTATAGAAATATTAGACCCTACATCTAGATTGTATAAGCTAATTGTTAGCTATACAAAGAAAGGAAAATTGATCCAAATCATTTTTCAAGGATCAACCTTGTGTGATCAAGAGATGTATAATTCATAATCCATTAAAACGCATTATAGATACTCGTTAGTAAATCCACTCTTAGGTTTGTCATATACATGTCCAAATAGACTGATATGCTATAACGGCATGAGATACCGAGATAAATAGCCTAAGTGCAAGTGGGAGATGTAGGAGGATATATGCCCATAAGGCGATTTATCCTCAGTGTACGTCTTGTTCATAGATTATATGGTATCCATTATCTAAGTATGAATTCGTCTGAATAATATACTTAGATAATGTCCATAGACTTATAGTTAGGTCCTTACGTATCCAGATAAGATCTCGATTATGAGCAATAAGCGACCGAATAGAAACTTAAGTCTTAATCAGTTTGTGGTCATAGATGTGTCGAGAACTGGATATCGGCACATCGGATAGACCACTGTGTCTTTGTCTTACCTTAGGGTAATGATGATCTCATAATCATTCGACTTGATGAATTCGGAGACGAGACACAGGTGCTCATTGGAGAATGAGTTCACTGAACGACCAACTTAGAGTTATTAAATAGTTAACTTTAACTAAACTGTCCATAATAACTCTAGGGTGATGATAGGTAAGCTTGTCCTTAAGACCTGAAGTCATTTGTACGAACCTGTGAGTGAACAGTGTCACTTAGACCTAAGATCTAGCTTCGAGTCTAGGCCTGCTGAAAGATCTTAGGTTGGGTTACACCTGAAGATCTCGAGGTAAGTAGATGACTAAGATGGGATTCGTCACTTCCGTTAAAGGGAAGTTAGTGTCATAGGTTCAGTGCGGTCTTTGTGTTAACCTTGGCCGGGGTACGTTGTAAGATGTACAACGTAAATCAACAAAAACAGCCAGATACTGACCAATGTTGTCTAATGGGGTTGACAGTAAACCATACCCTAGGCCAACATGAACACAGTCTTGACGAAGGGACTATAGCTAACGGTATTTATCACTGACACAGCCAAAGTAAACCCAACGATGCTTTTATCAATGGGTCGATCACGTTATGATGATTCTGAAACAGGGACGACAACTACTGCTCGTGGTGACCGTCGTCTAGGGGTTTCGAGCCCCAACGTGTAGGAAGGTCAGGCTGTAGGGTCTCACACCAAGTAGCATTTGTGTCTTAGTAATAGGAAGATTAATAAGAGAGATTCATTTGATGAAATGGAATAGTTAAATGTTCACAAGCTAGTTGTGAGACTAAGTCGTAGATGCAATAGGGACAATGTTGCATTTGAAGCAAACAAAGATTAAACGTGTCATAAATTAGTTACGACAATATTTGTAGGAACAAATGTTGGATCCTGTGGATGGCAAACAACACTAGAAGGGGGGTTGAATAGTGTTGTGCAAATAATAAATCTTTTTCGATCGTTAATAAAAGTCCTTCTAATGTTGCCTAAGAAACCAAGTAGAGCGATCTACGCTTGGTTCTTAATCAACAAGTTAATCTTATAAAAGATAAACAATTATAGTTACAATCAGATAAGAGATCTTTACACACAGATAGATCTTTACACAGAGATAGATCTTTACATAGCGGAATTAAATGTATGATCTTTGTAATATGTAAATGAACAAGGAAATTACAAAGATATAATAATAACAAAGTAAATAAAAAATTGCTCGCAGAGATAAATAATAAGACACAGAAAAGCAATCGCAGACACAAGGATTTTTATCCTGGTTCCCCACAACTTTTGGGTACGTCCAGTCACCGACCAATCCGGTACGAGATTTCCACTATCTGCCTTGGCAAATACAAATACCTAACTCCACTCGTTAGGATTTCCAATGACCTAGTCTTGACCAGGATTTCCAACCGCAACACCTAGACTTGTCTAGGGTTCCAACAACAACACAATAAAAATCGATATCCAATTCACCACAATAAATTGATGGAGATTGGTTTTACACCCAGATTCTATAGCCAAATAGTAATAGACGAAATTACATGTAGTGGCTTGATAGAATAAGATTCTAGATCACACAAAGATACGAATGAAGTCTTTGTGATCTAGATCTACTGTTTTTCAAAAATCCTTTAAATAAAAAATCAAGAGAAAATAATACAGATTTGAAAAATAGTTAGCCAATAAAACTAGATTATGATCTTCAGAAAATAATAACAAAATTTGCAAGATCAAGAATAAAACAGAATTGGCTAAAGAGAGAATGAGAGCTTTAGAAATTTAGAGCGTTTGCACGAGAGAATTTGAATTCAATAGTTGTTGTGTTTTTCTCAATGAAAATGATCCACTATTTATAGGAGAAATATGAGAATTTAAAATTCAAATTTCTTTGACTTTTTTCCTGAAAATCATGGGAGAAAATCACTCAAAGATATTTCAAAATCAAGTCAAAAACGTCAAACTTCGACAACTGGCAGTCGACTCCCTAGGAGTGGTAGTCGACTCCCAGTGTGTTTCAGGAAATCTCGATTCTCAGCTCGTAGTTGACTCCCTACCTTTGGTAGTCGACTCCCAGAGGAGTTTTTCCTGCGACACAACTAATCAAATAAGTAGCTAACTCCAGGGTGTAGTGGAGTTTCATTACGGAATTACAAAACGACTAGCGAAAGCTCTCAAAATCCTTATTGAAGATGATTTAAAAGATATTCAAAACGTTTTTAAAATCATTTGTGTGTGTGTGATTGTCTATACGATTTGGCTTTAACAATACCCTAAAAAGACATAACACACTCACTATAGACTAGGACACATCTTCGGAAGCTTGATCAATTGATGGAGTAGATGTGAGCTTCACTTGAGCTTCTTGTTCTATTTTAGCTTTGAGCTTCATTATTTGATCTCAGCAACGTTCGTCCTTGTCTTTGAGCGTAGATTGCAATTCTTTGAGTATGGATAAAGCTCTTCATTTGTTGCATATCCTGCACACTTAATTGTAGTGTAGTTAGTACACTAAGCTTCATTTGGTGTGCTCATCATCAAAATCACTTGTGGTGGAATTCAATTTCCATCACTCTCCCCCTTTTTGATGATGACACCCAAATGAAAAATGAAGTAAGTTAAAATATGAAAATACATGAAAGTATACTTACTCCCCCTGCTTTGATGCGGTTCTCCCCCTGCGTCAGAGCCGTTAGCAAAACAATACAATACATATGATATATTCATTTTTGCATTTCATATTTTCTCCCCTTGTCATCAACAAAAAAAATAGCTACAGATTATAAGTATTCAATTCTTTTTCTCCAACAATACCCAATTCTCTACGAAGTCTAGAGAATGTATCCTTTTGGAGCGGTTTTGTCAGAATATCTGCAACTTGCAATTCAGAGGAGACAAATTTAAGTTCAGCATCCTTTTTGGTACAATGATCATCTATAAATCGGTGTCTGATATCAATATGCTTTGTTCTAGGATGAAGAACGGAGTTTTTAGTGAGATTAATCGCGCTTTTATTATCGCAATAAATTACACATGTAGATGTATTAACACCATAATCTACGAGAACTTGTTTCATCCAAAGTATTTGGGCACAGGCAAGTCCGGCAGCTATATACTCTGCATCAGTGGTAGATAGTAAAACTGATCTTTGCTTTTTGCTAAACCACGAAACAAGGGAATGTCCAAGAAAATGACATGTTCCACTTGTGCTTTTTCTTGTGGCTTTACAACCAGCATAGTCTGCGTCACTAAATGAATTTAAATTAAATGTGCCTCCTTTGGGATAAAATAGTCCAAAGTCAGAAGTGGTTTTAAGATATCTAAATATGTATTTTTACAGTTTTAAGATGTGATTCTCTAGGATCACATTGAAATCTAGCACATGCACAAACACTAAACATAATGTCAGGTCGGCTAGCGGTTAAATAGAGTAAAGAACCTACTATACCTCGGTATGTTTTCTGATCGACCTTTTTACCTGCTTTTATCTAAAGACGTGGAGGTTGCCATAGGTATGTTCTTTCCTGATGCGGTTTCCATCCCGAACCTTTTGATCAAGTCTTTGGCATACTTCGTTTGATGAATAAAGGTTCCTTCTTTTCCTTGCTTGATTTGTAATCCGAGAAAATATGTGAGCTCCCCCATGTGGCTCATTTCAAATTCTTCCTACATTAACTTAGCAAACTCTTGACAAAGATCTTCATTAGTAGATCCGAAAATGATATCGTCTACATAAATCTGGACAAGAATAATATCATCATGAATTTTCTTAACAAATAAAGTAGTATCTATTTTTCCAACAGCGTAACTTGAGTCAATTAAGAATTTTCTTAATCTTTCATACCAAGCTCTTGGAGCTTGTTTTAGACCATACAAGGCTTTATTTAACTTGTAAACATATCCTGTTTTCTTATCATGTTCAAATCCGGGAGGTTGTTCAATATAGACTTCCTCCTTTATGAATCCATTTAGGAAAGCGCTTTTTACATCCATTTGATATAGTTTGAAGTTTTTATATGATGCAAATGCAAGAAGCATCCTAATAGATTCTGATCTAGCAACAGGAGCAAAAGTTTCATCGAAGTCTATACCTTCCTCTTGTGAGTATCCCTGTGCTACTAACCTTGCTTTATTTCTTACCACATTTCTATCTTTGTCTAGTTTGTTCCAGTATACCCATTTAGTGCCGATAACTGGACGGTCTTCTGGTCTAGGTACTAACTCCCATACTTGATTGCGTTCAAATTGCAGAAGTTCTTCTTGCATAGCTTCAATCCATGCTTCATCTGCAAAAACTTCTTCTACCTTTTTCGGTTCAACGTTAGAAACAAATGCAACATGTGTCAATTGTTCTATTTGAGATCTAGTTCTAATTCCTGCATCATATCACCTATGACTTGTGTGTGTGGGTGATATGTGACTTCAAGGAAAGATTTTGGCAAAGAACTAGAGATGTCATTAACAGTGATAGATTTATTATTAGAAGTAGGTGTAATGATTATGTTATCATCATCATTATGAGCAGTATTATGAGATAGAGATTCATCAAATGTTACATGTAAGGTTTCAACAATAGTTTCGGAACTTTTATTGTAAACTCTATATGCCTTACTACGTAAAGAGTAACCGATAAATATGCCTTCATCTGCTTTGGAGTCAAATTTATCTAAGTTATCTTTAGTATTCAGAATATAGCACTTACAACCAAAAACGCTGAAGTAAGATACTTTCGGAATTCGTTGGAGCAGTAATTCATAAGGGGTCTTTTCAAAAGGTTTTCTTATTAAAACTTTGTTTTGAATATAGCACGCGGTTGCTACAGCTTCCGCCCAAAAACTTTTTGGAAGGTTGCTTTCACACAACATTGTTCGTGCACACTCTTGGAGTGTTCTATTTTTCCTTTCAACTACCCCATTTTGAGGAGCAGCTCTAGGAAAAGCAAAAGTATGAGAAATGCCTCGTTCTTCACAAAACAGTTTAAAATGTTCATTTTCAAATTCACCACCGTGATCACTTCTTAAAGAAATAATTTTTAAAGAGTATAAACGTTCGATTCTTTTGAAAAATATTTTGAATTCATGGAAGGCATCATTCTTATGAGTTAAGAATAATACACACGTATATCGAGTAAAATCATCAACTATGACAAATACGTATCTAGAGTTACATAAGGATGGAGTTCTAGTTGGGCCAAACAAGTCCATATGAAGTAGTTCAAGTGGCCCATTAGAACGAAGAGCTCCAATATTCTTAAATGAACTCTTATGCATTTTGCCAAATTGACACGAATCACATATTTTATCTAATTAAAAATTTATTTTGGGAAGTCATTGCACCAACTCTTTCCTAGAAATCTTATCCACGTTTTTGATGTTCACATGACCAAAGCGTCTATGCCAGAGCAAAGGGTCATTTGTTGAAACAATTAAGCAAACATTTGATTCACACTCATTTAATCTAAGTACATAAATATTTTCTACTAGCATACCTCTAATAAGAATGCTTTTCATATCCATGTCGTAAACTAAGCAGGAGTCAAGAGTAAATAGAACTTTCATACCATTGTCGCATAGTTGACTTATTCTTAACAGATTATGCTTTAGTCCTTTCACCAAGCTTACATCTTTGATGAGCAATTTTGAAGGACTACCGATATTACCTATTCCGACAATTTTACCTTCTTGTTGTCGCCAAATGTCACAGTTCTACAGTCATACATTTTTAGAGCGCTAAGCAGTCTTGCGTTGCATGTCATGTGTGCGGAGCATCCGCTATCCATTGTCCATATGTCCTGAAAGAAGATAATTTTGACACGTTTGGTACCCACTTATAATTGGGTCTGATTTGTTAGAGAGAAGAAAATTTTATTGTTATGTACAATGTTAAATGTTGGGTATCAAAAGAATGTACATGAAGCTTGTGGATACCCTAATGCATGTACAGATGAGAGAGTTTATTTATTAGGAACCCAAATTCGATTTGAATTTGATTTCCTATGCACAAATGCATCATTATAAAATCCATGCATTCTTCTAGTCAAATTTTAAATATAAACATTCTTATCATACAAGCATAAATGTTTAGGTACTCATATCATATTAGTTCTAGTATTGTGCACATTGTGAGGTTTGTGTGTAAAATGTGATTTTTGATGTGCATTGTTTGTAACATGTGAAGTATGGGGTGTATTGTGTCTAACATTTCTTCCATGCATAAGAGTAACATTGTTATGCACAACATTTTCATTTCTACGCATATCATTCAAGATAGAAGCATGAGCCTTTTTGTTATGAGTTGTGAAAACATGCTTTTGTGGATGAGTGGCCTTCACACTTAGATTTGTCTTAAAATTATCAAGTTTAACGACTAATTCTTCGTGTTTAAGTTTACTCGTGTTCAAAACATTTTCAAGCAACTCAATTTTATCGTTTAAGCTAGAAACATAAATAGCATTTTCATTTTTCAGTGCATCGTGATCACATACCAATTTATCATGTTCTTTATGCAGAGTCTTGTGTTTCTTGTCTAAAATCTTGTGTTTCTTTGACAAATGTTCATATTCTCTATAGAGGTTTTCATATGTGCTTGCAATGTCAAATTCATTTTCCTCATCGGAACTGGAATCACTTACCTTGTCTTTGTCATTTTGACGTGCCATCATGCATAGTTCTTCATCGTTGACTTGAGGTATCTTCATGAGTGTTTGGATCTCATTTGATCTTGATCCGAATCTTTCATCCAACAAGTTTAAGAGTTGATATGTGGTTTCTGCCTTTTCTACAAGGTCTGGCATTTGATCAGTTAATCCATTGTAAAGTAAATGCATTACCTTGATGTTGTTAAAGTAGGCTTCCTCTTGATCAGGATTCCATTGAGTCTGCGGTATGGTTGGAATCTGTATGGTTCTCGAAGTGATCTTATATATTTCAGATCTTGTGCTTTTAAGAAGATTTCCATTCTCCTTCTCCATTGAGAATAAAGGTTGCCGTTGAAGATCGGAGGAGTGTTGCAGACGTTTGTTGATGCCATCGATTTGACCTTGCTCTGATACCAAGTGTTGGATCCTGTGGATGGCAAACAACACTAGAAGGGGGTTGAATAGTGTTGTGCAAATAATAAATCTTTTTCGATCGTTAATAAAAGTCCTTCTAATGTTGCCTAAGAAACCAAGTAGAGCGATCTATGCTTGGTTCTTAATCAACAAGTTAATCTTATAAAAGATAAACAATTATAGTTACAATCAGATAAGAGATCATTACACATAGATAGATCTTTACACAGAGATAGATCTTTACACAGCGGAATTAAATGTATGATCTTTGTAATATGCAAAAGAACAAGGAATTACAAAGATATAATAATAACAAAGTAAATAAAAAATTGATCGCAGAGATAAATAATAAGACACAGAAAAGCAATCGCAGACACATCGATTTTTATCCTGGTTCCCCACAACTTTTGGGTACGTCCAGTCCCCGACCAATCCGGTACGAGATTTTCACTATCTGCCTTGACAAATACAAATACCTAACTCCACTCGTTAGGATTTCCAACGACCTAGTCTTGACCAGGATTTCCAACCGCAACACCTAGACTTGTCTAGGGTTCCAACTACAACACAATAAAAATCGATATCCAATTCACCACAATAAATTGATGGAGATTGGTTTTACACCCAGATTCTATAGCCAAATAGTAATAGACGAAATTATGTGTAGTGGCTTGATAGAATAAGATTCTAGATCACACAAAGATACGAATGAAGTATTTGTGATCTATATCTAATGTTTTTCAAAAATCCTTTAAATAAAAAATCAAGAGAAAGTAATACGGATTTGAAAAACAGTTAGCCAATAAAACGAGATTATGATCTTCAGAAAATAATAACAAAATTTGCAAGATCAAGAATAAAACAGAATTGGCTAAAGAGAGAATGAGAGCGTTAGAACTTTAGAGCATTTGCACGAGAGAATATGAATTCAATAGTTGTTGTGTTTTTCTCAATGAAAATGATCCACTATTTATAGGAGAAATCTGAGAATTTGAAATTTAAATTTCTTTGACTTTTGTCCCGAAAATCATGGGAGAAAATCACTCAAAGATATTTCAAAATCAAGTCAAAAACGTCAAACTTCGACAGCTGGTAGTCGACTCCCTAGGAGTGGTAGTCGACTCCCAGTGTGTTTCAGGAAATCTCGATTCTCAGCTGGTAGTCGACTCCATACCTTTGGTAGTCGACTCCCAGAGGAGTTTTTCCTGCGACACAACTAGTCAAATAAGTAGCTAACTCCAGGGTGTAGTGGAGTTTCACTACAGAATTACAAAACGACTAGCGAAAGCTCTCAAAATCCTTTTTGAAGATGATTTAAAAGATATTCAAAACGTTTTTAAAATCATTTGTGTGTGTGTGTGATTGTCTATACGATTTGGCATTAACAATACCCTAAAAAGACACAACACACTCACTATAGACTAGGACACATCTTCGGAAGCTTGATCAATTGATGGAGTAGATGTGAGCTTCACTTGAGCTTCTTGTTCTATTTGAGCTTTAAGCTTCATCATTTGATCTCAGCAATGTTCGTCCTTGTCTTTGAGCGTAGATTGCGCTTCTTTGAGTATGAATAAAGCTCTTCATTTGTTACATATCATGTACACTTAATTGTAGTGTAGTTAGTACACTAAGCTTCATTTGGTGTGCTCATCATCAAAATCACTTGGGGTGGAATTCAATTTTCATCACTCTCCCCCCTTTTGATGATGACACCCAAATGAAAAATGAAGTAAGTTAAAATATGAAAATACATGAAAGTATACTTACTCCCCCTGCTTTGATGCGGTTCTCCCTCTGCATCGAAGCCGTTAGCAAAACAATACAATACATATGATATATTCATTTTTGCATTTCATATTTTCTCCCCTTGTCATCAACAAAAAAATAGCTACAGATTATCAGTATTCAATTCTTTTTCTCCAACAATACCCAATTCTCTACGAAGTCTAGAGAATGTATCCTTTTGGAGGGGTTTTGTCAGAATATCTGCAACTTGCAATTCAGAGGAGACAAATTTAAGTTCAACATCCTTTTTGGTACAGTGATCATCTATAAATCGGTGTCTGATATCAATATGCTTTGTTCAAGGATGAAGAACGGAGTTTTTAGTGAGATTAATCGCGCTTTTATTATCGCAATAAATTACACATGTAGATGTATTAACACCATAATCTACGAGAACTTGTTGCATCCAAAGTATTTGGGCACAGGCAAGTCCGGCAGCTATATACTCTGCCTCAGTGGTAGATAGTGAAACTGAGCTTTGCTTTTTGCTAAACCACGAAACAAGGGAATGTCCAAGAAAATGACATGTTCCACTTGTGCTTTTTCTTGTGGCTTTACAACCAGCATAGTCTGCGTCACTAAATGAAGTTAAATTAAATGTGCTTCCTTTGGGATAAAATAGTCCAAAGTCAGAAGTGGTTTTAAGATATCTAAATATGTATTTTTACTGTTTTAAGAATATGATTCTCTAGGATCACATTGAAATCTAGCACATGCACAAACACTAAACATAATGTCAGGTCGGCTAGCGGTTAAATAGAGTAAAGAACCTACCATACCTCAGTATGTTTTCTGATCGACCTTTTTACCTGCTTCATCTTTATCTAAAGACGTGTATGTTGCCATAGGTATGTTCTTTCCTGATGCGGTTTCCATCCCGAACCTTTTGATCAAGTCTTTGGCATACTTCGTTTGATGAATAAAGGTTCCTTCTTTTCCTTGCTTGATTTGTAATCCGAGAAAATATGTGAGCTCCCCCATGTGGCTCATTTCAAATTCTTCCTGCATTAACTTAGTAAACTCTTGACAAAGATCTTCATTAGTAGATCCGAAAATGATATCGTCTACATAAATCTGGACAAGAATAATATCATCATGAATTTTCTTAACAAATAAAGTAGTATCTATTTTTCCAACAGCGTAACTTGAGTCAATTAAGAATTTTCTTAATTTTTCATACCAAGCTCTTGGAGCTTGTTTTAGACCATACAAGGCTTTATTTAACTTGTAAACATATCCTGTTTTCTTATCATGTTCAAATCCGGGAGGTTGTTCAACGTAGACTTCCTCCTTTATGAATCCATTTAGGACAGCGCTTTTTACATCCATTTGATATAGTTTGAAATTTTTATATGATGCAAATGCAAGAAGCATCCTAATAGATTCTAATCTAGCAACAGGAGCGAAAGTTTCATCGAAGTCTATACCTTCCTCTTGTGAGTGTCCATGTGCTACTAACCTTGCTTTATTTCTTACCACATTTCCATCTTCGTCTAGTTTGTTCCGGTATACCCATTTAGTGCCGATAACTAGACGGTCTTTCGGTCTAGGTACTAACTCCCATACTTGATTGCGTTCAAATTGCAGAAGTTCTTCTTGCATAGCTTCAATCCATGCTTCATCTGCAAAAGCTTCTTCTACCTTTTTCGGTTCAACGTTAGAAACAAATGCAACATGTGTCAAGTGTTCTATTTGAGATCTAGTTCTAATTCCTACATCATATCACCTATGACTTGTGTGTGTGTGTGATATGTGACTTCAGGGAAAGATTTTGGCAAAGAACTAGAGATGTCATTAACAGTGATAGATTCATTATTAGAAGTATGTGTAATGATTATGTTATCATCATCATTATGAGCAGTATTATGAGAAAGAGATTCATCAAATGTTACATGTAAGGTTTCAACAATAGTTTCAGAACTTTTATTGTAAACTCTACATGCCCTACTACGTAAAGAGTAACCGATAAATATGCCTTCATCTGCTTTGGAGTCAAATTTATCTAAGTTATCTTTAGTATTCAGAATATAGCACTTACAACCAAAAACTCTGAAGTAAGATACTTTCGGAATTCGTTGGAGCAGTAATTCATAAGGGGTCTTTTCAAAAGGTTTTCTTATTAAAACTTTGTTTTGAATATAGCACACGGTTGCTACAGCTTCCGCCCAAAAACTTTTTGGAAGGTTGCTTTCACACAACATTGTTCGTGCACACTCTTGGAGTGTTCTATTTTTCCTTTCAACTACCCCATTTTGAGGAGCAGCTCTAGGAAAAGCAAAAGTATGAGAAATGCCTCGTTCTTCACAAAACAGTTTAAAATGTTCATTTTCAAATTCACCACCGTGATCACTTCTTAAAGAAATAATTTTTAAAGAGTATAAATGTTCGATTCTTTTGAAAAATATTTCGAATTCACGGAAGGCATCATTCTTAAGAGTTAAGAATAATACCCACATATATCGAGTAAAAATCATCAACTCTGACAAATACGTATCTAAAGTTACATAAGGATGGAGTTCTAGTTGGGCCAAACAAGTCCATATGAAGTAGTTCAAGTGGCCCATTAGAACGAAGAGCTCCAATATTCTTAAATGAACTCTTATGCATTTTGCCAAATTGACATGAATCACATATTTTATCCAATTTAAAATTTATTTTGGGAAGTCCTTGCGCCAACTCTTTCCTAGAAATCTTATCCATGTTTTTGATGTTCACATGACCAAAGCGTCTATGCCAGAGCAAAGGGTCATTTGTTGAAACAATTAAACAAACATTTGATTCACACTCATTTAATCTAAGTACATAAATATTTTCTACTCGCTTACCTCTAACAAGAATGCTTTTCATATCCATGTCGTAAACTAAGCAGGAGTCAAGAGTAAATAGAACTTTCATACCATTGTCGCATAGTTGACTTATTCTTAACAGATTATGCTTTAGTCCTTTCACCAAGCTTACATCTTTGATGAGCAATTTTGAAGGACTACCGATATTACCTATTCCTACAATTTTTCCTTTCTTGTTGTCGCCAAATGTCACAGTTCCGCCGTCAGACATTTTTAGAGCGCTAAGCAGTCTTGCGTTCCATGTCATGTGTGCGGAGCATCCGATATCCATTGTCCATATGTCCTGAAAGAAGATAATTTTGACACGTTTGGTAACCACTTATAATTGGGTCTGATTTGTTAGAGAGAAGAAAATTTTATTGTTATGTACAATGTTAAATGTTGGGTATCAAAAGAATGTACATGAAGCTTGTGGATACCATAATGCATGTACAGATGAGAGAGTTTATTTATTAGGAACCCAAATTCGATTTGAATTTGATTTCCTATGCACAAATGCATCATTATAAAATCCATGCATTCTTCTAGTCAAATTTTGAATATAAACATTTTTATCATACAAGCATAAATGTTTAGGTACCCATATCATATTAGTTCTAGTATTGTGCACATTGTGAGGTTTGTGTGCAAAATGTGATTTTTGAGGTGCATTGTTTGTAACATGTGAAGTATGGGGTGTATTGTGTCTAACATTTCTTCCATGCATAAGAGTAACATTATTATGCACAACATTTTCATTTCTACGCATATCATTCAAGATAGAAGCATGAGCCTTTTTGTTATGAGTTGTGAAAACATGCTTTTGTGGATGAGTGGCCTTCACACTTAGATTTGTCTTAAACTTATCAAGTTTAACGACTAATTCTTCGTGTTTAAGTTTACTCGTGTTCAAAACATTTTCAAGCAACTCAATTTTATCGTTTAAGCTAGAAACATAAATAGCATGTTCATTTTTCAGTGCATCGTGATCACATACCAATTTATCATGTTCTTTAAGCAGAGTCTTGTGTTTCTTGTCTAAAATCTTGTGTTTCTTTGACAAACGTTCATATTCTCTATAGAGGTTTTCATATGTGCTTGCAATGTCAAATTCATTTTCCTCATCGGACCTGGAATCACTTACCTTGTCTTTGTCGTTTTGACGTGCCATCATGCATAGTTCTTCATCGTTGACTTGAGGTATCTTCATGAGTGTTTGGATCTCATTTGATCTTGATCCGAATCTTTCATCCAACAAGTTTAAGAGTTGATACGCGGTTTCTGCCTTTTCTAGAAGGTCTGGCATTTGATCAGTTAATCCATTGTGAAGTAAATGCATTGCCTTGATGTTGTTGAAGTAGGCTTCCTCTTGATCAGGATTCCATTGAGTCTGCGGTATGGTTGGAATCTCGTATGGTTCTCGAAGTGATCTTATATATTTCAGATCTTGTGCTTTTAAGAAGATTTCCATTCTCCTTCTCCATTGAGAATAAAGGTTGCCGTTGAAGATCAGAGGAGTGTTGCAGACGTTTGTTGATGCCATCGATTTGACCTTGCTCTGATACCAAGTGTTGGATCCTGTGGATGGCAAACAACACTAGAAGGGGGGTTGAATAGTGTTGTGCAAATAATAAATCTTTTTCGATCGTTAATAAAAGTCCTTCTAATGTTGCCTAAGAAACCAAGTAGAGCGATCTACGCTTGGTTCTTAATCAACAAGTTAATCTTATAAAAGATAAACAATTATAGTTACAATCAGATAAGAGATCATTACACATAGATAGATCTTTACACAGAGATAGATCTTTACACAGCGGAATTAAATGTATGATCTTTGTAATATGCAAAAGAACAAGGAATTACAAAGATATAATAATAACAAAGTAAATAAAAAATTGCTCGCAGAGATAAATAATAAGACACAGAAAATCAATCGCAGACACAAGGATTTTTATCCTGGTTCCCCACAACTTTTGGGTACGTCCAGTCCCCGACCAATCGAGTACGAGATTTCCACTATCTGCCTTGGCAAATACAAATACCTAACTCCACTCGTTAGGATTTCCAACGACCTAGTCTTGACCAGGGTTTCCAACCGCAACACCTAGACTTGTCTAGGGTTCCAACTACAACACAATAAAAATCGATATCCAATTCACCACAATAAATTGATGGAGATTGGTTTTACACCCAGATTCTATAGCCCAATATTAATAGACGAAATTACGTGTAGTGGCTTGATAGAATAAGATTCTAGATCACACAAAGATACGAATAAAGTCTTTGTGATCTAGATCTAATGTTTTTTAAAAATCCTTTAAATAAAAAATCAAGAGAAGTAATACGGATTTGAAAAACAGTTAGCCAATAAAACGAGATTATGATCTTCAGAAAATAATAATAAAATTTGCAAGATCAAGAATAAAACAGAATTGGCTAAAGAGAGAATGAGAGCGTTAGAACTTTAGAGCGTTTGCACGAGAGAATTTGAATTCAATAGTTGTTGTGTTTTTCTCAATGAAAATGATCCACTATTTATAGGAGAAATCTGAGAATTTGAAATTCAAATTTCTTTGACTTTTGTCCCGAAAATCATGGGAGAAAATCACTCAAAGATATTTCAAAATCAAGTCAAAACGTCAAACTTCGACAGCTGGTAGTCGACTCCCTAAGAGTGGTAGTCAACTCCCAGTGTGTTTCAGGAAATCTCGATTCTCAGCTGGTAGTCGACTCCATACCTTTGGTAGTCGACTCCCAGAGGAGTTTTTCCTGCGACACAACTAGTCAAATAAGTAGCTAACTCCAGGGTGTAGTGGAGTTTCACTACGGAATTACAAAACGACTAGCGAAAGCTCTCAAACTCCTTATTGAAGATGATTTAAAAGATATTCAAAATGTTTTTAAAATAATTTGTGTGTGTGTGATTGTCTATACGATTTGGCTTTAACAATACCCTAAAAAGACACAACACACTCACTATAGACTAGGACACATCTTCGGAAACTTGATCAATTGATGGAGTAGATGTGAGCTTCACTTGAGCTTCTTGTTCTATTTGAGCTTTGAGCTTCATCATTTGATCTCAGCAACGTTCGTCCTTGTCTTTGAGCGTAGATTGCGCTTCTTTGAGTATGAATAAGCTCTTCATTTGTCGCATATCCTGCACACTTAATTGTAGTGTAGTTAGTATACTAAGCTTCATTTGGTGTGCTCATCATCAAAATCACTTGGGGTGGAATTCAATTTCCATTAACAAATACTTTGAAAAGGGTTACCTGGTTGACGGGATCGTCCTGGCCTAAACACAGGTTCAAACCGCGTCCAAATCGGAGCTCAAACGAGCCCAGAAACGCAAAAACAATCAAAGGCAAACGTGGGTTAGACCCAGTGGGTTAACATGCCCATCCGCGAAGGGTAAATAGGCGCCCGTCTGCTCCTGAGCGGGCACGGCCCACTGCGACAGTGGGCATGGCCCGCTGGTTGCAGCGGGCCAGCGCCCGCTGCCCAGCGGGCTGGCCGCCCGCCCTCCTTGCCTTGGGCGGGCGCACCCGCTAAACCTAGTGGGCACGCCTGCAACTTAAGTAAAAATAGGGTTTTTTAAAACCCCTAATGACGGCTACGAAAATTGATTTTTTGCCCATATTTGGGCAATTGTTTGAGGGGTCAAACAAAGTCGAAATTCGTCGCCGTTCGTTCCTACGCGTTCACCATTCGAAGCCCTTCGAATTGATAGCTTGTTTGGTGTCTGAAGTTTAATGAATAAAGAGAATTAATTCGTTGAAGTTGGCTTTTATGAAATGCTTACTTAAACTTCAATTAAGCTAAATTAGCTTAATTAATTTCTCTTCAGTTTGACAATTGTCCCACATTACTCGCAACGAAAGGAGAAGTGCCGACTCCCTATATAAATATGGATGCACTCTCTTCGTTGAAAAATGCACCAAGTCCTCAATCGAGTAGCTCCGGATTTTAGAGCGAGCTCGATCTATGACTAAACTATTCTCTCTCTCTCATCTTCCTATTCTCCCGACTAGTCCTAGCAAGACTACGAAGAGGGTTTGGATTTGGATCTAGACGTCTAAGACACGGATCTACTCAAGTGAAACCTTCTACCCCGTGTGATCGGCTTGGAGGCAGGAGTCGGCTCGGGCAGATCAGTTCAAAGGTGCGAGGCAACTCGGGTGGATCGAGTCAAGGCGGTTCGGCTACAAGTTGCGTCAGAAGACGGTGCAGTACATCTTACCCGCCCCAGGGTCGAGATTCCGGGTATGTTTATATGTAATTTTTAGTGTAATTTAATTTCGTCGCAGTAGAATAGATCCCTCTTGGGGTGGTCAGATCCATCCCAAGTTGGCATAGATCGGGCTAGGTTCTGGCTTTCTCAGGGCCTAGCTAAATTATTTAGCTAGATAGATTTATTTTTCGCTGCGCTTTATGCCTATGTGGTCCGTCCGACTTAGGGCGGACACAGATCTGAGCTCTGAGGGTCCGCCAAAAACCACTACAAGGCCTATCGGTTCAAGTAGGTAGAGCGAAACTTTTTGAAGGAGCCCGATCCACTAACAGACTCGACCAAGCAAGCTGGCTGCTTGACCGAGCAGCCCAGATCCCTTCGCCCAAGCCAAGAGCGGTTACTGTGCCTGCTCGACCGAGTCACTGACTCGGTCGACAACAAGCGGGCGCAGACCCCATAATTTGAAGCTGATTTTTGTGGGGCCCAGACTGAGGCTACAGGAGTGGAGCTTGGGGATGAAAATGAGTAGGCTCATTTTTATTATGTTTTGAATTAGGTTTTGGGGAGAGGGAGAGACGACGAGAAATCTAGATCTAGTTTTTTGATAATTGAATTATTTTTTGGAGAAAGATCACGCCTTATTACTCTTTGCATCTTGGAATCTGAGGAATCTCTTTGGATCGCTATTGGCTATTGTTCTTTCTCGTCTTCGGTACGTAAGATATTCAGTTGCTCAATTGATTCATTTGCTGTAATGGTTTCTTTGATAAAATCGTATTTTTATTCGTCGTAATCACCATGTGTGAGTAGTTTTCCCTAGGGTTGACGAGCTAGCCCTAAGACTCTAGGAAAGAGATGTTGAGTATTGGTGTTTCATACCAATCTTATTTTGATGATGATCACAACATTATGTTGTTGCTAATGAATCTCATGTTTTAGTCTCTCAGTTTATTTCAAGGATATCTTTCTTGGAGACTAATCACTTGGTGTAAGGAAGGACATCATGTGAAGAAGGGCCAAATTTTGGACTCAAGGAGTGCCAAAGCTTGGAGATGGTGGAGAGCAATCAAGGCATCAAGATTGAAGACTTAGACTCTTAAGAAAGCATTGTAATCCATGTAATTTACTTTATTGCTTTCTCTCTTATTTGAGTCTAGGTTATTGTAATGCCTTACTAGATGGTTTACTTTTCATGCATATGCATTTAACCATCTTAGTAAACATTAGGATTATCATAGAATCCAACCCAATAGGTTCACTCTATCCAAAGACTCATTTGGAGTCTCTGGCTTTCCGTCAGTCGCCTGATGAAATACAACCAACTTGGTGATTTCCAGTCGCCTGTAGATCCTTCTACAGTCGCCTGATATGCACAGCTCAAGTCAACATTTCAATTGACTCAAACTTGATCTTTACGCACAGTCGCCTGACGATCAGTTTACAGTCGCCTGTATATTTACAGTCACCTGGAAATTGGCCAACAGTCGCATGTCTAGCGTAAGTGCAATCACTACATCTCTATGTCTTCTCTTTATATTTTACAGTAGTCGACTGATGAAGAATAAACAGTCGCCTGACTTTTTGACATTCGACTGTAGTATTAACATCAGTCGCCTGTGCGGAGAATTGGAGAAAGAGTGCAGCTCTCTGTTTCGATCCATCCCCTGCAGCAGTCGTCTGCTGAAGGATTAACAGGTGCCTGTCATGTTTGTCAGTCGACTGTATTGTCTTCTTCAGTCGACTGTCCTGGCTCAGATTATAGCCGTGGGATATTTTCTAGCTGTTGATCAGTCGACTGTCTTTTGATCAACAGTCGACTGTTCCTGTCGTTTTCACCCAGTTTCTAGCCATTGCAGATCTGTTCTTTTGGCTGTTTCTTTGGGTTTTTGGGCTTGATATAGGATTCCTATATATATAAGTGTGCTGCCTTTGCTTAAACTTCTTGATTGATTCCTGATTACTCTTGATTCTATTGAAAATCTCAAGAGATCTTTAAGCCACTCTCAAGCTCTCATTTCCCTCTATTGAGCATTCATCTTCCTTCATGCATTGAAGTCCAGCTCAAGGGAAATCATCCAAGTGCTCTCAAGCATATTCCAACACTTGGAGATCCTCTTCCATGCCTTGCATTCATTCATGAGTAAGCATCTCAAGGCATAGGAAAGAGTATTTACTTTACTTGGTGTAATTTGTTTTCTTATTTCTCTTTCTGGGATTAGGATACTCTCTTTGTGGGAGTTTCTCTCTTTGTGAGAGGTTGTCTCTTTGTGGGACTAGGGAATTCTCTTTGTGGGAATTTACTCTCTTTGTGGGAGTTCTAGTGTCCTAGTGTAGGGCTAACCCTAATTCTCTGAGTGGGAGTTAGTGATTCTCTGTGTGGGAGTCTTGATCCTTGTGTAGGATTGGTTGGGTCCTTGTGTAGGGCATAAATCCTCTTTGTGGGGGTATCTCCTTGTGAGATTTGTATTCACTTCTCTGTGTGGGATTATAGTGAATATTGGTGTGGCTGGATGTACCCAAGTTTGGGGAACCAGGGTAAAACTTTGTGTTTGCGTTTGAATTGATTGTGCCTTTTAATTCCTCTTGCATTTATAATTCCGCATTTGCAAGTTAAATTTTAATTGGACAATTTTATTGCCATTACACTATTCACCCCCCCAGTGTGTGTTGTTAGTATTGCAAGGGTTAGGCGATCCCTACAATTGGTATCAGAGCGAGGTTAAAGCATATTGCAACGATGGCATTCAACGCTACATCCGCGCCTCATGAAGAAGGTCTTTCTACCGTCCGACCCCCGCTCTTCAACGGAACCAACTACCCGAGTTGGAAGATCAGGATGATGGTCTACTTGAAGAGTCATGAACTTTGGGACATAACGGATTCATCTTTCGAGGAGCCTACTTCACCCGCGGCCTTGAGAACTAAAGCGGAGAAGGACTTGATCAAAGTCAATGCTAGGGCTATGTGTGTTCTCCATTGCGCCCTCACTCCAGATGAGTTCAATCGCATCTCCATGTGCAAATTGGCCAATAGTATTTGGCATACATTGGAGATCTCTCATGAAGTGCTACTTCATCATAAGGAAGAGATCCAGTCAACCAAGCCCGAGAAGAAAAAGGGCGTTGTTCTTCATGATGAGAAGGAGTCTTTCAAGTGGAAAAAGAAGTTCCAACAAGAAGCTCATAGTGAAGATGAAGAAGATCTTAGCGACGATGAATACATCAAGCTTGCCAAGCAATTCAAGAATTTCAAGGCATTCCTCAAGGACAATCAAGGTATGTCTTCATCAAAGTTTGTCTCACAGTCTAACAAGTTGGTTTGTTTCAACTGCAGTGGAATATGTCATGTTGCTACCGAATGCCCTTCCAAACCCAACATAGATACCTATAAGGGTAAAGGGAAGAAACATTGGAAAGCCAAGTCTGAGGTCAAGAACCAAAAGAAGGGACTTATCGGCATATTTGATGATTCCGATGGGGACACATCTAATGGTGAAGAAGAGGATGACAAGGAGCACGATCAAAGGTGTTTTGTTGCCTTTGATGATTCTTCATCAACTTCATCTAACACTACCGATGAAGAGATAGAGACATGGCTCAACTCCAAAGAAGAAAGTTGCTTTATGGCTAATGGGGAAGAGTCTTCGTCAAGCTCAAGCGAGGAGGAAAGTGATGAGGAAGCCGAGGAGGAAAAGCCATCCTATGAGGAGCTTGAATACCGACTAAATGTGTCCTCCAATTTGGCAAGTAAGTGCATCGACTCATATGAGAAAATGAAAGCTAAACTTGATAATGCTATGAGTAGGGTGCATGATTTAGAATCTTCTAGTGTAATTCATGATGAAAAGCATGTTTATGACACTTGTGAGAGAGACACACTTCTCTCTCAAGTTAAGGAATTGAGCCTTTATAATGAAAAACTCATTGCTCAAAACCTTAGCTTAGATGCTCACATTCAATAACTTACGTTGAAATGTGAAGAGGAATCCCAGAAGCTCATAAGCTTTGTGTATTCTAGGGATTCACTCCACGATTTGTTGGAAAAACAACATCTGGAAAATCATAGAGGAGGTTTGGGTTATATTCAAAATGTGGTTCCCAAACCCACCTCTAATTCCTCTTTTGGTGCAAATTCAAGAAATATTGCTAAAGCACCTAAGAAGAATCACCATGCTTTCTTGTACAACAAGAACACCAACAAGAAGCATGTAGATCACGAGGTAATGAGGAAGAATGAAAAATCTTCATTTTTGCTAAGAAGCAAAATCCTCATTCTTTGCATGCTAAGAAATTTGTTTCTACACCTAAGCATGCCACATCCTTCCCTCTTGCAAAGGCAAAACCCTTGCCTATGAATTCCTTGAGATTATGGATTCCCACTAAAGTTAGTGTGCAAGAGAGAGATAGTTACATCAACTCTCTAGTTAGGGATGTGATCACCTCGTGTGATTACGTTAGGAAATCAAACTCCTCTTGGGTTTGGTTACCTAATGTATAGGTTCCTCACACATATGCATATTGCATGGGTATTGTGCTTCTATGTTTATTTTTAAGCATACCCATTGATTGTGTGTGTTTCATGATATTGAAAAATATTTTCAAATTTATTTCTTTTCATGAAAATGGGGACCTAAGGGTTTGTTGACATACATGCATTTTTGATCCATGTGTATGTCAATGGGGGAGTTAATATATTATATGTTTAAATTATTTTAAGACATATTTTAACTCTCATTTCGGAGGTTAATTGAGATCATTATTTACATTTGGTTATTTTGGGTCTCAAACCAAACCTCTTGTTTATTGCCAACATGTTTCATGTTTCATTGTTTTTGGCAATATCCTTGTGTATCATTGAAGCTTGATTTTTTCATATCTATTGCTTTGATACATTTTTTTGGCCCATGGCTCCATTAATTAATTGATATTAGATCCTAGAAGTCAAAAGTTGACCATTTCTATGATCTAGGGGGAGCATGGGATAGTGAATTGATACCCACTAAAATTTTAAATTTGGTATTATACGTATCTTTCTTTTCTTGCATATTGTCACATCTTGGTTAAAGATGTCAAAGGGGGATATTTTGATGTCCACCTTTTTGACGATGTCAAGGGGGAGAGATATATGCATTTTGTGATCATATCTATAGGGGAGAGATATATACATATGCCTATGGGGAGAGATATCTCTATATGGAGAGATATATGGGATTAGATAAATCATTCATGTTTGCATGCTTTTATACTTTGCAATTGGTTTATGTAATCCATGCCTATTATATGTCACCATGTTTCTATTGGTATTATGAGTATTTACCTTTGTGTAGCTCATTATGTAATTTGTGCATATAAGTAGGGGGAGATCATTAGCATTGTGCTTTAATTCTTTATGATTTAAATAATGTGTGTCATCATCAAAAAAGGGGAGATTGTTGAGTATTGGTATTTCATACCAATCTTATTTTGATGATGATCACAACATTATGTTGTTGCTAATGAATCTCATGTTTTAGTCTCTCAGTTTATTTCAAGGATATCTTTCTTGGAGACTAATCACTTGGTGTAAGGATGGACATCATGTGAAGAAGGGCCAAAGTTTGGACTCAAGGAGTGCCAAAACTTGGAGATGGTGGAGAGCAATCAAGGCATCAAGATTGAAGACTTAGACTCTTAAGAAAGCATTGTAATCCATGTAATTTACTTTATTGCTTTCTCTCTCTTTTGGGTCTAGGTTATTGTAATGCCTTGCTAGATGGTTTACTTTTCATGCATATGCATTTAACCATCTTAATAAACATTAGGATTATCATAGAATCCAACCCAATAGGTTCACTCTATCCAAAGACTCATTTGGAGTCTCTGGCTTTCCGTCAGTCACCTGATGAGGGAAACACAGCCGACTGGGTGATTTCCAGTCGCCTGTAGATCCTTCTACAGTCGCCTGATATGCACAGCTCAAGCCAACATTTCAATTGACTCAAACTTGATCTTTACACACAGTCGCCTGACGATCAGTTTACAGTCGCCTGTATATTTACAGTCACCTGGAAATTGGCCAACAGTCGCCTGTCTAGCGTAAGTGCAATCACTGCATCTCTATGTCTTCTCTCTATATTTTACAGTAGTCGACTGATGAAGAATAAACAGTCGCCTGACTTTTTGACAGTTGACTGTAGTATTAACATCAGTTCCCTGTGCGGAGAATTGGAGAAAGAGTGCAGCTCTCTGTTTCGATCCATCCCCTGCAGCAGTCGTCTGCTGAAGGATTAACATGTGCCTGTTCTGATTGTCAGTTGACTGTATTGTCTTCTTCAGTCGACTGTCCTGGCTCAGATTATAGCCGTTGGATATTTTCTAGCCGTTGATCAGTCGACTGTCTTTTGATCAACAGTCGACTGTTCCTGTCGTTTTCACCCAGTTTCTACCCGTTGCAGATCTGTTCTTTTGGCTGCTTCTTTGGGTTTTTGGGCTTGATATAGGATTCCTATATATATAAGTGTGTTGCCTTTGCTTAAACTTCTTGATTGATTCTTGATTACTCTTGATTCTATTGAAAATCTCAAGAGATCTTTAAGCCACTCTCAAGCTCACTCATTTCCCTCTATTGAGCATTCATCTTCCTTCATGCATTGAAGTCCAGCTCAAGGGAAATTATCCAAGTGCTCTCAAGCATATTCCAACACTTGGAGATCCTCTTCCATGCCTTGCATTCATTCATGAGTAAGCATTTCAAGGCATAGGTAAGAGTATTTACTTTACTTGGTGTAATTTGTTTTCCTATTTCTCTTTCTGGGATTAGGATACTCTCTTTGTGGGAGTTTCTCTCTTTGTGAGAGGTTGTCTCTTTGTGGGACTAGGGAATTCTCTGTGGGAATTAACTCTCTTTGTGGGAGTTCTAGTGTCCTAGTGTAGGGCTAACCCTAATTCTCTGAGTGGGAGTTAGTGATTCTCTGTGTGGGAGTCTTGATCCTTATGTAGGATTGGTTGAGTCCTTGTGTAGGGCATAAATCCTCTTTGTGGGGTATCTCCTTGTGAGATTTGTATTCACTTCTCTGTGTGGGATTATAGTGAATATTGGTGTGGCTGGATGTACCTAAGTTTGGGGACCAGGGTAAAACTTTGTGTTTGCGTTTGGATTGATTGTGCCTTTTAATTTCTCTTGCATTTATAATTCCGCATTTGCAAGTTAAATTTTAATTGGACAATTTTATTGCCATTACACTATTCACCCCCCCCCCTAGTTTGTGTTGTTAGTATTGCAAGGGTTAGGCGATCCCTACAAGAGATGTAGATCTGAATCTCTAGGTTGTGTTGGGAATAAATGGGAGTATTTCGGTCGATCCATCCGAATCCCTAGGAGAACTCGTACTGAGATCATGCCCACGGTCGGTGGAATTGATGAGCTTAAGGAGTATCTTTGGGATTTAAATAGGGAATTAGTGGATTCAACCAAGGCTCGTGACTATGCCCGGCTCGTGCCTTGAGGGGATCCATCCACGAACTATTCCACTTCATTGACGGCTACTGCCATTGCGTCAATGAGAGCCACCGAGATACCTCGAAATTCTAACCCACGAGAGTGGTATGAGTTGAGAGATCAATCCCCTAAATCTAATGCAACATAAAGATCCCGTTCTAACATCAACTTCCGACGGTCTTAGCGGTGATCCCTAAGGCCATAGTTTCTTTTATTATCGAACCAACAATACCATCACCACCAATCTTCTTAAACCGAATGCTATCTCACTCTGAGATCTAAAAATAATCTGAGACCATAAATACACTGTCACTATCCTTGTGGGATTCGACAATCTTATATACTATAATTTGACACTGTCCGCTTGTAGATAGAGCCCAGAGCTGACACTTAGGAACCATACTATGCCTACTGACTGTGACATCGCTAGGTGGAATTTAGGTGTAAGTTCGGGATGTGTCAAGTTTTTGGCGCCGTTGCCGGGAACGGTTACAGTGTATCTCAGTTTATTTTTATTTTGAAATGTTTGCTAGTGAATCGTATCATTTCCTATTTTTCCACCCTTTTTATTCTCTTTTTATTGCTACCTCGTTACTAACGTCTCCCTCCAGTTAGTGATCATACTTAAGAAATCAGACGTGATGGAGATGGTGATGCAAGTACAATAGACCAGTGAATCTGACAATGACTCAGATGAGGTTAGATTTTTTCCTTATCATACGAGGGAGACACACTACGTCTCCCATCGCTAACGGAGTCTATGTGCGATACGAGGGAGACACACTATGCTTCTACAATGATAGCATCCCACAGACTGCAACATGTGAAGAACACGTCTGCGAGGGATACACGGATTCCAAACCATACCAAAACAACATTGACCAGGGAAGTTCTCCTAACCATATGCTTGATAGCTAATGCGCACTTGAGTATTTTACCTCTATCGATAGGTGTGCTATGTAAATGGATTCTGCAGACATCTGCCACGACGTACCATCGTCTCCCTGCTCATCCTATAATTCTGCCAACGAAGAGTTTCCGGCTTCTGGACCGACAATTGAGGACGCATCCTTCTCACGGGTGAGCGATGATGGGGGTGCAGCGGCCCCTCAGGTAGAACTAAAACCTCTTCCTGATAATTTGAAATATGTCTTTTGGGTGAGAATTCCACATACCCCGTCATCGTTAATGCGGCCCTCACCGAGCCACAATTAGAAAGCCTCCTAAAAATCCTTAAATCCCATAGAAAGGTCATAGGGTATAACATTGCTGACCTAAAGGGTATCAGTGAAACCATATGCACCCATAGGATCCACCTTGATGATAAATAAGCTACATCTATTGAACCTCAAAGGCGATTACATCCCAACATGAATGAGGTAGTGAAGAAGGAGGTTTTGAAGCTATTAGAGGCCGACATTATCTATCCCATTTTCGACAGTAAATGGGTTAGCCATGTGCAAGTTGTCCCCAAGAAAGGGGGTATGACTGTTGTTAGAAACGATAAGGATGAATTAATATCCACTAGAACTATCACAGGTTGGCGTATGTGTATCGACTATATGAAACTCAATAAAGCCACCAGAAAGGACCATTATCCCCTACCCTTTATTGATCAAATGCTTGAGCATCTAGCCAAACACAAATACTTTTGCTACCTCGATGGGTACTCCGGGTTCTTCCAAATCACATTGCATCGGGAGGACCAAGAAAAGACAACGTTCACATGTCCATATGGCACATTCGCTTACCGAAGAATGCCATTTGGACTATGTAATGCACCTGCTACATTTCAAAGGTGCATGACGTCTATTTTCTCGGATTTCATCGAAAACATAATGGAAGTCTTCATGGACGATTTCTTTGTTTATGGCACCGAGTTCGATGATTGTCTAGCCAATCTGTCCAAAGTTTTAGAATGGTGTCATGACAATAACCTGACCTTAAATTGGAAAAAGTGCCATTTCTGGGTGACAGAAGGAGTTGTGCTTGGACATGTCATCACCTCTAAGGGAATCGAGGTTGATAAAGCCAAGGTCGAAGTCATCAAGAGTCTACTGCCTCCCACTAACCTTAACGGTATCCGTGGTTTTCTAGGGCATCCGGGTTTCTACCGCCGCTTCATAAAGGATTTATTTAACATTGCTCGCCCTCTCACGGAGCTCCTCGCCAAGGACGCTCCTTTTGTGTTTACTGAGGCCTGCTTGCTAGCTTTTAACAGGTTAAAGGAAGCTCTCATCTCAGCCCCAATTATACAACCGCCAGATTGGAATCTACCATTTGAGCTGATATGCGACGCTAGTGACTAAGCAGTGGGAGTCGTCCTTTGCCAAAGAAAAGAAGGAAAGCTTCATGCTATATATTACGCTAGTAAGACTTTGGATGACGCTCAAAAGAACTACACCACTATGAAGAAGGAGCTACTAGCCGTGGTTTATTCTATCGAGAAGTTCAGATCGTATCTCTTGGGGTCTAAAGTAATCATCCACATGGACCATGCAGCACTGAAATACCTATTGAGCAAGAAGGATGCAAAACCGCGCTTGATATGATGGATCCTCCTCCTCTAAGAATTTTATATTGAGATTAATGACAAGAAAGGAGCGGAGAATGTAGTGGCAGACCACCTTACGCGGTTAATTCAAAAGCACGGGGATGACAGTTTTCCAATTGATGACTCCTTCACAGGCGAACAGTTATTGCAACAAACTCCTATGAAGCCCCTTGGTATGCAGACATAGTGAACTACTTGGTAAGCGGCATAGTCCCCCAAGGGTTGGCAACTTACTCGAGCAGGAAATTCTTACTTGACGCCAAGAGCTACTTTTGGGATGACCCATACCTATTCAAAACATGCGCCGACGGGATCATCAGGTGATGTATCCCAAAAGAAGAGGCGACCTCCATCATATCGCATTGCCACGATCAACCATGCGGGGGACACACAGCGGTCACCAAAACCACAGTAAAAATCCTCCAAAGTGGTTTCTATTGGCCCACCATATTTAAAGATGCAAATGAGTACATCAGAAAATGCAATAGGTGCCAAAGGACGGGAAACATCATGAAAAAGAATGAAACCCCCCTTCAGGGCATCTTGGAAATAGAACTATTCGACTGTTGGGGCGTCGACTTCATGGGACCCTTTCCGTCGAGTAACGACAATAAGTATATCTTGGTTGCCATTGATTACGTCTCGAAGTGGGTGGAGGCCATTGCCACACCGACAAACGACGCAAGGGTAGTAGCCAAATTCTTCAAGAATACAATCTTTCCCCGCTTTGGAGTTTCCAAGACAATCATAAGTGATGGAGGGAGCCATTTCATTGAGAAGAAGTTCGAGACGATGCTCAAGAAATATGGAGTTCATCACAATGTTGCCCTTGCTTATCACCCTCAAACAAGTGGCCAAGTGGAGGTTTCCAACAGAGAAGTCAAGGGCATCCTAGAGAAGACAGTGAGCGCCTCGAGGAAAGATTGGTCCCACAAGTTAAGCGACGCTCTTTGGGCATATCGTACCGCATTCAAAACTCCCATTGGAACAACCCCCTACAGACTAGTATATGGAAAAGCTTGCCACCTTCCGGTAGAATTGGAACACAGGGCATACTGGACAATAAAGAAAATGAAATTTGACTACAAGATTGCTGCCACGAGACGAGCCTTGCACAGCAACGAGCTTGACGAAATCCAGCGACACGCTTATGAGAATGCAAAGATATATAAGGAAAGGACCAAAGCTTACCATGACAAGAATATCACGGTGGTTCGCCATGATGTCGGTGACCAGGTACTTCTCTACAATTTGAGATTACGTCTCTTTCCCGGAAAATTAAAATCAAGGTGGTCCGGCCCCTACAAAATAGTGAGTCTACCTCCGGGGGGTGCCGTAGAACTCGAAGGGAAGAACGGCAGGTTCAAAGTAAACGGCCAGAGGATAAAATCGTACAGAGCAGAAGAGCTAATTGGGCAAGAGGAGACGTGCTTCCTCGAGGACTGCCCTACTATTTGCTGAAGACGTGAAGAGAGTCGAGCTCATGACTCAAAACGAGCGCTTATCGGGAGGCAACCCGATCTTTTACATCTTAGATTATCTTTTTTTCAATTTTTGTTTTTACTTTATCTATTCAAGAAAACCAAATAAAAACGCTATCTATTTCTCTTAAAATGTAAAACTATAAAAATCTGATAGGTTCTTCCTTTCTACAGATTGAAGTTGAGGGGAGCGCGAAAATCGATGTTTTTGAATGGAAGGAAGCTGGGAGGAGAGCAGCTGATAGAAGAGCAAGCTAAGGGAGAAGAATCACACATGACACAGGTGACTCGATGAGCAACAGCATGCTCGGTCGAGTAGCGCAGGCACACGAAGAGTATTGGAGAAACGTTGTTCTATCTACACGGCCCGAGTAGCCTCTACTCGGTCCGAGTAGACACCTACTCGATCGAGCAGTCTCATGCTCGACCGAGTTAAAGAAAGCATAGGGAAATATTGAAAAAACGACACTCTGCCTACACGGCCCGAGTAGCCCCTACTCGGTCCGAGTAGACACCGACTCAACCGAGCAGCAGCTAAGAAAAAGATAGGGAAACAATGAAGAATGGTGTTCTGCCTATACGGCCCGAGCAGCACTTACTCGGTCGAGTGGTCGCTTACTCGACCGAGTACCCATTTGCTCGACCGAGCTAAGGGGATCATATGAAACAACGGCAATGCCTGTTCGGCCCGAGTAGACCTTGCTTAGCCGAGCAGCTGAGGGAGTATTAAACTTGAATCTTGATTTATTAAAGTAACTGGCTCGACCGAGCAATTAGACTGCTCGGACCGAGTCACAGGCTGCTTGATTTTTGGACCCATTCTAAGCCAGGTTCGAGCCATTTATTTACCCTAACCCATCCTATAACTCTTACCCAGAGCGTTCATCCCCTAATCATCTCCCGAGTACTCCTACCTCCTCCTACTTGATCCGGACGGCTGCCAACCCACCTCCCACCACCTCCAATCACCTACTGGTTAATCTCTCCCCCTCTATCCCTCCCCCCCTCTCTCTCTCTTCCCACCCTCAATTTCCACCACCTCTCCTATAGAACAACCCCAAATTCCCTAGGGCAACCCTATTAACTCGACCGAGCACAATTAATGCTCGGTCGAGTACGCCGCTCACCATTACACACCTACTCGACCGAGCATCAATTTTGCTTGGTCGAACTCCGACAAACATTACCCCCTACACATTTATTCTCCTCCCCTGACATTATCTTCTTCTATTTCAGGTACATTTCTTCTACATAGAAGGACAAGTCCAGGAGCAGCTTGGGAGATACTCCTGATCAGCAGCAGTAACGTGATTGACCGCATCATTCGTGTCGGTACACTCTTTTCCTTATATAATTTACATACCGCCCCACGTTTTAATACTGCTTGCAAGATGCCACCACGCCGAGCTAGACCCATAAACACCGACAGTGGTGCACCTAACCATAGGCCGACTCGAGGCACCCGTCGTACACGCTCACCCACACAAGACCATATTGTTGGCAAATCATCCACCCATGCACCCCTGACAACCAACACTCCTACCCTCCTAAGCACCTATATATCAATAATGCAGCATATGACGTTACCTTCCGAGACACTGACCAGGGCAACCAATTCGTCGCCATGCTCCTACTCATAGGTCAGGGGGACGCATTACTCAACAGTCCGTTTAGCAGGACCTCCCACTTCTTCGCAACCTGATTAGGCACTGGCAGGCCGACCCAGTCGTCGAGCCACAGCCGCCTGCTTCAGTCTCTGGTCCACAGCAGGGGGGCCCACCACCACCTCCAGAGGGTGGTGCCCCTGCTTGATGCTGTCCCTCCACTTTTTGTTGTCCTTCCCTTACCTCTTTTTGTGCCCATCTGTCTTTTCGGGGCCATAGTCTTTCACAGCTTGGGGGAGGACCTTGCATGCATCATCCTATGCATTTGCATCATCTCTTTATCATTGCATCATATCACGTTTTCTCTCTTCTGCACAGTTTTGTTTTCTATTCCTTTTATATCCCCTCACACACCCACCCTCTCTAGCATCATTTCCCGCATACCCGTGTTTTCTCAGCAGTGAGGACACTGCTGCGTTTAGCTTGGGGGATGAGCTCTATTGCTTTATTTTTCATTCTCTTTTATATTTTCTTTCATTTTTTCACCTTTTTACTTTACTTTTCCACCCATTTTCCACCTTTTTATCTTTTTTATCATTCAGCATCATGTTATTTCACTTTTTACCATGCTTGCATGCATGTTTTCATTTTCTTGCTTTCTCCGCTTTTCTTCCTCTTAGCTAGAAGTGTTCTGCATGATGATACTTCTCGTAGCCCTCAGTACCTACTCACGGTGCTTATATTTAATGACTTGCTATTTAGGGTAGTTTTAGTTTTACTATTTATATGATTGCATATTCTCTTGCTGATCTTTCTAATTTAATGCCTGATATGAATTGAAATTAAATGCATGAAATAGTATCTAGTAGGTGCTTTGTTGGGTAATGCACCTAGGTTCACGCACCATTAGAACATTTGGAGCACCTATTTGTTATCTTGTTCACTTCTGTTTGCATGCCTGATATCATTGTGCTTTATACCGCATGTTTTTATCAATATTCACTGAGATGAACGAAAATATCCTTGCTAGATATGAGTTTAGTTAAAGTATTATCCCATTGAATCGTTGTGCACCTCTTATGAGTGAACCGAGTGATATATTATTTTTCTTCTCCACATATCTTTATGATTCTCTACATATCATTTGGTTTCACCCCCTACAGCTACTCTACCGCATCTGCTTCTCAAAAATCCCAAAATAAAAAAAAGATAGCTTCCAAATAAAAAAATGAGAAAGAGAGAAAAAGAAAAGAAAAGAGAAAAGAAGGAAATAAAATTATTTCATATCTTTTTGTTAGAGGCTACTACAAATACTTGGAAGAAGACAAAAATTTTCATATCATGTTCCTAGATGCGACGCCTCAAGCTAAAACCATTTGATTATATGAGTGAGTATAACATTAGAGTGGAGATGGTGCACAACGGGGAGATTCGATAATGCTTGAACTTTACAAAATATTTTAATTTTGGAGATTTTTCATGATTTGAATTGAATATTTGATTGACATGATCTTTTTCCATTCTCTATTGCATGTTGGTATGATCTCTTTGTGCTCCACTTGTATATATTGATTGAAAAAGTGTATTGCTAACTCTTTTTATACTATACTCTATAGATTACATGAGACTGATATGATTTGACGGCATGATTTTAGAAGATCCATGTTTTTGCCTTTATTGCATGCTAGCCATATGATTAGTAAGACTTGAAAATACTATTAGCATATGTTGTATTATTCGAAGCATCGTGATAAACTACTGAGGCTTGAGATCTGATTGAACATTCTAGCACCCCCTTCCACCTCCTACCTCTTTTATTTTCTTTTTGTTTATCACCCGACATACCTTGTTTTCGTCTTCCTCAAGGATGAGTAAGGGGTAAGCTTAGGGAGATTTTGATGTGTCCATATTTTCTATCTTTTCATAGCATCATTCCATTGCATTTCGTGTCATATTCGTATTCAAATCCCACATTTTCTTACGATACTGCAATTCTAACGCCATATTCGAATTTCATAGAGTTTTGTGGATTTTCAGGGATTTTAGAGCTATTCGGAGCCACTTTTGGATATGGACACATCCAGCCTGCCCGTGAGCCCGTTGACAAGGCTCTACAGGAGTCCGCCAAGGCTCGAAAGCTTACAGGAAGAGTGGAGGAGGATCTGGCAAGAGAAAAGAGCAGTTCTGGATTTTTCCCAGGCGACTCGACCGAGTAGCACAAGCTGCTCGGTCGAGCTGACACACAAAGCAGCAGAACGTGCATCCGACTCGACCGAGTAGAGTGGCGACTCAGCCCGAGTCGACATACTTTCGAGCTCCGTCTCACCAAACGTACTGCTCGATCGAGCAGGACCTACATGACCGAGCCAGCAACCTACTAGACCGAGCAAGGCCTACTCTGGTCGAGTAGGCAGTGTGATGTGCGTTTATATTTCATATATTCACGCACGTCTTCTTTTGTGTTTTTCCGCTATTTTCCGCCGTCTCGTATTCGTTTTCTCATATTTTCTTGTTTTCTTTCACTTTTCCGTGTTTTTGTATGTTTGCAGGAGTTTTCCGGCGTAGGGGACATAAAACGACGATATCATGAGTCCCCGGAGCAACGGGAGGAGTCACGCGTGATCCAGGGGGTCAAATGACGAAGATCGTCATCTTTCAACCCCCACCCGATCGGTTAGACACAGCCAACCGATCGGGTGGTGCACGCGTGCACGACCCGGTCAGCCGCTGAAACATCGAAAGTGTCAACCGACCGGGTCACCGACCGGTTCGATCCGACTGTTCTCTCTGGAAAATGGAGCTGAAATCCAACCGATCGGGTGATCTTCACCCAATCGGTTCATCTGTAGCCGTTTTCTCGAAAAGACGACCCGGACAGCTCACCCGACTGTCAGCAGACCGTGCCAAAACGTCCGAAGTTACTGTCTTTTTGGGCAACAATTCCAACCGATGGGTTGATTTATCAACCGATCGGTTCACCCGATGAGCTTAAGATCCAAACGACGAGCAGCTTCCATCAACCGACCGTGTCGCCTGGCCGGGTGAAGTCTTGAAGATAGCTACCGAAGTTCGCAGCAGGTCACCCGATCGGGTGATTCTTCACCTGATCGGGTGATGTCGTTTTCTATAAATAGAGACCCTAGGCTTCCAGAAAACGGGAGTTGTTATTTTTTACTGTTTTTTCTCTCTTGTGACGGCTGTAATTTTCTAGTTATTTGTAAGTCTTCTGATCTTTACCAAACTTTGATATTATCTTAATCTCATTACTACTACCGCATTTCTATTGCCCGATTATGTTTTTAACGGTCGATTTTCATTTAGATTGCTTTTTAGTAAATATGTGTGAGTAGTTCCCAAATCTAGGATTTTGGTGGAAACCCCTTCATGGGTTCTCCCATATGCGTCCATAGGACTAGGAAATCGATAGGGATCGGGAATCTATCGGTTACGCGGGGTGTTTCATTGTCATCGGCGGGAAAAAGACCGCCTTTGACCGTTGGGCCAAGGGGGAAGAAACTTGGCGGTTGACTCCCTAGCCATAGCTCACGCCCTTAGCGTAGACGTCGAGTCCTATCGCGCGGGAGCGGCAGGATGAGATGTTGGGAGTTATCGTTGCGAGCTTAGTGCTCCCGGAGTCGGTCAGTGTTATTGGACATGGGAATGCCCACTGACCGAACCCGGGTAGTCCAGTTTATCATCCTGGGCACCGAACGGAATATCGGGCACATGGGACGCCGGTATCACTCTTAGAGGCAACGTCTCACCGTTAGACCCTAATTCCGATCGTTATCCTACCCGTAGGCCGTATTGGCGAGAATCGCACGATAGGGTGGAAACCGAAGTCCCGGGTTTCCCTTTATACTGTTTATCCCTCGCATTCTATTTTCCGTGACAACCCATCTACCGATTCGGGCTAGCTCACCCATGGGGTGAATCCGGTCCTTTCTGACACAAGCACAACCACGCCTCCCTGAGTTCGACACCCAAGCCACACTACAACACCGTACGCTTGCGGTTATAAATATTTAAATCTCACGCCCTCAATCATTCATTGCACACACTTTGCACGCACACAAACCGGGGGGACGTCAAAGTGCGACACTTTTTGAAGGAGCCCGATCCACTGACAGACTCGACCGAGCAAGCAGGCTGCTCGACCGAGCAAGCAGGCTGCTCGACCGAGCAGCCCAGATCCCTTTGCCCAAGCCATGAGCGGTTACTGCGCCTGCTCGACCGAGCAGGCGCTACTCGGTCGACAACAAGCGGGCGTAGACCCCAGAATTTGAAGCTGAATTTTGTGGGGCCCAGACTGAGGCTACAGGAGTGGAGCTTGGGGAAGAAAATGAGGAGGCTCATTTTTATTATATTTTGAATCAGGTTTTGGGAAGAGGGAGAGACGATGAGAGATCTAGATCTAGTTTTTTTTATAATTAATGAATTATTTTTTGGAGAAAGATCACGTCTTATTACTCTTTGCATCTTGGAATCTGTGGAATCTCTTTGGATCGCTATTGGCTATTGTTCTTTCTCGTCTTCGGTACGTAAGATGTTCATTTGCTCAATTGATTCATTTGCTATAATGGTTTCTTTGATAAAAATCGTATTTTTATTCGTCGTAATCACCATGTGAGAGTAGTTTCCCCTAGGATTGACGGGCTAGCCCTAAGACTCTAGAAAAGAGATGTAGATCTGAATCTCTAGGTTGTGTTGGGAATAAATGGGAGTATTTCGGTCGATCCATCCGAATCCCTAGGAGAACTCGTACTGAGATCATGCCCACGGTCGGTGGAATTGATGAGCTTAAGGAGTATCTTTGGGATTTAAATAGGAAATTAGTGGATCCAACCAAGGCTCGTGACCATGCCCGGCTCGTGCCTTGAGGGGATCCATCGACGAACTATTCCGCTTCATTGACGGCTACCGACATTTCGTCAATGAGAGCCACCGAGATACCTCGAAATTCTAACCCACGAGAGTGGTATGAGTTGAGAGATCAATCCCCTAAATCTAATGCAACGTAAAGATCCCGTTCTAACATCAACTTCCGTCGGTCTTAGCGGTGATCCCTAAGGCCCTAGTTTCTTTTATTATCGAACCAACAATACCATCACCACCAATCTTCTTAAACTGATTGCTATCTCACTCTGAGATCTAAAAATCATTTGAGACCTCAAATACACTGTCACTGTCTCTGTGGGATTCGACAATCTTATACACTATAATTTGACACGGTCCGCTTGCGGATAGAGCCCAGAGCTGACACTTAGGAACCATACTACGCCTAGCGACTGTGACACCGCTAGGTGGAATTTATGTGTAAGTTTGGGGTGTGTCATTTGGCAACATTATTTCTATAATTGCTAAATGGAAACCAAGATTTGTATTTATACAAACATTAGTTTCTCATCATTTGTGGAGATCCAAGAATAAGACGTTAGCCAAAGGACTGCGGTCCAGCAGCATTTCCCTTCGCTTCCCAGTGGGGTAACCAGGGATCGATCCCTGGTGGACGCGAAACACAAGCACCTTTAACAGCTTTCCGATGTATCAAAAAAATAAATAAGACGTTAGCCTTCATGGATGATATTGTCAGTGTCAAGCATCTCAAATCAAAAGTAAAATAAAATTTAGAGATAGAAGCTAGAAAAGAGATGCCAAAGCAAAATAAAGCCTAAGAATAACATCCACAATGTTCAATGGCCAGCAACAACCATCGTTGTAATGGTTGCCCTAATGCGCTCTAGCTCAAAGATGCAAGCAACTAAATCCATTACAAATCACCATTAAAAAAGCCATAATCATCAACTAAATCCATTACAAATCACCATTAAAAAAGCCATAATCATGCAGGGAATTAGAACAAAGGTAGGTGATAAAGGTAGCATCTTCAAGTTGTGGGCAGAGACAAAGGAGTTCAAGTCTCAACCCATTGGATATCATGGCTACTTACACCAAAACCTAAGCCAGAGAGAATATGTAAGGGATGGTTACATTGGCTGAAGTTTGAAGTTAGCCAGAGGAGGAATATACCTTCTCTTTTTCATGTTTTTATATCCAACAATTCGTTATCTAGAAAAAGCTACACCCATGATGAGAATTTCAATGAGAAAGATTATCCACTGCTAGTTTGCACTACCACTTAAAGAAAAAGCTTAAGAAATCCCCCACAAAGAGAGAATGAAATGAGAACAGATGATCTAATTTTTGTTGAGAATAACTATGTAAAGAGATGCCGAAATTATTTTAGGATAGGCAACCAATATGCTAGTCCAAACAATTTCTAATTCATTAGCCAAAGTTGCAATTTTGATCAAACAGTGTAATGCAACTCTGATGAGAAATAACAGTCAATGTATCAACATGGCCTATGAAATGTTGGGTGTGCACTAGTAAAAAAAGAAAGGAAAGTGCAACGCGTCCACCGTATTACTCACCGGCACTACCACTATATTAACAAGTTTGCCATTCACTTATTTCTCACGCGCACAACACTTATTCCTCTTTTACCAGCATCTGCCCCTCTCCACTGGCACCGCCCACCCCCCTCCCCTGACGACGACGATGATGACGTCGACGCCGATTTAATAGGATTGTTGGGGGGGAGGTCTGCAGAGGATGCGACGGAGGGGGTGGAGGAAGAGAAAGAGGGGCTAGGGAGGTCAGTGGAGGGGGAGGTGGTCTGGGGAGGTCAGAGGAGCGACACAGTGTGCGGGGGGAGAGGAAGAGGGGGGATGGGATGTTGGGGGGAAGTGGGCACTTGGGAGGTCGGATGAGGGAGAGGGTGGGCTAGAGAGGTTGGAGGAAGGGGCGGAGGAGGGGGTGAGGCTGGAAAGGTCAAAGAAGTGGACGGCGTCGCCGCCGGGCAACCATTCTGCCGTTTTAACCCAGAGATATTTTCAGTAAAAATAATAAGTAGTTGTGCACGATGAGCAATTTCCATGACAAATTTATAAATAAGTAAAAACTTGTAAATAGAAGGTCGTGCACAGAGCGAAATGATAGACGCCCATAACAATTCCCAAAAAAGGAAAGATTGAAAGAAACATAGGGGCATAACATGGGCAAGCCATGCCCCCACCAAATAGATAAAAACGAAGTCATGTGTCACTGATTGATTAGCTAATCATTTGTGGCCAACTTGCGGGTCCCCCACACCATTTGCCTGCTGCCCCCCATGTTTGTTTTTTCGTTTGTGAGATAATCAAAATAAATCAAGATACTCTACCATATAAAAATTAATGTCATCAATAAATCATATATTCTTGGGTGAAGAACAACTCAACTTTACTTATTATATAAAGCAAGAATCAAACTAAATAAGAAGCTATAAACAATGACTCCAATCTCATTAATTAACAGTGTACACCATGTGCCTTTACTTTCAGTCACTTTCAATTCATTCCCCTCATTTTCTTATAAAAATGACTCCACTGGCCAGATGATCTCAACACTATGATGATTGAAATTAACCCACTTTTTCTACTAAGTGCTAAATTGATACTCATCAGATCAGGGCAGCAAGAGCTTAAAGGGAGCAATTACAATATGATTAAGCAAGCACTTAAAGACTCTAGAAGCTAGCAGCCAAACCTTTTTCAGATGATGATCACAAGGAGCTTGTTAGGGAAGTAACAAGCAGGAGGACTTGGACATGTGTTTAAACTAAAGAAGGATATCAAACACAAGCTGATAATTGATGCACCTTGCACAACTTTTTAGCTAAGGATCATCCCCTCTCTCTCTCTCTTGGTCTACGTCATGAGAGAAGCCTAAACCAAATTGCTTGCCTTTAAATGGGTCAAAAGGCACACAATGGGCAATGGGTGCAAGAATTGTTCACCGTAGACCAAATGGCTGAGCATTAATTGCAGGTTTAGTCCACCCACAACATAAGCTAATTGAATAACGGGAGACCAAATTGATCACTTCATAATCTTTAACTTGAGCTTTTTCCAGGCATCAGTCCAAATTGAAAACTCCTTGCCATGCTGGTTAAAGACGTTGACGGCCTTCTAAGCTTTTTCACAATTGCTCAGATGACATTCTCTCCCCCCTTCTTCGTGGGAGGCGCGGGATCGAGACCCGGCCGACGCGTGCTTTACTGCCGAAGAATAACCTCACATGGAAGCACCCTCGAAAACTCAAGCCAGCTAAGAGCTAAGCATATTGCCAATTTCGCAAATGTGTGGTTGGTTGGTAAAAGGTGTGAGGTTAATGAAACTGGAAGACTTCTTTTGGATTGATATTTCTAGATTAAGGCCATGTTTCATTTAATCGCCTTGACATATGGAGTCCAAAATAGCATTTCAAAGCTCTATTTTGTACATCAACGTATCACACCCAATAACAAATAAAATGGAAGTTATTAATTTTGGAAAACTACACTTAGACATGCACCAGATTGTATTTTCTTTGGTGTTTGTCGAGGAGGTGATCCAAGTTGCGCCAAATACGTAAGCTCAAAAATACTTGCGTGTATAATATCAGATGGCCAAGGGTGTTTCGTGCAAAAGCTCCTAATTTAATCAACTTTTGCACTTGGGGGGGAGAGAGAGAGAGATTATTGTAGGCCCTTAGCCTCTCTATCCTCAATTCCTCAAGCCACATTCCTCTTGGTATAAATTAGCCACCCTTCTCTTATACAAACATACATAGTACTCAGAGGGAGGGAGGGAGGGAGGGAGGGGATGATGATAAGAATAAGGGAGTTTGACGAGGCGGCGGACTCGAAGGCCGTCGATGAGATGGAGAGGGGATGCGACGGCGGCCACGGCGGCGGTTTGACGCTGCGAGTGGACCTGCTCGGGGACCCGATGTGCCGGGTACGGCACGCGCCGGACCACGTAATGCTGGTATATGGTTGCTTAGAGCATATCTTTCCTCTTGCTTGCTATTCTTGTTAGTGTGTGGCTGTGTAACATCGTTCCCCTACCGTTCAGGTGGCCGATTATGGCGAGAATGGGGTGATAGTAGGGGTCGTAAGGGCCTGCATTAAGGCCGTCACCCGCGGTGCGGGGCCCACTTGTCAGCTCCCCACCTACGTCCGGGCTGCTTACATTCTCGGCCTCCGCGTCTCGCCGGCGCACAGGTGGGTTCCTAGTTTTGGTCTCTTTATTTCTTATTATAGTTATAACGGGATGAGTTCATCCGGGGGAAAAGGTCCCAAACGGCACGCATGCGCACGTTAGCATGGGCAATGCAACAGTTGCGTGCACCTGACGCCGTCCCTTTGACTTGCATTGTTTTGTCCACAGGCGACTGGGCATCGGGACGAAGCTGGTGGGGGCGGCGGAGTCGTGGTGCGCCCGCAGAGGGGCGGAGTACGCCTACGTAGCCACCGACCGGTCCAACGCCGCGTCGCTCGGGCTCTTCACCGGCCGCCTCGCCTACGCCCCGTTCCGATCCGCGACGATCCTCACCCAGCCCGTCCACGCCCACCCCCTCAAGCTCCCTCCCCACTCCAAAACCACCATCCTCCAACTCCCCCCCTCCCTCTCCCTCCCCCTCTACTTCACCCTCTTCGCCGACTCCGAGTTCTTCCCCCTCGACATCGACTCCCTCCTCTCGCATCCCCTCACCATCGGCACCTTCCTCGCGATCCCCTCCGACGTCCACTGGGACCCAGCTCGGCTCCCTCCCTCCTTTGCGATCACATCCCTGTGGAACAGCAAGCAAGTGTTCCACCTCAGGGTGTCCGGGGTCTCCAGACTTGCGAGAGCCCTGCTCAGATGGACTCGGGCCGCAGACAGAATGATGCCGTGGCTCAGCATACCCTCCGTCAGGGACGTTTTCAAACCCTTCGGCCTTTACCTCACGTACGGGATGCACATGAGAGGGGGGCTGGGCGAAGAGCTGATGCGATGCCTGTGCAGATTCGCGCACAATTTGGCGATGGAGGACGAGGGCGTGGCCGCGGTGGTCTCCGAGGTGGGAGGGGGCGATCGGCTGAGGGAGGCCGTCCCGCATTGGAGGAGGTTTTCGTGCGAGGAGGACGTCTGGTGCATGAAGAGGCTGGCGGCTGCTGGCGGCCGCGGCGGCGGCGATGATTGGAGCGAATCGAGGCAAAGTACGGGCGGTATCTTTGTCGACCCGCGCGAGTTCTGAGCATGTTGTGCCGCGATGGCGACGGCGTTGGGATCGATCGATGATTGGAGCAATTATTTGTCGAACCCCACGGTTTTGTTGGCTTGTATATAATGCGCGGGCGATGGCTGACCTAGTTGTGTTGTGTCTTCTTCTTGGTGTTGTACTTGATGTTGGCGCAATTTGACTTATTAGTCCTTCAGAAAATGTAATTTGCGCTTTTTTAATGCGCGCTCCAGCCTCCAGGCTCCAGCACTGATGTGTGCATGTCGGCTTTCAATTTGATTGTTAATCAAGGGGTTGGCTGCAAAATTCACTCCTCCTATTATTCGTGCGGGTCCCGTTGATGGGTTTTTTTTTTCATGGCGGCAAGGGTTTCTTGGATTTGACCATACAGACAAGCTCGGGGCCTGCCCGGCTGGGTCCCACCGGGGGCTCAATTTGATCCCCGGCTTCGCCCGTACAAATTCCGGCAGCCGTCACAGGGCCGGGATCAGGGTGTGCCCGTGTAGGACGACAAGGATGGCCCGCGGGGCAAGTGGCTTCTCACGCTTACAACGAAAGGTTTGGATGCCCGTGGTGCCACCAGAAGGTCTATTTCATCGATCAATTGTTGCAATACGGAGCTTCGAGATCTCATTACGAATAATGAGAAACAACGTAATGTGGGATGTCCGACTGCTTTATAATGCAAGGACCATATACATCCCCCTAAAGGGCAATGTTGACTTGTCAAAAATGACAAAAAGGCGAAGTGTGCGTGTGGAATAACAGGTGAAAAGTGACTTGATTTTCACTTTTTTCCTCCAAAAATAAAATCTTATATACGCCGGTCAATCGGTGTATATAGCAATTCTCTTTTATAAACTTGTATTTGCTGATATGATCTATGATGACTGTTACGACCTAAAGATCGTAGCGGTCCCACCCGAATCCACCCACATGATCCACGGACTCTCCGCTTCATGAAAGGGTCGACACCCCGAAAATCCGGGGCAATATGGAGACGGGCGCGCCTTGTAGCGTTCCCCGACCCGGTTGAGGCGAACAACCACAGCCGCTCGACCCACCGGGGGTAGCGCGCTTGGGGACGCTTGAGTAGCTAAGCCGGGCCTACTGACAGGCACGGACGTATCCTTCCGCACAGGCGGACCATAGCTCATGACCGATCGGTACAACCCGCCCGATTCCCATGAACCGCGGCGCCTAGAGTGATACGGCCCGACCTTTAGTTCGTCACCAACGACAAACGACCTAGGATAAGGACACGACTGACACATAAGTCACCCGACCGACTGACGGTTAGCGCTTTCGGCCCTGACATCCTGACAAAAGCACCCCTTGGCCGTTGCGCCGCCTGACAAAAGCAGGTCAGGAACTCCTGTTCCCGACGTCCTTGTCCGCAGCTTCCGCTTACACCCGAGCCAGCTCAGCACGCCTAGTCATCACCCGTCAGGTATAAATACCCACTCTCCTCTTACGGAAGAGGGGTTGGAAAATTCTCTCTTTATCTATAATTCACACACGAGGACAAATGTCGTCCATATCTTTGTTCTCCCACCCATAGCTCGCCACGTGCGGTCGACACACCGTTAGTCCGGCCGGCGTGTCTAGCCCACATTTTAAGCCCTATTACTGACTTAGGCATCGGAGGGGCTAAGGGTTGGACCCCAACCCTGCCCTTCTGACGAGTTGTTCGTGCTGCAGGAGAGCTCGCCCCTTGACCAAAGTCAGCGTCAGCCCCCTGCCGTCCAACCCTCCTCAGCTGCATCCGGCGAGATTCGATCCCGTGAGCACCACCGGCAACGGATCCAACCTCTTCATCCCACTAATCACTTGTAAAACAGCCTACCTAAACCTTCTTCTCCATATAACCATCGTGCCCTTGGTTCCCCATAATACAAATTCATTGTACGCGAGTTCCACCTCGTAACAATTGGCGCCGTCTATGGGAACGAAGGGTCACACCCATGTTAGACTCCATGCCGATCTCGCGGAACCCTGACCACGGCAAAGATCCCGTGGGTCAGGAACCGCTCTCTCTACAAATCACCCCGGCGTCCGACCCCCTTCTGGGTATGGGCACCGAAACTGAACATACTTCAACCCACGCCGTCCTGAAAAGCTTCGAGGCCGTCACTCAGGCCAGGGGAGACTATCAGACGGCTGGAACGGAGCCTCCGCTCGGCCCCTCAGAGCCCCTGAACGTGAGGCGAAACCTCCACCTTCAGTTCGAGGAGGAGGGGGAGAACAGGGGGCTCGCGGAGGAGGTTGCGGCCCAGCAAAGGCTCCTGGAAGAGGAGATGGAAGTTGCACGGCGGTGGAGGCGCCTGGGGGAGGCAGCCGCCGCGCAAAGGCGTTTGGACGAAGCGGCAGAGACCGCCCGAAGGGCCTACCAGGACGAAGAGGCCGCTCGTCGCCAACTCCGCCTCATCGTCGCAGAGCGCGAGAGGCTAAGGAGAGAAAACAGGAGCAACCGAGAAATCCTGGACGAGACGGCGACGGGCCGGCAGCTCGGGGACGGGCGGGACCCGTTGCTGAACAGGTCCCCACCCGGAGGAGGCAGCCCGCGTCGCCTGCACCACCCCTCCGATACCCTGCACGAGGAAGCCGTTTGTCGACAACTACGCTTCCTCACCGCCGAGCACGAAAGGCTCCTTCGGGAGAATCAAGAACGGATGGAGGCCCGAGGAGAGCTGGCTGGGAGGCGCTGTCGCTGGGAGAACCGTAGCCCACAACCCGTCGAATCCTCGGCCCAAGGAAGGAGCCCCGCCAGAAGACCGTCGGGCTACTCCCCGGGGACGGAGGACCGTCGGCGGCCGAGGCGCGATCGAAGCCAGACCCCCGAATGGCGGAGAGGGGATGCGCCGGACCGCCCTACCTACCCGGAGGAGGCCACGCCACTTGCACGGTGGATCACGTCCGCCCCAAGGTCCATAAGGTTCAAACCCCCTCACTTGGCCACGTACAATGGGAGAGGCGACCCCCTCACGCACGTCCAGCAATATCGGGGGGCGATGGAGGCGCAGGACGTTGATGAGGCGTTCCTATGCCGACATTTCTCCCAAAGCCTGAGGGACGCCGCGTTGGACTGGTACTTTGGCTTGCCCGCGAGGTCCGTCGGGAGCTTTGGCGAACTATCCCACAAGTTCTGCCAAGAGTTCCGGGCCGGGCAGACGAAAAAGAAGCCCTTAGACTATCTCAGCACGATAGTCCAAGGGGAGGGAGAGACAACGGGAAGATACCTCCGCCGCTTTCAGGAGGAAAGACGGGCGGTGGTGACATGCGACGATGAGGTGCTTATGCTGGCCTTCAAAACGGGGTTGCGGACTCGGAGCCTCCACAAATCCCTGCTCCGGGACCCGCCGTCCGACTATGAGGCGTTGGTTGCTATGGCGGAGAGGCATGCGTTGGCCGAGGAGACTCTCGGAGCAAAGGCCTTATTCCCCCCGGCGAAACCCTCCCAAGGCGAACCCCGGTCACACCCACGGCCGAGGCAGGAAGAGGGGCACCGTGGTCGCGACCAGCTGGCCCGACCAAGGCGGGAACCGCTCGGGCCTCGCCCGCAAGATCGACCTGGCCCGGCGCGCGAGTTCGCTCCGGCCCAAGGGCTCCCTCGAGTCGTCCCGAGACAAGAAGGCCCCCCACGGGCGCATTACACACGACTCAATGCCCCCATGATGGAGGTGCTGGCCGCGGCGACAAGGGCCGGGTTACTGCCAGAGCCTCCCCGGGAGATAAGGACGGATCCGGCGAGGCGGGACCCCCGGAGATACTGTCGTTATCACCGGGACCACGGTCACGACACCGACCGTTGTTACTCCCTTAAAAGAGAGATCGAGCGATTGATCCAGGCGGGTCACCTGGGAAACTTCATCGCGGGCAGGCGGGTGGCAGAAGGAGAGAGAGCCCCCGGAGGAGGGGGGACGGGAACTGTCACGCCCCGCTTCCCAAAAATGTGGAGGCGAGACGTGAGAAGGTCCGCACAAACTTGAAGCTGTGAAGCTCCAAGTCTGATAAGCGTATAGAAACACTTATTATGGCAAGTCCTTGCAAAACGAAACGAAACAACAATGATAATAAAGAAATGAGACGACATTTTATTGAATCTCGAAATGTCCATAAACAAATTACAATATCGCAGAAAAGCCACCAGACTAAAGGAAAAAGAGTCTACGGCCCAAACATGGCCAACAAAGAATAACATACATACAAGGGTGCCACGCACCGACGACTAACAGCAAACCTAAACAAAGAAGTGAACACGAGCGGTCTTCAAGACAGGCCCCTGGTGTCCACTCACCAGCACAGCAAACATCAGCATCAGCAACACCATATTCCCTGCAACAAAACTCTGGCTCTGGGTCTAACATGTGTCACCCAAAAGAGAGAGGGGCACATGTCAGCAAGTCTGGAAAGACTTGTGCAAGGAAACTGAAAATGAGGCATCTAGCAACCTAGCAGTTTAGTATGCATGACATGGCAGTTATAACATGAGTGCACAATTAAAACATGGCAAGACAATTTTGTACAAGGGAACAATTTATCGGGACAAGACAAGAGTAGCCAAGCTACTATCAATTCAATCAATTCACATTTTGTAGGTGTTTACGCCATTCGCTGAATGGCATAGCATTTCAGACCGATCGGCACTAAACACTACTCGGTACCCACACGATATGGAGCCTGGGGTCCCTGCACATTGAGCTCATCTAGTGAGCCTAGGGTTGCCCCGCACATTGAGCTCGCATTCTTAGTTCACAATTCAATATATCGAGCGTTGGGGTTTCAAACTCATTATGCTCGCTTCTGGTCACGAGCCAGGAACACAAGTATGGCGTAGGGAACACCTAGCCGGAACACGCAATTCGGGCATTGGCTATCAACCAACACATGGCCCGTGTAACGACCCGCTCTCGGGGGCCCGTTACTTATTTGGTTTATTCGCAGGTTCCGCAGTTTACCAGTGAAATCAGCATAGCCACAACTCAGAGATGTATCACAATACTCAAACCAGCGTACAGACATTATTACAGTCCAAATTAAAGTACTACAACAACCAGCACTCTCTCTCACGAATACATAAAGGAAGTACTGAAAGGAAATGCGGAAAAGGAAATACACAGTACAACACACACACACACTAACAGAAAAGTAACTAAAACTCTACCGCCTCTGGGTCAATGTGGGCTCCTCGAACTCTGGGGCAATCTCTTTGATCAGGTCTTCGTCTGCCGGTGCCATAAATGGAACCGAAGGTAAGTCACAACAATTCTAGCGATAGAAAAAGAGGAGTGCACAAATATGGAGCAGTCTATAGTAAACAAGTGCGGAAAGTAAAGTAGGGACAGACAAGCATGCAAGTGCGATAAGTAAAGTACATCTGTCAAGCATGCAAGGGTGACAAGTAAAGTAAAGGTGACTGAGCAATGACAATAGCAATAACCATGACGATAGCAATGATCATAGCAATATGGAGAGCAATTGTGCCTAGCCTAGTTCGTGACTTATAACGGGAAGTACAATGAGCAACCAAGAGGCCAACTCTTGCCGCGGGTGCTACCCGGGCGAACCAATTCTCTGAGTACTGTGCAATAAACTGTGATCTGTGATCTGTGATGGTTGTCACCGGCACTGTTATGGGTTGCTAGAACCCGCACGGTGACAACAAAGTCTGGACTAGTCGCTCCCGCACTTCCGCAATTATAAGTTACCCCAAAACCCAGTGTCTGTGCAGGTTATCGTTCTTTGCAATTTTACGATTCATTTACCATTCTCACATTTCCAGTTACAATATTTCTGTCAAGCATGCTAATAATCTGTTTAGGTCAATAACTGTTCCGAGACTAGGTGTCAAGTCATATGTTCATACGAGTACACTATCTATATTTCTAAGGGTAGAATTTACTGTGACTTACACTATCGGGATCGTCGTAGCAAGACGAGGATGGAGTTAGAGCGCGAGGAGTGGTACCTGCAAACACAAGAAGATATCAGCTAATGGCTACACTAATTATTATCTACTTAATTAATTAACTTATCAGTTACTAACTTTATAAAAATCATTTACTAACCTGTCACCTACATAATAGTAACTTTACAAAACTTGCTAATAGGACTTTATAAAGAAACTAAAACTACTATTAATTTAACTTATAAACTTTTATAGTAATAACTACTTATAAAACTTAATAATAATAATAACTAAACTTATAATAATAATAATATTAATAATATTAATAATAATGATAACATTAAATAACCCCCCTTCTCTTCTTTCTCTCCCTCTGCTTCTCGTTTCCCTCTGTTTCTTTCTTTCTCTTTTTTTTTTGATTTCGTGCGCCGGGGCAATCGAGGGAGGGGCGGTGGCTGATTGGAGCGACGGGCGGCGGGCGGCTTCGGATCCGGGGCTCGGCGGCTCTGACCGGTGGCGGGCACGGCGGTCGGGGCGGATCCAAGGCGGTGGCGGCGGGATCGGACGCGGCGACGCGCTGATTCGGGGGCGGCGGCTTCGGGATCGGAGGGGGCGCTGGGCTCGGGGGTCGGCGGTCGGAGCTCGATGCTGCGGGGGTGGGGCTTGAGCGGTCGTCGGAGCAATGGAGGGGAATCGGGGGGCCGGCGGTGAGGAGGGGCGGGTTCTGTGCGAGGACGGCGGCACGGTGGCATCGGGGGGTTCTTCTGGGGAGTCGAAGCCGTCGGCGGTGACGTCGAAGGCGGGGGTCTGCTCGGGGAGTGTGGGGGCTCAGCGGCATCGGTGGTCGCTCCGGAGGCGGGGTGCACGGTGAGAGGGGGCGGCGATTTGATGTGGCGTGCGGCTGATCCGGAGCACGACGACGTCGATCAGAGGAGGGGGCGGCCAGGGGAGCTGCTCGAAGACGTCGGCGGTGGGAGGGAGCTCCGGCGACGTTCGGTGGTGTGGAGGGTGAAGGCGGAGAAAGCGGAGGCCTCGCCTGAGGTCGGAGAATGGCGGACGGAGGCGTCGACGGAGCCGCTCTCGGTGGCTATGGCGAGTTGTCGTGGCGGTGGAAGCGGCGAGCGAGCGGGGTTCTCGTTGGGTTCGAACGAAAAGAGAGAGGGTGGGTTTGTAATGAATGGGGTTTTGAATGGGTTATCCTGGGTTTCGAAATGTAGGGGGAGAGAGATAATAACACTGGGTGCCATGAGATGCAGAGGATAGTAACTATATATAGGTTCAAAAATGATAATATTAGAAAAAGAATATTAATAACAATCAACCGTGTAATAAATGGGGGGGTTGGATCTGAATTGAAATGGGGGGTTGGATCTGAATCAATTCAGATCCAACCAACAAATACGGCGGGTTAATGCGTTGGTTGAGGCTTTAAGGTGAAAGTAACTTAGTAATAGTATTTTAGTAATAGTAAAAACTTCATTAGTGATTGTAATCAATAAAACCGGAGGAATACAACACGTTTTCACAAACGTCTCTGAAAAATTACGAAAACATACCCACGGGATCGTATCGACGCAAGAATCACGAATACAAGATCCGTTCTGGATTTGAGCTACGGAAGTACAGGTTTTTGGCCAAAATGTTTAGAAAGCGGGTTTGCGGGTTCTAGGCTGAAACGATATCCGAAAATTACGAAATTAATGTGGGAAGCCCTAAATGATAATAGGATGTTACTGTAGAAGTTTGAAAACGTTTTGAATATGTTTGAATAGAAAATAAATTCGTCGAATCAAAACGGTAATTTTGGAAGATGAATTTTAACAGGAATGTTTTGGGCATTTGCGGAAATCTGAAATTGCTGAAATACAATATAATAAGTCTAGTGCTCTAAAATATTTTTAAAAGAATTTTTGAAATCAGTTTTGATATACAACTCCTAACTAACCATTATAAAGAAGATTTACAATAAAAATACGTTAAATACGTATTTGAAGTGTTTGAAAAATACAGGCCGTTACATTCTACCCTCCTTAAAATAATTCCGTCCTCGGAATTTAGAGGATCAAAATTGCCTAAGCAATTTAAACGATCGAAAGGAAGGCTTGACGAACGACCATGACATAGGAAAATTAGTTGTTAATAGCATGAAATAAAACGTGATATCACATCATTAAGAAAATAAGAGATGAATACATGAATACTTACTATTGACATCACAATAGCTATTATAATAGCTACGATGATGTACTGATTGCAAATGAACGAATATAATATCAAAAGCAATAATTCATACCTCCAATCACCTGGTCGATGGCTTCGACATCTTCTGGGATCATCGTGTAGGCCTGTCGTTGCGGAGGAGGTGGTAGGTGGGAAAAGGATACAAACACATGGAAAATTGGGTACAAGACGGGAGTGGGGGTTTAGAAAAGAAATGCGATAATGTAACAACGCAACAGCATACACGTCGGGTCTGGATCGATACTCCACTGGTCCTTCTGATCGGCTTTTGCTGAGGAACACGAACTGCGGATGATTGGGTATATCGATTTCTACCCTCCTTTGACGACAGTCAATGGTGGCATGAAATAATCTCAACCAGTCCATCCCAAAGACAGCATCGAAAGTCGGCATCTTTATCACCATGAAGTTGGCAACGAGATCTCGTCTACAAATCACAATGGAACATTGGAGGCATCCGCTGGTTACTGGTAGGGAACCGCCAGCGGTCTCGACCTTCCAACGAGAAGTCAGAGGTTCAACATTGATGGCACGTGTTTGGAAGAATCGCCTCGCCAAGAAGCAATGTGTAGCTCTTGAGTCGAACAATGTGAGGGCAGGTTTACCGGCTATTAAGACGGTACCTACCGTGATGAGAATCAAGTATAAGATTACGATTTCTAAACAGTAGAGTGTATAGCTTAGGGGGATATCTCGTACCTATGATTACTTGGTTCGTAGCCTCGGCTTCTTCTACTGTCATTGTATAAGCTTGGCGTCTTTGGGGTGGCACTGGTCGTCGAGTCTGCTGGTACACTTGTTGCCGAGGAGGGAGTGGTTGACGTTGCTGAGCAGATGATGGTGGTCGCTTCCGTTGTGGAACTCGAACTTCTGGTGGTCGAAAATTCGAACGCTACTCTCCGTAGCCAGAGTTCAAGCGTAGAAAGATTCTAAGAAGGTCAATCGAAAGGTCATCAAGCTAAAAGAAGGGTGATAGTGATGAAGATCGATGGCGTTACATAATCATGATTCACGTCCTTGCGGTCAAGCGGACACGGTCAGGGAATTGACTAAGCTAGGATCACTTACTCCCAGTCTAGCCAGGTCGATCCACAGACTTTAGCCAAGCACATTGACCGGTATCATGGTCCATTGAAGGAAGATTATCATTCATACGAGTGCCACCGATACAAAATATTTTTATTAATAACTAATTAATCCTATCAAAATTTAGGTTTTATTAATGGCTTTTATTAAGGCCAGACAGGTTAACTCCATTGGGGCTCTCCGAGATGTTCCCGTCCATCTTTCGAGTGTCAAACCTGCATTCATAGAAAATGTCAGCTTAGTCGAGTATCGTATACGATACATCCTGGTTACACTATACTGTTCACGAGGTATTTTGCACGGACCTGCGTGGGCCGCCAAAACTGTAACGACCCGCTCTCGGGGGCCCGTTACTTATTTGGTTTATTCGCAGGTTCCGCAGTTTACCAGTGAAATCAGCATAGCCACAACTCAGAGATGTATCACAATACTCAAACCAGCGTACAGACATTATTACAGTCCAAATTAAAGTACTACAACAACCAGCACTCTCTCTCACGAATACATAAAGGAAGTACTGAAAGGAAATGCGGAAAAGGAAATACACAGTACAACACACACACACACTAACAGAAAAGTAACTAAAACTCTGCCGCCTCTGGGTCAATGTGGGCTCCTCGAACTCTGGGGCAATCTCTTTGATCAGGTCTTCGTCTGCCGGTGCCATAAATGGAACCGAAGGTAAGTCACAACAATTCTAGCGATAGAAAAAGAGGAGTGCAAAAATATGGAGCAGTCTATAGTAAACAAGTGCGGAAAGTAAAGTAGGGACAGACAAGCATGCAAGTGCGATAAGTAAAGTACATCTGTCAAGCATGCAAGGGTGACAAGTAAAGTAAAGGTGACTGAGCAATGACAATAGCAATAACCATGACGATAGCAATGATCATAGCAATATGGAGAGCAATTGTGCCTAGCCTAGTTCGTGACTTATAACGGGAAGTACAATGAGCAACCAAGAGGCCAACTCTTGCCGCGGGTGCTACCCGGGCGAACCAATTCTCTGAGTACTGTGCAATAAACTGTGATCTGTGATCTGTGATGGTTGTCACCGGCACTGTTATGGGTTGCTAGAACCCGCACGGTGACAACAAAGTCTGGACTAGTCGCTCCCGCACTTCCGCAATTATAAGTTACCCCCAAAACCCAGTGTCTGTGCAGGTTACCGTTCTTTGCAATTTTACGATTCATTTACCATTCTCACATTTCCAGTTACAATATTTCTGTCAAGCATGCTAATAATCTGTTTAGGTCAATAACTGTTCCGAGACTAGGTGTCAAGTCCTATGTTCATACGAGTACACTATCTATATTTCTAAGGGTAGAATTTACTGTGACTTACACTATCGGGATCGTCGTAGCAAGACGAGGATGGAGTTAGAGCGCGAGGAGTGGTACCTGCAAACACAAGAAGATATCAGCTAATGGCTACACTAATTATTATCTACTTAATTAATTAACTTATCAGTTACTAACTTTATAAAAATCATTTACTAACCTGTCACCTACATAATAGTAACTTTACAAAACTTGCTAATAGGACTTTATAAAGAAACTAAAACTACTATTAATTTAACTTATAAACTTTTATAATAATAACTACTTATAAAACTTAATAATAATAATAACTAAACTTATAATAATAATAATATTAATAATATTAATAATAATGATAACATTAAATAACCCCCCTTCTCTTCTTTCTCTCCCTCTGCTTCTCGTTTCCCTCTGTTTCTTTCTTTCTCTTTTTTTTTTGATTTCGTGCGCAGGGGCAATCGAGGGAGGGGCGGTGGCTGATCGGAGCGACGGGCGGCGGGCGGCTTCGGATCCGGGGCTCGGCGGCTCTGACCGGCGGCGGGCACGGCGGTCGGGGCGGATCCAAGGCGGGTGGCGGCGGGATCGGACGCGACGACGCGCTGATTCGGGGGCGGCGGCTTCGGGATCGGAGGGGGCGCTGGGCTCGGGGGTCGGCGGTCGGAGCTCGATGCTACGGGGGTGGGGCTTGAGCGGTCGTCGGAGCAATGGAGGGGAATCAGGGGGCCGGCGGTGAGGAGGGGAGGGTTCTGTGCGAGGACGGCGGCACGGTGGCATCGGGGGGTTCTTCGGGGGAGTCGAAGCCGTCGGCGGTGACGTCGAAGGCGGGGGTCTGCTCGGGGAGTGTGGGGGCTCAGCGGCACCGGTGGTCGCTCCGGAGGCGGGGTGCACGGTGAGAGGGGGCGGCGATTTGATGTGGCGTGCGGCTGATCCGGAGCACGACGACGTCAATCAGAGGAGGGGGCGGCCAGGGGAGCTGCTCGAAGACGTCGGCGGTGGGAGGGAGCTCCGGCGACGTTCGGTGGTGTGGAGGGTGAAGGCGGAGAAAGCGGAGGCCTCGCCTGAGGTCGGAGAATGGCGGACGGAGGCGTCGACGGAGCCGCTCTCGGTGGCTATGGCGAGTTGTCGTGGCGGTGGAAGCAGCGAGCGAGCGGGGTTCTCGTTGGGTTCGAACGAAAAGAGAGAGGGTGGGTTTGTAATGAATGGGGTTTTGAATGGGTTATCCTGGGTTTCGAAATGTAGGGGGAGAGAGATAATAACACTGGGTGCCATGAGATGCAGAGGATAGTAACTATATATAGGTTCAAAAATGATAATATTAGAAAAAGAATATTAATAACAATCAACCGTGTAATAAATGGGGGGGGGTTGGATCTGAATTGAAATGGGGGGTTGGATCTGAATCAATTCAGATCCAACCAACAAATACGGCGGGTTAATGCGTTGGTTGAGGCTTTAAGGTGAAAGTAACTTAGTAATAGTATTTTAGTAATAGTAAAAACTTCATTAGTGATTGTAATCAATAAAACCGGAGGAATACAACACGTTTTCACAAACGTCTCTGAAAAATTACGAAAACATACCCACGGGATCGTATCGACGCAAGAATCACGAATACAAGATCCGTTCTGGATTTGAGCTACGGAAGTACAGGTTTTTGGCCAAAATGTTTAGAAAGCGGGTTTGCGGGTTCTAGGCTGAAACGATATCCGAAAATTACGAAATTAATGTGAGAAGCCCTAAATGATAATAGGATGTTACTGTAGAAGTTTGAAAACGTTTTGAATATGTTTGAATAGAAAATAAATTCGTCGAATCAAAACGGTAATTTTGGAAGATGAATTTTAACAGGAATGTTTTGGGCATTTGCGGAAATCTGAAATTGCTGAAATACAATATAATAAGTCTAGTGCTCTAAAATATTTTTAAAAGAATTTTTGAAATCAGTTTTGATATACAACTCCTAACTAACCATTATAAAGAAGATTTACAATAAAAATACGTTAAATACGTATTTGAAGTGTTTGAAAAATACAGGCCGTTACAGCCCGCTTCTGGAACACGAGCCAGGAACACTACATTGTAGCGAAGCTACGCAATCACAGCAATACCTAAAGAATGCGAGGTCATGACATTTTATTTGCGTACAGTTAATTAAATTAAACGTGACAGGCGAAATGCAATGACATGAACATATTCGCGTACCGTTAATTGAAAGTAAACATGACATGGTAATTGTGCAACATGCTAAATGTCGGAACTAGCTTCGTTGTCAAGCTAGTTCCCCAATTTGCGCCTAGGCGAGTATCATTTCGTCGCCTAGCCTCTTTTACGCCTACAACATGCAAATGGCCTAAAACATGGCCTAAACCCTAAGTGGCAAGTTTCACTTGCCTAGCACCGGGGATGACGACTACTTCGTCACACGGACGCCAATCTACAGGGAAATCGCTGTTTTGGGGGAACAATCATCAAACAACATGAAATTTATATTAGGGTTTCATAAAAATACGAATAAGTTATAAAAACAACGGTAGAACGATTTCTTACCGAGAGAAGGCGGAAGAAACACTCCGGGGAACCCTAGGATCAGATCTGGAGAAGATTGGAGAAGTTTGGGGAAACTAGGGTTTAGGGGGATTTGGGGATTTTGATGGGTTTGATGAGATTTTGGGGAAGATGAGAGGTAGATAGAGTGAATGGATGGATTGGATGATGGATTTAGGGCTTGGAATGGAGAAATGGAGCTTGGAGGAAGATGGGGGCTGAAGGGGGAAGTTTTTAGGGGTTTGGGTCGTGTTGGAGAAGAAGAAGTCGAATGGGTTGGGTTTAAATAGGCTAGGCTGGCGGCTGCCCAGAAATTAGGGTTTTAACACTGGTTAGTCGGTCAAAGAGCAACCACTGACCGACTAGTTTGGCAACTAGTCGGTCGGTCGACCAACGCAGACCGACTAAGTGCAAACAGTAACTCCTGAACGAAAATAGGATTTAGAGTTATTCGGTCCATGAACAAGTACTGACCGACTAGTTTTGAATCTAGTCGGTCGATGAACGTTCTTAGACCGACTAAGAGTAAACAGTAACTCCTGAATTATTGATTGAATGAACTAGTCGGTTCCAGTTGATTTCCTGACCGACTAAATTGGAATCTAGTCGGTCGGTTGATCTTCTTGAACCAACTAACGTGCACGAAAAGTGCCGATTCGAAGCGCGAAGCTTCGGGAAGATTTCCATGGCTTCTAGGATCGATTTATACTCTAAGATATGATCGATATGAAGCTCGTCACGAGTGACTTACTCCGAATTCATTGATTCTAAGGAAGAACCTAGAAGATCACATCAAAAGGAACGAAAACGAAAGCTAGGAATTCTCAACGAGATAAATGAAAGCGAGAACTATGGAAATGGAAACCACACAAGGAGAGAACCCACCATCACAAGCAAAACACACTGATAATCCAATCATACAAAAACCAGTCGTTACATCCTACCCACCTTAGAATAAAGTCCGTCCTCGGACTTCCTAATATATATATAGTCGCTCTGGTAACTACCCTCAACCAATTTCACATCATAAATTCAACCAAGTACTTTCATTTCGAGTGCTTACATATACGCACTAGAAATCAAATATTACTACCACACACATATTTTCACGCACATAGTACACTCATACTTATTATAGTCAATCAATTTCATACAACAATAAACACTTATTACTTACTATAAGAAAATAACCAAGCCTCTCTTATTTGAAAATAATTTCACATTTTTTTTGTCATTCAAGTACATGCAAATATTTCACCATATTTTCACCTCACATATAGTCCTATAACTATATATTGGTATAGCCACCCACAATCGTGTGCGTAACACAACCAAGCACAAACAACTCAAACACCATACATACATCATCCATCCCTATTCACCATCACATACAATTATACCAAAGCACATAGAGTATACCCACTCAAGCTTGAGTGAGACTCAAATCATCGCAGGACATTTATATGCGTAAAACAGTATCCATACACATACCAATACCACTCCAAGGCATACACATCCACGTATCACATATTTTCACACCATATCCATCCATTTATAATTACCATATCAACACATCAACTACATACAAGTTTAAGAGATGCAATAGTCGGGTATACCTCCTGATATACACGCATACGACATCTCATAAAACAAGTAGTACCAACCAAAATTATCATTCTGTTACCATACGTATATCACATCATACACAAGCAGAAAATTACCTACACACAACATACAAATGCCAACACCCATACCACTATATACCCACCACGAAATCAACACTACGACGACATAACCACTTAACTAATGGGCCCACCAAACTATAACAAGGTTGACACAAGCAACGACAAGCTCTAGGGGCTAGACAATAGGAAAGAAATTGAAATCAAAAGCGTAACGAATAGAAGGATCGTAAAGCATGAAAACGGTCGTGTAATGACGTAATGATGCTCCATTGGGACATATGGAAAATAGTGTAAATAACACATTCTAAAACACGAAAGGTTTGAAGACCGTTATACTTTAAAAGTTGGAGTCCCTTTTTGTAAAAAAAAATATTCAGAGGTCGATAAGACAAATTGTTTGAAAACGAGTTTGAGGCGAATATATGTAATAAGAGGAAAAGTGGTTTATTGGCTTATATAAAATCATCATGAGGAAAAAGGAAATCATTTACTCGAACATTAAAACATAGGTTAGAAATGTTGTGCGGCAGCAATCTAAAATTTTTGGAAAAGTTTTGAGATTCAAAGATTGAAATCAGATCAAGTATAGTGTGGAGAATTTAAGCGCATGCTAAATGTTTTCCAAATCTTAAAACTGAAGAGAAATCCCAAATAAACCATGTCGAAAATACTTTTAGAGAAATCCGGATTTGCCAACAAAAATTGACTTATACAAGATCTTAATGTATGAGCAAAACGAACGTGGTACCGATATATAAAAATAATTGAAGTCATATTTTAGAAATTGTCTTAAAAGTGTGTATGGTGAATGGAAAGATAATATCTTAGTAGTATGGAAAGAGAAAAGGATATTTAAACTCATCAAGTTAGTATTAAAACTTTTAAACCGTTTTATGAAGGTTCTAAGTCAGGAATGATTTCGAAATAGTAAATATTTTTTTTTATAAACAAAAATCTGAAATATGGAAAATGTTGAGCATAAAATCAACTTGCTAAAAGCCGAAGTCCAAAGGGACTTGAAAAGTTTATTAAGAGTAAGCACGAGGGGTTTTCGAATAGAATTTTAATGGCACAAGTAAAAGAAATTATGAATCGAGTTAGGAAAATAGAAATACGGTTCAGAATGAAATTTGTATATGAAAAGTGACAAGACATTTATATCGATACGAAGGTATGTGCAGAAAATATTATAAACTTCTAATCTAAAAATCTCAACTCAAATTTCGATATTTTAAAACATAAATAATTTAAGTCGGCGAAGGAGCATGAAACCGTACATATATCAAAAGCGTTTCGAACAAATTTAAACTTAACGAGTACGATGAACCTATAATTGATATATACAAAAATTAGTTGAAGTCCATTCAGTTTGGAAAAATACCCCTAAAGGTATGTAAGATAAGTGGTTAAAATAAAATTTTTTTTTTGTAGTTAGGAAAAAGGACGGTATATCGAACCATCAGGATAGTAATAAGGTTTAAAAATCGAAATGCGAAAGGTACATTGTTTGAAAAATAGTACAAGATAGTAATTTTAAAATTACGACCAAAAGTCTTCAAAATTCAAGAACGACTTTTAACTCCATCGAAATTTAGGGAGACATATTTAAAGAAGTTTAGAACAAAATTTAAATTGAGTGAAACTTCAAATAAGGAAAGCATTCGAAAATAACTTTGGAAGAATCAAGATTTGCAACGGAAAACATTTGAAAGATCAAGGATAATTGCGATGAGGTGGTCATGTGAATTAAGGACAAGGGAAGTGGTTGCGGAAACGTAATTTTCCAAAAATCTGTAGTCGGGAAAGATGTTTGAACATAACTTTGATTTGTTGAAAGCTGAAATCATCTGTGACTTGAAAAGTATGTTAAGGGAGCGCGACGAGTCATTTGAATAGCATAAATAAGAAAGGAAAGTTCATAAATCGAATTTGGAAAATAGAATTACGGCTCAGAATTAAATCGATCTATGAAAAAGGGACAAGATATTCAAATAGGTATGAAAGGTATAGGATGTAAAACATTATAAAACAGTAATCAAAATCTCGTCAAAACTTTTGAATTTCAAAAATTAATTTAAGTCAACGAAGAGTACGAGATATAAGTATACATATAACAATTGAAACTCCATTTAACTTGGAAAAGATTTTAAAGTATGTATGCTATGCGATTAAAATGGATCTCACAGTTAGAAAATGGTATATCGAATTTTCCAAAATAGTATTGGAGTCTTTAAACCGAAATGCGAAAATATAGACAAGAAAATGGTTACGAGTTAGCAATTATAATTACAACCATTAGACTCCGAAATCTACAAGGAATTTGACTCAATCGAAAAGTGAGAAATTTTAAGTACATACGTAGCGGGTTTAAAACAAAATTTAAACTTAGCGAAAACTTTAATAAGGGAAATAGAAAAACAACTTTTTAAAAGAAATTAAGCCTTGCAAACGGGGACATTCGAAGGATCAATGATTATCGAAACATGGCGGTCATGGGAATCGAGGCAAGGGGTTTGGTCGGATGATCAAAGCATAAATACGCCTAGGTTATGACTTAGGAAAATCTATGAAAACTCTTACGGTCAACCAACTAAAGATTATGGAACTAAGCGCTAAGACTTCCATAAGGGCTAGACAGCGATGAAATGAGTTCAGCTTGGTCCGAAACCGATGAACCCAAGCGAGAGACCAAAGAATTATAGAAGTCTATCCTAGTCAAAGCTAGACAGGAACCACTAAGGTAACTCTTAAGACAATCAAACAAATCACTAACATGGAGTCTAGCGAACAATCAAGGATTCCTAACTAGCAAACACAGACGTCCATCTAAGTCTCACTATGGTCCTGATCTAATGGATTTCCTACCAAGCCGGGACAGATGCTCTAACACGCCTACCAGCCACCTAAGACATAGGAACGCTAAAACCTAGACTCCGGGCTTATAACTTGGATGTTCTAATTTATTTAATGGACATTCTATAATTATTATTGTTGTTCCGATAGTTCGCATTTGCAAATGGACCTGCATGGGCCACCACTAAAACCTGTCACGCCCCGCTTCCCAAAAATATGGAGGCGAGACGTGAGAAGGTCCGCACAAACTTGAAGCTGTGAAGCTCCAAGTCTGATAAGCGTATAGAAACACTTATTATGGCAAGTCCTTGCAAAACGAAACGAAACAACAATGATAATAAAGAAATGAGACGACATTTTATTGAATCTCGAAATGTCCATAAACAAATTACAATATCGCAGAAAAGCCACCAGACTAAAGGAAAAAGAGTCTACGGCCCAAACATGGCCAACAAAGAATAACATACATACAAGGGTGCCACGCACCGACGACTAACAGCAAACCTAAACAAAGAAGTGAACACGAGCGGTCTTCAAGACAGGCCCCTGGTGTCCACTCACCAGCACAGCAAACATCAGCATCAGCAACACCATATTCCCTGCAACAAAACTCTGGCTCTGGGTCTAACATGTGTCACCCAAAAGAGAGAGGGGCACATGTCAGCAAGTCTGGAAAGACTTGTGCAAGGAAACTGAAAATGAGGCATCTAGCAACCTAGCAGTTTAGTATGCATGACATGGCAGTTATAACATGAGTGCACAATTAAAACATGGCAAGACAATTTTGTACAAGGGAACAATTTATCGGGACAAGACAAGAGTAGCCAAGCTACTATCAATTCAATCAATTCACATTTTGTATGTGTTTACGCCATTCGCTGAATGGCATAGCATTTCAGACCGATCGGCACTAAACACTACTCGGTACCCACACGATATGGAGCCTGGGGTCCCTGCACATTGAGCTCATCTAGTGAGCCTAGGGTTGCCCCGCACATTGAGCTCGCATTCTTAGTTCACAATTCAATATATCGAGCGTTGGGGTTTCCAACTCATTATGCTCGCTTCTGGTCACGAGCCAGGAACACAAGTATGGCGTAGGGAACACCTAGCCAGAACACGCAATTCGGGCATTGGCTATCAACCAACACATGGCCCGCTTCTGGAACACGAGCCAGGAACACTACATTGTAGCGAAGCTACGCAATCACAGCAATACCTAAAGAATGCGAGGTCATGACATTTTATTTGCGTACAGTTAATTAAATTAAACGTGACAGGCGAAATGCAATGACATGAACATATTCGCGTACCGTTAATTGAAAGTAAACATGACATGGTAATTGTGCAACATGCTAAATGTCGGAACTAGCTTCGTTGTCAAGCTAGTTCCCCAATTTGCGCCTAGGCGAGTATCATTTCGTCGCCTAGCCTCTTTTACGCCTACAACATGCAAATGGCCTAAAACATGGCCTAAACCCTAAGTGGCAAGTTTCACTTGCCTAGCACCGGGGATGACGACTACTTCGTCACACGGACGCCAATCTACAGGGAAATCGCTGTTTTGGGGGAACAATCATCAAACAACATGAAATTTATATTAGGGTTTCATAAAAATACGAATAAGTTATAAAAACAACGGTAGAACGATTTCTTACCGAGAGAAGGCGGAAGAAACACTCCGGGGAACCCTAGGATCAGATCTGGAGAAGATTGGAGAAGTTTGGGGAAACTAGGGTTTAGGGGGATTTGGGGATTTTGATGGGTTTGATGAGATTTTGGGGAAGATGAGAGGTAGATAGAGTGAATGGATGGATTGGATGATGGATTTAGGGCTTGGAATGGAGAAATGGAGCTTGGAGGAAGATGGGGGCTGAAGGGGGAAGTTTTTAGGGGTTTGGGTCGTGTTGGAGAAGAAGAAGTCGAATGGGTTGGGTTTAAATAGGCTAGGCTGGCGGCTGCCCAGAAATTAGGGTTTTAACACTGGTTAGTCGGTCAAAGAGCAACCACTGACCGACTAGTTTGGCAACTAGTCGGTCGGTCGACCAACGCAGACCGACTAAGTGCAAACAGTAACTCCTGAACGAAAATAGGATTTAGAGTTAGTCGGTCCATGAACAAGTACTGACCGACTAGTTTTGAATCTAGTCGGTCGATGAACGTTCTTAGACCGACTAAGAGTAAACAGTAACACCTGAATTATTGATTGAATGAACTAGTCGGTTCCAGTTGATTTCCTGACCGACTAAATTGGAATCTAGTCGGTCGGTTGATCTTCTTGAACCAACTAACGTGCACGAAAAGTGCCGATTCGAAGCGCGAAGCTTCGGGAAGATTTCCATGGCTTCTAGGATCGATTTATACTCTAAGATATGATCGATATGAAGCTCGTCACGAGTGACTTACTCCGAATTCATTGATTCTAAGGAAGAACCTAGAAGATCACATCAAAAGGAACGAAAACGAAAGCTAGGAATTCTCAACGAGATAAATGAAAGCGAGAACTATGGAAATGGAAACCACACAAGGAGAGAACCCACCATCACAAGCAAAACACACTGATAATCCAATCATACAAAAACCAGTCGTTACAGGAACCATCGGCGAGTCGCGATAAGGAGGAGCCACGCCCCCCGAGGGAGGTCATGCGAATTGAGATGATAACTGGAGGGTCTTCCTCGGCGGGGCGGGCGCCCGCAATCCCGGGGGCCGGAGCCCGACAGGTGATGATGGCGGGTGCCGGCCGCCGACCGAAGCGAAGAAGGACACACCGACCCCCTATCACCTTTACCAAGGAGGACTGGCAGGAGGCACGGAGCCAGAACAATGACGCTATCATCATCGAGGCTCGGATCGGGGCGATTGACATCGGCCGGCTCCTGATTGACACCGGTAGCTCCTGTGACATCCTGTTCCTGTCAACGGTCGAGAGGATGCGATGGGGGCGTGCAGACCTAGGGCCCTGTGTGGGCCCTGTTGCTGGCTTTACCGGCCATGCAATCCCCGCCGAGGGAACGATCACCCTGCCCATGACCCTAGGGGAGGAACCGATGGTCGTCACCAGGGAAACGCATTTTGTCATCGTCGACGTCACGTCGGCGTACAACGGAATCATAGGGCGTCCATATATGATGGCCATCGAGGTGCTCCCCAGCCTGCAACATCAGACGATGAAGTTCCGGACCCCGCGGGGGGTGGGACAGGTGCGGGGAGGACAGGAGATGCCCGGAGACCACAACCATACGCCGTCCCTGCGTAGGAGCCCGAGGCGGACCCTGACGGCTCTCATCCCTGACGAGAGGGAAGACTTCTGCGACCAGCGGCCGACCCCGACCGAGGAAGTGGAAGAGGTCCCAGTAGCCTCGGACGAGGGGAGAACCGTCTCCATCGAAACAAAACTCCCGGCCGCTTTGAGGACGGCCCTCGTCGCCTTGCTCCGGGAAAACGCGGACATATTCGCATGGTCACCTGCCGACATGCCCGGGGTGGACCCGACGGTAATCTCCCACAGGTTGAATGCGGACCCGGAAGCCCGACCTGTTCGACAGAAGAAGAGAAGTGTGGGGGGCGAAAAGAAGAGGGCAGCCGAGGAAGAAGTAGAGCGGCTCCTCGAAGCCAAATTTGTTCGGCCGGTGGACTACCCCGACTGGCTCTCCAATGTCGTTCTGGTAAAGAAGCCCAGTGGAAAGTGGCGCATGTGCGTCGACTTCACCGACCTCAACAAGGTATGCCCGAAGGACAACTTCCCTCTGCCCCGGATCGACCACTTGGTGGACCAGGCGTCCGGCTATGAGTTGCTAAGCTTTATGGACGCCTTCTCGGGGTACAACCAGATACCGATGGCGGAGGGGGATGAGGAGAAGACGTCTTTTGTCACCGATAAAGGCACCTTCTGTTACACCAAGATGCCCTTTGGACTGAAGAACACCGGGGTGACCTATCAACGGATGGTAGACCGAATATTCGGGCCTCAGGTTGGGCGAAACTTGGAGGTCTACATCGACGACATGCTGGTGAAGAGCGGAAGGGCCCCCGACCACCTCGCCGACTTGCAGGAAACCTTCCAGAGGGTCCGCCGGTACAACCTGAGGCTAAACCCCGCGAAGTGTATCTTTGGCGTGCAATCGGGAAAATTCCTAGGCTTCATGATAACGAAGCGGGGAATCGAGGTGAACCCCGACAAGGTGACGGCCCTCACCGGTATGACGGAGCCCCGGACGATCCGGGACTTGCAGCGACTGAACGGCCGGATCGCCGCTCTGGGACGATTCCTGTCGAAGTCGGCGGAGAAATCGCTCCTCTTCTTCAGGGTCTTGCGCACAGCCTTTGGCGAAGCTAAAGACAAGAGGAAGGTGATCCCGTGGGACGACGACTGCGCGCAGGCGTTCGCGGAGCTGAGAGCATACCTGCAGAGCCCACCGCTCCTCGCACGGCCGGAGGAAGGTGAACCCCTAGGGTTGTACCTGGCGACCAACGAGGAGGCCGTTAGCTCCGTCCTGATCAAGGAGGAAGGAGGGGTGCAACGCCCTGTTTACTACGCCAGCCGGATCCTCCGGGAGGCGGAGACTCACTACAGCCCTATCGAGAAAGCCGCCTACTACCTAATCACCACAGCCCGGAAGCTCCGACCCTATTTTCAGGCCCACCCCATAACCGTCCACACCGGCATGCCCCTCGAAAAGAACCTAAAAAGACTGGAGCGGTCGGGGAGGATGCTCAACTGGAGCGTCGAGCTCAGCGAGTTCGACATAACGTACAAAGCCCGTACGGCGATCAAGGGCCAAGCGCTGGCCGACTTCGTGGTGGAATGCACCACGGAAGTCCCGCCGAGGGACCGGACGGAGCTCCCATCGGCGACCTCGTCCCCACGGAGGATCGGGGTGGGCGAACCCTCAGCGCCCTCCCCGATGACAGTGGGCGAATTATGGACCATCCACGTCGACGGCTCTGCAACAGGCTCTGGGACTGGAGCGGGTATCGTCATTCAGACTCCTGACGGATGTTCGTTGGAATACGCCCTAAGCTTCAGCTTCCCGGCCACCAATAATGTCGCGGAGTATGAAGCCGCGGTTAACGGGTTAAAACTCGCTAGGGCGGTGGGGGCGACGAACGTGTTGCTCCTAAGTGACTCCCGTCTCGTCGTCCAACAGATCCTGTCACACCCCGCTTCCCAAAAACGTGGAGGCGAAGCGTGAGAAGGTCCGCTCAGACTTGAAGCTACAAAGCTGCAAGTCCGATAAGCGTCGATCAAATTTAAACTGCAGGTCCTTGCAACGCGAAACGAAACAAAGATAAGAATAACGAAAAGAGACAAAAGAAACATCTCAGAATATCCATAATAATAAATTCCAACATCGCAGAAAAGCCACCAGGCTAAAAGAAAAGAGTCTAAAAGAGGCCGAGCATGGCCAACAAAAGTACAAAGTACAGAAACAAAGTGATGGTGCAAGCACCGACATCTAACAGCAACCTAAAGCAAAAGCAACGCCAACAGTCGCTAAACTGGTCTCCGGTGTCCACGGACTCCTCGACGAACGTAGGCTCAGTGTCAGCAACCACCTCGTCCTCAACAACTGTCTCTGGCTCAGGGTCTAACATGTGACACCCAATAGAGCAAGGGGCACATGTCAGCAAGTCTGGAAGACTTGTGCAAGGAAACTGAAAGTAGGTAAAAGTAAAGCAACCTAGCAGTTCTAGAATGATGCAATGACATGGCAGTTAAAGTAATGAGTGCAACAAGTAAAGTAAAGTACGAGCATGGCATGGCATGGATGACAAATATTACATGAATCATTCACAAGACAAGTACAAGACAAGGAAAGTAAGCACCTCGTGCACAGAGATTCCGCCTTTTGGCTAGAGTGGCTGCGCGGGCCAACTCCTAAGCTCAAGTGATCGTTTATCCCTACCCCTCCACGTGTGTCGAGCCAGGGCCTTACCCCCGAACAGGAATGCTCGCTTCTGGAACATGAGCCAGTAAGTGTTTTATCTTGTTGGTCTAGGGGTGCACCTAGCCAGACAAGGGAGTACAAGTACAAGTATTGTAGCGTGTGCTACGAATGCGACATTCAATGCATGGATGACATGACAAGACAAGTGGTAAGGCGTACAAGTAAAGAAAGTAAACGTGACAGTTTAATATGCATGAACAACAAGTTTAAGGGTTGGATCTAGCTTCGTTGTCAAGCTAGATCAATTAGGTGACGGATCTAGTTTCGTTGTCAAACTAGATCAAGTAGGCGTCTAGCCAGCTATCATTTCACTGACTAGTCTCTTTTACGCTAAAACAAGGAAGTGGCCTAAAAACATGGCCCTAAACAAGATTTGGCAAGTTTCACTTGCCTGCAACTATCACGTCAAGAAAACACCGTCCAACGAGTCCAAAGTCACGATTCCTACGTGCACAAGTCCACCGGCCTACATCCGTTTTATTAATCTTGATTAGTGATTGCTAAAACATTTAAAATACTTTAAAATACTGATTTTTAGTCTTGGTTAACATGCAATTGGGTTGGGGGTCCTAGGGGTGCAAAACGTTACCTCAACACGACGCGAAAGCTACACCGGCGTCGGGTAGCGACGCCGGGGGTTGGAATAATAAGATCGCGCTCCAAGTCCATATTCTAATTAGATTCCTCGCTGGAAATTTCAGGGCAATCAACCAGGGCGACGATTCCAGATTCCAAAGCTCGCACGTGCGACGACGGGCTACGACGTGCGACGACGTCGTACGCGGCAAATCCTCGAAGAGCAAGCACCTAGGTGGGGCCCACAGTAGTCCTAGGGACCTTTGGGGGACCCACAATAACTCTGGAGAACTTGGGGGGCCCACGGAGGCAAGTGGTGCGACTGGTGCGGGGTTGCGACGAGTGGCTCTCGGTCGTACACAGCCAATGCGGGGAGATCTGTCGGTCGTGCGCTGAGAATGCGGGGCTGCGACGTTTGGGGCGTGCAGCGGCTGCGGGATGGCGCTTGGTGCGGGTTTCTTCTCGGTCAGTGCGGGAGAGAGGCTCGGTCAGGCGCTTGGATGCGGGGCGGGGCGATGTTGCAACGTTGCAACGCTTGCAACGTCGGTCGGTGCGGAGCAGCGGGTCGGTCGGGCGCGGTGCGGAGCGGGGCGACAAGCGGGGGTTGGTGCGGAGTGCTGTGCGGAGCGGATGCGAGCCAAGCCCTCGGTCAGACCGAGGGCTTCTCTCAGTCGCTGCGATAGAACGGTGGGGCGGCTGCGCTACGATGCGGAGCGGCTGCGATGCGGGGGCGGCTAGCGGTCGTTGCGGGGAAATTTGCTTGGTTTTCTCGGTCAGAGCGGGGGCTGAACGTCGCAACGTTGCGACGAATCGTCGCAACGTCCAATTTGAGTTTTGGAAGAGGCTAGGGCTAATTTCTTGCGAAAATAGGTCTTCCTAGGGGTTGTTTATATAGTGTAGATGGGTTGACTTGGTCTAGGGCTAAATCTAATAGGATTAGAAGTTTAAAATAATTTAAAATTTGAAATTCAACTTCTCCAACTCACCCAAGGATTTGACTTGATCCAAATGAGCTGGAAATTGGTTCAAAAATTCTTTAAAACGTTTAAAACTCAAATAAATTTTATTTGGCCGAAATTAATTTAAAAATAAATTATTAAAAATATTATAAACCTTGTTAAAAATATAAAAGTGGTCAAATAAACTCCAAAAATTATAAAATAAATATCGGGGTGATCGTGTTGTCGAAAGTGAGCTAACTAAGAAGTCGGATCTTAATTTCGACGTCGGACGACGAAACTAAAATTAGAAACGTCTCCCGTCAAAAGTGAAAATCGCCACGTCTCATCGAATAAGATTAAATTGTGGGAAAACGACTCGAGAAACGTCGTTCCAATTTAGTGCCACTATTTAACATTCTCAGATACGTTCACAACGGCATATCACACGAAAGTGTTCACAAACGAACAAAGTCTAAAACAAACACGTGCACGGTCAAAAGCACGTGCACGAACAACGTACCACAAAAAGTGGTCGTTTCATCCTCCACACCTTAGAATAAAGTTCGTCCTCGGACTTTCTAATATAGCTAAGCGCTCTAGTAACTACCCCAATCAAGTCATATTATAATTCAACCAGGTATAGTCATTACAAGTGCTTATATATGCACTAGGTAGTCAAACATTAATACTACCAACACGTATATATATTTATATATATTCACGTACGTATACACTTATACCTATTATAGTCAGTCAAATTCATACATGTATTTCAATCATATATATAAACATACATCCCTTATATAACTACTACTCACAAAACAATAGTTCAGTTACCTATATAAGGATAGTCTCACACTTAGCCAATACAATCATTGCTCTACCTATAGGTAGCTACCTATGCACAAACATCCAGGGTATACTACCCTCTAATAGTCCCTAGTATTCATCCAACACTAAACACATCCACACATGTAATCACACCATACCATAATTAATCAAGTTTCACTATATATATATATATATATATATATATATATATATATATATATATATATATTCACTACTACTATAGTTTCACAATATATAGTTATTCAAATACATGCAAATAGTTCACCATATATTCACATCACGTACGGTCCTATAACTGTATTTACGACACGCCACATATATCATCGTCATCAATACCTATAACTAAGCACATACTTACCCGTGCATGGTGCACACCCATACGCGCTAACATTTCATTTACATACACCAATCATACCATTATATAACTAGCACACATACACACCTAGTTTTAACTAGTACACATACGTTCACACGAGCAAGTCCTTATTAATTAGCTAGACCAACACCTATAACTATATACTGGTGTAGCGACCCACAATCATGTGCGTAACACAACCAGGCACAAACACTCCTATCACTGTACATACATCAAACATCGCTATATTCAAACTTCAGGTATACATTCAACATTCTTAGAGTATACCCACTCAAGCTTGAGTGAGACTCAATATGTACATCAGAATATTCCATGTACGTAGCACGTCATTTATAACTATACCGATACCACTCCCATATATATACATCTACCAATACAACCATATACATTCCATAAATCAATCACACTTAATATTTAGTCAGGCAATACTCACATAGTTAAATCAATTTATATACCATAATAATAGTAATACAGACATCAGCACCCACATATTTATAATACCCTCCCTAGTACAAACATTCACCGTATAGCCACACATAAGTAATGTACATATTCATACCGTAGCCTACTACCTATAATTAGTATACTAACACGTCCACACGTACATAATTAAGATGTGCAATAGTCGTGTATACCTCACGGTATGCACGCATGCAACATCCCGCGAAAGCAAACAATACCAATCAGAATTATAACCCTACTACCATATGTATATCACTTATATACTCATGCAACGAAACATAACTTCCTACGTCCAAGCACAATATATATCTACCTACGAGCACATACTCACACGTACTAGTATATGGGTCACTCAATAGGCCTACTTTCTTATCTATACGTTCACCTATTATTATCACACCTATCATACACATAGCTTTACCAATCATTTATTTCAACCATCACAAGTATCTCTAACTTCATACACTCCACTAGACATTCCAACGCTAACTCTTATATACACAGGCATCCCTAGTATAGTATAGCTATCCACACAAATTCTATAACACTAACACACCAACATCTTCATAATATCACGAATAACTCCGAGTATATATATATATATGTACCACACAATAGGCAAGCATCGATATACTATGGGGGTACACTCATTCAAGCCCACGTACACAACTTAGGTATGTGCACTACGACTACCTCACAAGGTCCAAGGGCCTACTAACAATTAAGGGTTGACACAGACATTGACGGACCCTAAGGCCTAAGCAATAAAGAGAGGTCGAGAGCGTGACGAGGGAAGGATCGATAAGCACGAGTTCAGATAGGACAAATACAAGGAGACGGCTTGGTTAGGGAAAACATTGGCTCAATGGTGATGTTTAGGTCGAGGGGAAAAGGAGATGTAGTGATGCTTAAATAGGAGGGGAAAAGAAATAGGGTGAATAGCATAAGCTAAAATACGTGGATTTTGAAAACTGTCGTACTTCAAAAGTTAAAATCCTCATCTGGAAAGAAATATTTGGAGATTGGTAAAACGTGTTGTTTCAAAATAAGTTTGAGTCGAGTGTACATATAAGAGAAAGTGGTATATTGGTTTATATAAAATCATTATAAAAGGAAGTGATTCGTTTACACGAACATTGAAGATGTAGTTTAGAAAATATTATACGGCAGTAATTTAATATAACGTTTATGAAAGTCAAAGAAGGAAATCAAGTAATGGAAGGATTTAAACTCATGTTGAATGCTTTTAAAACTTTTAGGTTATGGAAAATTTAAAATAACCAATATCAAAACTACCTTTTAAATGAACCAGGATTTTGCAAAAATGAAAAGCTGATTTACACAAGATCCATAGCATGTGAGCACAACGAACCTGATACAGTTATATAAAAAATAATTGAGGTTCTATTTAGTCTCGAAATTTTTCTAAAAGCACGTAGGGTGAGCGGGAAGATAATAATAATAGCTAGGTCGTAAAATTATCAAAATTGATAGTGAAGCTTTAAAATCAAATCTATGGAAGGTCCAGATTTAGGAAAAGGGTTTAGAAATAGTAATTTTACAAAATCTGAAATAAAGAAAACGATGAGCATAATATTGACTTGCGGGAAGCTGAAATCCCAAGTGACTTGAAAAGTATATGAATGGCATCAATCAGGAAGGAAAATTGTAAATCGATTTGGGCAATATAAAGTACGGTTCCGAATTAAATTAATATAAGAAAGGAAATATGTATTCTCATAGGTTCAAAAGTGTAGGCTGAAAAAGCATTATAAACTATTATTTTAAAAAAATTTCGACAAAAGTTTTTAAAAAATTTAAATCAACGAGGAGCATGAAGTATAAGTATATATACATATTAAAATTTGAACAAATTTAAAGCTTAGGGAAAGAGGAAATCAAAAGAAAATACTTTCAGAAAATTCAAGATTTGTGATGGAGAGATTTGAAAAAATTGACGACGACTGTCATGAGGCGATCTCGGGAATCGATGCAAGGGAAACGGTCAGATGTTCGAAATATACATACGCCTAGGATATGGCCCAGGATACCTACGGGAAAACTCCTACGGTCGCCCAACTAAAGCTTAAGAAACTTAGCGCTTGGTCCTTCTAAGGGAGCTAGGCGGTAATGGAATGCGTTCAGCTTGGTCCGAAATCGATGAACTCAAACGAACGACTGAAGGAAATTCTAGAAGTCTGATATTGTCACGACCCGCTTCCCTAAAATGGAGGCGAGACGTGAAAAGGTCCGCACGGGAGTGGAGCTGTGAAGCCCCAAGCCCGATAAGCATCGATAATACATAAGCAGGTCCCTGTAACCACAACAGAATAACAATAATAACACAAGGGGAGACTGAAATAAAATCTCACATCTCATACATTGTCCAACAAGAAAAATAAGTTCAACATCCAGAAAAGCCACCAGGCTAAAAGAAAAGAGTCTAAAGGCCCAGAACAAGGCCAACAAAAGCAACAACAACAACAAGTATAGGTGCTACGCACCGATAACAAAACAACTGTCTAACAAAAGTAAAACACAACGAAGACACTAGGACTGGTCTCCAGTGTCCACGTACTCCCCGTCAAACACAAGCTCGGGCTCGACGTCAGCAAACACCTCGTCCTCAACAAGGTACTCAGGCTCAGGATCTAACATGTGTCACCCAAAAGAGTAAAGGGGCACATGTCAGCAAGTCTAAAAGACTTGGGCAAGGAAACTGAAAGTAAGGCAACTAGCAACCTAGCAGTTTAGTATGCATGACATGGCAGTTATAACATGAGTGCACAATTAAAACATGGCAAGACGATTTGTACAAGAGAACCATCATCGGGACAAGACAAGACAAGAGTAGCCACGCTACTATCAATCTCAATCAATTCACATCGTTGTAGGTGTTTACGCCCTTCGCTGAATGGTACAACATTCAGACCGATCGGCACTAAACACAATTCACATTTCACGGTTGTTTTGTAGATGTTTACGCCCTTCGCTGAATGGTACAACATTCAGACCGATCGGCACTAAACACTACCCCACCCCCAAAGAGTTTACGCCTTACAACTGCAGTTGTTGATCAAACAGACCCCCAGTTGCCTGGCCGCTTAACCCTTACCCCATCCCGCACTAAACAAGCCAGGGTCCCTGCACATGAGCCCAGCAAGTGAGCCAGGGTTGCCCCACACGGGAGCTTGTTTCTTAGTTCACAATTCAATATATCGAGCGTTGGGGTTAGCAACTCATTATGCTCGCTTCTGGTCACGAGCCAGGAAACACAAGTATTGTAGCGATGCTACGCAATCACAGGATCACCAAAAAATGCAATGACATGACATTTAATGTGCGTACCGTTAATGGAAAGTAAACATGACATGGTAATTGTGCAACATGCTAAATGTCGGAACTAGCTTCGTTGTCAAGCTAATTCCCCAATTTGCGCCTAGGCGAGTATCATTTCGTCGCCTAGCCTCTTTTACGCCTACAACAAGCAAATGGCCTAAAGCATGGCCTAAACCCTAAGTGGCAAGTTTCACTTGCCTAGCACCGGGGATGACGACCACTTCGTCTCACGGATGCTAATCTACGGGGGAATCACTGTTATGGGGGAAACAACATCAAACAACATGAAATTTATTAGGGTTTCACAAAAATTATAAATAAGTTATGAAAAACAACGGTAGATCGATTTCTTACCGAGAGGAGGCGGAAGAAACACTCCGGGGAACCCTAGGATCAGATCTGGAGAAGATTGGAGAAGTTTGGGAAAACTAGGGTTTTGGGGGATTTGGGGATTTTGACGGGTTTTGGTGAGATTTTGGGGAAGATGAGAGGTAGATGTAGTGAATGGATGGTTTGGATGATGGATTTAGGGCTTGGAATGGAGAAATGAAGCTTGGAGGAAGATGGGGGCTGAAGGGGGGAGATTTTAGGGTTTTGGGTCGTGTTGGAGAAGATGAAATCGTTTGGGTTGGGTTTAAATAGGATGGGCTGGCGGCTGCCCAGAAATTAGGGTTTTAACACTGGTTAGTCGGTCAAAGAGCAACCACTGACCGACTAGTTTGGCAACTAGTCGGTCGGTCGACCAACGCAGACTGACTAAGTGCAAACAGTAACTCCTAAACGAAAATAGGATTTTAGAGTTAGTCGGTCCATGAACAAATGCTGACCGACTAGTTTAGCATCTAGTCGGTCGATGAACGTTCTTAGACCGACTAAGAGTAAACAGTAACTCAACTAAAATTAAGATGATGTGTTAGTCGGTTAAAGAAGCATTGCTGACCGACTAGTTTGCAACCTAGTCGGTTAACCAACGTTCTTAGACCGACTAACGATAAACAGTGACTCCTGAATAATTTTAGAAAGCCAACTAGTCGGTCCAAGAAGGATTGCCGACCGACTGGATCGTCATCTAGTCGGTCGGTGCCCCTTCTTATACCGGCTAATGAGCACAAAAAGTTCCGATACGAAGCGCGGGGCCCCGGGATCGATTCCTAAGACTCCTAGGCTTGATCTAATAGTTAGATACGACCGTTATGAAGTCCGTCATGAATGACATACTTCGAAATCGACAATCATAAGGAAGAAACGAGAAAATACGACGAATCGATCGAAAATGAAATCTACGGAGACGAAAACCACACAAGAGGAGAAAATCCACCAAAACATATATTATATTATAATAAATCCAGATACATGAAAAGCAGTCGTTACATCCTCCCCAACTTAAGAAAAATTCCGTCCTCGGAATTTCCAAACACTCACGAGTCCGGAAACAAAAGTGGGAAACGCTCTCCCATCTCATCCTCATTCTCCCAAGTAGACTCTCCAGGTGAGCCGTGTCGCCACATCACCCTCACAAGATTGACAATCTTGTTCCGAAGCGATTTCTGACGCCTGTCCAGAATCTGCACTGGATGCTGGTCATACGTCATATCGGGGCGAACGGTAATCTCTGAAAAATCTACCGCATGAGACGGATCGCTAATGTATCGACGAAGCTGCGACACATGGAAAACATTGTGAACTCCTTCCAAAGATGGCGGCAAGGACAAGCGATAAGCTACCTCGCCAACCCTCTCCAAAATGTCAAACGGTCTAATGTATCGCGGGCTCAACTTCCCACGCTTCCCAAAACGAATCACACCACGATTCGGGGAAATCTTCAAGAACACATGGTCGCCCGGCTGAAACTCCAAAGGACGACGTTTAGCATCCGCCCAATGCTTAAAACGGTCCTGAGCAATCCTCAACCTCTCCCGAATATTCCTGACGATATCCACGGCCTCCACGATCATCTCAGGTCCCAACAACTCCCGATCACCAACGTCATCCCAACTCAATGGCGATCGACATTTCCTCCCATAAAGAGCGGCGAAAGGCGCCATGCTAATACTCGCCTGGAAGCTGTTGTTGTAAGAGAACTCCACCAAATGCAGATGGTCCTCCCACGAACCCTTGAAATCCAACATGCACGCCCTCAGCATGTCCTCCAAAATCTGAATCGTCCTCTCGGACTGGCCATCCGTCTGCGGATGGTACGCCGTGCTGAAACTCAGACGCGTACCCAAGCTCTTCTGCAAACTCTGCCAGAACTGAGATGTGAACCTCGTGTCGCTGTCAGACACGATACTCACGGGGACTCCATGAAATCGCACAACCTCCTGCACGATTCACGTTACATCACTATCCAAACTAGGAAAAGGAAATAAAAATGAAGAGTAAAAGAATTTTACCTCCATATATCTCCTTGCTATCGCCTCAGTGGACTGTCCCACTCGGAACGGAATAAAGTACGCGGATTTGGTCAATCGATCTACGATCACCCAAATCGCGTCATTCTGCTTCGGACTCCGAGGTAGTCCAGTCACGAAATCCATAGTGATGTGTTACCATTTCCACTCCGGAATCGGAAGCGGTTGTAGCAACCCGGCCGTACGCTGATGCTCCGCCTTCACTTGCTGGCAAACCAAGCACTTGGCTACACTCCGAGCCACACTCCTCTTCATACCATGCCACCAATAATTCAGACGGAGATCCGGGTACATCTTGGTGCCACCAGGATGCACAGAATACGGCGAACTGTGTGCCTCCACCATCAGCTCCTCTCTGATATCCCCAGCTGGCACACACAACCTGGCTCCAAACCTCAGCGAGCCATCCTCATGAATCAAAAAGTCAGTCCGCAGACCGGCTTCCACCTGCTCCCGAATCTTCATGAGCTTCGGATCCTCAGCCTGGCCAGCTTTAATCCGATCCACGATCGTCGACTGTACCTGCATGTACATCAACGACGAAGCCTCTCCAGGAAGAACAATCTCCAAGCCAGACTCGCACAAATCCTGCTGCAATCTCCACTGCGAGGTCAAAATCATCACCGCTGGAAGCCTACTCAGTGCATCCGGAACCACATTCACCTTGCCAGGGTGAAACTGCAAATCAATCTCATAATCCGCCATAAGCTCCAACCATCGACGCTGTCGCATGTTGAGCTCCTTCTGAGTGAAAATATAATTCAAGCTTTTGTGATCGGTGAAAATCTTCACTTTCTCACTCAGCAGGAAGTGCCTCCAAATCTTAAGAGCAAACACAACGGCAGCCAACTCCAAATCATGCGTCGGGTAATTCTTCTCATGAACCTTAAGCTGACGAGACGCATACGCCACAACATGCCCGTGCTGATGCAACACACAACCGAGACCCTTGCCAGAAGCATCGCAAAAGATCTCAAATCCACCGCTGCGATCAGGCACAACCAAAATAGGGGCGGTTGTCAACCTCTCCTTCAGAATACCAAAAGCACTCTCACAATCACCCGACCAAACAAAAGCAACATCCTTCCGCGTCAACCTGGTCATCAGCTCAGCAATACGAGAAAAGTCCTTAATGAATCGCCAATAATAACCGGCAAGTCCAAGGAAACTCCGAATCTCAGATGCAGACGACGGAACAGGCCACTCCCTGATGGCCCGAACCTTCTTGGGATCCACTGAAATACCATCTCCGTCACCACATGCCCGAGAAAAGCAACTCGATCCAGCCAAAACTCGCACTTCGAAAACTTAGCATACAAACGATGCTTCCTCAAAATCTCCAACACCGTCCTTAAGTGCGAGGCATGCTCTTCCTCCGACTTCGAATAGATCAGAATGTCGTCAATAAAGATAACGACAAACTTATCCAAAAAGTCGTAGAAAATCAGGTTCATCAGATTCATGAAAACTGCGGGCGCGTTAGTTACACCGAAAGGCATAACCACAAACTCATAGTGTCCATACTTCGTCCTGAACGCTGTCTTCGGAACATCTCCCTTCTTCACCTTCAACTGATGGTAACCACTCCTCAAATCCAATTAGAAAACACCCTCGAACCTCCAAGCTGATCAAAAATATCATCGATGCGAGGCAACGGGTATTTATTCTTAATGGTCACCGCATTCAACTCCCGATAATCCACGCACATGCGACGCGAACCATCCTTCTTCTTAACCAGCAACACCGGTGCTCCCCACGGAGACACGCTAGGATTAATATAACCCTTCTGTAAAAGCTCATCCAACTGCTTCCGCAACTCTTCCAATTCTGCAGGTGCCATACGATACGGCGCCTTCGAAATCGGCTGCGCACCTGGAACAAGATCGATAGAAAATTCCAAAGCCCGATCAGGCGGCAAACCAGACATCTCCTCGGGGAAGACGTCACCAAAATCATGCACCACAGCTGGCCACTCCAGCTCCATCTGCATAGCCACAGCCTCCATCGGCCTGGCCCGAAATCTGACAGGACCAAGCGAACTGCTATCACGACTGAACTCAAATACTAGGTGTCCAGGAATCTCGAACACCACCTTCTTCCTCCGACAGTCGATCGTAGCATAGAAGCTCGCAAGCCAGTCCATCCCAAGAACTGCATCATAGTTGATGATGTCGTGGACAATGAAATCAGCAAAAAGCTCATGTCCACAGACCACCAACGAGCAAGAATTGCAACCACGATGCACCGAGACCACACCATTCCCTGTAACGATATTCCAACTCTTGGAAAGAGGGGATGTCAACAAGGAATGCCTCTCCACGAAGCTCCGAGAAATAATGCACATCGATGCACCAGAGTCAAAGAGGACTCGTGCAGGAAATGTGCAAACCAAAACCACACCTAACAAACAATTAACAATCAAACCCTAGTCTAGCAAACAATCATGTTCAAGCAAACAAACACAATCTAACAATCAAAACCAGCTAGGAAAGTAACAGCTAGATTGAGGATTACCTGCGATAACCTCATCCACAGCTTCGCTCTCCGCAGCGGTCATCAGAAAAGCCTGCCTCCTCGGCGGAACAGCCTGCTGAAAAGCCTGCCTCTGCGGAACAAGAGCTGCTCCACGACCAGCAGGAACAGACGCTCGCTGCTGCAACGGCTGAGCTGCAACAGGTGCCCTCCGCAGCGGACCCGCATGCCGACAATCCTTCGCGACATGGGAAGCATCTCCATAAACCAGGCACTGGCCCAAAAACTTCCGACACTGATCCTTAATATGGCCAGGCTTGCCGCAGAAATGGCAAGACTTCAGAATAGGCCCTCCTGGCCTCTTAAACTGAGCGGACTGATTAGGCCTGAATCCAGGTCTAACCACAGCTCTCGCCTGCTCCACAGGCCTCTTCCCAGCACCAACAACAGACCCCTTCCTCTGGTTCACGAGCAGCTCCTGCCTCTTGGCTGCTACCAGAACCTTCTGATAAGACTCCCGGTCAGAGGAGGTCACAAAACTCTGGAGCTCCGAAGCAAGCCCCTGCAGGAACCTCTGAGCCTTCTCCTCAGCGTCCTGCACCATCTTTGGTGCAAACCGACTCAGCCTCATGAACTCTTGGTGATACATGTCCACCGACGAGTTCCCTTGCTTCAAATCAATAAAACGCTGCAGCATCTCCTCCCTGGCAGCTTTCGGGAAGAACTCACCCTCAAATCTAGCCTTGAAGGTAGCCCAAGCTATCGGCTCCACCAACATCTTCTCTTCCGCGTCCCACCAATTTCGAGCATTATCCTTGAGTTGCCTCTTCGCCAAATCAACCCATCCAGCCGGGGTGATCTTGGCCATCTTCAGATTGTCCTCGATGTTCCGAATCCACTCGTCGGCAGCCAGAGGACCCTCAGACCCATCAAAATACGCGGGACCCAGCTCCCGAAATTGCCTCGCTCCTGGCTCAGAGCGAGGGGCATCCGGAAGAGCCCGGGCAGCTCGAGCAAGTGGAGCATTCTGGACTTGCAAAAGCACGCCCTGCTGCACTTGCATCATCTGGAGCATCATCCGCATCATCTCACCGCTGGTGGGTTCCCGCTCAGGCTCCTCATCATGAGGGACCGCACCACTACCCCCACCACGGGTGAAACGTCTTCCTGCCATCTAGTGACACAGAAAACGAATCAGATGAGACTCATAGCTTATGACTCGGACGTCGAACTTAGTTTATTGGACATTCTAATATTATTATCGCTATTCCAAAAATCGCAGTTACAGAGGGACCTGCATGGGCCACCAACAAAACCTGTCACGACCCGCTTCCCTAAAATGGAGGCGAGACGTGAAAAGGTCCGCACGGGAGTGGAGCTGTGAAGCCCCAAGCCCGATAAGCGTCGATAATACATAAGCAAGTCCATGTAACCACAACAGAATAACAATAATAACACAAGGGGAGACTGAAATAAAATCTCACATCTCATACATTGTCCAACAAGAAAAATAAGTTCAACATCCAGAAAAGCCACCAGGCTAAAAGAAAAGAGTCTAAAGGCCCAGAACAAGGCCAACAAAAGCAACAACAACAACAAGTATAGGTGCTACGCACCGATAACAAAACAACTGTCTAACAAAAGTAAAACACAACGAAGACACTAGGACTGGTCCCCAGTGTCCACGTACTCCCCGTCAAACACAAGCTCGGGCTCGACGTCAGCAAACACCTCGTCCTCAACAAGGTACTCAGGCTCAGGATCTAACATGTGTCACCCAAAAGAGTAAAGGGGCACATGTCAGCAAGTCTAAAAGACTTGGGCAAGGAAACTGAAAGTAAGGCAACTAGCAACCTAGCAGTTTAGTATGCATGACATGACAGTTATAACATGAGTGCACAATTAAAACATGGCAAGACGATTTGTACAAGAGAACCATCATCGGGACAAGACAAGACAAGAGTAGCCACGCTACTATCAATCTCAATCAATTCACATCGTTGTAGGTGTTTACGCCCTTCGCTGAATGGTACAACATTCAGACCGATCGGCACTAAACACAATTCACATTTCACGGTTGTTTTGTAGATGTTTACACCCTTCGCTGAATGGTACAACATTCAGACCGATCGGCACTAAACACTACCCCACCCCAAAGAGTTTACGCCTTACAACTGCAGTTGTTGATCAAACAGACCCCCAGTTGCCTGGCCGCTTAACCCTTACCCCATCCCGCACTAAACAAGCCAGGGTCCCTGCACATGAGCCCAGCAAGTGAGCCAGGGTTTCCCTGCACGGGAGCTTGTTTCTTAGTTCACAATTCAATATATCGAGCGTTGGGGTTAGCAACTCATTATGCTCGCTTCTGGTCACGAGCCAGGAAACACAAGTATTGTAGCGATGCTACGCAATCACGGGATCACCAAAAAATGCAATGACATGACATTTAATGTGCGTACCGTTAATGGAAAGTAAACATGACATGGTAATTGTGCAACATGCTAAATGTCGGAACTAGCTTCGTTGTCAAGCTAATTCCCCAATTTGCGCCTAGGCGAGTATCATTTTGTCGCCTAGCCTCTTTTACGCCTACAACAAGCAAATGGCCTAAAGCATGGCCTAAACCCTAAGTGGCAAGTTTCACTTGCCTAGCACCGGGGATGACGACCACTTCGTCTCACGGATGCTAATCTACGGGGGAATCGCTGTTATGGGGGAAACAACATCAAACAACATGAAATTTATTAGGGTTTCACAAAAATTATAAATAAGTTATGAAAACAACGGTAGATCGATTTCTTACCGAGAGGAGGCGGAAGAAACACTCCGGGGAACCCTAGGATCAGATCTGGAGAAGATTGGAGAAGTTTGGGAAAACTAGGGTTTTGGGGGATTTGGGGATTTTGATGGGCTTTGGTGAGATTTTGGGGAAGATGAGAGGTAGATGGAGTGAATGGATGGTTTGGATGATGGATTTAGGGCTTGGAATGGAGAAATGAAGCTTGGAGGAAGATGGGGGCTGAAGGGGGAAGATTTTAGGGTTTTGGGTCGTGTTGGAGAAGATGAAATCGTTTGGGTTGGGTTTAAATAGGATGGGCTGGCGGCTGCCCAGAAATTAGGGTTTTAACACTGGTTAGTCGGTCAAAGAGCAACCACTGACCGACTAGTTTGGCAACTAGTCGGTCGGTCGACCAACGCAGACCGACTAAGTGCAAACAGTAACTCCTGAACGAAAATAGGATTTTAGAGTTAGTCGGTCCATGAACAAATGCTGACCGACTAGTTTAGCATCTAGTCGTTCGATGAACGTTCTTAGACCGACTAAGAGTAAACAATAACTCAACTAAAATTAAGATGATGTGTTAGTCGGTTAAAGAAGCATTGCTGACCGACTAGTTTGCAACCTAGTCGATCAACCAACGTTCTTAGACCGACTAACGATAAACAGTAACTCCTGAATAATTTTAGAAAGCCAACTAGTCGGTCCAAGAAGGATTGCCGATCGACTGGATCGTCATCTAGTCGGTCGGTGCCCCTTCTTATACCGGCTAATGAGCACAAAAAGTTCCGATACGGAGCATGGGGCCCCGGGATCGATTCCTAAGACTCCTAGGCTTGATCTAATAGTTAGATACGACCGTTATGAAGTCCGTCACGAATGACATACTTCGAAATCGACAATCCTAAGGAAGAAACGAGAAAATACGACGAATCGATCGAAAATGAAATCTACGGAGACGAAAACCACACAAGAGGAGAAAATCCACCAAAACATATATTATATTATAATAAATCCAGATACATGAAAAGCAGTCGTTACAGATATGGTCAGGGGTAGGCAAGGACCACTAAGGTAACTCTTATGTCGATTAAACCAATTCTCAGCAAGGAATCTAATTAACAGTCTAACAATCAACCCTATCTGCAAACAATCATATGCAAGCATAATTTAACAAGTCAGGACTAATTAAGGGAAGAAACAACTAGGTCGAGAGTTACCGGCGATAACCTCATCCGCAGTCTCGCTCTCCACTGCCGTCATCAGGTAAGCCTGCTCCCTTGGCTGCATGGCCTGCTGAAAAGCCTTCTTCTGAGGAGCGAGAGGTGCTCCACGACCTGCAGGCACAGGTGCTCTCTGCTGCAACGGCTGTGCAGCAACGGGATCCTTCCAAGGTAGCTTAGATCTCGGGCAATCCTTCATAGTATGAGTAGGATCTCCATAAATCAGGCACTGGCCCAGCCTCTTCCTGCACTGTTTCTTCTCATGACCAGTCTTGCTACAATGATGGCACACCTTCCGACTTGGCCCAGTTACTGGTGCTTCCTTCTGCGGAATTCCCTCCGATGCCTTCCGCAATTGATTTGCATGCCGACAATCCTTCTCTGAATGAGTAGCAGCACCACAAATCAAACACCGGCCTAGAAATCTTCTGCACTGCTCCTTGATGTGCCCGGTCTTGCCACAGAAATAGCAAGTCTTCAGAGTAGGTCCGCCACCAACTCGAGTCTGTCGTCTTCTCGCCATCTAACGACATAGAAAACGAACAAAAATTTAGACTCCATAGCTTAATGACTTAGATGTTGTAATTTATTTAATGGATATTCCGTTTATTATCGTTGTTCCGTTAGTTCGCAATCGCAAGATAGGACCTGCATGGGCCACCAACAAAACCTGTCACGCCCCGCTTCCCAAAAACGTGGAGGCGAAGCGTGAGAAGGTCCGCTCAGACTTGAAGCTACAAAGCTGCAAGTCCGATAAGCGTCGATCAAATTTAAACTGCAGGTCCTTGCAACGCGAAACGAAACAAAGATAATAATAATGAAAAGAGACAAAAGAAACATCTCAGAATATCCATAATAATAAATTCCAACATCGCAGAAAAGCCACCAGGCTAAAAGAAAAGAGTCTAAAAGAGGCCGAGCATGGCCAACAAAAGTACAAAGTACAGAAACAAAGTGATGGTGCAAGCACCGACATCTAACAGCAACCTAAAGCAAAAGCAACGCCAACAGTCGCTAAAACTGGTCTCCGGTGTCCACGGACTCCTCGACGAACGTAGGCTCAGTGTCAGCAACCACCTCGTCCTCAACAACTGTCTCTGGCTCAGGGTCTAACATGTGACACCCAAAAGAGCAAGGGGCACATGTCAGCAAGTCTGGAAGACTTGTGCAAGGAAACTGAAAGTAGGTAAAAGTAAAGCAACCTAGCAGTTCTAGCATGATGCAATGACATGGCAGTTAAAGTAATGAGTGCAACAAGTAAAGTAAAGTACGAGCATGGCATGGCATGGATGACAAATATTACATGAATCATTCATAAGACAAGTACAAGACAAGGAAAGTAAGCACCTCGTGCACAGAGATTCCGCCTTTTGGCTAGAGTGGCTGCGCGGGCCAACTCCTAAGCTCAAGTGATCGTTTATCCCTACCCCTCCACGTGTGTCGAGCCATGGCCTTACCCCCGAACGGGAATGCTCGCTTCTGGAACACGAGCCAGGAAGTGTTTTATCTTGTTGGTCTAGGGGTGCACCTAGCCAGACAAGGGAGTACAAGTACAAGTATTGTAGCGTGTGCTACGAATGCGACATTCAATGCATGGATGACATGACAAGACAAGTAGTAAGGCGTACAAGTAAAGAAAGTAAACGTGACAGTTTAGTATGCATGAACAACAAGTTTAAGGGTTGTATCTAGCTTCGTTGTCAAGCTAGATCAATTAGGTGACGGATCTAGTTTCGTTGTCAAACTAGATCAAGTAGGCGTCTAGCCAGCTATCATTTCACTGACTAGTCTCTTTTACGCTAAAACAAGGAAGTGGCCTAAAAACATGGCCCTAAACAAGATTTGGCAAGTCTCACTTGCCTGCAACTATCACGTCAAGAAAACACCGTCCAACGAGTCCAAAGTCATGATTCCTACGTGCACAAGTCCACCGGCCTACATCCGTTTTATTAATCTTGATTAGTGATTGCTAAAACATTTAAAATACTTTAAATACTGATTTTTAGTCTTGGTTAACATGCATTTGGGTTGGGGGTCCTAGGGGTGCAAAACGTTACCTCAACACGACGCGAAAGCTACACCGGCGTCGGGTAGCGACGCCGGGGGTTGGAATAATAAGATCGCGCTCCAAGTCCAGATTCCAATTAGATTCCTCGCTGGAAATTTCAGAGCAATCAACCGGGGCGACGATTCCAGATTCCAAAGCTCGCACATGCGACGACGGGCTACGACGTGCGACGACGTCGTACGCGGCAAATCCTCGAAGAGCAAGCACCTAGGTGGGGCCCACCGTAGTCCTAGGGACCTTTGGGGGACCCACAATAACTCTGGAGAACTTGGGGGGCCCACGGAGGCAAGTGGTGCGACGGGTGCGGGGTTGCGACGAGTGGCTCTCGGTCGTACACAGCCAATGCGGGGAGATCCGTCGGTCGTGCGCTGAGAATGCGGGGCTGCGACGTTTGGGGCGTGCAGCGGCTGCGGGATGGCGCTTGGTGCGGGTTTCTTCTCGGTCAGTGCGGGAGAGAGGCTCGGTCAGGCGCTTGGATGCGGGGCGGGGCGATGTTGCAACGTTGCAACGCTTGCAACGTCGGTCGGTGCGGAGCAGCGGGTCGGTCGGGCGCGGTGCAGAGCGGGGCGACAAGCGGGGGTTGGTGCGGTGTGCTGTGCGGAGCGGATGCGAGCCAAGCCCTCGGTCAGACCGAGGGCTTCTCTCGGTCGCTGCGGTAGAACGGTGGGGCGGCTGCGCTGCGATGCGGAGCGGCTGCGATGCGGGGGCGGCTAGCGGTCGGTGCGGGGAAATTTGCTTGGTTTTCTCGGTCAGAGCGGGGGCTGAACGTCGCAACATTGCGACGAATCGTCGCAACGTCCAATTTGAGTTTTGGAAGAGGCTAGGGCTAATTTCTTGCGAAAATAGGTCTTCCTAGGGGTTGTTTATATAGTGTAGATGGGTTGACTTGGTCTAGGGCTAAATCTAATAGGATTAGAAGTTTAAAATAATTTAAAATTTGAAATTCAACTTCTCCAACTCACCCAAGGATTTGACTTGGTCCAAATGAGCTGGAAATTGGCTCAAAAATTCTTTAAAACGTTTAAAACTCAAATAAATTTTATTTGGCCGAAATTAATTTAAAAATAAATTATTAAAAATATTATAAACCTTGTTAAAAATATAAAAGTGGTCAAATAAACTCCAAAAATTATAAAATAAATATCAGGGTGATCGTGTTGTCGAAAGTGAGCTAACTAAGAAGTCGGATCTCAATTTCGACGTCGGACGACGAAACTAAAATTAGAAACGTCTCCCGTCAAAAGTGAAAATCGCCACGTCTCATCGAATAAGATTAAATTGTGGGAAAACGACTCGAGAAACGTCGTTCCAATTTAGTGCCACTATTTAAAATTCTCAGAGACGTTCACAACGGCATATCACACGAAAGTGTTCACAAACGAACAAAGTCTAAAACAAACATGTGCACGGTCAAAAGCACGTGCACGAACAACGTACCACAAAAAGTGATCGTTACAGATCCTGGGGGGCTTCGGGGCCCGAGAGGAAACAATGAAGCGATACCTGAATCGCATCCAGATCGAACTCCGCAAGTTCAAGAAAGCGGACGTCCAACACCTACCTCGCTCCAGCAACCTCCGGGCTGATGCCCTGTCTAAGCTGGCTTCCTCTTCGGCAGCCGAGATCGGGAAGGCAATCTACGTGGAAAGCCTATTGACGCCAACCATTGACGAAGGAGAACTGATGTGCACGGACGCGAGGACGTCATGGATGACCCCCATTATGAAGTATTTAGAGACGGGTGAGCTACCCGAGGAGCGGATGTTGGCAAAACAGGTGGAAAGGTGGGCCCTGTCATTCGTGCTTCTCGACGGAGTGCTGTACCGCCGCCGCCGCGCCAATTTTGACGTCCTGCCCTACCTGAAATGCTTGGGCCCGGAGCAGGCTGAGCAAGTCATCCGCGAGGTACACGAAGGCTTCTGCGGAAACCACCATGGCGGGCGCACCATCGCCCACAAAGTAATGCGCCAAGGATATTACTGGCCGACGATGATCCGGGACGCGGTACAGTACGTCAAGAAGTGTGAGGCATGCCAGAAGTCCTGCCGACGGACGACTGCACCCCTGGCCAACCTGATGCCCATCTTGAGCCCGATCCCCTTCACCAAGTGGGGACTCGACATCCTGGGGCCGTTCCCAAAGGCCTCCGGGGAAGGAAATATCTAGTCGTCGCCGTGGACTACTTCACAAAATGGGTCGAAGCAGAGCCACTGGCGCGAATCGCGTGGACGGACATGAAGGGCTTCATCTGGCAATCCATCATATGCCGCTTTGGGATCCCCCGCTCCATTGTCACGGATAATGGAAAGCAGTTCGATTGCGAAGGCTTCCGCGACTTCTGCTCGGGCTGGGGGATCAAACTCCAGTTCGCGTCAGTCTCCCACCCACAATGCAACGGAATGGCGGAGGCCGCAAATAAATGTATCTTGAACCCAATGAAGAAGAAGGTGGACACCACTCTGGGGGCTTGGGTTGACGAGCTACCGGGAATCCTATGGTCTTATCGTACCACCCACAAGGCCTCGACCGGAGAAAGCCCCTTCGTACTAGCATACGGATCGGAGGCAGTCGTTCCTGTGGAAATCGGCGAGGAGACACTCCGGCTAAAGCTCTTCGACGAAGAAATCAACGGAGAAGGACTCGGCCTCAGTCTTGAGTTGATAGACGAGGTAAGAGACCGGGCCTTGACCAACCTCGTCAAACACAGCCAGAGGATGGCCAGATATTACGACTCCCGGGTGAAACCGCGGACTTTCAGAATCGGCGATTTGGTCCTCCGAGATGCCACCTTCCGGCCCGAGACTGCACAGCGGGGAAAGCTGGCCGCTAAATGGGAAGGGCCCTACACGGTCGTCGATATTGTCAGATCGGCCACGTACATCCTGGCTACCCCCGAAGGGAGCGAACTGGCCCACCCTTGGAACGCAAAACATCTGCTAAAATTCTACCAATAGTTATGAGTTTTCCCTTTTTTTACGCGCAATATACACATCTACTCGCTTTACGCAACATTGTTGTTCTTACACAAGTTTTGCAGTTCGTTAAAACTCCGAACCTCTGGGGCAGGGCCAACCCTAGCCACCCAAACCAGAGAAGGGCACGGGCCGGGCTACGCGCCCGCTCCCCCCCTCAAGACCTCTGGGGTAGGGCCAACCCTATCCACCCAAACCAGAGAAGGGCACGGGCCGGGCTACGCGCCCGCCCCCCCCCCCCCCCCTCAAGACCTCTGGGGCAGGGCCAACCCTAGCCACCCAAACCAGAGAAGGGCACGGGCCGGGCTACGCGACCGCTCCCCCCTCAAGACCTCTGGGGCAGGGCCAACCCTAGCCACCCAAACCAGAGAAGGGCACGGGCCGGGCTACGCGCCCGCTCCCCCCCTCAAGACCTCTGGGGCAGGGCCAACCCTAGCCACCCAAACCAGAGAAGGGCATGGGCCGGGCTACGCGCATGCTCCCCCCCTCAAGACCTCTGGGACAGGGCCAACCCTAGCCACCCAAACCAGAGAAGGGCACGGGCCGGGCTACGCGCCCGCTCCCCCCTCAAGACCTCTGGGGCAGGGCCAACCCTAGCCACCCAAACCAGAGAAGGGCACGGGCCGGGCTACGCGCCCGCTCCCCCCCTCAAGACCTCTGGGGCAGGGCCAACCCTAGCCACCCAAACCAGAGAAGGGCACGGGCCGGGCTACGCGCCCGCTCCCCCCCTCAAGACCTCTGGGGCAGGGCCAACCCTAGCCACCCAAACCAGAGAAGGGCACGGGCCGGGCTACGCGCCCGCTCCCCCCCTCAAGACCTCTGGCGCAGGGCCAACCCTAGCCACCCAAACCAGAGAAGGGCACGGGCCGGGCTACGCGCCCGCTCCCCCCCCCCTCAAGACCTCTGGGGCAGGGCCAACCCTAGCCACCCAAACCAGAGAAGGGCACGGGCCGGGCTACGCGCCCGCTCCCCCCCCCCCTCAAGACCTCTGGGGCAGGGCCAACCCTAGCCACCCAAACCAGAGAAGGGCACGGGCCGGGCTACGCGCCCGCTCCCCCCTCAAGACCTCTGGGGCAGGGCCAATCCTAGCCACCCAAACCAGAGAAGGGCACGGGCCGGGCTACGCGCCCGCTCCCCCCCTCAAGACCTCTGGGGCAGGGCCAACCCTAGCCACCCAAACCAGAGAAGGGCACGGGCCGGGCTACGCGCCCGCTCCCCCTCTCAAGACCTCTGGGGCAGGGCCAACCCTAGCCACCCAAACCAGAGAAGGGCACGGGCCGGGCTACGCGCCCGCTCCCCCCCTCAAGACCTCTGGCGCAGGGCCAACCCTAGCCACCCAAACCAGAGAAGGGCACGGGCAGGGCTACGCGCCCGCTCCCCCCTCAAGACCTCTGGGGCAGGGCCAACCCTAGCCACCCAAACCAGAGAAGGGCACGGGCCGGGCTACGCGCCCGCTCCCCCCCTCAAGACCTCTGGGGTAGGGCCAACCCTAGCCACCCAAACCAGAGAAGGGCACGGGCCGGGCTACGCGCCCGCTCCCCCTCTCAAGACCTCTGGGACAGGGCCAACCCTAGCCACCCAAATCGGAGGGGGCTACGCATCCATGGCCCTTGAAAAATCAAAAGAAAACAAGGGCACACAAACCGGGACGAAACGACGTCAGTTCCCGAGTAGGCGGCCCCGATGTGACTCGACGAAACTAAAGGACGCTCGAGAAACACGCCACCATTAATGATGCGCTCCAAAAGAGGACCCGTAAGAGCCACCTGGCAAAGGCGGTTTCCTACGGGCATGAATTCGAGGAGCCCATTAATAATGCCAACTCAGCGCAATAAATAAAAAAGAAACCGTCAGCGAGATCTCCCTATAAAGACGCCACTCCCCCTTCTGATAGTAGGAGAACCGGCAGACATGAAAAACCGCCACTTGATCCCCCCACCCACCGAGAAACGGGCCGAGATACACCGCCCTAACAAAAGAGAGGTCACCGGCCATCAATGGTTCCCGCCGCCCAAGGCAGCGGTTTCTACATCTCCAGCGCCGCTAACAGGATATTCCCCTTACAAACGGATCGCCAAAAGGGTATTCCCCTTACACAAGGGAAATCCGCCTTTCACGCCTCCGTCCGCCCTAAACGACGATGAGTCGGAGAAAGGGTGGCATCCGATCTCCGCCGGCTGGGCAGGCGAGAGCCCCCAGCACTCGCCGGCCAGTACCTCCTCGCAGTCGACCTCCGGGCGAGGACCTCGGAAAGGCTGCATCCCTGACGAGCCCAAACAGCGAGTCATGGCATGTCAGCTCGCCCACGCACCATCGGGCGCTGAACCCCACCCTCAAACCGAAGCAGTGAGGCATGGGGGGGGAGCGGCCCGATCCTCAAGAACCTCCCCAAGGCGCAAGCCCCAGAAAGACGGCTTCCCTGGTGATTCCCCCTCTCAGCGCCCCTACCGGACCGAGGAAACCTTACCCCGTCCGTGGAAGGAGATGACAAAGCAATGGAGGGAAGGCGGCCCGATCGGCAAGATCCCCACCCACCTATCCCGGGCCAAAGAGACCTTGCAACACTTCAGCACAGAAGGCGGCCAATCACCTCCGCGCCAAGATCGACTCAACTTAAGACGGGCCCACCCGGCCCGCAGTGACCCCTAGAACCAGAGGTCATTAAACCACGGGCGAGGACAGCTCTATAGCCCCTCCCTGAGCCGGATCTGACCCCACAACGGGCGATAAACTAAGAACTCATGTACAAGCTGTAGATCAGCGCTTATAAATTTAAATAAAAACGTCCTTCCCTGTACGCTCAGATTTTTCAGAGAACACTGTAGCTCGAACCCCGCGATACGAGGCTTCGAACCAAGCCCCCCCCAAATAGAATCATGATAGGACAGCGTATCTCATCCCGAACCTCTTCGCCGACTCCCCGCCCCACCCAAAGGCAACACAAACCGTCAACATCCCCTTCCCCCAGACCTCGAGATCTCGGACACGGGAATGTTGGGGGCATAATTGGTGATTGTGTAACTCACGCAAGAAGCCAAGACACGTGACCTGGAACGGACCGGTCGCAAGACAAAGGCCGCCAAACCGGCGCCCAGTCCAGATAAGGCAGCGGCCCTGTCTCGTCAAAGCAGTGCCACGATGCGACTTGACATAACGAAAGGACGATTGGACAACACGCCATCAGCAGCAACACGCCCCCCGAGAGGCCAGAGTACCGGATACGGCCAGGGAAAAGCGATTCCCAAAGCGCGGGATTCCGCGGAGCCCATTAACAGCACTAATCCCCCGCATTACCCAAGAAAAACCCTTCCACAGAATCTCGCTATAAATACCCCCCTCCAGAGGTCAGGGGGAAGGAGGAAGAGAGACGCAGGGGATTCCCATCCCCTCACTCCGGGCATAAAACAGCCCCAAACGCCCCACCGAGCCACGAAGAAAGCCGACAGCCACTGACGGACCTTACTCCCCCCGACGATGGCCGCCATAGCCCCACCACCTCCAACAGGATATTCCCCTTACACGTGGAAGGCCCCGCCCGCCAGCTTTCCTCCTGCCCGTTACTGGATCAAAAGGCAGATCCAGGAAGTCGGGCCGCGTGCCGCAACACCCTAATTAACGCCCAGCCGAAGGCAACCCCCACGGGGGGTCAGGGGGGAAACCCCCAGCGACTCTCCCAGCGGCGCCATCACCTTCGGCGATCCCCACAGGGTGTCAGGGGGGAAACCCCCCAACGGCTCTCCCAGCGGCACCACCACCGCCACCTCGTCCTCAGCCTCCCGGGGGTTCCCCCTCGGTTCGCGGGGTCCCCGGTGAGGCCGAGCAACCCTCCAGCACGACAACAGCAAGGCAGAACGTGAGGAAGCGATGAAAGGGAAAGGAAGAGGGTCCCCTCCTACGACCGAGGGTCGGCCCCCCCGGAGGCTGAACCGTCACAGGGCGGCACCCCTGATAAAGAAAATATTTTCTGGTTCCCGGCGCGTCGGCCTGCCCCCGAACAATGAGGCGATAGGTATTCGGCGATCGACATGAGGAAAGACCGCCCCGACGCAGGGATCTGCTCCTCCCGACGAAGCGAACAACAAATGTGGACAACCCTCCGTCCCAACCGTCGGTTGACCCACATCTCCTCCTAGTGTTGTAAATATCACCTAGATCTCCGATAAAGATTGGTGTATAATACTCCCCCTTTTGGACAACGCCCCGCTTGGCTCAAACTCAGGAAGCGACCTCGCGATCCCTCTATAGCGGGACACACCCCGCGGGACCAGCATCAACCCCCTGAGATGGGATCCAAATCCGGGTCGCGATTAAAAGGTAGTGTCATGGTAGCGTTACGCCATCCGAGCCGAACCGGGCTTCCGCCTCGCACTCGAATGCCGGGGGCAATTGTTACGACCTAAAGATCGTAGCGGTCCCACCCGAATCCACCCACATGATCCACGGACTCTCCGCTTCATGAAAGGGTCGCCACCCCTAAAATCCGGGACAATATGGAGACGGGCGTGCCTTGTAGCGTTCCCCGACCCGGTTGAGGCGAACAACCACAGCCGCTCGACCCACTGGGGGTAGCGCGCTTGGGGACGCTTGAGTAGCTAAGCCGGGCCTACTGACAGGCACGGACGTATCCTTCCGCACAGGCGGACCATAGCTCATGACCGATCGGTACAACCCGCCCGATTCCCATGAACCGCGGTGCCTAGAGTGATACGGCCCGACCTTTAGTTCGTCACCAACGACAAACGACCTAGGATAAGGACACGACTGACACATACGTCACCCGACCGACTGACGGTTAGCGCTTTCGGCCCTGACATCCCGATAAAAGCACCCCTTGGCCGTTGCACCGCCTGACAAAAGCAGGTCAGGAACTCCTGTTCCCGACGTCCTTGTCCGCAGCTTCCGCTGACACCCGAGCCAGCTCAGCACGCCTAGTCATCACCCGTCAGGTATAAATACCCCCTCTCCTCTTACGGAAGAGGGGTTGGAAAATTCTCTCTTTATCTATAATTCACACACGAGGACAAAGGTCGTCCATATCTTTGTTCTCCCACCCATAGCTCGCCACGTGCGGTCGACACACCGTAGTCCGGCCGGCGTGTCTAGCCCCCATTTTAAGCCCTATTACTGACTTAGGCATCAGAGTGGCTAAGGGTTGGACCCCAACCCTGCCCTTCTGACGAGTTGTTCGTGCTGCAGGAGAGCTCGCCCCTTGACCAAAGTCAGCGTCAGCCCCCTGCCGTCCAACCCTCCTCAGCTGCATCCGGCGAGATTCGATCCCGTGAGCACCACCGGCAACGGATCCAACCTCTTCATCCCACTAATCACTTGTAAAACAGCCTACCTAAACCTTCTTCTCCATATAACCATCGTGCCCTTGGTTCCCCATAATACAAATTCATTGTACGCGAGTTCCACCTCGTAACAATGACTGACAAGGTTTGATCCTCTCGGTGATTTGCATGGACAAGCAAACACACCTACGTCGTGACGGGTCTCTCCTGACAAAATTTGATGCCCAAGTTAGTATGCTTTTTGTGGGGAAAATATACAAAAAAAAGGAAAGAATAATGTTAGGATTTTTATCCCAAAGTGACGGGGGGTAATGAGAAGCGTAACTTGGCTATTGTATTCTGGCCACACACTCACACAAAAGAAATAACACGTGCACAAAGTGCATGAGCACCCAAAAAACCCCCACGCACAAATAAGCCGCGGGGCCCACATTGGTCTCCCGATGGGTGCAAAAACGGGTTCAAATGGCACCCAAAAATAACCCTGTGGGCCCCACACGGGTCACCTAACAGGTTCAAAACTAGGAGCAAATGGGAAGAGTGTGTGTCGAGTCTTGGGGTTTTAGTATTTTTTTGATTGGATGTGGGTTTGTGAGGGGTTTTAGTGTTGTTTGGGTTTTTTGGTGTGATGGGGTAGGGTTTTGGGTTTTTTGGTGGACTTTGGGTTTCTTTGCAAGCCATGTTTGGGGGGGGCATGTGGCACCACTCGCTTTGTTATATGGTACAAAAGGTGCCAAATGTGACAACCCTATTTGTCACATGAGGAAAAAGTCCTCGTTTATATATATACTAGAAAGGTTTGGATGCCCGTGTTGCCACCAAATCGTCTATTTCATCGATCAGTTGTTGCAATACGGAGCTTCGAGATCTCATTACAAATAATGAGAAACAACGTAATGTGGGATGTCCGACTGCTTTATAATGCAAGGACTATATACATCCCCCTAAAGGGCAAAAAAATGACAAAAAGGCGAAGTGTGCCTGTGCAATAACAGGTGAAAAGTGACTTGATTTTCACTTTTTTCCCCCAAAAATAAAATCTTATATACGCCGGTCAATCGGTGTATATAGCAATTCTCTTTTATAAACTTGTATTTGCTGATATGATCTATGATGACAAGGTTTGATCCTCTCGGTGATTTGCATGGACAAACAAACACACCTACGTCGTGACGGGTCTCTCCTGACAAAATTTGATGCCCAAGTTAGTATGCTTTTTGTGGGTAAAATATACAAAAAAAGGAAAGAATAACGTTAGGAATTTTATCCCAAAGTGTCGGGGCTAATGAGAAGCGTAACTCGGCTATTGTATTCTGGCCACACACTCACACAAAAGAAATAACACGTGCACAAAGTGCATGAGCACCCAAAAACCCCCACGCACAAATAAGACTCGGGGCCCACACTGGTCTCCCGATGGGTGCAAAACTGGGTGCAAATGGCACCCAAAAATAACCCCGTTGGCCCCACACGGGTCACCTGCCAGGTTTCAAACTAGGAGCAAATGGGAAGAGTGTGTGTAGAGTCTTGGGGTTTTATTGTTTTTTGATTGGATGTGGGTTTGTGGGGGTTTTAGTGTTGTTTGGGTTTTTGGGTGTGATGGGGTAGGGTTTTTGGTTTTTTGGTGGACTTTAGGTTTCTTTGGGAGCCATGTTGGGGGGCATGTGGCACCACTCGCTTTGCTATATGGTACAAAAGGTGACAAATGTGACAACCCTATTTGTCACATGAGGACAAAGTCCTCGTTTATATATATACTAGAAATAACCCGTGCAAACAATGCACGACGCCAAAAAAACCCAATTGAACAGGATGGGGTGCACGCGTGCAACCGAAAAGAAGTGAGAATTGTTGTGTGTGTGTCGATATCGTTGAGGGATTTTGGGATTTTTTGAGTTGTGGGTATGAAGATGGCTCATTGTTTTTGGGTGGAAGGGTGTATGTGTGGGTCATTTTTGGGGTGTACATTGGACATGTGGGATGAGGTGGAGTCACATGTGGCACCCACAAAAAGTATGACCGTGACAAAGGTGCCACATGGGACATCTTCACCAATTGTATTATATATATGTGACAAAGGTGCCACATGGGATGAGGTGGAGTCACATGTGACAAAGCACAGATGTTTTCGCGCCTCATTGATAAATGCAGGAAAAGACTAAGTGGTTGGATTTCCTCTTCGCTATCATTAGCCGGGCGTATTGAGCTGGTAAGAACAGTGATTTATGGCATGATTAATTTTTGGGTCCAAGTATATCGATTTCCAACAACGGTGTTGCGAGCTATCACATCAATGTGTAGAAAATTTATTTGGGGCAATACCAAATCTTGGTCTTGGAGTGACTCCTGCAGACCTAAGGAGGAAGGAGGAGTTGGCCTACGATTATTGTCAGATCAGAATCTTGCAGGTGGTATTAAGCTAACTTGGAGATTCCTGCAGTCTAAAGGGCTTTGGGCGGATTACATGCGTGGGAAATACAAGGATTTAGCAACATTTTACGAAGCATCAGGAACACCCTCCCAATCTGGAACTTGGAAGTTCCTCCTCCATTGCAGGAGCCTGTCACAGGGTATAATCAAGAGAAAGGTTGGAGATGGTAAAGACACCCTATTTTGGCATGACAATTGGCTCCCTTGCGGCCCGCTAAAATCATTGTACAGTATTCCAGATGGCGGCAGTAAAAAGAGTGTATCAGATTATTGGAATGGCTCTTCCTGGAATGATGAACCTGAAATTCAAAATATCATACCCATTCTCCAACAGCAGGCTCTTGCAACCGACGCTAATAGCTGGGTATGGATGCTTGGCTCGGCATTCACTTTCAAGGCAGCGTGGGACGCTGTGCGAAACAAATCGCCCCCTTTCCCTTTCTACAGTCTTGTGTGGTACTGTAAGTATATTCCTAAATATTCTATCACACTGCTTCGGGCATTCAAGAATAAGCTGGCCACCAAAGTTCGCATGGGGGCTTGGTGCAATCTCCCTTCGGTCAATTGCGAACTGTGCACTAAGGACACTGCCGAAACAATCGAGCATGTTTTTTTCCAATGCCCATACTCTCAATATATCATCCGCAGGTCATTTCTGAAGCTGGGAATTTTGGACCCACAAGTTCAAACTCTTAATGAAATTGGCGACAAATTCATGGTAATCTATAAAAAAGGGAGTGTTGGGTCTTCTTGCTAAAACGGTTCTTTCGGCTATAGTATGGCATGTATCGCGAGAGCGCAACAGACGGGTGTTTGAAAATATAAAGAAATCCAAGGTTGCTCTTTTTGAGGAGATCTCTTCCGATGTTCGTATTGCTCTCCGTAATCTAGGTGAAGTGGAAGACGAGGCTAAAGCTGCTCTTGATAATTGGGACATCAGAGACAACAGATGACTATTTTTATAGTTTCTGCCTTCTGAGAGATTGTATTTGGTTTTGTTTTTTGTATCGTTCTGTGTCTCATTTTGTGGCGCTTTCTTTGGTGGCTAGTCTGTTTGATCTCGGGTGACGACGCTTGTGTCCTCTCCCCTAGTCATTTAGAACAGCCGCTGTAGAAATGACCACCTTGTACTTTTTGTATATATTTTAATATAGATCCTAACTTACCCTGTAAAATATATATATATATATATATATATAGTTGGATATTGGACTCCTCGGATTTGGTTTTGGATGATGAACAAACATAAATATATCGTGAACTAACAACTTGTGAGCGCAGTTATGGAGTTCGTCGCCAAATTCATATGAATATCAATTACGACGTCTCGAGACTTCTCAAAGCACGTGATCGTATGCCTAAAGCTTCGTTGAAGCTTATGGACCTTTTTAGAAGTCATGAAGATTCGATTGAAGCTATTGAAGACGGTATCGTCAAGTTTTATTTATAGTCTTTAAGCTTCTATCGTAGAATGTTAAGCCTTGAGTAGGTCTTACGGTTTAAATCTTCATAACGCTCATATCTTAGCTCTAGGATCTTAGTAGAAGTCCATACAAACTTTCCCGAAGCTTCGCGCTTCGATTCGCGACTTCTTGTGCATGTTAGTTGGTTCAAGAAGAAGAACTGACCGACTAGATGGTGATCTAGTCAGTCGGCAAAGCTTCTTGGACCGACTAGTTTTTGTCAGTCAATTCTAAGCTCTTTACTGTTTACAGTTAGTCGGTCTAAGTTGACTCACCGACCGACTAGTTTGTGAACTAGTCGGTCAGTGATGCTGCTGTGACCGACTAGTTGAGCTTTCCCTGTACATGAAAATTTGAGCCTGAGCTACTGTTTATAATTAGTCGGTCTGTGTTCTTTGATCGACCGACTAGTTGATAAACTAGTCGGTCAACTTTCCTTCTTGGACCGACTAGTTTAGCTTTACTGTACATGCCAATTTTCACCTGACTTACTGTTTATCGTTAGTCGGTCTATGCACATTTGAAGACCGACTAGTTGATGAACTAGTCGGTCAACATTTGTTCTTGGACCGACTAAATGATTTTGTGCTCAGACTTCAGTTTTATCTCTTAGTCGGTCTCAGTTAAGTAACCGACCGACTAGTTGTGAAACTAGTCGGTCAGCTACTCTTCTTGGACCGACTAGTCCCTTTTGTCTGTGCTTCGACCTTTTGGCTGTTCTTCCATTAGTCGGTCTACGTTAAATGACCGACCGACTAGTTGATGAACTAGTCGGTCGGTGGTTGTTCTTTGACCGACTAGTTGGGTTCAGAAAAGAGCCGTTGGAGCATTTAATGACTCGAATTTCTTTCTCTCTCTCCTCTATCCTATAAATACTTGTTGAGCTGCATTCATTGCACTCAAGGCTGATATTATTGCAAGTTTAGAGATCAAGAGAAATCATTCCAAGCTCATTCAAAGCTCTTTCATTCCATTCAATAATCTCTCCTCACTCTTACTTCCAAAGAGAGATTCATTGAGTGTGAAGCCTTCCAAGCCAAGTGCTTGATCCTAGGTCACCAACAACCTAATAGCTCTCCATCGCTGATCTACATCTTGAAGCTAGGGTTTGATGCCTTCTTCTTCCTCAAAATCATCCTTGCCCTAATTCGTAAGTATACTCAAGGCATAGGTATTTTGTGGTAAGTTATTCTATTTCATTTACTTTCATTTTGTAAGTGTTTATCTCTCGGTTGTGAGAGTTGTGATTGTGATCCCGGGTTGTGGGAGTCACAAATTTCTTTGTGTATGATTTGACTTGTGAAGGTTTTTCACAAGTATTTCATAGTGGAAATCTTGAGTTAGGGTTTCTAACTCAAGTATCCGGAGGGGATCCGGGTGTTTGGGACGTAGGATCACCGGGAACAAGTCGGGGAGACTTGGGTGGATCCGAACCCAGTAATATCGTTGTTTGTGATTGTTTCTTTGTTGTCTAACATTTACTTTTCCGTATTGTTTGGTAGAGTTTGCAAGTAATTAGGAATTAGCCTCTTAATTATTTTAAAGTATTATTCACCCCCCTCTAGTACTTGTGCAGTAGCTTAGCAGGGCATTACATTTGGTATCAGAGCCAAGTCTATAGCTATGTCTGCCAACGACAACAAGACCGTTCGTCGACCCTCCGACTATAGCACCTTCAAGAACCGTGAAGGAGCGTCTTCAGTAATGGAAGGACATTCCTCAACAAGGCCTCCATTCTTCAACGGTACCAACTACGGGTACTGGAAATGCCGGATGGAAACTTTCCTCCGGAGTGCTTCACTATGGAGGACCACGATGAAGGAATATGTCGAGCCCATCGAAGAATATTTCGAGAAATGGACTCCCACGGAGGTCGCCGCGGAGGTAAGCAATGCCAAGGCAATGAATGCCTTGCAATGTGCTTTGGAGCCCGAGGATTTCAACAAGATATGCACATGTAAAAGTGCTTATCAAATATGGAACTCCCTCCTCATATTACCTGAAGGGACGAGTAGGGTAAGAGACTCTAAACTCGTTGTTGTTAATAAAGATTACGAGATGTTTCATATGCAACAGGGTGAGAAGATGAAGGAGTATTATGCTCGCTTCGTTTACATCATAAACGAGTTAGAGGCTCTCGGCAAATCCTACACCCAAAAGGAGAAATGTTCGAAGCTTATCGAAGGACTTCCTTCGAGTTGGGAAAAACGTACCTTCGCCATCGAGGAAGGTAATGATATGAACAAGTATACCGTTGTTTAACTAATGGGTACTTTAATGTCATACGAGGTACGCAAGGATAGCAAGTTGAAGTTGCAGGAAAAGATGAAGTCTTACCTACAACAAGAAGAGCCAAAGAAGAAAGCTATTGCTTTCAAGGCCGCTCCATCTACTTCCACATCAACCGATGATGAGAACTCAGAAAATGAGTTGGACTTGGAGTCCATGGCTCTCATGGCCAAGAAGTTCAACCGGTTCTTCCGGAAAGGTAACTTCAAAAACAAGTCAAAGTTCAATTCTTCTAACGCCTCCTCTTCTTTGTGCTTTAAATGCAACAAGCCAGGACACATGAAAGCGGAGTGTCCTCTAAACAAGCAAAAGGAGAAGTGGAAGGCGCCGAAGTACGACAAGTCCAAGAAGTACAAGAAAGGGAACAAAAAGGGGCTTGTCGGGACATTCACCGACTCCGATGATTCATCTAGCGGAGAGTCAGATGATGAGCAAGTGGAGCAAGCACACATGTGCTTCATGGCAAGAGAGGAGCATGATCAAGGATCTTCCTCTTCCGATGATAGCGACAACGAAGGCGATGAGGTAACTATGAATGACCTTAGGAATGCTAATTCTCAATTGTGGTCTAAGTATACTAAATTAGTAAATAGGTATACTAAAGTAAAAGATGACTTAGCTAGCATTCAAACCTCGCCTAAAACTATCATCACCAATAACGACACCATTGTTGAAGGGTTGAAGAATGAGATTGTTAATCTCAAGACTCAACTTGAACATGTTAGCATTGAGGATCCGGAGGAACACAAGATACCGGATTTGACTTCTCAAAACTCGACCTTGAGTATTGAGAATGAGAATCTTAAATCTCGTGTTTATGTGCTCACATCACAAGTATCCACTTTGGATACTTCTATGCGTTCTCTCACCAAGAAATATGAGAACACATTAGGCCGAATTAATAAATTCAGTAAGGGTAAGGACCATTTGGATAAAATCCTAAGTGACTTACTTCCGGCCAATCACCACATTGGCTTGGGGTATACAATGGGAAGTTCATCCAAATCGACCACTACTTTTGTTAGGCCAACTTCCGGTGACTCAACGAGTGGTAGCAAACACTCTATTGGTAGTTCATCTACCAATGGTGCTTCCACCTCGTCCACACCCTCTTTCGGAAAGAAACCCACTTTGGGTGGACCTCCAAAGAAGGGTCATGCCTACATGTACACCAATACTATGCCACGTAGGAACACACGTCCTACTCCACCGGTATACACATATGATGATTTCTATGCTACACGTCCACGGGCACGTGCACACCATGTGAGACACCCTCACGCACGTGTTCCTCCACATGCATATGTTCACCCACATCATCGTATGAATAATTATCCACATGCACCATTCCATCATGTTCCTTATGCCTATCCACGTCATGCATCACGTAGAAACCAACAACGCATGCATGCACCCAATAGGATGAGGGCTCCCAAAATATTCACAATTTGGAGCCCAAAGGACACAAGCATGGATGAAAAACAAGTTTACATGAATGCTTATTTTTCGGATGTTGTGCATAGTAGAAATTATGTGAGAAAGTCTAAGTCCAATTGGACTTGGCTTCCAAAGGTCTAATCTTTTGGACCCAATGACCTTGGGTACCATGATATGAAATTTTCTATCTTTAGGTACTCAAGGAAAAGAAAAAGAAAAGGAGCAACAAATTTAAATTTAGCTCCAAGGGGAATTGGATACTCGATAGCGGGTGTTCAAAACACATGACGGGTGACGCTCAATTGCTCTCCGGAGTGGTTCCCATTGCAAATGGAAACCGCGTCGTATTTGGAGGCAACGAGAGCGGAACCATCATAGGTGTTGGTAAAGTGGGTAATCCTTCTAAACCCCTTATATGTGATGTTTACCTTGTTAAAGGATTAAACCACAATCTCATTTCAATAAGTCAACTTTGTGACAAAGGTTACAAAGTTAACTTTGCGAAAGGAATGTGCCATATTTTAAGAAAAGATAATAATGAATTATTGTTTTCCGGCACACGCCATAAGGATATATACATCCTAGATCTTCCAAGATCGCATGAACAATGTCTTATTGCCAACACAAGTGAACAACACTTATGGCATCGACGTTTTGGTCATGTGAACTTTGGACCACTATTTAAGCTTTCTAAGTTAAATTCTATTAGAGGCTTCCCTAAGCTTGTCTTTCAAAAAAAAAGCTTTTGTGACTCGTGTCAACGAGGCAAGCTTCCAAAATCTTCATTTAAACCTAAGAAAAGCATTTCTTCTAAGCGGCCACTAGAGCTTTTACATCTAGATTTATTTGGGCCAACTAGAGTTGCTTCATTGGGTAATGCTAGATATGGACTTGTCATCGTTGATGACTTTTCTAGGTTTACTTGGGTATTTTCATTATGTAATAAAAATGAAGCTTTTGAAAACTTCACAATTTTTGTTAAGAAAGTACAAAATCTCTTAGGAACCACCATTGTCACTATTCGTAGTGATCATGGAGGTGAATTTGAGAATGAGTCTTTTGAGACATTTTGTGATGAAGTTGGTATTACACACACCTTTTCATTCCCTCGCGCACCTCCTCAAAATGGTGTTGTTGAGAGAAAGAATAGGACGCTAGTGGAATGTGCTCGCATTATGCTTGATGATAGCCAACTTGGCCATCAATTTTGGGCGGAAGCGGTACATACCGCTTGCTATGTGTTTAATAGAATACTTTTGAGGCCCGGCACTAAACAAACTTGTTATGAATTGTTGTTTGGTAGGTTGCCTCAAGTTAAACATTTTCGTGTTTTTGGATCGAAATGTTTTATTAAGAACACGTATGGTAGTTTGGACAAATTCGATCCAAGATCCGATGAGGGGATTTTTGTTGGGTATTCCTCACGTAGAAAAGCCTACCGGATATTCAACAAACGAACCTCAACGATTGAGGAATCACTTCATGTTTCATTTAATGAAGGATTTGTTCCATCGAGAATTACTAATGATGATGACTCTATGGATGTCTTATGTGATTCAATTGGTAATTCTAACTCTATTAATTCTATTGATTCTATTGATACTAACCCGACTAATGAAGTTGTTGAGAATGTTCCTAGTGATCAAGGTATTCCCAAACGGCTTCATACCGTTCGTGACCATCCTCATGAGCAAGTCATTGGCAATATCCATGATAGTGTCAAGACGAGATCGCAAGTGAACTACTTCGCTCATTGTGCCTTTGCCTCCTCGATAGAGCCAAAGAATGTTAATGAAGCGTGCGAAGATAGTGCTTGGATCTTAGCCATGGAGGAGGAACTCATTCAATTCGAGAGGAATGAGGTTTGGGAGCTTGTTCCATTGCCATCGAAGAACCACACCGTCATATGGACAAAGTGGATCTTCAAGAACAAAACCGACGAAAACCAAGTCGTCGTCCGGAACAAAGCTCGGTTAGTTGCTCAAGGCTACCGTCAAGAGGAAGGTATTGATTTCGAAGAATCCTTCGCTCCGGTAGCTAGATTAGAATCAATTAGATTACTATTATCTTTTGCATGCCATAAGGATTTTAAATTATTTCAAATGGATGTAAAAAGTGCATTTTTAAACGGAGATGTTGTTGAGGAAGTTTATGTTTCTCAACCTCCGGGTTTTATAAATGAAAAATTTCCAAATCATGTTTTTAAACTTAAGAAAGCTCTTTACGGTTTGAGACAAGCTCCTCGAGCTTGGTATGACCGTCTAAAGAATTTTCTTTTGGATTTAGGTTTTAAAATGGGAGAAGTTGATTCCACATTATTTGTTAAGTACTCGAATAATGATATAATTTTAGTTCAAATATATGTTGATGATATCATTTTCGGTGCTACTAACTTTGCTTTTGCGAAGAGTTTTCTAATGTGATGAAGGATCAATTTGAGATGAGCCACATGGGTGAGCTCAAATATTTCTTAGATCTCCAAATTCGCCAAATGGACGATGCAATCTTCATCCACCAAACAAAGTATACGGTGGAGTTGCTTAAGCGATTTGGAATGGAGAATGCCTCCGGGAAAAAGACTTCAATGAGCACGACTACGCATCTTGATAAGGATACGGGCAGTAAAGATGTAGACATTCGTCTATATCAAGGTATGATTGGAAGTTTACTTTATCTTACCGCAAGTAGGCCCGATATTATGTTTGTCGTATGTGTATGTGCTCGTTATCAGTCTCTACCTAAGGAGTCTCACTTAGTAGCGGTAAAGCGTATTTTCTGTTATTTAAGTTATACACTTGATTTTGGATTACTTTATCCAAAATCTAGCACATATGAGTTAATCTCATATAGTGATGCTGATTATGCGGGATGCAAATCCGACAGGAAAAGTACTAGTGGCACTTGCCATTTTATAGGAAATTCTCTTGTCTCTTGGTTTTCCAAGAAGCAGAATTCCGTATCACTTTCAACCACCGAGGCGGAATACATTGCCGCCGGTGCCGCGTGTGCTCAAGTTCTTTGGATGAGACACACACTTAAAGACTTTGGTATAAACTGTGATACTTGCCCTATCATGGTGGACAACCAAAGTGCAATATGTCTTTCCAAGAACCCGGTACACCATTCCCGTTCGAAACACACAGATGTCCGACACCATTTCTTAGATGATCATGTTGCTAAAAAGGACATCATATTAGTGTACGTTGAAACCTAGAAGCAAATCACCGATATTTTCACGAAACCCTAAAGGAAGACTCCTTTGTGCGATTGCGTCGAGAATTGGGGATTATGGGTGAATTCGAGATATAGGATTCATTTTTATTCAATATTCTTGCATGCTATTCTATTCGTTATATTTGCTCATGCTTGAAGTATTGAAATTTTCTGGATTTTTGTTGAATTTTCGGAATTTTCGCTCGATTTGTGCGTAATCGTCAAATTTCATATTTTCGATGTTTAATGGGGTAGTATAATGATTAATGAGAGTATTTTGATGTTTCATCCAATTGTGATTAGGAGAGAAATCAAATTTCAAAGATTTTCAATTTTTGAACTCACTTAGTAGGTCCAAGTTCATTGGCCGACCGACTAGATTCAGTTCTAGTCGGTCAGTGAATGAGCTTAGACCGACTAAATCTTGTCAGGAAATTTGCCTTCAGTTACTGTTTACAACTAGTCGGTTCAAGCTCATTGACCGACCGACTAGATCGTGATCTAGTCGGTCAGTGCTTGAACTGTGACCGACTAGTTGTGCAGGGACTGAATCGTCTTTTGGCTTCTAATCGACTTATATCCCCATCCGATCGACTTCTTTCGCGTTTAGTCAATCGATCTCAGCCAAAGCCCCCGACCCTTCGACTTCCACTCCCTCTCCGATCGTCCTCCGGCCTATTTCCGACCATCTCCGGCCGATCTCTCTAGGGTTTGTCCTCTACACTCTCTCCTATCCCTAGTTCTAGGGTTAGATTCTTTAGCTCCTGTGCTTAGGTTAGGGTTTAGTTCATCTCGGCTAGGGTTTTAGCTTGCTTAGGCTTTGTGATTTTCGATCTCTTGTTTGATTGCTTCGTGTCGTGCCGTGTTTATGGCTCGTACACGAATCCCGATCCGTCCTACGAGCCCATCACCGATGACCGTAGAACCATCCCCTGCGGATCCCGACCAACCCTCGCAACCTAGACGCCGATCTAAGCCTACCCAACCCTCGTCGTCTTCGCCTCCTCTCAAGAAGAAGAGGACGACGACCGCCAAGCCTAGAGGCCAACCCAAGCCTAAGCCCAAGCCCAAGGAACTTGCGTCTCCCTCCTCTTTCCATACTCCTACGGATTCCGATACGGAGTATAGACCCGAGACTGAGACTCATAGGGACCCCTCTCCTCCTCCTAGGCAGCCTAAGTCTAGCTCACGTCTCCATACCCGTCAGCCTAAGGGAAAGGCTCTGATGCCGGTAGGCGGTGTCGATATCTCGTTGTGTCGAGATGACCCTCTGTGTCTCGTGGCTTACAACCGTATCGAACACTGCCCACTGCTTCTGGAGAATTTCGTCCAATTCAGTGACTTCTTAGGCCTCGCCGATCTTCTTTCGTCCTCCGGTCTTCTCGATTACCTTCGATATGACCCGAAGGTGAACCCTCAACCCTACCCTCGTTTAGTGAAACTATTCTATGCCAACCGCGTCCGGGGTCAGTACGATGCGACCCACTCGATTGAGACGACTGTCTTGGGGACTCCTATAGTCCTCACGACAGAAATCTTAGGAGAGATTTTGGGTATCTCCTCGTCTGGCCTCCTTCCCTCCGATATATCTGTTGATGACATATCCTCTCTTGATCAGGTCGTGCTCTCTCAGATCTTCCATGAGATTCCCCCCGCCATGATTGGCGTTCCCTCCAAATCCTTCAAGCCTATCGCCTGGGTCCTAAATTTGATTCTGAAGTCGTGCTTGCTTCCCAAGTACGGCTCCTCCTCTCTACCGTCCCAGCCTTTCTTGAAGTTGATATATGCTATTTTCATGGGGAGCTCGATTAACTGGGCACGCATTATACTCGATAAGATGGACTCTTTCGAGTGTATTCGCAAGTCCAAGAAGTCGGCTCATATCCCCTTCCCGTGCTTGTTGACTCTGGTATTTCGTCACTTCCATGTCACATTGCCTCCTGACGATGAGCGTCCACTTGGTCCTCCCCTGAACGCGACGGCCGTCAAGAAGTCTCTTGTGGCGCTCTGTCACGTTCAGAGGACGACACCTTCAGCGTCAGCCTCTGCCTCTTCCTCAGCTGCTCCCTCTTCCACTCTTGCCGAGCTCGTTCGTTCTCTGCGACGTTTGGAGTCTCGTCAGGCTCGTTCTGAGGAGATTCTCTGTCGTATAGCTCGTCACCTTGATATTGAGGTCCCTCCGTCTTTTTCGTACGAGGATGAGTTGGATGAGGAGGACATTGAGGAGCTTGCTCGTGCTTCTACTCGTGCCCCCGAGGGCACTTCTGGTGATGCTGCTGCTGCTTTGTCTGCTGGTGCCCCCCGAGAGCACACCTGTTGCCACCGCTCCTGCGGTGGATGCTCCGACTGGTTCTCCCGAGGCCACTACTGTTGCTGCTCTAGAGATTGCCACTTCTGTCGCTCCCGTGGACACTACTGATGACCCAGTGACCACCTCCGCTCCTGCAGAGCCTGCTGCTGCTGCAGATCCTGCCGCTTCCTCTTGAGCTTCCTTGAGGACTCTCCGATGCTCCTTAGATGATACATCTAGTGTGAGAGAGTTTGGGTAGGATAGAGTGTGGTTCTTGATGTTTTGATGTATTTTGATGTACGTTGGATGGATGTCGATATGTTTTTTTGTGATACTTCCATATATGCTGTATTCTGAGATATATGATGTTGTATTTTGATCGCCGATCGTTGGATCGCTTTTTGGATATCAGTGATGTATATTTTTGATGTACTCTGGTTCATACTTTTATATATATACATCGCAGTTGACATTTCATTCTATTGTGCACATTATATAAATTTTTTTTGTCTCTGATGTTTGATCTCGTCGCTCGACGATATTAACTTGGTTAAATAGATTTCACTTTATGAAAACATAGAATTGTTTTCCATGCACTAAATTAACCAAGAATGTTGATATTGGAGAGTATATTCCATAACTCAATCCGAAAAATTGATTTGAGTTTTTGATGATTTCGTTTTACGATTTTTGACTATGGTATCATTGACACGCCTTGATTTTATTCGTATTTTTCTTTGGTGTCACTTGAGCCGTGGTCGTATTCTACGACTCCCGTGCTTTTAATTTGAAGCCATTGTTGTTTGTCGTTGATCTCCTCCCGCTCCTTTTGCTTATGCCAAAGGGGGAGAGATATAATAATAACGATGTGCTAAATAATAATTTAAAGCATTATTCCAAGAATCTAATTTGATATGTTAGATTCAGGGGGAGTTAAGATATATATATATGGATTTTCAAATCCGATATTTCAATAACCAACATTTGTTATTCGATATTTCAATAATCGATTCTCATTTATATACTTTACTCGTCTGCTTGATGCGTATTATTATTGTTTAATTTGGAATTAACGTGTCATCAATGCAGGGGGAGTAAGTAAATTTCATTTGAATTATTATTGTTGATTATTATTTATGTTGGTTTGTCATCACCAAAAAGGGGGAGAATGTTGGATATTGGACTCCCCGGATTTGGTTTTGGTTGATGAACAAACATAAATATATCGTGAACTAACAACTTGTGAGCGCAGTTATGGAGATCGTCGCCAAATTCATATGAATATCAATTACGACGTCTCGAGACTTCTCAAAGGACGTGATCGTATGCCTAAAGCTTCGTTGAAGCTTATGGACCTTTTTAGAAGTCATGAAGATTCGATTGAAGCTATTGAAGACGGTATCGTCAAGTTTTATTTATAGTCTTTAAGCTTCTATCGTAGAATGTTAAGCCTTGAGTAGGTCTTACGGTTTAAATCTTCATAACGCTCATATCTTAGCTCTAGGATCTTAGTAGAAGTCCATACAAACTTTCCCGAAGCTTCGCGCTTCGATTCGCGACTTCTTGTGCATGTTAGTTGGTTCAAGAAGAAGAACTGACCGACTAGATGGTGATCTAGTCGATCGGCAAAGCTTCTTGGACCGACTAGTTTTTGTCAGTCAATTCTAAGCTCTTTACTGTTTACAGTTAGTCGGTCTAAGTTGACTTACCGACCGACTAGTTTGTGAACTAGTCGGTCAGTGATGCTGCTGTGACCGACTAGTTGAGCTTTCCCTGTACATGCACATTTGAGCCTGAGCTACTGTTTATAATTAGCCGGTCTGTGTTCTTTGATCGACCGACTAGTTGATAAACTAGTCGGTCAACTTTCCTTCTTGGACCGACTAGTTTAGCTTTACTGTACATGCCAATTTTCACCTGACTTACTGTTTATCGTTAGTCGGTCTATGCACATTTGAAGACCGACTAGTTGATGAACTAGTCGGTCAACATTTGTTCTTGGACCGACTAAATCATTTTGTGCTCAGACTTCAGTTTTATCTCTTAGTCGGTCTCAGTTAAGTAACCGACCGACTAGTTGTGAAACTAGCCGGTTAGCTACTCTTCTTGGACCGACTAGTCCCTTTTGTCTGTGCTTTGACCTTTTGGCTGTTCTTCCATTAGTCGGTCTACGTTAAATGACCGACCGACTAGTTGATGAACTAGTCAGTCGGTGGTTGTTCTTTGACCGACTAGTTGGGTTCAGAAAAGAGCCGTTGGAGCATTTAATGACTCGAATTTCTTTCTCTCTCTCCTATATCCTATAAATACTTGTTGAGCTACATTCATTGCACTCAAGGCTGATATTATTGCAAGTTTAGAGATCAAGAGAAATCATTCCAAGCTCATTCAAAGCTCTTTCATTCCATTCAATAATCTCTCCTCACTCTTACTTCCAAAGAGAGATTCATTGAGTGTGAAGCCTTCCAAGCCAAGTGCTTGATCCTAGGTCACCAACAACCTAATAGCTCTCCATCGCTCATCTACATCTTGGAGCTAGGGTTTGGTGCCTTCTTCTTCCTCAAAATCATCCTTGCCCTAATTCGTAAGTATACTCAAGGCATAGGTATTTTGTGGTAAGTTATTCTATTTCATTTACTTTCATTTTGTAAGTGTTTATCTCTCGGTTGTGAGAGTTGTGATTGTGATCCCGGGTTGTGGGAGTCACAAATTTCTTTGTGTATGATTTGACTTGTGAAGGTTTTTCACAAGTATTTCATAGTGGAAATCTTGAGTTAGGGTTTCTAACTCAAGTATCCGGAGGGGATCCGGGTGTTTGGGACGTAGGATCACCGGGAACAAGTCGAGGAGACTTGGGTGGATCCTAACCCAGTAATATCGTTGTTTGCGATTGTTTCTTTGTTGTCTAACATTTACTTTTCCGCATTGTTTGGTAGAGTTTGCAAGTAATTAGGAATTAGCCTCTTAATTATTTTAAAGTACTATTCACCCCCCCCCCCCCCCTCTAGTACTTGTGCAGTAGCTTAGCAGGGCATTACATATATATATATATATATATATATATATATATATATATATATATATAGACACACACACACACACTAGTCATAACCCGTGCCCGCGGGCACAGTTCACTTAAGTTTTCCCCCTCAAAATCTTTGTTTCCCAAAAAGTTATTTTCACAGCCAAAATTTAAAAGAGCAAAAAATTAGCGTAAACATATTTAGCGGCATGGGCACCTTCAGCGCGGAACAACAAATACGGTGCGGACGCATTCGGCGTGGAACAACAAATTCGGCGCGGCCCCCTTCGGTGAGGAACAATGCACGAGTGCTTTCGGTACGGAGCAACAAATTCAGCATGGGCGCCTTCGACGCGGAACAACAAATTCGACGCGGAACAACGTGCGAGTGCATTCGGCGCGGAACAACAAATTCGGCTCAGGCGCCTTTGGCGCAGAACAACAAACTAGCGTAAAAAAAATTGCGCGGACGCCGTTTGTTGGCGCGAAATAACACGTGAGCGCATTCCGTACAGAACAACAAATTCGGCGCGGGCGCCTTCGACGTGGAACAACAAACCTCAGGGTTGTTAGATCGCCTGGCACACCAAATACACTAGAGGGGAATCACGACGATATTGCAAAATTAAAAGTTAATAAAAAATTGCAATGAAAGTGCAGAAATAAAAGATCACAATCCAGAATAATGCAAACGCAAACACAGAGATTTTTATCCTGGTTCGGATCCTTGTGATCCTACGTACAGTCCTCTACCCCGTAGAGATTTGAATCCATTAAAACATTTGCTCCCCGCAAGTAATCAACATACAAAGATGCCAACACTCCCCGTGTTGCAAACTTGTACAATCTCTTCAACAAGAGATTCACCAAATAAAGTAAAGAAAAGAGTATGAAACAATATCACATATAGCCTTGATAATTGATGGAATTATTGTGCAAGGTTGGTGATGGAATCTCCAAGGTTCAAGATGTGGATTGTGGTATAACAATCTAGGAAATTGGATTTCCTATAGGGACAGAATTTCTGCAGAGTTTTCGCTATGGAAATCTGAAAATCTCACTCTTTCTAGAGAGAGAAAGAAAACTTAAGAAAAGAGAAAGTGAGAGAATTTTTGTAATTTTTATGCAGGGGTCTGGGGGTCTATTTATAGTCCAAAGAGGTAGTTTATGACCGTTGTACAACTGCCTAAATTTTCAAAAAAAATATGAGCCGTTTTTGTCAGAATTAGTCGACAAATTTTATGGATTGGTTGACTAATTAAAGCTGACTGGATGGTATGGAAGTTAAAGTATCTTTTCAAGGAGTATAACTTCCTAAAACGGTAGGAAACCGTTTTAAAACAACTATAAATGGCTATAAACGACTATTAACTGCAAGAACTAGCCGTTAGTGGCAGTTCTAACTTCTACTTAATAAAATATAATATTTAAATGATAAATCATTAAAATATTTGAATTAAAAAAGATTAGTAGACTAATAGGAAGTATTAGTCGACTAAAAATTTGAAACTCTAGGAAATAGTGGGAAAATGATCTTAGAGACTCTAGGATGGGTCTGACCAAGTTTCAGAATTTTCTGAATTCTTTATTATTTAAATTAGTCAACTAGCACTAGGGATTGGTCGACTAATTGGATTTTTGACTTGATTTTTTTTGAAGATGAACCCTAAACGACTAAGATAGGTAATCATCAAGACTTTTACATTCTAAGTATATGCAAGATAAAAAATAATGATTACATCACTTATTACAAGATAAAAAATTTCTTCGTTATGCGTCGTCATGTAGTGAATGCTTCTTGCAACTTGTGTTCTTGATGATGATCTTAAATGGTAGTGCTATAATATCTGCATAGATAGAGTTAGTACATATAAAATGATATGTCTGTATCATTAAAACCATATGAGGAGTTATGTGTTTCCAACATTCTCCCCCTTTTTGATGATTTTACAAACATAGAATATTATAATAATATGTGACTAACGAAGTTATAACAATGGAAAATTTGTTATGTATTTACTGAAATACTCCCCCTAAAGATATGCCTTATATGCAAGAAATTATGTATACATTTGATGTAAAAGATATATTATTATAATAATCATAATATAAGAATATATAATAATTGATTAGTTAGTAAAAAAATTTCTCCCCCGGTCAAAGTATGATACTGAAAGTTCAGAAATTAATGTACATGCATATCATACTTTCTCCTCCTGTCAAATTATCAAAAAATGGGGTGACAGCACTAATTAGTCGACTAAGTATTGGTAATAGTCGACCAAAATTTGAAAATTAAAAACTAAATTTCATTCATGCAATAGGAAGATACAAATACATTGATTGACAGGAAATAAAAACATCAGAGACCCAAATACATCAACCACACACAAAACAAACTAAAAAGCATACAGCAAACATGCCTTAATACTAATTAGTCGACTCGGCTACGGTAGTAGTCGACTAAATGTTGTCAGTCCAGAGTTGTGCCTAATTGTCCGAGGATGATGGAGGCGGGAAACGAGATGAGGAAGGTGTGTATGGAGCCCAGTGTTGGAGGGAACTTAGGATTTCGGCTTGAGTGAGTTGCAAAGCCTCGGATCTTTTCTCCATATCCTTCCTAACATCGCCAAGATTGGTCTCAAAACTGCTAAGATGCTCTTGGATTCCACCGAAACCAGAATTGACGTCCTCACGAAGTTGGTCAATTTGGTCTTGGAGGGTAGGCCGTGAGGGAGGCCTAGCATAAGGGTTGACGGTTTGCTAGCGACGACGTGGAGGAGGGGTGACACGTTCGGGCTCGGCTTTTTCTTCTTCGTCTTTGGGAGGAGGAAAAGGTGGGAGAACCATACGGTTGACGACGGAGTGATCAAATTGTTGAGGGTTGAAAACTGAAACTTCATTCTCCAAAGGTACATGGAAGTGTTGGAGAATTTGAGTGATGACACAAGAAAGGAAGATATGTTGCTTGATTGGTTTAATCAAGACAATCATAATGGTGCTTGCCCAATCCACTTTAATCCCTCCCATAATGGCATAGAGAGCCCTACTACGGGTCTCATTAACGTAATTGAGGAAGCCACTCTTAGGGAGAAGATTGTAAGTGATGATTTTGAGTAACATGCGAGGAATTGGGTTCAAGGCTTTGGCGGACATGTCAATCTGAAAATTGGGGCTTAAACGATTGATAAGTTCGGGATTATCCATGGAGGTTTGGCCAAGAAAATTGGTGAAGACACGGGAAAACGAAGGCTTTCGGCAAGGGGTCGTAGTCAAGGTGGATGGTGATACCTTTCACTTTGTTGTCGATGTAGATGATACCCCCATTCTCTACCACTCTCATGTTGGTAAAGAATTGCTTGACGAGAATGTGATAGTATGGATGAACGGTACACCAAAGATGGAAGAGAGAAACGGCATCAAGGAGATGATGAATGTTGAGATTTTGGATGATGGGTTCGGAGAAGTTGACTGCTCTTTCGGGGAAGAAAGTTGCCTTTTCGACGGTGGCGGCCGGATTTGGGCGTCGTTGATGGAGGGGATTGGAAGATGAAGCCATGAGGGAAGGATGAAGCTTTCGGGAATTGGGGCTTTGGGAGGTGATGCCTCAGCGGTCTTAGGTTTGGCAATTGTGGTTTCCTAGGCAACAAAAGGGCAGACATCTTACTCTGAAGCTTTGTCCTCCTCAGAGATCATCTCGAGCTTTTCAAAGATGACCCCTGGGTTAGGGAATTTTCAGTCAATCTCCTGTTGGCATTGGAGGAATCCATTGCCAAACACCTTGGACTTTTCAGGGGCGATGACATCAGTCATGAACTTATCCATCGCCTCTGCAGCAATATTTCTCAGGTCAATCTTCTTCAACTCGGTGATATGAGGCTGAAGTTCAATGATCTAAGCATGGAGGTAAGCTCTCTCTCTTTCTTTTCCTTTTCCCTCTCCTCAGACAGTCGCTCATCATCATGCTTCTGAAGAGTTTCCTTGACCTCGATGTTTTCCTCTGTGGTCATCCAGGCCGACCTCTCCTTGGCGAGTGCCTTCTCAAGCTTTTCCCCCTGAGACGCGAGCTTGGCGATCTTGATCGACAACGCCTTCAGTTGAGCCTTTGCTTCATCAGCGGCCTTCTCTATAGCAGTTATCCTCATGTGCTTCATAGTGAGGCTCGCCTCAGCATTGGTAATTTTCACTGCTGGGCAACACAATTCAACGGCCATCGAGGATATCTACATTGGAAGAAGACAAAAGGTCAGACTAAACACTTTTGACTGTGCCGACTTGTTGACTGTGCCACACGCATTAGCCAGTTGCCCTGGCTTAACTTTCTGTAGAACTGAGCGATCCTGCAGAAGGAATGAGTTCTCAATGAGCTGGGCTGCAACCCCACAATCCGAGAAGACCGACTCCTCGACCCCCACCGGATGGGCAAGCTTGAGAAGATCTTTCTCGGAGCGTTGAATGTCAGCTTGGATCAACCTAAACGTCACCAGAGCTTGCTTGTACTCGGGAGGAATCAGGCCAGGTGCCGACCTTGATGGAAGGAGGCACTCCATGGCTATGTATATTAATAGCCACTGGGTTTGTGAAGCATCAACTGCGTCTCTGAAGTTGAGCTTAGGCAGGAAACAACAATTGACGAACTTTTGTTTGATGATGACAAACATGTCTAAACTATTTTAATGTGTTTGTTAAGTGTATTTCAGGTATGTATCTGAGTCAAAGCATGTTGGAATTGATTATGGGATGGAATACGATGATATACCCTTGAATACGAAGGAGCATTGAGTCTTGAAAGGGGATTTCGTAGCAAACAGCGAAGAACTGAAGTGAAACTTTTCAAGACAGTGAAGAACAAGTCAAGGAATCTATGAGAATTTCTTGGTGGTTGTAGAAATTTTTTAGCACATGAAATGTCGTGTATCCGGGCAAAATACGTGAAGTTATGAAGTCTTTACAACGGGAATTTGATCTACAGTTGAAGAAAGGAGCTGAGAAACTTCTACAATGTGAAGAATGGGCTCTGGGAATTTTGGTGAGTTTTTCAGGAATTTACGAATTATTTAGAGGCCAAAATACACTCAAATATGGCTAAAATACGCATGGTTTTTGGATTAGAGCAAATCTCTTGGACATGTGTCATCACCTCAGCCAATCTCGCATTTGTGAAGCAGATCCAGTGGCTGAAGTTTGCTGTAGATATGGGTTGGGTTTAAATAGGGTTTTTGAGAGGAATTTGAACCCAATAAGAGTTCTAAACCCACTAGGACTCTACCATATATAAGTCAATGAGATACCTAAGCTATTTTGCTGATTCCAAGAGATCCAGAAGTCTGATTGACGAGCCGTCTTCTCATATGCATCCCTGACGAGTTGAGGAACAACCTAAGATAGAGAAATTACAGATCAGATCTAGAAAATCAAGAGGCTCTTCATATCTAAAGAAAGAGACGATACGACGGTCAAACTTAGGACAGAGACAACTTTCTGCACAAGCATCCAAACGACAAACGGCCAGAGCCATTGGGAATCTGTGCACACAGAGAAGGATGAAGACATCGCAATAACTCAATCTGAGCTTTTCTAAACTCTAAATCTATTATTCAGTCATTGCTTTGATCTTTGTACATCTTATTTTTACAAACTTTTGTGCAAGCTATGTGTTGTAGTTTGGGGGATTCTTGATGCATGGGATATGATAGAGACATGGTCTAGCTTGTTTGGTTAGTTCAGTTTAGCAAAGGAAGTTGCGAGTCTAGAGAGCTATTGAGCGTGGAGCAAAGGGAGTTGCGAGTTCATAGTGTCTTATAGGTGTAGAGAAACTGATTAATCAAAGAATAGATCTTGGGGGTTGCTGGAGTAGGTCAAGGTTGACCGTACCAGGGTATTTCTTGGTGTCATTTGTGATTGGCTGTCTGCAAGTATCTACATATCTTTTGACTGTATGTGATTATTTCTGCAAATCATATTAATTGAACATGCTTGCATCATTAAATCTTTTTAATTCCGCATTCCCCCTATTCACCCCCACATATGGTGTCTTATCATCCTACAGAGGCATCCATTGGGGAGCTGAGCTCAGAGGATAGACATCACCTTTCTTCTTCTTCTTTTCAGCACTGACAGATTCAATCGAAGGTCGGGCCCTCTTCTTTTTCGAGTCACATGCAGCATGTCCCATAGTGCTTGCTTTTGATGAACCCCAAGCGGCCTGGACCGAGCTCCCGGCTGCCTTGGCCAAGCTCTTGACAGCCTTGGCCGAGCTCTCCCCCTCCTTTGCTGTTGAAGATGTCATCAGTTAGGCAGATGAGCTCCACTGGACTTCCTTAGCACAAGTCGAAGGATGGCATCCACCTTTGGGTCTAGAGAGTATTCCTTCCCGGCCATGCCTGACAGAAAAAATTTTAGGGTGAGCAAACATGGATGCAAGATATGAGGATCGCTCATACCTTCTACCCAAATGGTGTTCCTGAACACCTCGTCTGACAGCAAAAATGTGATAGACCTCTCAGAGCTCGGTAATGCTAGCAAATGCTTAACCACTCCGTTCTCTACCTCGAAGAGGTCCATTTCTTCTGTAACCACGGAGCCAAGACGACCCCAATCGGTGAGAAAAGATGCCTCATCGAGAAAAGTTACAAATACAAAATTCTCCTTCCAGTAATGAACAGAGCTCGGTAGCCCCAACAGAAGATGCCTCTTCTTCCTAGCGGTGATGTAAGACCACACGTCAGAAGAAGTGGGTTTCACCTAGAAGAAGTGACAGAAAAGTGCTAAGGTTGCCTCCACCTATTTAGCAAATAGAGCACGATGAAGTCGACCAAAGCTCCAACAAAGTTCGAAGTAAGTTGACATAGGAGAAGCTTAAGAAAATTGAGAACATGGAGAATAAACGGATGAAAGGGAGGTGGAGTACCAGAGAGAAGGTCTTTACATACACTCCGACCTCACGCTTGTCGGGAAGCAGATCCTCTTATTGTGTCGAGGGATCCTAACCTCGAAAGGAGGTCGGATGCATTCAGCTCGGATCTTCGGGATTGAGGGAGCAGATACCACAAAGACCAAGTTTCATATCTCCTCATGCACTAAAAATTGTTCTTTCCCAACTCGCAGTATCAGAGCCTTTAAGCTAGGGCAAATAAACATTGTTCTTTCCCAACTCGCAGGATCAGAGCCTTTGAGCTAGGGCCGCAAGGGCTAAGCCCTTCCCTTTATCAAGGGTATACTTAGACCCGAGGGCTGAATAACCTCATGCACGTCATCGGAGCATGTATGCTTCTCTGCCCTGAAACTTTGTTTGTGTTATCGGCGGCAGTCTTGGCCACCGCCTTCGCACATCGTGAACTGATCGGGACTGCGGCCACTGCGATCGTCTCGATCTGCTCTATTTCAGCCCACAATCTATCTGTTTCAGAGTACGACAAAGAATATGAATGATTCATAAACAAAGAAGAAGGAGGAGGAGGACTACCTTACTCGAACGATGACGAAGTTGATTGGATAAGAAGAAAGCACAGCCGAGAAGGAGCACAAGTCTATCAGAAAGACCGTCCAATTTATGACGTGTGTCGACATCGCAAAGCTCTGGTGCTTTGAGTTCCGTGCCCCTTTAGCGGGAGATTTCTAGGGTTTCGTGTGCTCTAACGGCCAGAATTAAATGTGGCATCTCACCTGCAGTGCCCAGTTAATGCATGTCACATCACCCGACCTCAACCTTGGCCGCGGTTAAGCTCGGGAGATGGAGACCATTGATAATGCATTGGACCAATCTTCAAAGATCACTTGGCTGATTATTTGAGCAGACGAGCACAATAAAGCCCACGACTTCGACCCAACGGTGCAGAGACCATCACGTGAGACCAACCGAATTTTCATTTAAGACGACAGCCGAGCTGAACGTATGGCTCCCTCATTAATACTGACCATTCAGCTCGTCATCAATGGCGACAGTTCGGATCGAAAGACAGTAAAGCTTCATAAAGGCTCAGACGTTACCATCTAACGTCTGATGCCTATAAGTAGAGTCTCTGACAACGTGGAAAGGACTTTGGGGCTCCTTCACATTCTCAGATATTCTCATTCTCTGACAACCACCAAAGTCAGATACTCCAATCTTAGTATTTGATCCACCTTATAAATTTCCTCCCTGGCTCGGGCGAGATAACTAGCAGCATGTCTCCCAACAGATTGGTTATAGTTACCCAAAGTCTACTTAGTCACTTACAGACTTAATCATCCGTAGGGGATTAGGTCGGACCCCAAAATCCCCCCCCCCCCCCCCCCCCCCCCCCCCCCCCCCCCCCCAACAACCCAACACCAAAAAAAACACCACCACCACCACCACCACAAGCTCCTTGTGTTGCAGGCAGCCCAGGCAGACCGGATACAACACAGATCTGACTCTAATAGCTCGGATTGAAGCCTACTCAACCCGTCAACCCGTAGTCAGCTCGCTCGGTGCCCAATCAGCTGCCCACATCATACCACGTCGACAACTGCAACCCAATTATCTTCATACAACTTCAATGGTGAACAATCACACGTAAACAGCGACAATACCATCTATGTTGGGTTGTTTTTTATTTTACTCATTTTTAATGTGCGGAAGAGACAAAATCAGACGTCAAAATCGTTTATCTTGAAGTGGGCATGTGATGTTATTGGACTGTAATGTGTACAGCGCGTTTATTACCGTAACAAAGCAGAGCCTCGATAAAAATTACAAGATGATAAAGAAGAGAAAATGAATACTGCTTTTCATGTTCCAAAAACGCAGTCTCCAAATGCTGATTGGCTAAGAAACAAAAAAAAAACGCAAATCTCAACATCCCCCTATTTGTATCGTGTCTGATCGTGGCCATGTTACTTAGACTTGTCTACCCCAGAAACGAATATCCCTGCTCAAAGAAAGAGAAACGTAGATTTGTATATCAACGCTTTCTTGTTGTGTCCCGTTGGCTTAGTAGTATTCATCGTCCCTCTCTTGTGAACAGTCGAGGATTCGATTCCTGCTTTTCAATGTACCAAAAAAATAGGCTTCCTTGTTGTCGCGGGACTCAAGACGAGAAGCATCGTGCTAGCATCGGTATCAGTATGTTAAACTCCTGTATTGTAATGATTGGGAATGTACACGGTCAACTGACGCCATGACCCATCTACGAACAATACGTGCAAAGTTTACCCAAGTTTCCATCCATTGCTAGAGAATTGCAGATTAATCCCTGTCAAACACAAGGCAAACCCAACAAGGCAAGACCGAGCCTGACCCTTGCAGCCTTGCTAGAACTTAGCTGGAGCTGAACCAGACCAATGAGAAACCCATACAACTCTAAATGACGCAGACATCATGCACAACACAAACAGATTAAAAAAGGGAGCAAAGCTGCAAGCTAACAACATCCATGCCCTCGATAGCAAAACCACCGGAAAAACTTGATGTTACACACAGTGCTCACTTGCGTCCTGGAGACAGCCAAAAACAAACAGCACAAGTTCCAGACTTCCAAACAAAACTAGCTTACAGCAACAACGAAAGAAACCTGCTTCGACAAAACCGCATGTAGAAGTCACACAATTGCTGAAGAGGCATAAAAACACAAGAAAGCAACATGCAACAGAGAGATCAGGAGGGTCCAATTTAATCGATGTGCATCCCAACACGACGGGTCATTTCTCAATATGCTGTTGTATCAGGAGCCATATCAGACATGCTCACACCGAATGGTTTGATAAATAGTCGATAAATAGTTGTTATGGATAAAACATAAGCTGCTGCTAGTGGCCACCCCTCAGGGCAAGCACAAGGTGAAGGACAGAGCCGCCCTCGATGTTGTATTCCTTGGCAGTCTTGTCGTCGGCGAGCTGCTTCCCCGCGTAAATGAGCCTTGAAAACAAATTCATAGTAATTAGAAGACGAACGACGTCACAATATAATTTAGCGCAGATGAAGGCCAAGGTTAGCATAAATCACAATCGCCTGCTAGGCAAACTAGTTGGTTGACCGCCTACTTTTTCTCTTAAAAAGCATCATAAAAGGTTAGAAATCATGATGAATCAATACTTGAAGAAATCATGAACCGTAAGACATCATACATAATCAACATAATCATATAGAGTAGCGCTAGGCTATTTTTGAAAGAATCTTGAAAGAATCTTGAATGCGGAAACATGCATTGCTAGCTTTTTTTAAATTTAGTAAATTTTTTGTAATTGGAAACAACATAATCAATATAATCAACATAATCATATAGAGTTCATTTATTTAAATGAAAAAGAAAAGTAAAGTACCTCTGTTGCACAGGTGGAATTCCTTCTTTCTCCTCAACTCGCTCCTTGATCCTATCGATTGTATCAGTGGGCTCAATATCGATTTCAATTTCCTTTCCGGTAAGTGTCTTCACCTTAATCATCGTTCCACCCCTCAGCCTTAGAACCAAATGAAGTGTTGACTCCTTCTGAATATTGTAATCAGCAAGGGTGCGACCATCTTCCAATTGTTTTCCGGCAAAAATCAACCTCTGTTGGTCAGGAGGTATGCCCTCCTTATCCTGCAGCAACATCCATATACCACATTTAGTTAAACATATATTATAATAATTTTCTGGAGTTGAAGAACCATGTATGAAAAGTTTTGCCTTTATCACTGAACTGGAATGTGAGCGAATTTTCCAATTACAAAAAATTTACTAAATCATCCATCTAAAACCATTTCTTATTGGAAATTTTGGATTGCCAATTTTGCATGCTGAAAGCCTGTGTGAATGCTTTTACACATTTTTTACTGCAACAAGCGGAGTTCCAGTAAAGAGAGGGAATCACTATAATGGTCTAAAATATGGCAGCAACTATAACGAATGCATCTTTGAGTTGCACCCAAACATCTAGAATATAGCACTCGTGTAGTTCACTAGATTCTGTATCCATCTCACACTCAAAGCTCCAGTGCTCCATGTACTTCCTGACCAATGCATTGAATGCAAAATCTCAAACAGGCCAATCTAAACATTAAACTAATCATTTTCTAAGAATGGATGGAAGAATTTGTAAAGCCAAACTCAAGAAATCTGACCATATAGATTATAATTTAACTAATTTTTTACTGTAATTTCTCTCACAGCCTAATTTGAGCCTAATTTGACTGTAGTTTTCCTTGCAGCCTAATTTTACTGTAGTTTCCAACACCTAATCTAAAACCCTTGATGGAGATGCTTGGCTTTGTTCCCTGAACTCCTTCAACTTCAATCTATCACCTACCTGTCCTCAACTTTTTAATTATATCGGTTGACAGGTAAATTCGTCGAATAGTGAGATGGAGCTAACGAGGACGCCTGCGGTAACGTGGCGCTTCGTCGGCTGAGGAGTGGGATCCGATGTAGCTTGAACCCGGGTCAGGGAGAGATAAGTCCGAGCTATCTGGATGATGCCCGACCTAACTCTGAGTTGTTTCGAGCTATCTGTAGCACAGACAAATCGTCAGAGGGATCGGATCTGGGTTCCGACCCAAATTCCCTCCGATACTTAAGTCGATAAGAGACTTAATGAATACTCGAGTCAGCTAGGTCCAACCTAAAGGGATGTCGTCCCACCATTATCACAGCGAACTATGGAGGAACAAAAATAAGTGAAAGTAAAGAGAATGAGTTATGAGAGTACTGTAGTCTTGAGTATCTTTAGAGTTGTCCCTAGTCCCGTTGACGTTGAGACAATTTATAAGTGAGGGTGTCCCCTCAGTGTCGGTGGATAACGGCCTTACAATAATGGTGACACGATCGTCTCTGAAAGAGAGGCGTAACCGCTGACCATTTATTCCGCCACGAATATACATCACATTATCAACTGATCCCTTTAGGTTAGGGCTCTCAACGGTCAGACATGGCTGGGCCAGCGGTTGGCCTTCCACGTGGACTTAATGGGTTTCATGGATCACAATGTCACCCCCGTGAGCTCCTTTATTCAGATGAAATTATCCATCTCCTCTTCGAGGGCCGGCCCAACATTGTAACAACGGCCTACATCGCTTGAACTCAGATGAGGCGTCGGTTGAGATCGAGTGATATGATACCTCATTAAATGGACACGATAGTCGAAGCGGGAGTATTTGATTTTGGCAGCCAAAATTCACATTCTTTTGATTCGACCGTTGCATCAACGCGAGGATCGGGATACTGATGCCTATAGATTACCGACACGTGCTCTCTGATAAGAGGGTCGATCTCGATCATGGGAGGATAGCCTACCGCATAAGTAGGGGAAATGGGAGATGAGGCAAACTATACTATTTGAGCATTCAAAAAGAAACTCTTCACCTCTCCGTTATTTCCTTCGAAGATTCTCGCCATGGCTTCTTCAACATCAGGGACAGACGACTGAGAAATGGAAAGAAATGGAGATAGCACAACTGGCTTTGTCTCAGATCCCTCTCTTGGAAGATCCCTTGAACATGGCCGACACACCAACAAATGTTAACCCTTCGAAGCGTCACGTGAAGAAAGGGAAAAACTTGGCCCTGGTTTCTACCAATGCAGATGCCCTGGTATCGTAGGATAGCAAAGTAAGTCCCGCCATACCCGACGTAGTCGCCAATCAAGCCTCCAAAGTGTCAAACGATCAGCTTCAGGCGCTTCAAAAAGAATATGTTCGGTACCCCTATCAAATTCGGATTTCCCGTCCCAGCGAAAGAGTCTGTTTCCCTGAGTGTGAGGTGGAAGTATACATAACAGTCGTTCGTCATGGCTTCGCTTTTCCATGTACCCTTGTATTCCTCAAGTGCTCTGGAGCTCTCCCTCTGCCAGCTGATGCCCAACTCCGTAGGCAATCTAGTCAGCTTCATTGTGCTTTGCATGATGATTGGTAGAGCCGACCTTGACGTTGTTTAATAAATTTTTTCAATTGAAGACCCATGTGGCTTCTGCGTGGTATTGCATCACCGCCAGGAGGAAAAGACAACTAATTAATGATCTTTCCAGCTCTAATAGAGGATGAAAGGAGTAGTTCGTGTTTGTGCCTTCCCTAGTGTAGCGGTCTTCATTACTCATTAGGAGGATCTGAGCCTCGCTGCAAATGAGGAAACGCCCCTCTAGAGACGAGCTAAAACCCGCTGAACGCTTGCTAGCCCTGCTAGAAAGCCACAGGTCAATATCGAAGCTTTTCGATACAGAGACTCTGCTAAAGACTGTCTGGACGAAGGGTAAGGCACTTTCTCTAGCCCCATGTTCGCTCTTCCTTTTTCTTAACAACATCTTCACCTTGCAGGCGTAATGGATCAAGAATATCATGAGGATCCTGAACTCAAGTTCGTCTTCCACGCTTCTATCCACACAGTTGAAGGAATATCACTGTCTCGACTCTCGACAGGCGGTCCGACTAGATCAAGACCCAATCGAGGCTGTCGAGAGCTCATCCCAGTTGGTCCGAGACATTCCTTAGAAAGATCAGGACCAGAGAAAGAGAAAGCTCTACAACATGGCTGAGATTGAAAGAGCTAAAGAGAAAAGGAGAAGTGAAGCCGCAGTCACGAGCTCGAGCTCTCCAATCATAAATGTAGCCGAGGACCTGATCGTGGCCCATGAACAAACGCGGGCCCCACTCAAGAGGAGTCTCCTCAAGGGCTGTCGTCGCCTCAAGAGCCATGCATTTATAAGGATACTTGGCTATGGGGAAGCCTCCAACCTCAGGATCCATTGGCCGCCGAGATTCCTTTTGAGTTTAGGTCGATTTTCTTAGCAGACATGTCACCTCAAGCTCCTCCAGAACGCCCCAATGATGAGCTTCACCGATTCACTTACCCAGTAGAAGGGGATGAGTCAGCTTTCCTAGACTGTGGTGTCGCCTCCCGACTTGTGGAGAATTCATTCTCCCTGGGGATATGGCTATCCTAGAGAAGGTCGACGAGATTTATAAGGATACTTGGCTATGGGGAAGCCTCCAACCTCAGGAGCCATTGGCCGACAAGATTCCTCTTAAGTTTAGGTCGATCTTCTCAGCAGACAGGTCATCTCAAGCTCCTCTAGAATGCCATGATAATGAGCTTCACAGGTTCACTTACCCAGTATGAGTGGATGAGTCAACTTTCCTAGACTGTGGTGTCACCTCCCGACTTGTGGAGAATTCAATTCTCCTTAGTGATAGGGCTATCCTGGAGAAGGTCGACCATGAGAAGCTGACCACCTTTATAACTCAGCAAAGTCTCCAAGTGGATAGCTCCTTTCCTTTATTACCCATATCGAGTACTAAATTTAACCACCATGTTGCTTTGTGGTATACAGTGGCCATAACGGCTGTCGAGTTGCGACAACGCTCATCGGTGGTGGCTAATTATGAAGCCAATTTAGTTGGCAAGCAAAAATAGATATCCACCGCCAAGGTAGCTATAGACAAGGCAAAGTTGAAATTGGTGAAATCGAAGCTTCGCCGAGTCAAACTCACATCTCGTGTGGAGAAGATAGAGAAGGAGTTGTCAGCAACCAGAATGAGGGCTGGAGAAGAGGCAATCCTCAAGAGGTAGGTCGAGCAACAACTGCTTGAGGAGGCCGCCCTTAGGAAGCAAGCTGATGAACGGCAATTTGAGGAGGCCGCCCTTAGGAAGCAGGTCGAGCATCGACTGCTTGAAGGGGAAAAGAAGTGTGAGGCGAAGGAAGCTGACCTCCGAGCTCAGCTGCTTACGTTTGAGGGGTCGACTCTTTGAAAATTACTGAAGATGCAGTGGAGAGGTGCAAAGAAATCCTTAGTCTCATCGACGAGGTATACAAGGAGGACTTTACACGGTGCCTGCTAGAGATTGAAAGCAAATTTCCCGCTTCAGGGATTGACTTCAGTCGACTGACACTGATGTCTGATGATGAGTTCGGAGAGGAGAATGATGATATCCCTGCCGATGGAAATGATGATGCCTCTGTCGAAGAAGTTATTCTCCTGGAGAAGCAACCTCATGACTACGTCGTCCCGTGAATTCGCCGTGTACTTTGGATGTAGAGCCCCTTTTTCTATAAAATAAAATTTATCATAGAGAACGAATGTTCATCTTGTCATGATTATCTCGTTTGTGAAACATAGTATTGCTTGTTTGCCCCCTCAATAAGTCAGACTCATGCATGCGAAGGATGCTTAGTGTGAGCTATTGAGTGACGAGCTTATTTGTCAGCCTGAGGATTTAATGTTCTACGTTGTAGGAGGTTCACCCCATAGTTGATAGAACTAGCTCCACCCATAAGGGAATAGCTCATAGATAAGCGAGCCAACGCAAGGGCTCATAAATAAGCGGCATGCGAGGGTATTGATTGGATGCACAAACCTGAGTATCTGAAAGGAAAACATGGTCGACAAAATGACGCTTGCAAAGTACATTTGCCGCACATATATTAGCTTGACGCAGTGGAAGTATTGGGAAAAGAAACTTTATTCATGGATTCATAAAGAAAAGTGAAACAAAGGAAATCCATAGAATGGTTTATTCGATGCATGGCTTGAAGTGTCACCTGCTCATTTCTAAGTTTATGCTCGAAGAAATCTCTTTTGCAGCTCACTCAACAACTCGGGTAATTGACGAATCTAACATGACCCATTTTCCTTTGTCTTTTGCTTTTTAAGGTCCCTTCATTTGCCCTTTTTCCGAGTTGTCAACAAACTTTTTCAAGTGGCCACACTTAATCAAGACTTCGATTTCCTTTTTGAGCGTCCAGCAGTCCTCCGTGTCAGGGCCATTGTTTTGGTGATACCTACAAAATTTCAGGTAATCTCTTTTATCATATTTACCTTTTAGCTTGGGAGAAGGCCGATCGAAGTATCCTTCACCCTTTGCATAGGCCAACATTTCGGCCTTAGAAGCATTCAACTTGGTGAATGTCTCGTCAGTTGCAAGCAAACAATCCCTCGGGCTTATCTTCCGTCTTCGTCGGTCTCTGGGCTCTCGGCAAGACACATCGTGGGGTCAGGCTTCTCTCCATGCTTCTGCAAAGGGTTTGGAAGAGCTTTTCTTCTAGGCGGCCAGTACTTCCTCCAATAGCATGTACCGTTCCGCTCAGTAAGGAGGTGGTCGAGGTCATACGACGGCCGCTAGTGCAGTTAGTTCACCAAGTCCGCACAGTGGATTCCTTTTGTGAGAGCTGCAATGACAGTCTCGTCGTTGCAGCCCTCAGCATTCATCATCTCATTGTTGAAGCGTATGAAGAAGTCTCGCAGTGTTTTCCCCTCTCTGCTCCAGAGCAAACAGATGACCCGAACTTCGCTTTCGCCTATGCCCCGCCATGAATTGCTGACAAAAAGCCTAGGATAAACTCTTGAAAGACCTAATGCTACGATTGGGCAACACGTTGTACCATTCATTCGCTACCTTGGTCAATGTTGTGTGAAAAGCTCGACACAGGAAGGGTTCATCTGTACCGTGTATTTCCATCACGCTCTTGTATTTTCGGACATACTCGCGAGGGTCACCCGTGCCATCATATGTGCCCAGGGGCTGCAGCTTGAATTTCGGTAATCGCAGAGCCGAGTTGATGTTCAACAGGTCGCGCTCATCCTCCGAATTAGAAGATGGAGAATTGGGACGTTGCTCCTTGCCACGATGTCTGGTTTGCCGACAAGTGGAGGTGCTGGAGGAATCGACAATGCCCCCTCCCGAACGCTTGAGGGAGTTCGAGGGGGAGAATTGTCCCCTCGACTCTTTCATTTGTACCCAAACTTGGGGTTCTGTGGAGGAATACGACTCCGATCATGCGTGTGACGAGCCTTTGCTTGCTCCACATCGCTTTGCATAGGGCGGCTGGAGGCTCTTCCATTGAGGGTATCACGTGCTTTTGGGCTCGACGAAGCAGTTGTTGCCACCCCTCTCATCACCGTGGACTCCATCGAGGTTGTCGACTACGTGTCTTTGCCGAGGTGGAGTAGCATTTAATCAGAGGGTTGACTTGCCGCTCCAAGTTCGGCCCATCATCTCTCTAGCTCCTTGATGCGGATTGTTGTCCCATGTGGCCTAACATCGAGTTGGGGGGCTGTTGCCCAGCGGACACATGTAGCGGTTGGTGTGGCATTCGTTCTATAACAGTAGTCAACGCATGGAGGTTGGCATTGACCGCTTGCAAGAACGCTTAAAATTGCTCCTGCATGACCAAACGTGGTTCTGGTCTCCCTTCCGACGAAGAGCCGGAATCTTCATGAATGATCAGGGCATCTGAATCCCCGCTAGTGAATGGCCACGTGGACCCTTGGTTGATGGGTTCAGCCGACACTGCTATTGATAGGGATGTTGACTCTGAGTTTCCACATACGGCGCCAACTGTTGACATGTAAATTCATCGAATAGTGATGTGGAGTTGACGAGAACGCCTCCGGTGACGTGGCACTTTGTCAGCTGAGTGGGACCCGATGTAGCTTGAACCCGGGTCAAGGAGAGTGAATTCCGAGCTATCTGGATGAAGCCCGGCCTAACTCTGAGTTGTTCTGAGCTATCTACAACACAGACAAATCGTCAAGTGTCGAATCTGGGTTCCGACCCAAATCACCTCCGATACTTAAGTCAGTAAGAGACTTAATGAATGCTCGAGACAACTAGGTCCGACCTAAAAGGATGTCCCACCATTGTCACAACGAGCTATGGATATAGAAATAAGTGAAAGTAAAGAGAATGAGTTATCAGAGTACCGTAGTCTTGCGTATCTTTGGAGCTGTCCCTAATCCCATTGACTTTAGGACTATTTATAAGCGAGGGTGTCTCCTCAGTGCCGTTAGTGGATAACGGCCTAGCAACAATGATAGCACCATCGTCTCTGAAAGAGTGGTGTAACCGCTGACCATTTATTCCGCCATGAATATCCATCTCATTATCAACTGATCCCTTGGGGTTAAGGCTCTCAATGGTCAGACGTGGCTTGGTCTTGACTGGGCAAGCAGTTGGCCTTCCACATGGACTTCATGGTCTTCATGGATCACGTCTCCCTGTGGGCTCCTTTATTCAAATGAAAATATCACTCTCCTCTTCGAGGACCGACCCAATGTTGTAACAATAGCCATAAGGGAATAGATATGTGGCAAATTATATTGTCATTATTGTCATAGCAGGGAATCCGTATAGCATAAAAACATGCATCTCTAAGGAATGAGTTAATCTTATCTAAAATTATTACGTAATGCATAATGGCATATGTTCATGCCAAGTGAATGGCACTGAGAAATTTAGGAGACAGCATCGTAAGCTGTAAGCTCAGGAAGACCCATTTCACTCATAAACAACTTCCGCTCTACATTCCAATCAAAGAAATAAATCACGTTAACTTAAAGAGTGTGTGGTGGTGGTGGCGGTGGGCGGGTTGGTGGAGGGTTGGTGGGCGTTGGTGGTGGAGGGGTTTTTTGTTTTGGGCACGGTGGGGTCTCAAATCGAGAACAAACAAAAGACTGACAAGGTGAGCTCTGAATTAGATTATTCTTGTTTCTAATATGATTTAAGAAAGTATCTTAGTAATTCTTTGATCATGAACATGAAAATGTCATATGTAATTCATCCATGAAGATTAAGGAAGAACTGTCTTATTTTTTAGCCTCTAAGCTTGATTGGTACAAGTAAAACAATGTCATCTTAATATAACAGTAATTACTAGATACAAGATGATAAATAGGGTTCTCAATTTCATTCCAACAAACAATCACTAAATCAATCTAACCCAAATAGTCCAAACAGAGGCCCAATTCTAGTACATAATGGCAACAAAGGATCGACCAATTACATACATTGATCATTTCATGCTAGATGAAACTCTCTATAATAGCATGAAGATAAGGCCATGCAATAGTAAATTTGTTTAAACCATTATGCATATCCAGTTTGTGCATGGAGCATAATTATAGAACCTTGTTGTGGCGTGTGATATTGATAAAGGAAAACCAGCCAACAATGGTGCATGTGTAATGCATGAGCATGTTATGATTTTAAGCCATCATTTGGCAACCTGGTTTAGTTCTAAAAATAAGATTTAGTAGAGTTTGGGGCCTAAATTGAGATTTTTGAAACTATACTATTTTTTAGAATGAAAAATAGAGTTTCTAAAACTAAGGCTTGAGTACCATCAATCCTTTTGTAATATGGATGTGGAGAAATCCAATCGGAAAGAATTTTTACAATCAATGCGAGAAGCTCGAGATTGAATGAATACAAGCATTGGTCTCACTTTAAGTCAAAATGGAACCCTAGCTTTATAAACTGTGTTGCCAAACTAGGCCTAATTCTCATACAATCGGATATGATTTTAAGCCATCATTTAGCAACCTGGTTTAGTTTTAAAAATTAAGATTTGGCAGAGTTTGGAGACTAAATTGAGATTTTTGAAACTATGCTAATTTTTAGAATGAAAAACAGAGTTTCTAAAACTAAAGCTTGAGTACCATCAATCCTTTTGTAACATGGATATGGAGAAATCCAATCGGATAGGATTTTACAATGAATGAGAGAAGCTCGAGTTTGAATGAACACAAGCATTGATCTCAATTTAGGTCAAAATGAAAAACTAGCTTAATAAACTGTGTTGCCAAACTAGGCCTAGTTCTCATATATCTAATGTTCATGAGACTCTCAAATATATATGTTCACAGTTCAGTCTATCACACAGTTCAACCAATATAGAGGCATAAGGATTTTATTTATTTTATTTTATTGTTTTTTGTGTAGGTTGGGAGAAGAAAGAAAAAAAATGATAAAAATGAAAGTCACCATAATAGAAACAAAATGGATAGGAATGAATAGTTCAGATCCCAGCAAAGCTTTTTATGTGCTTGGGTCATTACTAGCAGATTGAATCTCGGAGAATTCAGATACCAATGCCTAAGGCCTATTGCGATCCGTGCCATATGAGGATTAGGGCACATAACTGGATGTCAACGCTATCTCAGCTCTCAACTAATGCAACCTACATCGAAACCTTGAAGAGGCAACTCAATCGTTACAAAAATACCATAAGCTATAATGGCTTGTTCAGTTCAAATGAGGATAATATCAGCTTTAAATACAGTAGTGTTGCCAGCATTATTGATTCGGCTGGAAGCAACTATAATTTGGGTAACTCATTGATTTGTTTCCAGGGTAATTCCTACTTTCAACTGGTTAGCGAAGTCATCAGTGTATTCAGAAGCTCTTAGAATCTTACAGAAAAAACATAGCGAAGATCATCTTATGATGATTATGTCTCTACAATTGACTCTAAGAATTGAGGCATGTTAAAACTTATAAGCCCTTTTCAATTCTCGTCGATGGAAAAGATCCTACTTTGTTTCCTACGAACTTCCTATGATCCCATTAACACATCGTGCAGCCTAACTAGTCGGGTTTCCAACACAAAGAATTGTGTCTGATTTATGTCGCCTTATTTCAAACTCCAAAACAGTAAAGCTAGCACCTTTTCCCCCAAATCGTTAACAATACCCAAATCTCATCTTAGACAACAATTGGAACAAAAAACAATAAATTCCACCCGAAGAAGAAACATAACAAAAAACACATCATATTTAACAAATTAATGTTCAATCCTCGTCAAACGCTCTAGAAACAGCAAACCCTAATCCAAAAACCTTAGCTTTCCTCCCCGAATTAAACATAGCATCTAGGAACCCTAATTCCACAACAAGAGCGAAGAAAACCCCTGGATCGAGCAGTTGAGAGAGGAGAGAGAGAGGAAAAGATACCTGGATCTTGGCCTTGACATTGTCGATTGTGTCGCTGCTCTCGACCTCGAGGGTGATGGTCTTTCCAGTGAGGGTTTTGACGAAAATCTGCATCTTCTTTTTCTTAACTTTCACTCGCTTTATCTTTCTCTGTAAATAAAAATAGAGGAATTGAAGATTGACAAGAGAGGTTTTCAATGGGGAGTTGATTTGCGGGAAGTTGCTACGGGCACATACCGAATTGCTGTGAGCACGCTCGTTTTATTTGAGTTGATATTGATTGTTTGTTAACAATATCATTCATGCCGGCATTGTTTTTGTGAAAAAAAATTCTCTAAGTTGTTCATCTACTTCGTTATTGTTCATTTGTTAGCGAAAAGTAAACGAATGAACAAGTTTTATTTTTTAACGAACTCATTAAATATTTCGTTACAATATCCAAATTCTATTTGTTAAAATCTAATCAAATATGTAGATTGTTTGTGAAAAAAATTCTACAATGCACTCAGTGTGTAAAAAAAAATTTGTGTCAAGCACACACAACCACTTAAAATTTTAAGTGGTTGTGCGCACGAGTAAAACAAAAATGCTGCAATTTTTTTAAGCGCGCACAGCCACTTAAAATTTTCAGTGGTTGTGCGCACGAGTAAAATTTTAAGTGGTGGTGTGCTCGAGTAAAAATTCATTAGCAAATAGCCAGTTACCAAGTATAATGCATCAAATTTAATAAGACAACAAATTTTATTTGCTGTATTGTTATAAACGGGCTTTGGAGGCCCAACCCGTTAGTGGGTATCCACCCATTATGTAACTCTATTACTATAAATACAGGGCTACGGGGTTCCGTAGCCGCCATGGTTTACAACACGTTATCAGCACGCTCGAAGCTAAGCCGAACCCCTGCCGACGGACGAACGCGACGCGAACGGGCTTCCTTCACCGAACGTCGCTAGATCCGGCGGGTAGGATCTAGAGGTAATTTTAATTCCCTAGATCTAAATTTTTATGCGCATACGATTAGATCTACATGCTTAGATCTATTTTTGATTAGTATAGATCTAATTTTTCTACCTAGATCTGCAAGCTAAATCAATTGTTTAATGCGAAATCGCTGTTTTTATTGTTAAAAATCACCTTTTTACGATAAAAACACCGTTTTGAAGATCAAAAATAGATTTTTTCCCGTAAAAATCGGATTTTTATCATCATCTTCCCCAAAAACCATTAAACCCTAGGGGATTTTCTCGCCGTAACGCGAACCCCCCTAGATCTCGCGCCAAAACCCTCGCCCGCCGCCCGAAGCGGCGGCAAAACCCCCTGCCGCCTGCAGTGGCGGGCGGCCCCGCCGCCAGCCGCGGCGGGCCAACCCGGCGCTGCGACGGCGGGCGGCCTCGCCGCCAGCAGCGGCGGCGGGCCAACCCGCCGCTGCCAGCGGCGGGCCAACCCGCCGCGGCGACGGCGGGCGGCCCCGCCGCCCGCGGCGGGCGGGCCCCAACCCCCCGGCAGCGGCAGGCCCGCCCACGCCGCCCGCAGCGGCGGGCCCCAACCCCCCGGCAGCCGCTCGTATCGGGCCCCCCCCGATGCGCGCTCATGTCCGTAAACCCTAGCCGCCTGAAGCGGCAATCCGCGCGACCAAAAATCCTAACTAGGGTTTCACCCCGAAAATTTCTTCGATTTTCAAAACTTTTCAGATTTAATTGCGATTTTTTTTCGTCAAAATCTGGACAAAATTACATGTGATTTTTTATTCATCGCATTTTATTCGGATTATCTGATTATTACACGTTTAATAATTAGGAAGATCCTGCGACCGCTCTGCCGTTAGTTAACTAACCTAACGGTGTATGACGTTGCCCAGTGGTCCAATAATTATTAAACGAAAAATTTTCATTTCCATTATAAAATTTCTGTGATGATTAAATGCATGTTTAGAAATTTGTATGCTTGCCGCATATTTAATGATTCTGTGATGTACATTTCTTTAGCATGCTAAAATCACTAATGACATAGTTTAATGCCTGTAGCAAAACTGTATGTTTGCGATGAGATTTTTTTTAAATGCCTGCAGCATATAAATAACATGTGTATACATCATACTTATTCGAACTTTGGTTAATTGAGCACAATTTTTTTTAGCTTACTAGATTTATATTATATATATGATGTGCTCATGACATGACAATATTTTATGACAACAAACCAATAATGATTTCAATAAATTTTAACATCATATCCTAGTTGACAAAATGAACCTGGAGTTCAAAACCAAAATGAACCTGAAGTTCAAAATCAAATCAAAAGTCAACACCCTTTCACACTAATAAAATTTAACAAGTACGAGGGATTATACGAAAAACATTTATGCGTTCTCTTTTAGAAATACGCATTTCGCGGTAAATAGATCTCTCAGATCTATGGTTTGTATAAACCAATATTGACACCAGCAGTTGTCATAACACCACCGAACTCTTTTGAGTAATCTCACTTTACAAGGTATGATTCTTGAATCTAACCTTATGTTTTAAGCGTACGCCCGAAGTCGTGGCTTAATAGATAAGTGAGAAATTATAAAATTCATACACACGTAATTGTTTCCCCTAGAGTATGATTCTATATCCACATAATACTTGAATAACTCATTAAAAATGGCCTGTAGACCATACTTGAGTTTCCAAATAGACTTTTAAAAGTCTATCATAAACTAGAAAAGTGGAAATATAGAAACTAACTCATTTCCCTTGTATAAGTCTACTTTGTAAGACCAATAAACATTCTTCCCTATAAACGACAATAGGGACGACTGAAAACAGGGGAAGTCTTGAATAAAAATGAGAAAGGGAAGATATGATGTATCTCGATATGGAGTATGCAATGGCAACCCAATATCAGACCAGAAGTTCTGAAAAGACCCATAATGCTTTTTGCAAAATTAATGGGCATTAAGGTATGCCATATAAAAATATATACATATCTAGTCTAAACGACGAAAGTCAAATTGACTGTATGTATATTTCGCTACTCCCCGAGAACAAATAAATTTTGAAAATAAATTTGATCTGTTGTCATAATATGAGTCTAAAATGAGCACAATTGTGGACGTATATTTTATACAACCCACATCATACTATGAAACTTGTTGCTCTAACATAATTATTAGTAGTATTCTCTTGCAGTATATATGTGCCTTTTACGCATTTTTTTACTGTAAATGATTTATCATCCTGAATACTCTTAAAATGAGGATGCCATGTACTCTCTGAAACTTATAAAGTTTCAAAGGATATTCGTCAAAATGAAATCCCTAATGACTCAAGAAACCAATAAAGCCTGAAGCTTTATCCAACTATGATCTGCATAATAGTCATTGTGAAGATGTAATCCTTCACAGTTTGAACAGAATTCACCTATTACCGGACAAAATTAACTTGAGCATTTTAATGGACGTTCAAAAGTCCCACATAAATTCGAACAGAGGAATTAATTTGGAACACCAGAAGTGTCCAGAATCGACCAACTTTGGATCGATATCACCCTGGATTGATGATGCAAGACATCATTAAGCAGACGAACCCGAAGATTCTTCAAAAAAGGGTGAAACTCTCATTATCCCATTCAAAAGGGAAAAATGATTACGAGATCATCTCCATTCACGTGGACATTGACTCTCCTCACTTCCTCAAACGAATTTAAAATGATATACTATCATTAGTAGAATGAGACCATTGGGCCTCTTGAGAGTATTTGAGGGATAAAAGTTGACTCACACACTCCCTTCATATGGCTGATGATGTACCTTAGAGTACTCATCTATATATCCTCTTTAAATGGTCATAATCAAAACCTTGTTATCCAACCGCAGTCCAGATTATTATTAATCACAACGGACATAATACATTACTAGGATATTGGTTGGGCTTGTACTTACCCTCATACCACCCTCAAAAATGCCGCAGTGGAACTTATTCATCGGGACTAACCCTCCTAGATGAATATGTTCCGAGATCCCCAAACAGGGGAGGCATTAGAGCACATCTTATAGATGGAGCCTTGACGGGTTCATATCCCTAATTTTATGCTCAACTTCATTGAAGTCGAGCTATTTGCGGATTTTTGGGATAACACTGGGAAATCAATTTAACAACTGGAAGAAAATTGAACACCCTGAAGCTTTGTGTTCACACCCAGAAATGGGTTATATGTAAATCATTAAAATGATTTAAACGGATTACTTATCCACTAGAAATCCAGTTGTAAGGTGACCACGTGGGAGCATGCAAACCATCAGAACGCCTCCTTAGAAACTATTTATATGAGCCTGATCACCTCATATAAACAGTTTCCGAGAACCCCTAACGGGGGAAGCGTTTAGTGCACATCTTATCGATGGAGTCATGATGAGTTTACATCCCCATATCACCACTATGGACCATTTAAAACATTAATACCTATGACCTGATTATCATGAATAGTGATGAGATCCTGACGATCCACACTTATGAAACTGTTAAACAGTTATCAGACATAGATATTGACAATTAAAAATATTGTCAAATTCACACATCCCTGCTACTAAAAATCCAGATAGGATTGACATACCAACTATAATGGATGCAATCTACCAGTAGCAGAAGTGGATATCCTCAATGAATGAGAGGACATACCACGAGACCCTTAAACAATACCACCACAGGAAAGTGAGCTCATCTCCATATCCTCTCCCTTTCCAGAACCTCCAGAAGAGATAAATCTGGAATAAATTGAATAATGTACGTACACGGAGAGGTATTTGGATAAAACACACTTGTCGACAATTACTCACATTTCATTTTGCCATTAATATCGTTCATAATCTCCGTTTCCTGAAGCAAACACAGAAATTTGGCCAAATTATGTGGAACGAGGCAATAATAAGTTGAGCTGGACTCACTTATGAAATGTGAAGTGTTTGGACCTGAAGTCTTGATATCAAAAGATATCAAACCTGTGGGCTACCGAGTATTGTATAAATAAATAAAATCGTATGTTATAAGCAAAACGATATAGCCTTAGAGGTTTATTTCGCAGAAACCAGGAAGTAACCATGTAAGATGAGTTTAACTCACTTACAAAATTAATCAAACTGATGCATCAGGCTCCCTGGTCATGATTGCGAAACCCATGCGATTAGCAAAGATAATTTTAGGCTATGTTGCTATGGATGATGTGACAACATACCCTTATGAATAATCATCCTGAAGATGAATTATCATCCTGAAGATGAAACCTTCATCCTGAAGATGAATAATCATCCTGAAGATGAAACCATCATCCCGAAGATGAATAATCATCCAGAAGATGAATAATCATCCAGCAGATGAATTACCATCCAGAAGATGAAATTATCATCCAGTCGATGAAGAAACATGGAGAATTACAATCCACCAATACACCTACTGGGTATATGGATGCACATTAAGACCCCTTCCGTTCGCTGGAAGAGGGGAAGGATATCCTAGGTCCTGAAGTGCCTTACTCAAATGTCTTTTGTACACTCTTTTATCTGGCAGTAAACACTTTAACCAGATACAGTGCAGCGCCTGCAGCGCACCACTGGACCAGAGATATGTAGCTTCTGCAATATCTCCAAGGGTCAAGGATCATACATGTTAAATGTATTTGCAGATACAGGTTACAGATCATCGCGATGACTGCAACAAAGAAGCGACCAACTCCTGGAGACCAGCAAAGCATACTTCCAAGGCAACATCAATCCCACCATCCCGAGAGGCTCATTAATCCAAGAAGCAAATCATAAGTACGCACAGCCAGGTCCTGCAGTACCTCGCAGACACAGTGAAGACTGGGTCAGAGACGTGATGCAACCTACCGAGTCTGAAGACCACTCCTCCTCAGAAGAGATCCCTCAGATCCAGTAACTGCTATAGATGAGCGATACTTGTATAGATGAGCGATGTCTTGTATAGGTGAGCGATGCCTTGTACTTTGTATCGGAACACTGTAAGAGATTGATGTATAGTTGCCTAGGAGATCTGCAAGCCTGCAGCTTGTACAGATCAGGGGGAGTCAAATGTAGTGTTGTACTCTTTTCCCTTGGCTATTGGTTTTTCCCACTGGGTTTTCCATAGCTAAAGGTTTTAACGAGGCAAACTCATTGACTCTGGATCCAGAAGTATCCACCCCCTAAATACTTCCACTAATCAGGGGAAGTTACGGAAACTGTACTCTTTTTCCTTGGCTATTGGTTTTTCCCACTGGGTTTTCCATAGCTAAAGGTTTTAACGAGGCAGTTATCCCTAACTTAGGATCCAGAAGTATCCACCTCTAGTGATATCCATCGATCAGGGGAAGTTACAGAGACTTGTACTCTTTTCCCTTAGCCATTGGTTTTTTCCCACTGGGTTTTCCTTGGCAAAGGTTTTAACGAGGCAAGTACTCTTAAACTTGGGATCCAGAAGTATCCATAGACCCATGATCAGATAAGCTCTATGAACCCTGAAGCGTTCATCACGGCTTACAACAATGGATGGATAAGGGGAAGTGTTATAAACGGGCTTTGGAGGCCCAACCCGTTAGTGGGTATCCACCCATTATGTAACCCTATTACTATAAATACAGGGCTACGGGGTTCCGTAGACGCCATGGTTTACAACATGTATTATATTTTCACATGAACAAAATTGCTCATCTCGCACAAGAGGCAAAAATTTTCCATGTTGTGTGCGATGAGCAATTTTCCTCCGCATATCCAAAATTGCTCACCCCGCACAACAAGCATTTTGATTTTGCTCCACATTTTGCCGGTTGTGTTCGGTGAGCAATTGTGCTCCCACATAGCCAAAAATTTCTCACCGCACACAACAGGTAAAATTTTTTGCTTTTGCTCCACATTTTGCCTGTTGTGCGCGATGAGCAATTTTGGCTTTGTGGGGGCAAAATTGCTCATCACGCACAACAGACAAAAATTTTGCATGTTGTGCGAGTCGAGTAAAAAATATATGAGCAAAATTGCTCATCGCGCACAACATTGCATGTTATGCGCGGTGAGCAATTTTGCTCCACATCGCCAAAATTACTCATTGCGCACAACAGGCAAAATGTGAAACAAAAGCAAAATTTTTACATGTTGTGCGCGGTGATAAGCAATTTTTGGCTCTGTGGAGCAAAATTGCTCACCACGCACTATATGCAAAAAAATTGCTCACATCGCACAACTGGCAAAATTTTTGCCTATAGTGCTCGATGAGCAATTTTGCTCCATAGAGCCAAAATTGCTCGCCGCGCACAACATGCAAAATGTGGGGGCAAAAGCGAAAATTTTACATGTAGTGCATGGAGAGAAATTTTGGCTCTGTGGAGCAAAATTGCTCACCGCGCACAACATGTAAAATTATTGCATGTTGTGCGCGATGAGCAATTTAGCTCACAGAATTTTTGTTAATGTAATTAACGAGATAGTTTCTCATGGTATTCTATATCTACTGAGTGACTGTTTAATACGATTAAACGAACGCTGATATGATCAGCAGATTCTGTTGAATAACTGTTTAATATGATTAAACTAACGTTGATATGTTCAGCAGATTCATCATTAAGTAGAACCGTCGTGTTCGTTGCGTCATATATATCGTGGAATTTATTAAACAGAAATTGGTACTAATGTTTATTTCGGCTTTTTTGATCTTCAACTTTCTTGTTATCACGATTTAAGGCATCCGTCATTTGACTCGTATATGTCATAAGTTTTTTGGAATTTTATTTTATTTTTCAATGATTTTTTCATGATTATATTTTGTTTTGCATTAAGGGGTATTTTCGGTACACCCAGGCGTGCGCAGAACAGAAATGTAAATAATATTATTTTATTCGTCGTGTGCATATTAAAAAGTAAAAGCGGTCATGCGCAGAGTAATTCGGCATGTGCGCATAGCAGCTCCCAATTTGCAAACCCACTGTTTTGCTCCGCGCCCATACCACTCATTTACAAGTTTGTCATTCCCCACACACATGAGGTTTATTTACAAGTTTGCCATTACAATTGCTCACCGTTCACACCAATTTATCCTATTTTCAAAATTATCCTTAGGTCTGTGCACGAGGAGCAAGGGGAGGGTGGGTGGAGGGCGGGTGCAGGGGCTGGGGAGGTCGGAGGTTAGAGGAGGGGTTGGTGATGGGGAGGGGCGGAGGAGGCTGTGAAGGAGGGGGAGGGGAGCAGGCGACGGGGAAGGGAAGGGAGCTTGGGGCTGGAGAGGAGTGATGGGCAGCGGATGGGGGCTAGAGACGATGGGAGGGGACGATGGTAAATGAGGAAAAATTTGAGAAATTTTTAATGGCGCACCTGCAAATTTTCAATGGTAAACTTGTAACTAAGTGGTATGTGCAGGGAGCAAAACAGTGGGTTCGCAAAGTAACTCTGATTTGAGAGTTGCCCCCTAAGTGGTTTTGTGAATCTTGCGATAAGGGGCTGCTTAAGTGGGGGTTTTGACTGAAAATCTCCGGAAACATCAAAAATGTTTTCTTTTTGTCCATTTTTGAAAAAACCTATTTTGGTTATTTTTTTCTGAATTTTTTTTCAGAAATCATCCTCTTGAAAAAAAATCTTATTTGTTTAGTGAGAAGTGGATAGATCTAACTTTTCGAAAAACATTTTTTAATTTCTATTTATTTTTTAAAAATATTTTGGTTTAGTTAATAATATATGGTTTGGCTAATTAATAATTATTATGAGAGTGCCAGCTACTGAACCCGTAGCCCTCTATTTATAGAAAACAATTACATAATGGGTGGATACCTTAAACCCTATTGGACTCCACTTGGGCCTACAAAAGCCCGTTCATAACACTTCTCCCTATCCATCCATTGTTGTAAGCTTGGTATATGAATGCTTCAGGATTCATAGAGCTTATCAGGTCATGAGGATATGGATACTTCTGGATCCTAGGTTAGGAGGTCTTGCCTCGTTAAAACCTTTAGCTATGAAAAACCTAGTGGGAAAAATCAATAGCCAAGGGAAAAGAGTGAAGTCTCCTTAACTTCCCATGATCGGTGGATATTACCAGGGGTGGATGCTACTGGATCAAGAGGTGATGTGGTTGCCTCGTTAAAACATTTGGCTATGGAAAACCTAGTGGAAAAAACTAATATCTAAGAGAAAAGAGTACACCACAACATTAACTTCTCCTATTGTGTACAAGCTTCAGGCTTGTAAGTCTTTCAACTGTCTCATCCCAATTCCTATTACAAGTTTTCTAAAGGTACATCGAGATATTGCTTTAGTAAATAGATCTGCCAGGTTGTTGCAAGACTGGATCTGCTAGATGTCGATCTGTCTGTCTTCTTGTAGTTCATGCGTCCAGAAAATCTTGGAAGAAATGTGCTTCGTCCTGTCACCTTTGATGTTGCCACCTCGTAGTTGAGCTATACAGGCTGCATTGTCTTCGTACATGGTAGTTGGTTCAAGGTCGCCCGTCTTCAGGCCGGTCGTCACCGGGATGTGGTGAATGACTGAACATAGCCAAAAACATTCTCTGCTAGCTTCATGGATCACAATGAGTTCGGAGTGGTTAGATAAGGTTGATGTCGAGGTCTGCTTCATAGATCTCCATAAGATGGCTATTCCACTGTATGTGAATACGAAACCAGTCTGGGATTTTGTGGTGTGAGGATCAGATATGTATCCTACATCTGCAAAACCAACTAAGTTGGAGGATACGCCTTTCTAGTAGTATAGTACCAGGTCTACAGACCCTTGGAGGTAGCGCGGAAGGTGCTTTACTCTGTTCTAGTGGTGCTTTATGGGCGCTGAACTGTATCTAGCTAGTAGGTTGACTGCGAACGCTATATCGGGATGCGTGCAGTTTGCCAGATAGAGGAGTGCTCCAATGGCACTTAGGCAAGGTACTGTTGAGTATTGGACTCCCCGGATTTGGTTTTGGATGATGAGCAAACATAAATATATCACGAACTAACAGTTTGTGAGCGCAGTTATGGAGATCGTCGCCAAAATACCACACACAACAAAAGCGACGTCTCAAGACTTCTCAATACGCGTGATCGTATGCCTGGAGCTTCGTTGAAGCTCGAGGAGCAATATTGAAGTCAAGAGGAATGAAGATTGAAGCTTTGAAGACGGTTCATAAGGTTTATTTTATAGTCTTCTAGCTTCATAGATTAGAATGTTAAGCCTTGAGTAGGACTTACTTTATAATCTTCATTTCGCTCATATCTTAGAGCTAGGATTATCATAGAAGCCATTAGAAACTTTCCCGAAGCCTATCGCTCTTTCCCTCGGCTTCGAGTGCATGTTAGTTGGTTCATGAAGAGTCACCAACCGACTAGATGACGATCTAGTCGGTCGGAAACTCTACTTAAACCGACTAGTTTGCCTTCTCTATATTCAGCTCTTTCCCTGTCTACAGTTAGTCGGTCGAAGAAGAGTCACCGACCGACTAGATGACGATTTAGTCGGTCAGGAGTCCTTCTCAGACCGACTAGTTGTGTACAGTCATTTTCAGCCTGAGCTACTGTTTCGAGTTAGTCGGTCAAAGAACGTTTACCGACCGACTAGTTGAGAAACTAGTCGGTCAGCATTTGTTCTTAAACCGACTAAGTCAACTTGATGTCAGCCTATTCTATTTCGACGTTAGTCGGTCAAAGAACATTCACCGACCGACTAGTTGTGAAACTAGTCGGTCGGCAAGTCTTCTTAGACCGACTAGTTGTCTTTGCCTGGAACTTCACCTTTTGGCTGTTCAGCTGTTAGTCGGTCCATGTTGAATCACCGACCGACTAGTTGATGAACTAGTCGGTCAGTGATCCTTCTTAGACCGACTAGTCTGCTTCAGATTTAGATCCGTTGGAGTTTTGAAAGCGACGTTTCTCTCTCCCTTTTCCCTTGATCCTTTAAATACCTGGAGGGGTTATTTCATAGGATCTAAGGGCTGCTATTTCAGAGTTCTATTGATTAAAAGAGAAGCTTTCAACTCTCATCTTCAAGCTCTCCCATTCTCAAGAATCTCTCCCTCACTCTTATTCCTCAAGAGAGATTCATTGGTTGTGAGCCTTCCAAGCCAAGGGCTTGATTCTAGGTCATCCATCTCATCCCTAGGCTTCCATTGCTGGTCATCTTCTTGAAGCTAGGGTTTGGTGACTCTTCCTCCATCAAAATCCTCTTTGCCCTAATTTGGTAAGAAATCTCAAGGCATAGGTATTTTGTTGGTAAGCATTTCATTTCAGTTATATTTGAATTGTATACTCTCGGTTGTGAGAGGTTTTGCGTGATCCCGGGTTGTGGGAGTCACGGTCATCGATTGTAGGTCGATTGCGCTTGTGAGGTTTTCGCAAGTGTTCATATTGGAAATCTTGAGTTAGGGTTTCTAACTCAAGTATCCGGAAGGGATCCGGGTGGTTGGGACGTAGGATCACCGGGAACAAGTCGGGGAGACTTGGGTGGATCCGAACCCATTAAACCATTGTGTTTGCGTTTGCATTATTTCTTGATTGTAGTTATTCCGCATCGTTGTTTGTTAATTGCACGATAATTAGGAATAACACTCCTTATTATTTAAAAGTACCATTCACCCCCCCTCTAGTACATGTGCAGTAGCTTCCCAGGGCACTACAATTGGTATCAGAGCCAAGTTCAAAGCTACTCATAGCCAAAGTTCAAAGCTATGACGAACAACGACTACAACGTCTTCAGGAACCGCGATGGAGCTTCTTCAGTTATGGAAGGACTATCCTCCGTCAGGCCTCCTCACTTCAACGGTACCAACTACGGGTACTGGAAATGCCGGATGCAAATTTTCCTCCGGAGCGCTTCACTATGGAGAGCCACCATGACGGAGTATGTCGAGCCTTCCGAAGAAAATTTCGCGAAGTGGACTCCCGCGGAGGTCGCCGCGGAAGTAGCAAATGCCAAGGCAATGAATGCCTTGAATTGTGCGTTGGAGCCGGAGGACTTCAACAAGATATGCACATGTAAGAGTGCATATCAAATATGGAACCAACTTCTCATATTGCACGAAGGATCGAGTACGGTAAAAGATTCTAAACTCGTCGTTGCTAATAAAGAATTTGAGTTGTTTCATATGGAGCAGGGCGAAACCATGAAGGAATATTACGCTCGCTTTGTGGATATATCAAACGACTTGGAAGCTCTTGGGAAGGTCTATACCCAAAAGGAGAAAGTCGCGAAGATTATCGACGGTCTTCCATCACATTGGGAAAAGCGTACCTACGCCATCGAGGAAGGTAACGACATGAATAAATATACCGTCACACAACTAATGGGTACCTTGTTGTCTTACGAGGTACGCAAGGATAGTAAGATCCGAATGAAGGAAAAGATGAAAGCGTACTTGAAGCAAGATGAGCCAAAGAAAAAGACGATTGCCTTCAAGGCCGCTCCATCTACCGATGATGAAGAATCGGAAGACGAATTGGACATGGAATCCATTGCCCGTATGGTAAGGAAGTTCGATCGATTCCTCCGAGAAGGTATATCTTTGAATAAATCTAAAGTTAGTTCGACTAATGCTTCTACTCCTGTGTGTTATAAATGCAACAAGCCAGGACACATCAAACCGGATTGTCCTCTCTACAAACACAAGGAGAAGGGGAAAGCATCGAAGTACGACAAGTCGAGAAAGTACAAGAAAGGACTTGTTGGCACATTCACCGACTCCGAAGAGGATTCCTCAAGTGGAGAGTCGGATGATGGAAGAGTGGAGAAAGCAAAACTTTGCTTCATGGCTAATGAGGCAAAAGATCGAAAGTCCTCCTTCGATGATAGCGAGGATGAAAGCGAGGATGGTAGCGAGGATGAAAGCGGAGAACCTACTATTGATGAAATGAGGTTAGCAAACCAAGAAATTTGGTCTAAATTTACTAAATTAGTAGATAGATATAATAAGACCAAAGATGAACTTGTTAGCCTCCAAACCTCTCCTAAGTCTACCATCACCAACAATGACACCATTGTTGAGACACTTGCCAATGAGAAAGCAAGTTTGCTTACTCATAATGGCTTGTTGAGAAATGAGGTGAAGTCCCTCAAATCTCAACTTGAGCATGTTCTTGTTGAGGATTCGGATGAACATGTGATAGCGGATTTGACGTCTCAAAACTCAACTTTGAGTATTGAGAATAAGAATCTCAAATCTCGTGTTTATGCACTCACATCACAAGTATCCACTTTGGATGCTTCGATGCATTCTCTCAAAGAGAAGTATGAGTGCACGTTAGGCCGTATCAATGATTTCAATAGAGGTAAGGGCCATTTGGATAATATCCTAAATGACTTACTTCCGGCCAAACACCACATTGGCTTGGGGTATAAGATGGGAGACTCATCCAAATCGTCTACAACCTTTGTTAGGCCTACCTCCGACGCCTCAACGAGTGGGAGCAAACTCCCCATTGGTAGTTCTCCTACCAATAGTGCTTCCACTTCGTACACACCCCCGATTGGAAAGAAACCCACTTTGGGTAGACCTCCAAAGAGGGGTCATGCATTTTTGTACTCACATGCTATGCCACGTAGGAACACACATCCTACTCCACCGGTGCATGCTAATATTAATGATGATTTTTATGCTCCGCATCCACGAGCACGTGCGAACACTCATATGAGACACCCACATGCACGTAATCATGCTCATGCATACACACCTCATGCTTATCCACGTATGTATGCTACACCATATCATGGATCTCGTGCTCATCATAATGCTATTGCTAGATCTCATGCTCCTAGGCCACATGCACCACATAGAAATCAAACTCTTGTGCATGCAACCACTAGGAAGAGGATTCCCAAAATGTATACTATTTGGGGTCCCAAGAACACTAGCGATGATGCTATGAATGTTTATGTGCAATCCTATATTAGTGATGTTATTTTGAATGATGATTATGTTGGAAAGTCAAGTTCCTCTTGGACTTGGTTTCCGAAGGGTTAGTTCCTTTAACTCTTCAATGCTTGGTACCATGAGTTTATGATCATGTTATGGGTACCATGGCATTTGATTATAAAATTGATTTTGATTTCACTAACTCATGGGTTACAATTATTTTAATTTCGTATTTCAAATTGGTTTTCTAACCCATTGGATCCAAAATGATTTTTGGATACCAAAATGAAGTTTTCTAGGTTCAATCCACCGTGGGATACCAACCCTACCAACTCCTCGGTTTGCGAAGACTTTCATTCAAACGGAGTTGATGGTGCTTAGGTATTGCACCAATGTAGGGGGAGCTTAATGTTGTAAGTATGATACTACATTTGGTATCCATGAGGGTTGAATGCATGCTTGGTTAGAATCTATTTCTTTACATTGGTATCATTTTGTTTCTCCTAGCATGATAGAATTGTGAATGCCATAAATACTTTGAAATTCTTATCTATTTTTGGCATGACTTGTTTTTAAAAAAAGTTATTATGATAATTTTCGTATTACTTTTATCACCTTGTCACTTCTCATCGCGCACTTCACTTAGTTTTGATGTGCTCTTACTTTATGTTCATTTTCAATCGATATTGTGACATTTGATATTCTATGATGTGCACCACTCTTCTGATGGTTCATTCCTTTGTGCACATTTTATGTATGTCTCTGATATTGATTTCGTCGCTCGACGATTTATTTTGATTCAATAGCTTTAGTTGTATGAAAACACAGAATTGTTTTCCATGCGCTAAAATAGCTATAAATGTTGATATTGGAGAGTAAATTCATTTCTTCAATAAGTAAATTTACATTTGATATTTTGATGATTTAAGTTTTCGATTTTCGACTATGGTCTCATTGACACGCTTTGATTTTATTCGAATTTTATTTTGGTGTCATATGAAACGTGGTCGTATTCTTAGACTCCCATGCTTAATGAATTATTTGGACATGATTTATTATCATTGGCTTCCTCCCGCTCTTTTTGGATTATGCCAAAGGGGGAGAGACATAATAATGGCATGTGCTAAATGATAATTTACCATGAATCTAATTTGATATGTTAGATTCAGGGGGAGTTAAGATATAAAAATGGATTACAAATCTTAAATCTCAAATGTTGGATTTGCATTTTTTTTACTTTCCTCGTCTGCATTGATGTATGTGCTTATTAATTCATATGGAACTAATGTGTCATCAATGCAGGGGGAGTAAGTATACTTCATTTAGTTCATTATTTTTGATTATTATTTATGTTGGTTTGTCATCACCAAAAAGGGGGAGAATGTTGAGTATTGGACTCCCCGGATTTGGTTTTGGATGATGAGCAAACATAAATATATCACGAACTAACAGTTTGTGAGCGCAGTTATGGAGATCGTCGCCAAAATACCACACACAACAAAAGCGACGTCTCAAGACTTCTCAATACGCGTGATCGTATGCCTGGAGCTTCGTTGAAGCTCGAGGAGCAATATTGAAGTCAAGAGGAATGAAGATTGAAGCTTTGAAGACGGTTCATAAGGTTTATTTTATAGTCTTCTAGCTTCATAGATTAGAATGTTAAGCCTTGAGTAGGACTTACTTTATAATCTTCATTTCGCTCATATCTTAGAGCTAGGATTATCATAGAAGCCATTAGAAACTTTCCCGAAGCCTATCGCTCTTTCCCTCGGCTTCGAGTGCATGTTAGTTGGTTCATGAAGAGTCACCAACCGACTAGATGACGATCTAGTCGGTCGGAAACTCTACTTAAACCGACTAGTTTGCCTTCTCTATATTCAGCTCTTTCCCTGTCTACAGTTAGTCGGTCGAAGAAGAGTCACCGACCGACTAGATGACGATTTAGTCGGTCAGGAGTCCTTCTCAGACCGACTAGTTGTGTACAGTCTTTTTCAGCCTGAGCTACTGTTTCGAGTTAGTCGGTCAAAGAACGTTTACCGACCGACTAGTTGAGAAACTAGTCGGTCAGCATTTGTTCTTAAACCGACTAAGTCAACTTGATGTCAGCCTATTCTATTTCGACGTTAGTCGGTCAAAGAACATTCACCGACCGACTAGTTGTGAAACTAGTCGGTCGGCAAGTCTTCTTAGACCGACTAGTTGTCTTTGCCTGGAACTTCACCTTTTGGCTGTTCAGCTGTTAGTCGGTCCATGTTGAATCACCGACCGACTAGTTGATGAACTAGTCGGTCAGTGATCCTTCTTAGACCGACTAGTCTGCTTCAGATTTAGATCCGTTGGAGTTTTGAAAGCGACGTTTCTCTCTCCCTTTTCCCTTGATCCTTTAAATACCTGGAGGGGTTATTTCATAGGATCTAAGGGCTGCTATTTCAGAGTTCTATTGATTAAAAGAGAAGCTTTCAACTCTCATCTTCAAGCTCTCCCATTCTCAAGAATCTCTCCCTCACTCTTATTCCTCAAGAGAGATTCATTGGTTGTGAGCCTTCCAAGCCAAGGGCTTGATTCTAGGTCATCCATCTCATCCCTAGGCTTCCATTGCTGGTCATCTTCTTGAAGCTAGGGTTTGGTGACTCTTCCTCCATCAAAATCCTCTTTGCCCTAATTTGGTAAGAAATCTCAAGGCATAGGTATTTTGTTGGTAAGCATTTCATTTCAGTTATATTTGAATTGTATACTCTCGGTTGTGAGAGGTTTTGCGTGATCCCGGGTTGTGGGAGTCACGGTCATCGATTGTAGGTCGATTGCGCTTGTGAGGTTTTCGCAAGTGTTCATATTGGAAATCTTGAGTTAGGGTTTCTAACTCAAGTATCCGGAAGGGATCCGGGTGGTTGGGACGTAGGATCACCGGGAACAAGTCGGGGAGACTTGGGTGGATCCGAACCCATTAAACCATTGTGTTTGCGTTTGCATTATTTCTTGATTGTAGTTATTCCGCATCGTTGTTTGTTAATTGCACGATAATTAGGAATAACACTCCTTATTATTTAAAAGTACCATTCACCCCCCCTCTAGTACATGTGCAGTAGCTTCCCAGGGCACTACAGGTACTTCAGGACCAAGTGTTTCCTCCCCCTCTTCCAGCGGACGGAATGGGTCTTTATTAATATCCAATGATCTGACGACCATTGGTGTACTCAGCAGGTGACATTTGTCCATTTAGAAATTTTTCAGCAATTTCCATATGTAAGTGGATTGATGTAACAGGATTCCTCTGCTAAGGTGTTCAATTTGTAAGCCAAGGCAGTATTTGGTTTTGCCAAGGTTTTTCATCTCAAAAGTCTGTGTAATACTTTTGGATATCTCAGCTATCTCTTCAAGAGATCCAATGAAATTTAAATCGTCTACTAGACATCAATTATTACGAATCTTGTTCCCTTTACTCTTATAAAGATGCAAGGGCAGACTTCATTATTTTTTAATCCTTGTTGCACGAGGAATTCACTGAGTCTGTTTACCACATTCTTTCCGATTGTTTTAGACCATACAGTGATCTTTGGAGTTTGACAGAATAGATGTCCCGAGGTCTATCTGACATTTTTGTTGGTAGTTTATAACTGCCCAGAAGTCTCATATAGATGTCCTTATCTATATTATCATATAGGTATGCAGTCACAACGTCCATGAGCTGCATATCCAGGCCTTCCGTAGCTGTTAAGCTAATTATAAATCGGAAAGTGATCGCATCCATGACCAGAGAGTATGTATCATTATAGTCTATTCCTGGTCGTTGGAAAAAACCTTGTGCAACAAGGCGCGCTTTGTAGCGTACGATCTTGTTATTTTCGTTTCTCTTTCTTACGAATACACATTTATATCCCATAGGTTTTACACCTTTTGGTGGTGGGACTACAGGTCCAAAAACTTTGCGTTTTGAGAGTGAGTCCAGCTCTACTCGTATTGCCTCGTTCCATTTTGTACAATCCTCTCTGTGTTTATATTCTGCTAGAGAGCGTAGATCGATATCATCGTCATATTCAGTGACATGATTAGCAATAACGACCGCGAAGTTGTCATCGATGATCATGCTTTTTCTGTCCAGTACCTCTCTAGAACGTACATAATTTAATGATATTTCTACTATATTTTCCTCTTCAGGGGTTTTTAGGAGGGGAGAGGTGTCTGTGCTGAGCTCAGCATCCTGTGGTGGTATCGTTATAGTTTCTCCAGGAGTTTTCCTCTTTCAAGGAAGTTTATCCTTGGAGCCTGGGGGTCTTCCTATCTTTTGTTGAGGTATGGCAGCTTTTGTTGCAGGTGGATTGCATCCATTTTTGGGTATGTCAATCCTAGCTGGCGTGTTTGTAGCAGGGACGTGTGATCTGACAATCTTCTGGTTGTCAGTGAATTTGTCCGGTGGTATATGAACTGTATTTTGTATTTGGAGGATCTTCAGGATTTCATCTTCACATTGGTTTGTACGCGGATCAAAGTGGCATAAAGTTTTGGTATCCCATGAAATGGTCTTTGAAGCTTCAGGCTTCTTAGCGTTCATGCCTAGTTTGGAAAAGTTATTTTCGTCAAACTCACAGTCTTCTAGGCGTGCCTTAAAGCGTCCCTCGTTAGGGGTTCCAGTTATCTAATGATCGATGGTGAGTCGAACCCTATATAGATACCTAGGCGACATTGAGGACCCATCTTGGTCCTCTGTGGTGGTGCGATGGGGACATAGACTACGCATCCAAATATCCTCAAGTGAGAGATATTTGGTGGAGTTCCAGATGCAAGTTGCATCTGGGAATAAGTTTGACTACCAGATGGTCGTAATCTTATTAGCGATGTAGCGTGCAGGATTGCATGTCCATATGCAGTCACAGGCAACTGGGATTGCATTAGCAATGGACAAGTGATCCATTGTAGTCTCTTTATAAGAGATTCAGCTAACCCGTTTTGGGTGTGAACATGTGCTACAGGATGTTCAACTTCAATGCCAGTTGCTTGGCGATTGTCTAGAAAGACTTGTGATGTAAATTTCCCAGCGTTATCCAGACATAATTTCTTAATCTGTTTATCTGGGAAATGTGCCTGCAACTTAATGATTTGTGCCAGTAGCTTTGCAAAGACTACGTTGCGGGTGGACAGTGGTACACATATGACCATTTGGAAGATGCGTCTATCAGTACCATGAAATATCAGAATGGGCCACTTGAGGGATGAATAGGCCCACAAATATCTCCATGTATTCGCTCCAAGAAGCTGGGAGACTTTGAGTCCACTTTAGATGGAGATGGTCTCGTAATCAATTTACCTTTTGAACAAGGGGTACACGGAATATCACCCTTTCGAAGTAACTTCAGGCTCTTCAAATTAATTCCACGGGATTGGGATATGATGCGGTGCATCATTGTCGATCCAGGGTGTCCGAGTCTATTATGCCAGAGTTGGAATTCTGGTTGATTTTTGCTCTTCTGGTGCTCAATTGTATTAACATCCATTGCCCGTTTTGCTGTATGGTAGAAACCCGACGGGAGTCCCACGAAACGCTCAACGATGGTTTTAGCACCGTTTTTAAGAGCAGCCACATACAAGTATTCTTTGTCATGTTTGTTCACCGTTTCTAGGTGGTATCCATTTAAACAGATGTCTCTGAAACTTAGTAAGTTTATATGCGAATTTGGAGAGAAAAGAACATCTTTTATTAAAATTTGTGTTTTATTGGGGAGCAAAAAGTTTGCTTCTCCTGATCCTTCTATTATACTTGATGGACCGGAAATAGTATGTACGGTGCCATCATATTGGTTGATGCTTTGAAAGAAGCAAATATCTTGAAGGATCATGTGCGTAGAAGCAATGTCCACTAGGCATTTATTATCCATCTATAGAAAGAAAGAAAGGTATAGCAATATAAGGCATAAAGTAAGCAAATTTTATTTAAAGTCTGAAACTAAATTAACATGCTGAAGATAAACAAACCTCTGGAAAATAAAATGTTTTTCAACTACAATTAATTGCAGAAATAGATAAGGCATTAGTCTAGCAGGTCATCGGTCGAGAAGTCCTCGGCGATTTACCGAATGGAGCCAGGTCTTCTTTTTCCACCAGGTTTGTTTCAGCAGACTTCTGGCTAGCTTGGTACAAATCTTGGAGGTGGCATGGAGTGTAACAATTTCTGGACCAGTGCCAGTCATGCCACATCTGTGGCATTTGTCTTTCCAATCTTTCTTGGGGGCAGATGTCTGGCTGTTGTCTTTCCTCTTCCACACATTTTTCCTCTTCCCCTCATTTATGGTCTTTGGAGGGGGTCCTCTAGCCTGATCTTCAATGTCTTTCCCTTCTGGGGGTTGCCTTTGAATTTATTCTTCTTCTTCTGGGAGGATATATTGTGCACTTCAGGCGTAGGTGCAGTGCCAGCAGGGCACACATTATGGGTGGCCAGCAAGAGGTCTCTATTCTGTTCTGTCATCAGAAGGCACGAGAGAAGTTCAGATTATTTCGTGAATTTCTGTTCAAGATCCTGTTGCATAAGGATAATATCCTTCTCGTGAAAAGATGTATAAGTTTTCTCCATCATGCATTCCTCTGTCATTTTTTTACCACACAACTTCAGGCGTGAGGTGATGCTGAATAGTGCCGAGTTGTACTCGGCAATGGACTTGAAGTCCTATAGACTGAGGTTCTCCATTCATATCGCGCTCGAGCAAGGAAAACATCTTTTTGGTGTTTGTATCGATCCTCAAGGGCGGCCATAACTCGTATGAGTCTTTCACTGTGAGGTACTCGGTCTTCAGGGTCCGATCGATATGTCGTTTTATATAAATAATTGCTTTCACCTTATCTATGTTAGAAACTGTATCGCCAACAGCAATGCCATGACTCATTCCCTGTGAGCGCAGGTGGAATTTGATATCCAACTGCCAGCTCAAGTAGTTCTTGCATGTTGCGTCCAATACATCGAAGTCGACACTCTCTATCTTTGCCATTTATCTCTAGATCCCACACACCGGATTTAGCGACGTTTGATGAAGGAATCCCTTTCACGTCACGATTCGTCCATCGGTAGAGGTTCGACTCAGCTGTGAGCGTGCTAATAACGTGTTATGAGAATACCGGCTACTGAACCTGTAGCCCTCTATTTATAGAAAACAATTACATAATAAGTGGATACCCTAAACCCTATTGGGCTCCACTTGGGCCTACAAAAGCCCGTTTATAACAATAATTACATTTAAAAAAAGGTTTATTTTCTTGAAAAAATAATGATAAAATAACGGCAAAGCATGCAACTAAAATTAGTAATAATAATGAATTATCAATATAGTTTCTAAGCTACAGTCGAAATCTTAATTGACTATTAATTAGAATATAAATTATTCCAGTCTTAATACATGAACAATTTAGGAGTTCCAAACAAATTATAAGTATAAATTTAGATTAAGGAAAACATCAAATTACACCATAATAACCGTACAAGAAAACTAAAATAAGGAAAGGTGACAAAACTAGAGAGATAGAGAGAGCGTGTGTTGTTATTTTTCTCATGCAGTATGCTCTCACTAAACACTTGATGCAACCAATCAAAAAAATTAATTTTTTTCTTTTTTTAAAAAATCCGTTCTATTGGATTTGATGTAAACATTCTAAACCCCCAAAATAAAAAATTTGGAGTGAACCCTAGGAGACCTGATCCTCAATCATGCTTGTTGGGTTGATTTTCTGTTGCTATATGTTGGCATTAGTGGCACTAGATCTAGAGTGTTTTGGTTGAGGAATTTGACCCTGTTCTGTATATGCATGAGTCATGTTGTAAGTCATGTTATAACATTGTTCACAACATGCTGTATTTGGAATTTAGTTGCAGAATTTCTGTCTTCATGAATTTAGATCTGGTTATTGCTGCTCCGTTCAGATCTAATTTACTTGCTCAGAATCTCGAGGAAATCTTAGTTGTTACTATATTAATGGGGGAATATCTGCTTGAGATTTTATAAGACTACTTACCTGAAATAGCTCCTTAATTTATTTACGAAATATCTGCATGAGATTTGATTGAACTATTTACCCGAAATGGTTAAATGGTTCCTTGATTTATGAGACTACTTGCCTGAAGTGGTTCTTTGATATATGGGTGGAAAATCTGTATGAGATTTGATTGAACTGTTTACCCAAAACGGTTCCTGAATTGGTGGAGGCTAGTTTATAAGGCACTCATGCAAATTCTACTAGGGCTTATCTCTTTCATGAAGATTATTGATCGATATCCGAGGCCGGAGGTTGATGGCTACACAGGTAGGGATCAAAGGGAGTTTGATCTAGTCAGTTTTTGAAAGGGATCTTGCGGTTTCAACATCCTGGGAAGGAGGCACACATCTACGCATGTAGGGGTCAAAGGGAGTTTGATCTAGTCAGTTGGTGCAAGGGGATTTTGTAGTGATTACTCTATGGGGTTGATTGTGATCACCCATAGCGGTTTGCATTGAGGGGGAGTTTGTTCCTCCTAATGAAATTGCAATATTAGTGATTGTAATCGTTATTTGATATATTGGAGCAATCTGATTTTTCTAGGCCTGGCCCCGCAGATGTAGGTGTGCGCACCGAACTGCATTACCAAGTTTTGTGTGTTCTTGTATTTTCCGTATATGTGTTCATATTTATATAATTGATTCCTAAGTATTGAATTACAAATGGTATCAAAGCAGGTCATCGGTGTTGCTTTGTTGTCAAAGTGGGTGCGATCTTTGTTTATCAGTACGTCAATTATGAATACTCGACAAGGTGCTTCCGTTATTCGTCCTCTTTTGCTTGAAGGAACCAACTACACATATTGGAAATCAAGGATGCGTGCTTTTATCAAATACCTTGATGAAAAAGCTTGGATAGTCGTTATTGAAGGATGGTCTCCTCCTGTTGAAGTTGACAAAGACGACAATGAATTTCTCAAGGCGACAAAGGACTAGAGTTAGATTGAAGAACATGCGGCTCTTGGAAACTCTAAACCTGTTAATGCTCTCTTTACGGCTGTTGATGAAGAACAATTCAAGCTTATTTCTAGTGTGAATCGGCTAAAGAAGCATGTGAAATCGGTAAGAGTTTCTAAACTTCACATGCTTGTTTCACAATTTGAAGAATTGAGAATGGATGATGATGAGACCATACTGTATTTAATAGAAAACTGAGAGATATTGCAAATCAAGCTTATCAACTTGGAAAAAATATCAGAGGTAAAGTTGGTTCGTAAAACTCTAAGATATCTTCCTGAACAGTTATCTGTTAAGATAGCAGCTATTGAGGAAGCTAGAGATATCTCTACCATGAGACTTGCTGAGCTAATAGGATCTCCTCAGCTTATAAGATGAATCAGAATCAAAACAAAGAGATAAAGGATTGGCTTTTAAGGTTGATGCTGGAAAAAAAATTCTATGGAAGATGATGAATCTGAGTTAGATGAGGATATAGCTCAGTTGACCAAAATATTCAGCAGGATGCTCAAGAAAATTGGAAGTAAAGGGCAGAACTTCAGGATTGGAAATAATCTGTCTCGACCTGGTGATACTTCGAACGGAAATTTTTTCAATCGGAATCAGAAAAATGATCAAAAGAAGAGAGGAAAAGGGATTCGGTGTAGAGAGTGTGAAGGGTATGGACATATTCAGGCTAAATGTGCAAACACTCTAAAGAAACAAAAAGGGAAGTCTTTGCGAGTACCTGGAGTGAAGATGAGTCAGAGAGCAATGCTGAAGATGAGGAAATCACTAGTAATCATGTTGCCTTTGCGGCCTCTCTGAAGAAGCAATCTGATTACAACACTAGCGGACATGTCAGATCTGATGTTACAATTTCAGTCATGACATCTGTCAACAAACCAGACAATGTCAGATCCAGTGTTACAACATCGACCATGACATCTACAGCTGAATCAGATTCTGATAGTGACAACGATGGGGAAGTAAGTGAAGATGATATCTGGTTCACATGCCAGATGATGTTTGAAAAATGGATGCATATCTGTAGCATTAATAAAGTGTTGAAAGAAGAAAATGAAAGATTGGGAGGAAGTCAAGAGCAAATGTCTGAAAGTTGAGGAAAAACTTAGAGAGCTAGAAGCAACTTCAGTAATATCCTCTTCAGGGCAAGAAAGCTGAAACAACATTAAATAAGTGGAACTCGGGTAAAGCAAAACTGGATGACATTCTGAATATGGGCAAAACTGCAGGGGATCGTAGTGGAGTAGGATATCATAGAAGATTTAATTTTAACAGTTCTACTACAAAAAGGGTACAAATCATGAAGAAAATTGAGAAAATCGGCCAACACAAGGGTAATGATGGCAAGAAGAAGTTAATTAAAACTGTCAAAGGTGGAAGTCCGGTGTGTGAATACTGCAGAATTATTGGTCATTTTGAGAAAAACTGATTTAGTCGTATGCGTCACTTCATGGAGGGAAGAACAGTAAGTTCTCTCGGCATGAGAGTGAAAAGGCAATGGGTTAAGAAGATTGAGTTATATAGCATGGTGGCTCATACATCCTTAAGAGCATCTTCAGACAACAAGTGGTATTTTACAGTGGATGTTCATGGCACATGACATGCAACAAAGAGTTTCTTGAAGACTACAAATTCAGTATATGGGGTCGTGTGACATTTGGTGATGGTCGAAGGAGCAAGGTTGTTGGAAACGGTAATCTGAATGTAATCAGACTTCCTAAGCTGAAGAATGTATTGCATGTTGAAGATATTAAAGCCAATCTTATTAGCATCAGTCAACTGTGTGATCAAGGCTTCCTTGTGAGATTTACTAAGGAGAAATGCCTTGTTTTCAATTATAATGAAGAGCATATTCTGATGGGCAAGAGGTCTGCTGACAACTGCTATCTGCTATAAGACTCTAGTACTTGTATGAATGAAGATCTGAACATTGCAGCTTCAGTCAAAACACCTCATATTGTGACTGATGTTGTAACATTGGATACGAAATAGAACGATGTTGCTGCAGATGTTATGACACCAGAACCAACATCTCCTCTCAACAATCAATGTGAGCAACCTGCTACAAATTCTCATGAATCTCCCTCCAGAATTATCAAAGAATTGGTAGAGCAGAAAGTTCTAGTCATGGAGTATGATACAACATCAAGACAATTGGCAGATGTCTTTACTTCTCCTTTTCCTCATGGCTCAAACTCACGGTGGTCACCGCTCTTCTTGTCGCTCTTCCTTTCCCAGTACCATTGGATCTTCTCTCGTCCCTCCTCCAACATGACGCTCTACTGTTGATTCGGCTGTGTCGGCCTCTTCGCCCATTCTAGCGGATTTCCCCTAAAATTCAAATGCTTCTACGCCGGTTCCACCGCAGATGGCTCCGACCTTGTCAGATTCGCCAGCTACTATTTCGGCCTCTTAGAGCTCGACTGCTACTCTGGATATCGTTCCATTTTTGCAGTCTACTATCAGATGTGAGGTATACGTATCGTATGAGAGAGACATGGGAGCCTCTTAATGTGTCTCGGGTTGATTGTTCAGGATTGATCATTGGAGATGTGTACTATGACTATATTGGAGGCCATCTGGAATGTATTAGACTTATGATGAGTACACACTGTTATTGTTGACCACTGAGTCTGGTCCCCCATCTTCGTCTGAGGTGTTGACTGAGATTGTCATCTTGGATGACTCAGTTTCTTCCAAGTCTGTATCTGATGGTGTCCGTGCATATCAAAAAGCTGGTGCAAATTTCTCATATTCACATGGTGCGAACAGTCCAGAATATACAAATTCTTGAGATTCTTCCTGATGTCATCTTGTCAGATTCTATTGTTGATGAAGGATTGGCCCTACTGACAGTTATTTTACAGACGATGTCATGACACAGAAGCTGACACCTCAGGATGGCTCAACTGATTCTCATGTTGCTCATGTTATGGAACATGTTGTGACACAGTACACAACATATGCTTCTCCTCCACATGCCAATGCTCCAGCTATTTCTGTTTCTAAGCATCCTCTACCTGATTTAGTGCATCCATCTGCTTCACACTTTCGAGATGAAATTGCCATTTATGAAGCATCATCCAGAGACATTGCTTGTCAAATTGCCATTTACAAGCTCAGAAGACTACATTTGACAGTTGGGCACAAGCTTTAGGGGGTTTTAGCGTCTTTTCAATTGTTGACTACCTTCGTTTGCATGCACCTCTGATACTGCTCCGGCTCCAGCTACGACTTCTTGAGGTATCATTTGGCTTATTGTGGCTCAAAGGGGGAGTATTATTGTGGTGAGCACTTTTGCCCGTGGTGCTTAGGTTGTATCACATTATGCCAAAGGGGGAGATTGTTGGGTTGATTCACTACTACATATCCGGCTTTTAGCCACGGACAAATCCGTGGCTGAAAGCCGGGTTTTTGTGGCTGACATGTTACGGTAACAGAAAAAAATTCCGTGGATGAAAATCCGTGACCGATACCATAGTGGCTGATACCACTTTCGCCCACGGAATATTCTGTGGCCGATAATCTGCTACGAAATAAGGAACACGGATGCCGTGGTAGATAATTCGAATAAAAAACTATTAAAAAGCATTGGCCACGGACAAATCCGTGGCGGCTAATAATTTATGGCCACGGAAATGTCTGTGGCCGATAGTTATCCGTCACAGATAATGTGCACAAAGTTGACGTAAACCGTGCACAAAACCCGTAGGCGAAAAACTTCGGCCACGGACATTTCTGTGGCCATAAATTATTAGCCGCCACGGATTTGTCTGTGGCCGATACTGTATCGGCCATGGTTTATGTGCACGAAATCGTCAATTTTGTGCACACTATCCGTGGCCGAGAACTATCGGCCACAGGCATTTCCGTGGTCGTATTGAATTATCGGCCACCGATTTGTCTGTGGCTGATAGTTTAAAATGAATTTTTTAAAAAATTGCAAAATTTCCTGCATACAACACTAACATTTATAACAATAATAAACGTACTTGTATACAACAAATTACAGTAAACAACTAAATAAAATTAAATGCTCGAAAAAAACAATGACATTAATTATTTAATACAACGCAGTAGTTTAAACAAATAAACAAATAAAAATAAACATATTGTTCGCAGTTTAAACAAATAATCATATAAAAATTATAAAAAATGCTATCGACCGTCATCGCCATCGTTGCCATCGCCATCGTCACGCCATGGCCATGGCCATCGCCATCGTCGCCGCCATCACCATCGTCGCCCCCAAGCCCACTATCGAACGCCATCATCGTCATCGCCACCATCACCCCCAATCCTGATCCCCTCGCAAAGACCACCACCGCTGCCAAGGACCTCTCTCGCCATATTAACCCTACCAAAAAATAATAATAACTTAGACTGTAAATCAAAAAATATAATAAATGAGTAAACACACCAAATTATATAGCATGAAAATAAACTCTTATAAAATTTGAGTTTGCCCAAAAACGCTTCAAAATTTGAGTATGCCTAGAAACTCGGCAAAGCCAATCGTGCACTTGAGTGCACGTGTGAATGCAAAAATGAAGAGCACGCGCTCTGGGCAGAGTCTGCCCAATTTACTGGGCAGACTTCTGCCCAGAAACTGGTCAAACTCTGCCCAGAAAACTGGTCAGACTCTACCCAGTTTTTAGGCAGTCTGCCCAGAAAACTGGGCAGAATTCTGCCCAATTTCTGGGCAGAATTCTGCCCAGTTAATGGGCAGACTCTGCCCCGAGTGCGTGTGCGCCCTTCATTTTCGCATTCACACGTGCATGCTTGGCACACATTCACACGTGCACGCTTGGCACGAATCAAGAGGAAATTCCACTCTGCGACTCATTCTAAACTTAACACTAACCCTAACCCTAGCCATAAATCGTAGCCCATCTTGATATTTTTGTGTGTGTTTTGACTTTTATCCATGGGCACGGGTAATTTCTAGTGATATATATATATATATATATATATATATATATATATATATATATATATATATATATATATATATATATATATATATATATATATATATATATATATATATATATATATATATATATGCAGACCCAAATTCAAAGTGTTATATGTGATAGGCTACATGGTTATAGGTGAGAGATATATATATATATAATATATATGGTGTGTGTGTGTGTGTGTGTGTGTGGAGGAGAGGGGGCGAGTTAAGATAGATAATGTCATATATATATATACACACACACCTGATCCAATGGATCAGGTGGCAAGGCATAAAAAAGGTGGACAGTACAAGCCCCCACATGGGCTTGTACTCGTTGGGGCCCACCTCTTTGTATCTGGCACCTGATCCTTTGGATCAGGTGCCACATGCTCTACATTAATCCATATATATATATATATTGAAAAGTAAGTGTGTATGTATAGATATGAACAAGTTCTACATCAAGGCGGGGCCAACAAGTAAACTAGGCGAGGGAGAGGCTGGGGAGCAGTCACCGCGCACAAGGCCTACCAGGCGAAGCCGAGAACAAAAGAAAAGGGGAAACCTATGATGGGGGGGTGCACAAAATGACGACCTACAAGATACCCCAACACTCAAAAAGGGTAGTATCCACAGGGTCTAAATCATCCGGGATGCAACCAACCAGGGCGTCCGAGATGTCTAATGAGATCCTAGCCAGTAGGGCTGTCGCAGGGGACCTGAGGGATCTGAAGATCCATGGGGAGATAAACGAATTCATACTCAAAGAGAGGCTATCATTTGGTCGCAGCACTGCTGTTATATGTAGTGCAGTGCTAATCCAACAAAGTAATCAATAAATCTTGAATACAATAAAAACCTAGATCAAAATTAGATAGCCGTGCATGCATTAAGTAAGATATATTGGTTAAAGACTAGACTGGGATACAAATCAGAACTGGGCTTGTTGGGTATGATATTAGTTAAGACAGTTGTACAAAGCATAAAGCTACGACAACAATTACTAATACCAAGCCCAACCCCCTAATGCCAGGTTAATACGAATACTATTCTCAGTCTTATTACCTCACCTCAACCATACTAATCACCATCGCGACTTGGCAATGCCAGTCGCTTACCTCTCCCTCATTGCGGCCGCCACTGAGGTGGTGATCGACAAAGTACTAAAGGAGCAGAGGCAAACAGTGAAGAGGAGCTCTCTCACTAACCCTAGCATGGACAGTGATGATTCCGAGGTGGGTGTTGAAATTCGGTACCCTGTCATGAGCAAGAAAAGGGTTGGGTAGTTATAAGAACTTTGCGGAGATATTGCGAGGATGGGTTGGATCAGAAGGAAACAATGTGGAGTACTGTTGCGGTTGTAGGTGCAGTAGCAATAACTTTGGGGTCGAAAACACCTTGTAGGTGGAGGATATGGGCGGTGAGTGACATGGTATTAGTGAAGTGGTTGTTGAAGTACTAAGGGGTCCTCAACCTGACGATGGGAGGATGAAGGTGGAGCCTTAGGGCTACGGTTACAGTAATCCATGGATACTATGCCGGCAAAATAATGAGTGTGTTATTGGTTTTCATGGAAGATGTAGCCCGAGGAAGAACCATGCAGCACGTATGTCGTCTTGGGTCTCGCATTATCGCATCAGGTACAGTGACTAAGGTTTAGCCCATCAACACATCAACACTTGCGTCCTCGGCCATCCTGCAAATCGACGTCATGGAACTATCTTGATTAACATACTGGTATCGCTAATGCTGCAGCCAAGAAGGACAAAACCGTGTCGATGTTGGTAGATATGGGTTTTCTTGCTGAGGAGGCATCTGCAGTCATTGGTAGGTATAGTATGTTACACAAATATTGAAGGAGGAAGGCCTTCAATTTTTGCGCAACATACTGCACCTACCGATGGCTGCATATGCCTCCTCAGCAACCCATATGTACCAACATCGACACTGTTTTGTCCTTCTCGGCTGTAGCATCAGCGATACTGGTGTGTTAATCAAGATAGTTCCATGACGTCGATCTATAGGATGGCCGAGGACGCAAGTGTTGATGTGTTGATGGGCTAGAACCTTAGTCACGATACCTGATACGATGATGTGAGACCGAGATGACATATGTGCTGCCTGGTTCTTCCTCGGGCTACATCTTCCATGAAAACCCATAACACACTCATTCTTTTACCGGCATAGTATCCATGGATTACTCTAACCTTAACTCTAACGCTCCCCCTGCATCACACCATCGTCTGGTGGAGGAACCATTAGTAGTTCAACAACCACAACACTACTACCATGCCACTCCCTGTTCATCTCATCCAACTACTAGCTATTTTTGACACCAAATTTATTGCTACTGTACCTACTATTGGGTTTTGGGGGACCCTTAGGGCACATTTCTATGTCCGTCCTACGTCGGACGAACGATAGATGCAAAATAAAAATAAGTAGCGGAAAAAACGTTAAACTTTTAACCAACAAGCCCTAAGGATATCAAGACCATAGCCAGTATCTCTACTATCTTGAGGTGGGTCCAACCACCCCAAGATAAATCTAAGCTACTGCAATATTATAAATACTATGCTTAATTAAACTACAGACCCAGAACCTTGCTTGCACCGGCAAGGTGTACCGAATCGCTCCTCGTCCCGAGCTGAGCCGCTTCCCGAACCACACCGCGTCCTGAGGCAAGCAATCCCCTTGTCGTCGAGCCAACCACGCGACGAAGAAAGTTTCACTTGAGTGGATCCTTCATAAGACTCCGGATCGAATCCGAGCCCCTTCGTGGCTTTGCTAGAGCCCTTCAGGAGCAAAGGAGAAATATAGGGAGTTGAAAATATTTATTTTAAGCTTAGATCCGAGCATGCTCCAAACTTTTGGGAGCCGCTCAGATCTAGATCTTGGGACGAGTAATGAGGAGGGGGGCATGTCCCTATTTATATAGGCGGCTGACCCCTCCCCTTTACTCCACTTCCGATGTGGGACTAATAAACTTGGAGTAAAAAATTCAAGTTAGTTTGCCTTAATATGGAAGGCCAAACTTCAATGAATTTTGACTCCCTCACTGTTGAGCTTCGCATTTGATACAACCTATCAAATCGAAGAGCGCTGAACGGTGAACGCGTAGAAAAAAAACGGCGCTTCAATCCGAGTCCGTTTGACCCCTCAAACGAGTGTCCAAACATAGACAAAAAATTAGTTTTTTTGCAAAAACTGAGCTGCCGCCAAAATCTGTTCATAAGGTTCAAAACCCTAAGTGTGGGGCCCACAAGGTGGGCCCCACAAATTACCCAGTCCCTTGGGGCATGCACAGCTGATAGCACGCGCCCCTATGGGCACGTGCTAGGCACGCGCCCGTTGGGGCGCATGCTGTCACTCGCCCCAACGTGGGGCGCTGTAAGCAGTGCCCCATTGGGCTCCTTTTTAACACAGCCCGACTCATTGGGCCGGGCTAAAAAAGGGCTTCCGACCTTTTTTTGTTAAAAAAGACTTTGGGCTGCCACCATATTTGGGCTTGACTTTGGGCTTTCTATTTAGGGTAAATTGCAGAAAAATACCCTCACGTTTAGACCATTTTCACGTAAATACCCTGACGTTTATTTTCATCAAAATATATACCCAAACGTTTTCTAACTCTTTTAAGTTGATACCCTTTTTTAATTTTCAGTCCAAAAGACAGAAATTTGGACAAATTTACCCCTAAATGTTCCTTTTATAAGTTAATACCCTCACGTTTGGACCTTTTATAAGTTAATACCCTGAATTGGGTGTGTGTTTCCATTGGGGTGGATGGGTGCATGGGTGTGGGGTGTGTGTGCGTGCACGCATTGTGGGGGTGTATGTGCATTGGGGGGGGGGGTGTGCGTGCATGGGGAGGGTGTTTGTCCATGGGTGGGTGGGTGGGTGCATGGGGTGGGTAAGTCTGTGCAAGTGTGGATGTGTGCATGGGTGGGTGGGTGGGTGTGGGCATGGGGTGTGTGTGCATGTGGTGGGTGTGTTTGTGCATTGGGGTGGGTTTAAGCATGGGTTTGTGTGTGGGTGTGTGCGTGCCTAGGGTGTGGGTGTGGGCATGGGTGTGTGTGCATGGGGTGGGTGTGTGCATTGGGTGTGTGTGCATGGGGTGGGTGGTTGTGTGCATTGGGTGCGTGTGTGTGCATGGGTGTATGGGTGTGTGCATTGGGGTGGGTTGGTGCATGGGGGTGGGTGTGGGCATGGGATGGGTGGGTGTATTGGGTGGGCGTGTGCATTGGGGTGGATTAGTGCATGTGTGATCGTCTACCTTATAGTGCCCAGATTGAGCCAATACTTCAACATGTCACACACGCTCATGCACCCACCCACCCCATGCACACACACACCCCAAGCACACAACCCACCCATGCACTCACACCCACCCCATGCACACAACCCATATACCCATGCACACACGCCCACCCCACACAACCCCACCCCCAACCCAGGCACACACTCACCTTAAGCACACACCCCATATGCGCACAAACCCCATGCACACAACCCACCAACCCACACTGACATACCCACCCCACGCACACACACACACACCCAATGCCCACACCCACCCACCCATGCCCACACACACATACACCCCTTAAGCACACACACCCCACCCACCCCACGCGCACACACCCACCCTACGCACACACCCTCCAACCACACCCACACCCCCATGCACACCCATAAACACACCCACACACCCATGCGCACACACCCCCACCCCAAGCACACACACACCCCCACCCACCCCCCCACGCACACCCACCCCTACGCACACCCACCCCCACCCATCCCACGCACACCCACCCACCCACCCATGCACACACACACCCACCCCGAAGCACACACACCCACGCACACAACCCACCCACCCACGCGCACACACCCCATGCACACACCATACCCCAGCCCCCCAAATGCACACACCCCACGCACATAACCCACCCACCCCACGCATAACGCACACTCACCCACTCACCCACCCCATGCACCATCCCACCTGAGAGAGAGAATTGGGGGGAGAGAGAAAGAGAATTTGTAGAGAGAGATTCGGTGTAGAGAGAGAGAGAGAGAATCTGTAGAGAGATAGAGAGAGGAGAGAGAATCAGTAGAGAGAGATAGAGAGATAGAGAGAGAGAATTGGCATATATATATATATATATATATATATATATATATATATATATATATATAGAATCGGTAGAGAGAGAATTGGGGGGATAGAGAATCGGTAGAGAGAGATTCGGTATTTAGAGAGAAAGATAGAGAATTTGTAGAGAGAGACAGAGAAGAGAGAGAGAGAGAGAGAGAGAGACGGTAAAGAGAGAGAGCAGAGACCTCATGGTATTTACGTAAAAATGGCCCAAACGTGAGGGTATTTACCCAAACGTGAGAGAGAGGGGCAAAATGGTCCAATTTAACACCATTAGCCCATTTTCCGTTACATGGTATCAATTTGTCACAAAATGAACCTGAGGGTATTTACGTGAAAATGGCCCAAACGTGAGGGTATTTTTATGCAATTTACCCTTCTATTTAAACACCTTTAAATAGACTTATGGGCTTGTTTGGACTCCGATTTTGACGTGGTTTGAACCCGTGTTTAGACCGGGACGATCCCGTCATCCAGGTAACTATCTATACGCGTTTATTTAATTAAATATGCATGTAAACAATTTACGATGCATTAATTACCTTTTGCATCAAATGCAAAAAAACTCCACATCTATTATATAAAATCATTTGCATAAAATACAAATGTTCTGAGGGCTTATATCCCCCAACATCTTCCACTTGCACTCAGGATTATTTATCCCGAATGCAGGAGCTAACTACAAATTCTTTGCAATTTTCTATCCCTTGCATCAAATGCATCTCTAATTTCTACCTATTACTTGACGAAGGTCGCACTCTGTGTGAGACCCTACAGCCTGACCCTACTACAGGTAGGGCTCGAAGCCCCATACGGCAGTGACCCGAGCAGCAGGTGCCGTCCCTGTTTCAGTATCATATTTATGTGGTTAACTCATTGACATGAGTATTGTCGGGACTACCCTGACTGTGTCCATAATGAATACCGCAGTTTTAGTTTCTTCGTCAAAACTATGCCTTTTAGTTCAAGCCTATGGTACGGTCAAACTGTCAACCCCAATAGCTCTAAACTGGTTAGTCTCCATCGATCTTTAGTCAAATAATGTTGGACATCTTCCAACATACTCTGGCCAGAGTTTTCATTATAGATCGAACTAATACAACGACACTAACTCCCATTGACCGGGAGAGACGAATCCTATCTTGGTCATTACTCTCCTCGCACGTTTCAAATGTCACCCAACCAAAGACCTTTCGACAGGCCTTGCCTCGAAGCTAGGTCAGGGATCTAAGTGACACCGTTCACGTACAGGTTTGTACAATGACCTCAAGTCAAAAGACCAACTTGCCTATCATCACTAAGAGTTAACATTGACAGATTGGTCAATCATAACCATATGATAACTCTTGTTGGGTCGTTCAGTGAACTCATTCTTCAATGAGCACAAGTGTCTTGTCTTCGACTTTGCCAAGTCAAACGATCATGAGATCATCGTCACCGCTACACGGTGAAGACTAAGACACAATGGTCTATCCGATGTTTCGATATCCTTTCTCGAAACATCTAAGACCACGAACCTTTTTAGACTTATGCTACTAACGGTCAAACACTTCTCCATGATCGAGATCCTCATCTCGATACATGTCTGACCTTGCAATAAGTCTCAGGACTTTACCTAAGTTTCTAATGATTACAAACATTTCTATTAACTTAGATAAATACTTACCAAACAACTTACTTTTATTTTGAACAAGATGTCTACGTAGATACACAAGGATGAATTTGCCTCGAGGGCATTGTTGAGTATTGGACTTCTCCCTACTTGGTGTTAATGATGAGCAAACATAAATACTTGTGACTAATCCCCTATTTTGCAGTTAATCCATTGCCTAAGCTTATTATGAAGATCAACTAGCAATGGATGACTCACAAACGTCATTGAAGGCAAATGATATGAATTGAATGATCGTAGATTGATAATTGAAGCTCCGTAAAGACTTCAAGCTCATACGATGGAAAGAAGAGATTATTCGTCAATGCAATTTTTCTTTTATCTCTTCTATTATGTAGCTTAGAAGTAGAACTTTGATGGAGCACTCACACACATCTACATTCTGTCATATGACATCTTTAGACTTTTGTCCTTTGATCTCAATTCAATCCTCTTGTGTTTGTGCTAGGATTGTTTATAACAGCCGACTGCTTAACAGTTTACAGTCGCCTGTCTCAACAACAGTCGACTGTGTTTTGTTCTACAGTCGCCTGTTATGCACAGACTATTACAACGTAGTTTTTGGGCCTTCTCTGATTATCTCGCACAGGCTACTGTTGAACGATTAACAGGCGCCAGTCCTAGTGACAGTCGACTGTGAATTGTTCATCAGTCGCCTTTCTCTCCTTGACCAAACTCTGTTTGATCCGATTTCTATGGCCAGTCGACTTATGCTGTATATACAGTTGACTGTCTATTAGATCAGTCGACTGTCTATGCTGCAACAGTCGCCTGTCTGTAAATCTATTCTTTGACTCAGCTCTCTGGAAATTTCTCCTGACATTGATAGTCGTCTGTTTAAGGATATGCAGTCGCCTGTTCTGATTAACAGTCGACTGTGTTCCTTGCATCAGTCGTCTGTCCTGTATCTTGTGAGATTTCCAGTATTTTATTTAACTTACTTTACTCTCGGCCAGTCGCCTGTCGAAGAATGTACAGTCGCCTGTGTAATGCCCTGCTAAGCTACTGCACAAGTACTAGAGGGGGGGTGAATAGTACTTTAAAAGAATTAAGAGGCTAATTCCTAATTACTTGCAAACTCTACCAAATAATGCGGAAATGCGGAATAGTAAATAATCGACAACAAATAGAATCAATCGCAAATAAGCAATATTACTGGGTTCGGATCCACCCAAGTCTCCCCGACTTGTTCCCGGTGATCCTACGTCCCAACCACCCAGATCCCCTCCGGATACTCGAGTTAGAAACCCTAACTCAAGATTTCCACTATGAAATACTTGTGAAAAAACCTTCACAAGTCAAATCATACACAAAGTAATTTGTGACTCCCACAACCCGGGATCACAACCACACTCTCACAACCGAGAGTGAAACTTACAATATGAATTGAAATGAAATAGAACTTCTTACCGACAAAATACCTATGCCTTGAGTAATGCTTACGAATTAGGGCAAAGATGATTTTGAGGAAGAAGATGAGGCACCAAACCCTAGCTCCAAGATGTAGATCAGCGATGGAGAGCTATGTGGATGTTGGTGACCTAGAATCAAGCACTTGGCTTGGAAGGCTTCACACTCAATGAATCTCTTTGGAAGTAAGAGTGGGGAGAGATTATTGAATGGAATGAAAGAGCTTTGAATGAGCTTGGAATGATTTCTCTTGATCTCTAAACTTGCAATAATATCAGCCTTGACTGCAATGAATGCAGCCCATCAAGTATTTATAAGTTAGAGGAGAGAGAGAAAGAAAAACGTTTCAATTAAAGCTCCAACGGCTCTTTTCTGAACCCAACTAGTCGGTCAAAGAACAACTACCGACCGACTAGTTCATCAACTAGTCGGTCGATCAATCAACGTATACGGACTAATGAGTGAACAGAGAAAAGGTCGAAGTACAGACAAAAGGAACTAGTCGGTCCAAGAAGAGTAGCTGACCGACTAGTTTCACAACTAGTCGGTCGGTTACTCAACTGAGACCGACTAAGAGAAAAACAAATAGTCTGAGAGCAAATTGAATTAGTCGGTCCAAGAACAAATGTTGACCGACTAGTTCATCAACTAGTCGGTCTCCAAATGTGCATAGACCGACTAATGATAAACAGTAAGTCAAGTGAAATTTGGCATGTACAGTAAAACTCAACTAGTCGGCCCAAGAAGGAAAGTTGACCGACTAGTTCATCAACTAGTCGGTCGATCAATGAACACAGACCGACTAATGATAAATAGTAACTAGCTTGGAAAAGACTGACTGAAACTAGTCGGTCCAAGAAGCTTTGTCGACCGACTAGATCACCATCTAGTCGGTCAGTTCTTCTTCTTGAACCAACTAACATGCACAAGAAGTCCCGAAACGAAGCGCGAAGCTTCGGGAAAGATTGTATGGACTTCAACTAAGATCCTAGAGCTAAGATATGAGCGTTATGAAGATTTAAACCGTAAGACCTACTCAAGGCTTAACATTCTACGAAAGAAGCTTAACGACTATAACATATAACTTGACGATACCGTCTTCAAAAGCTTCAATCGAATCTTCATGACTTCCAAAATGGTTCATAAGATTCAACGTAGCTTTAGGCATACGATCATGTGCTTTGAGAAGTCTTGAGATGTCGCTTTGGATGTTCATATGAATTTGGTGACGATCTCCATAACTGCGCTCACAAATTGTTAGTTCACGATATATTTATGTTTGTTCATCATCCAAAACCAAATCCGGGGAGTCCAACATCCAACATTCTCCCCCTTTTTGGTGATGACAAACCAACATAAATAATAATCAAAAATAATGATTCAAATGTAATTTACTTACTCCCCCTGCATTGATGACACGTTAATTCCAAATTAAACAATAATAATACGCATCAAGCAGACGAGTAAAGTATATAAATGAGAATCGATTATTGAAATATCGAAAACCAAATGTTGGTTATTGAAATATCGGATTTGAAAATCCATTTATATATCTTAACTCCCCCTGAATCTAACATATCAAATTAGATTCTTGGAATAATGCTTTAAATTATCATTTAACACATCGATATTATTATATCTCTCCCCCTTTGGCATTAGCAAAAAGAGCGGGAGGAGATCAACGACAACAACAATGGCTATAAATAAAAGCACGGGAGTCGTAGAATACGACGATGGTTCAAGTGACACCAAATAAAAATACGAATAAAATCAAAGCGTGTCAATGAGACCAAAGTCGAAAATCGATGAATAAAATCATCAAAAACTCAAATCAATTTTACGGATTGAGGTATGGAATATACTCTCCAATATCAACATTCTTGGTTAATTTAGTGCATGGAAAACAATTCTATGTTTCCATAGAAGTAATTTCTATTAAACCAAGAATTTTCGTCGAGCGACGAAATCAAGACATCAGAGACATAAAAATTATATAATGTGCACAATAGAAAGAAATGTCAACCGCGATATATATATATATAAATATGAACCAGAGTGCATCAAAATTATACATCGTCAACATACAAAAGCGATCCAACGATCGAGGCACAAAATACAACATCAAAATATCACACACGACATCAGAGTGTCACACATCATACAACATCATCATCATACATCATCATACATCCAAAAGTATCAAAAAAATACATCAAAACGATCCAGAACCCCACTCTATCCTACCCAATCTCTCTCACAACTAGATATGTCATCCAATGTGCATCGGGAGAGGCCTCAATGAAGCTCAAGAGGCATCGGTAGGATCTGAAGCAACTGCAGGCTCAGCAGGAGCGGAGGTGGTCACTGGATCAGCTGGAATCTCAACAGGAGCGACGACAGATGAAGTCTCAGGCACGGCAGGAGAGACGATCTCAGAAGCAGCAGCAGTAGTGGCCTCGGGAGCACCAGTCAAAGTATCCACCGCAGGTGTGGTGGCAACAGGAGTACTCTCAGGGTCACCAGCAGATGAGACAGCAGCAGCACCAGAAGTGCCCTCAGGGGCACGAGTAGAAGCACGAACAAGCTCCTCAAGCTCCTCCTCATCCTACTCCTCATCCTCAGAAACTGGAGGAGGGATCTCAATCCTAAAGTGTGAGGCAATACGAGCCAGAATCTCCTCAGTACGAGCATACCGAGACTCCACATGTCTGATCGAATGTGCGAGCTCGTCAAGAGTGGTAGAGGGAGCAGCTGAGGCAGAGGCGGAGGCAGACGCTGAAGGTGTCGTCCTCTGAACGTGACGGAGTGCCGCAAGAGATTTCTTGACGGCCGTCGCGTTTAGGGGAGGACCAAGTGGACGCTCATCGTCACAAGGAAGTGTGACACGAAAGTGGCGAAAAACAAGGGTCAACAAGCACGGGAAGGGGATGTGAGCCGACTTCGTGGACTTGCGAATACACTCGAAAGAATCCATCTTATCGAGTATAATGCGAGCCCAGTTAATCGAGCTCCCCATGAAAATAGCATATATCAACTTCAAGAAAGGCTGTGACGGTAGAGATGAGGAGCCGTACTTGGGAAGCAAGCACGACTTCAGAATCAAATTCAGGACCCATGCATTAGGCTTGAAGGATTTGGAGGGTACGCCAATCATGGCGGGATGAATCTGATGGAAAATCTCAGAAAGGATGGTCTGATCTAGGGAAGATATATCATCAACAGAAATGTCAGAGGGGAGGAGGCCAGACGAGGAGATACCCAAAATCTCTCCTAAGATTTCTGCTGTGAGGACTATAGGAGCCCCCAAAACAGTCGTCTCAATCGAGTGGGTCTCGTCGTACTGACCCCGGACGCGGTTGGCATAGAAAATTTTGACTAAACGAGGGTAGGGGTGAGGATTCGCCTTAGGATCATATCGAAGGTAATCGATAAGACCCGAAGACGACAGAAGATCAGCTAGCCCTATGAAGTCACTAATCTGGACGAAATGCTCCAGAAGCAGCGGGCAATGTTCGATACGGTTGTAAGCCGCGAGACACATAGGGTCGTCGCGACACAACGAGATATCGACACCGCCTACCGGCATCGGAGCCTTTCCCTTAGGCTTACGGGTAGACGTACGTGGTCGGGAGCTAGACTCAGGATGGGTAGGAGGAGGTGTGGGTTCCCTATGAGTCTAAGTTTCGGGTATGAACTCGGTATCGGAATCGGTAGGAGTATGGAAAGAGGAGGGAGAGGCAAGTTCCTTGGTCTTGGGCTTAGGTTTGGGCTTGGGCTTGGGTTGAGCACGGGGCTTCGCTTTCGTCGTCCTCTTACGCTTAAGAGGAGGCGAAGACGAAGAGGGTTCGGTAGGCTTCGAACGGCATTTCGGAGGAGAGGGGTCCGAGGGTGGTGAATCGACGGTCATGGCCGAAGGGCCAGAGGGAGTGATCGGAATACGTGTACGAGCCATAATCGAGGCACGACACGACGCAAGAGATCGAATCTAAGAAACCCTAGCTGAAATCAAATGAAACCCTAGAAGCCGAAATAGAAACCCTAAGAGCTAGAATCTAACCCTAGGAGCAAAACCCTAACCCTAGGTGGCTAGGAGAGGAGAGAGGATCACCTAGGAGGAGAGGGCGACGGTCGGGGACGGAGGAGATGGCTGGAAAAATGATCAGACACGACGGAGGAGACGAAGGGTCAGGGGGTTTCGAGCTGAGAGAGGGGAGAGAGACCGACTAAAAGCGAGTATAGTCGGTCGGGGCTGCGTTTTAATCGACTGGAATTCAAAAAGACAAAACAGTCTCCGTCACAACTAATCGGTCATAGTTCAAGCACTGACCGACTAGATTACGATCTAGTTGGTCGGTCAATGAGCTTGAACCGACTAGTTGCAAACCTTGGCTGAACCCAATTTAACTGACAAGAATTAGTTGGTCTGAGTTCATTTACTGACCGACTAGATCTCAATCTAGTCGGTCGGTCAATGAACATGAACCGACTAAGGAGGTCCAAAAATTTTAGAACTTGAAATTTTGATTTCTCTCCTAATCGCACATCGATGAAACATCAAAACACTCTCATTAATCATTATACTACCCCATTAAACATCGAAAATCCGAAATTTGACGATTACGCACAAATCGAGCGAAAATTCCGAAAATTCAACAAAAATCCAGAAAAATCCAATTAATCTAGCATGAGCAAATATAAAGAATTGAATAGCATGCAAGATTATTGAACATAACATGAATCCTAAATCTCGGATTCACCCATAATCCCCAATTCTCGATGTAACCACACAAAGGAGTCTTCCTTTAGTGGTTTCGTGAAAATATCGACGATTTGTTTCTGGGTTTCAACGTACACTAATATGCTGTCCTTTTTTAGCAACATGATCATCTAAGAAATGGTGTCGGACATCTATGTGTTTCGAACGGGAATGGTGTACCGGGTTCTTGGAGAGACAAATTGCGCTTTGGTTGTCCACCATGATAAGGCAAGTATCACAGTTTATACCAAAGTCTTTAAGTGTGTGTCTCATCCAAAGAACTTGAGCACACGTGGCACCGGCGGCAATGTATTCCAACTCGGTGGTTGAAAGTGATACAGAATTCTGCTTCTTGGAAAACCAAGAGACAAGAGAATTTCCTATAAAATGGCAAGTGCCACTAGTACTTTTCCTGTCGGATTTGCATCCCGCATAATCTGCGTCACTATATGAGATTAACTCATATGTGCTAGATTTTGGATAAAGTAATCCAAAATCAAGTGTGTAACTTAGATAACGGAAAATACATTTTACCGCTACTAAGTGTAACTCCTTAGGTTGAGACTGATAACGAGCACATACGCATACGGCAAACATAATATCGGGCCTACTTGCGGTAAGATATAGTAAACTACCAATCATACCTCGATATAGACGAATGTCTACATCCTTACCGCTCGTATCCTTATCAAGATGCGTAGTCGTACTCATTGGAGTCTTTTTCCCGGAGGCATTCTCCATTCCAAATCGCTTTAGCAACTCCACCGTGTACTTCGTTTGGTGGATGAAGATTGCATCGTCCATTTGGCGAATTTGGAGACCTAAGAAATATTTGAGCTCACCCATGTGGCTCATCTCAAATTGATCCTTCATCACATTAGAAAACTCTTCGCAAAGAGCAAAGTTAGTAGCACCGAAAATGATATCATCAACATATATTTGAACTAAAATTATATCATTATTCGAATACTTAACAAATAATGTGGAATCAACTTCTCCCATTTTAAAACCCAAATCCAAAAGAAAATTCTTTAACCGGTCATACCAAGCTCGAGGAGCTTGTCTCAAACCGTAAAGTGCTTTCTTAAGTTTGAAAACATGATTTGGAAATTGTTCATTAATAAAACCCGGAGGTTGAGAAACGTAAACTTCCTCAACAACATCTCCGTTTAAAAATGCACTTTTAACATCCATTTGAAATAATTTAAAATCCTTATGGCATGCAAAAGACAATAATAATCTAATTGATTCTAATCTAGCTACAGGAGCAAAGGATTCTTCGAAATCGATACCTTCCTCTTGACGGTAGCCTTGAGCAACCAACCGAGCTTTGTTCCGGACGACGACTTGGTTTTCGTCGGTTTTGTTCTTGAAAATCCACTTTGTCCCTATGACGGTGTGGTTCTTCGATGGAAATGGAACAAGCTCCCAAACCTCATTCCTCTCGAATTGAATGAGTTCCTCCTCCATGGCTAAGATCCAAGCACCATCTTCGCACGCTTCATTAACATTCTTTGGCTCAATCGAGGAGGCAAAGGCACAATGTGCGAAGTAGTTCACTTGCGATCTCGTCTTGACACTATCATGGATATTGCCAATGACTTGCTCATGAGGATGGTCACGAACGGTATGAAGCCGTTTGGGAATACCTTGATCACTAGGAACATTCTCAACAACTTTATTAGTAGGGTTAGTCTCAAAAGAATCAATAGAATTATTAGAATTAGAATTACCAATTGAATCACATAAGACATCCATAGAGTCATCATCATTAGTAATTCTAGTTGGAACAAATCCTTCATTAAATGAAACATGAAGCGATTCCTCGATTGTTGAGGTTCGTTTGTTGTATATCCGGTAGGCTTTGCTATGCGATGAATATCCAACAAAAATCCCCTCATCAGATCTTGGATCGAATTTGTCCAAACTACCATACGTGTTCTTAATAAAACATTTTGAACCAAAAACACGAAAATGTTTAACTTGAGGCAACCTATCAAACAACAATTCATAACAAGTTTGTTTAGTGCTGGGCCTCAAAAGTATTCTATTAAACATATAGCAAGCGGTGTGTACCGCTTCCGCCCAAAATTGATGGCCAAGTTGGCTATCATCAAGCATAGTACGAGCACACTCCACTAGCGTCCTATTCTTTCTCTCAACAACACCATTTTGAGGAGGTGCGCGAGGGAATGAAAATGTGTGTGTAATACGAACTTCATCACAAAATGTCTCAAAAGACTCATTCTCAAATTCACCTCCATGATCACTACGAATAGTGACAATGGTGGTTCCTAAGAGATTTTGTACTTTCTTAACAAAAATTGTGAAGTTTTCAAAAGCTTCATTTTTATTACATAATGAAAATACCCAAGTAAACCTAGAAAAGTCATCAACGATGACAAGTCCATATCTAGCATTACCTAATGAAGCAACTCTAGTTGGCCCAAATAAATCTAGATGTAATAACTCTAGTGGCCGTTTAGAGGAAATGCTTTTCTTAGGTTTAAATGAAGATTTTGGAAGCTTGCCTCGTTGACACGAGTCACAAAAGCTTTTCTTTTGAAAGACAAGCTTAGGGAAGCCTCTAATAGAGTTCAACTTGGAAAGCTTAAATAGTGTTCCAAAGTTCACATGACCAAAACGTCTATGCCATAAGTGTTGTTCACTTGTGTTGGCAATAAGACATTATTCATGTGATCTTGGAAGATCTAGGATATATATATCCTTATGACGTGTGCCGGAAAACAATAATTCATTATTATCTTTTCTTAAAATATGGCACATTCCTTTCGCAAAGTTAACTTTGTAACCTTTGTCACAAAGTTGACTTATTGAAATAAGATTGTGGTTTAATCCTTTAACAAGATAAACATCACATATAAGAGGTTTAGAAGGATTACCCACTTTTCCAACACCTATGATGGTTCCGCTCTCATTGCCTCCAAAGACTACCCGGTTTCCATTTGCAATGGGAACCACTCCGGAGAGCAATTGAGCGTCACCCGTCATGTGTTTTGAACACCCGCCATCGAGTATCCAATTCCCCTTGGAGCTAAATTTAACGTTGTTGCTCCGTTTCTTTCTCTTGAGTACCTATAAATATGAAATATCGTATCATGGTACCCAAGGTCATTGGGTCCAAAAGATTAGACCTTTGGAAGCCAAGTCCAATTGGACTTAGACTTCCCCATATAATTTCTACTATGCACAACATCCGAAAAATGAGCATTCATGTAAACTTGTTTTTCATCCATAGTTGTGTCCTTTGGGCTCTAAATAGTGAAAATCTTGGGAGCCCTCATCCTATTGGGTGCATGCATGCGACGTTGATCTCTACGTGATGCATGTTGTGGATAGGCATAAGGAACATGATGGAATGGTGCATGTGGATAATTATTCATATGATGATGTGGGTGAACATATGCATGTGAAGGAACACGTGCGTGAGGGTGTCTCACATGGTGTGCATGTGCCCGTGAACGTGTAGCATAGAAATCATCATATGTGTGAGCCGGTGGAGTAGGACGTGTGTTCCTACGTGGCATGGTATTGGTGTACATGTAGGCATGACCCTTCTTTGGAGGTCCACCCAAAGTGGGTTTCTTTCCAAAAGACGGCGTGGACGAGGTGGAAGCACCATTGGTAGATGAACTACCAATAGAGTGTTTGCTACCACTCGTTGAGGTATCGGAAGTTGGCCTAACAAAGGTAGTGGCCGACTTGGATGAATTTCCCATCGTATACCCCAAACCAACATGGTGATTGGCCGGAGGTAAGACACTTAGGATATTGTCCAAATGACCCTTACCCTTATTGAATTCATTGATTCGGCCTAATATGTTCTCATATTTCTCGGTGAGAGAACGCAAAGAAGTATCCAAAGTGGATACTTGCGATGTGAGCACATAAACACGAGATTTAAGACTTTCATTCTCAATACTCAAAGTCGAGTTTTGAGAAGTCAAATCCTCTATCTTATGTTCTTCCGGATCCTTAATGCTAACATGTTCAAGTTGAGTCTTGAGATTAACAATCTCATTCTTCAACTCTTCAACAACGGTGTCGTTGTTGGTGATGATAGTTTTAGGCGAGGTTTGGATGCTAGCTAAATCATCTTTTACTTTCGTATACCTATTTACTAATTTAGTATACTTAGACCACAATTGAGAATTAGCATTCCTAAGGTCATCCATGGTTACCTCATCGCCTTCGTTGTCGCTATCATCGGAGGAGGAAGATCCTTGATCATGCTCCTCTCTTGCCATGAAGCACATGTGCGCTTGCTCCACTTGCTCATTGTCCGACTCTCCGCTTGAGGAATCCTCGGAGTCGGTGAATGTTGCTCCGACAAGTCCCTTTTTGTACCCCTTTTTGTACTTCTTGGACTTGTCGAATTTCGACGCCTTCCACTTCTCCTTTTGCTTATTTAGAGGACACTCCGCTTTCATGTGTCCTGGCTTATTGCACTTGAAACACAAAGGAGAGGAGGAGGCGTTAGAAGAACCAAATTTAGCTTTGTTCTTATAGTTACCTTTTCGGAAGAAACGGTTGAACTTCTTGGCCATGAGTGCCATGGACTCCAAGTCCAACTCGTTTTCCGAGTCTTCATCATCGGTTGAGGTGGATGTGGATGGAGCGGCCTTGAAAGCAATAGCCTTCTTCTTTGGCTTGTCTTGCTTTAGATAGGACTTCATCTTGTCCTGCAACTTAAGCTTGCTATCCTTGCAAACCTCGTATGACATTAAAGTACCCATTAGTTGAACAACGGTATAGGTTTTCATGTCATTACCTTCCTCGATGGCGAAGGTCCGTTTCTCCCAACTAGAAGGAAGTCCATCGATGATCTTCGAGACTTTCTCCTTTTGGGTGTAGGTTTTACCGAGAGCCTCCAACTCGTTTGTGATGTCGATGAAGCGAGCGTAGTACTCCTTCATCTTCTCACCCTGTATCATATGAAACAACTCGTAATCTCTATTAACTACCACGAGTTTAGAGTCTCTTACCTTACTAGTCCCTTCATGTAATATGAGGAGGGAATTCCATATTTGATATGCACTCTTACATGTGCATATCTTATTGAAATCCTCGGGTTCCAAGGTGCATTGCAAGGCGTTCATTGCCTTGGCATTGCTCACCTCCGCGGCGACCTCCGCGGGAGTCCACTTCTCAAAGTCTTCTTCGGTAGGCTCAACGTATTCCTTCATCGTGGCCCTCCATAGAGATGCACTCCGGAGGAAAGTTTCCATCCGGCATTTCAAGTACCAGTAGTTGGTACCGTTGAAGAATGGAGGCCTCGTCAAGGAATGTCCTTCTATCACCGAAGACGCTCCTTCACGGTTCCTGAAGGTGCTATAGTCGGAAGGTGGACGAACGGTCTTGTTGTCGTTGGCAGACATAGCTATAGACTTGGCTTTGATACCAAATGTAATGCCCTGCTAAGCTACTGCACAAGTACTAGAGGGGGGGGGGGTGAATAGTACTTTAAAATAATTAAGAGGCTAATTCCTAATTACTTGCAAACTCTACCAAATAATGCGGAAATGCAGAATAGTAAATAATCGACAACAAATAGAATCAATCGCAAACAAGCAATATTACTGGGTTCGGATCCACCCAAGTCTCCCCGACTTGTTCCCGGTGATCCTACGTCCCAACCACCCGGATCCCCTCCGGATACTCGAGTTAGAAACACTAACTCAAGATTTCCACTATGAAATACTTGTGAAAAAACCTTCACAAGTCAAATCATACACAAAGTAATTTGTGACTCCCACAACCCGGGATCACAACCACACTCTCACAACCGAGAGTGAAACTTACAATATGAAATGAAATGAAATAGAACTTCTTACCGACAAAATACCTATGCCTTGAGTAATGCTTACGAATTAGGGCAAAGATGATTTTGAGGAAGAAGATGAGGCACCAAACCCTAGCTCCAAGATGTAGATTAGCGATGGAGAGCTATGGGGATGTTGGTGACCTAGAATCAAGCACTTGGCTTGGAAGGCTTCACACTCAATGAATCTCTCTTTGGAAGTAAGAGTGGGGAGAGATTATTGAATGGAATGAAAGAGCTTTGAATGAGCTTGGAATGATTTCTCTTGATCTCTAAACTTGCAATAATATCAGCCTTGACTGCAATGAATGCAGCCCATCAAGTATTTATAAGTTAGATGAGAGAGAGAAAGAAAAACGTTTCAATTAAAGCTCCAACGGCTCTTTTCTGAACCCAACTAGTCGGTCAAAGAACAAATACCGACCGACTAGTTCATCAACTAGTCGGTCGATCAATCAACGTATACCAACTAATGAGTGAACAGAGAAAAGGTCGAAGTACAGACAAAAGGAACTAGTCGGTCCAAGAAGAGTAGCTGACCGACTAGTTTCACAACTAGTCGGTCGGTTACTCAACTGAGACCGACTAAGAGAAAAAAAAATAGTCTGAGAGCAAATTGAATTAGTCGGTCCAAGAACAAATGTTGACCGACTAGTTCATCAACTAGTCGGTCTCCAAATGTGCATAGACCGACTAACGATAAACAGTAAGTCAAATGAAATTTGGCATGTACAGTAAAACTCAACTAGTCGGTCCAAGAAGGAAAGTTGACCGACTAGTTCATCAACTAGTCGGTTGATCAATGAGCACAGACCGACTAATGATAAATAGTAACTAGCTTGGAAAAGACTGACTGAAACTAGTCGGTTCAAGAAGCTTTGCCGACCGACTAGATCACCATCTAGTCGGTCAGTTCTTCTTCTTGAACCAACTAACATGCACAAGAAGTCGCGAAACGAAGCACGAAGCTTCGGGAAAGATTGTATGGACTTCAACTAAGATCCTAGAGCTAAGATATGAGCGTTATGAAGATTTAAACCGTAAGACCTACTCAAGGCTTAACATTCTACGAAAGAAGCTTAACGATTATAAAATATAACTTGACGATGCCGTCTTCAAAAGCTTCAATCGAATCTTCATGACTTCCAAAATGGTCCATAAGCTTCAACGAAGCTTTAGGCATACGATCATGCGCTTTGAGAAGTCTTGAGACGTCGCTTTGGATGTTCATACGAATTTGGCGACGATCTCCATAACTGCGCTCACAAATTGTTAGTTCACGATATATTTATGTTTGTTCATCATCCAAAACCAAATCCGGAGAGTCCAATATCCAACAGCCTGTTGGTTTAACAGACGACTGTCTTGGCTTCATCAGTCGACTGTCCACGTGGTAAGTTACCGTTATGAATTCTCACCTACCCTTGCTGACTGTGCAACAGTCGACTGTGGATTGTTCAACAATCGACTGTCGCGAGTTCAGATTATATCCGTTGAGATTTTTCTCACGGATTTCGATTGGGGTTTTGCCTAAACTGTTTTGTGGATTTGAGAAAGCTATAAATAGAGCTTCTACTGTTCCATTGGAAGGTTACTCATTCATTGCAAAATCCTTCAAGCCTTCATTTCCAAAGATCAAAGCTCTCAAATCCAAAGCCCTAAGTATTTCCAAATCTTGTTCTCTTGCTCTCCAACCTAGAACCAAAGATTGATCTTCTAGGCATTTGGTGTAGTCAAGAGAAAGGGCTTTCTCCTCTCTTCCAAGAGAGTTCTTCAACACACATCACACTTCTCCTTCAAGTTCTACTTTAAGGCATAGGTGATTGTAAGTGTTGCTTTCATATTTCATAACTTTCGTTATTTGATTTGTGCTCTTGGTTGTGAGAGTGGTTTTGCTTGCTCCCAAGTTGTGGGAGTCAAGGACATCGATTGTATTCGATTGCACTTGTTGGGTTGCTACAAGTGGGCTATAAGGAAACATCAAGTTAGGGTTCTAACTTGAGTATCCGGTGGTATCCGGGTGGTAGGGACGTAGGATTACCGGGAACAAGTCGGGAGTTGACTTGGGTAATCCAAACCCTTGAAACATATCTGCATTTGCGTGTGTTTCTCTTTGGGTCATTTTTCTATTCCGCACTATTTGTTGGATTGCATTTTATTTGGCGTAAATTCCTTTTAAATTTGCATAAACACTATTCAACCTCCCTTTCTAGTGTTTTCCCCATAGACAGGGTCCTTACAATTGGTATCAGAGCGCAAGGTTTCATCTATGGCATCCAACAACAACAACGTTCCTCCACCGCCTTCGTACAACAATCACGACCGTGATGGAGCGTCCACTCTTTTCGAAGGTCAATCTACGGTATGTCCTCCACGTTTCAATGGTACTAATTTTGGGTATTGGAAGTGTAGGATGGAGACATTCCTTAGGAGTGCTTCTCTTTGGAGAACTCTCCACAAGGAGTATGTCGAGCCCACCGAAGATGACTTCGAGAAATGGATGACTTCCGAGAAGTCCGTCGAAGTCAACAACGCTAAAGCAATGAACGCTCTTCATTGTGCGTTGGACCCGAATGAGTTCAACAAGATATGCACATGTAAGAGTGCATATCAAATTTGGAACCATCTCATCGTTACCCACGAGGAAACGAACAAGGTAAAGCTTTCAAAGTTATATGTTGCTGTGCAAAAACTTCGACTTGTTTCACATGCAGGAAAATGAGAGCATTGCGTCGATGTATGGACGCTTTACCGACATCACAAACAAATTGGAAGCCCTTGGCCAAATCTACACCGAACCTAAAAAGGTAAGGAAGATCATCATGGGGATGACCTCCAAATGGGAAAGACGAGCAATCACCATTGAGGAGGTCAATGACTTGAAGAATTACACCGTGGTGAATCTCATCAGGACTCTTATGTCTTACGAAGTAAGACGGGATAACCGATTGAATATTCGAGCCATGATGAATCCCTCGGAGGCCAAGGAGAAAGCTTTGGCGTTCAACGCCAGTTCGTCATCCTCTAAAAGTGATGAATCCGAGAACGAGATGGATTTGGGTGAAATGGCCCAATGGCGAAGAAGTTCCAACGCTTCTTCCACAAAGGTAAATTTCCCTCCAACAAACGTTTTGAGTCTACTAATGTTACTTCCTCTCTTTGTTATAAGTGTAATAAGCCAGTGCACATCAAGAGGGATTGCCCAATGCTAAACAACAAAGAAAAATGGAAGGCACCAAAGTACCACAAGTCCGACAAGAACAAGAGAAACAAGAAGAAAGGACTCGTAGGTACCTTTGATGACTCAAGTGATGACTCATCAAGCGATTCCGATGATGAGAAGGGTGAGAGCGCCCACATGTGCTTCATGGCACTTGAAGACCCACTCTCGGATGAGAGTGACTCCGACACAGATGACACCGAAGTAACAATGGATGAACTTCGTATTGCTAATGAAGAACTATTTGCTAAATACCAATCTTTAATGCTTAGATACACTAGCTTAAAGAAATCAAATGTTAGCAAGTCATACATTCCATGCATTATCAACAATGACACCATTGTTGATACTTTAACTCTTGAGAAAGCAAACTTAGCTTCTCAAAATGTCACATTGAGAGATGAGGTGAATTCCCTCAAATCTCAACTAGATCAAACACATCCCAAGGATAATAGTGATCTAGCTACACGTCACACACAATTCGGTTTAGAGAATGACTCTCTTAAAACCCAAGTGCACGAGCTCAAAGCACGGGTGTCCACCTTGGATACCAACCTTTCTTCTTTAAAGGAGAAATATGAGCTCATGTCCTCCCGTATTGTGAGATTCAATAAGGGAAAAGGACAATTGTATGATTTGCTTGCAAACCAATTTCCGGCCACACATCGTGTTGGCCTTGGGTTTGTAAAAGCAAATGCTTCTAATGCTCGCACCTCCTATAGTGGTGTTACTATAGATTTTGTGAGGCCTTCCTCCGGTGCATCCACAAGTGGTGTCAAAGACACTATAGGTAGCAATCCTACCAAGAATGTCACCACATCACCTTCTCTTCCTTTTGGCAAGAAACCCACTAAGGGTGGAAACCAAAAGCAAAGCCATGCTTTTATGTACACTAACACTCATCTACGTAGGAAACATCCTACTTCACAAGTGTATAATCATGACACATTTTATGCTCCGTACCTACGGACACGTACACAACCGCACATGAAAAATACTCATGTACGTGCTCCTACACACTCGTATGCTCATACACATCATTCTTTCATGTATGCTCATCCTCCACATGTCATGCATGATCCTTATGTTTCTTATAATATGCATGTTCCGAAGCATACACATCATTCTAGAATGTACAATGCATATCCTCCACCACATATCTATGCTAGAAATCATGTTCCTAAGAAGCATGCACCACATAGAAATCCAACTCATATTCATGCAACTAGGAATAGGACTCCCAAGATGTACACTATTTGTGGTCCTAAGAACACTAGTCTAAATGTTAGGAATGCTTATGTTGATTCCTACTTTCATGATGTAATTAGAAATAGTAACTATGTTGGGAAGCGGAAGTCCACTTGGACTTGGCTTCCAAAGGGCTAATCCCCTTGGACCCAACAAACATTGGGTACCATAAGCTTATGGTATATTATATAGGTACCCAAGAGAAAGAAGAAGAGTAATAAATGTCTTATTAGCTCTAAAGGAAAAGGATGGATTCTTGATAGCGGTTGCTCCAAACATATGACGGGAGATCCCTCATTGCTCTCCGAAGTGATTAGCATCAAAGATGGTGCAACAGTCACTTTTGGAGGTAATCAAAAGGGAACCATCATTGGAGTAGGTATCGTTGGTAATCCTTCCAAACCTCTAATTACTAATGTTTATCTTGTTAGTGGTTTATGTCACAATCTCATTTCCATTAGTCAACTTTGTGACAAAGGTTACAAGGTTAACTTTGGAGAAGGATTGTGTACTATTGTGATTGTTGATTGTGATTCAAATGTTTTATTTTCCGGTATTAGGCATAAAAATATTTATTATTTGAGCTTGCCTAAAACCGTAGAACATTGCTTAGTTGCTAACACAAGTGAACAACTATTATGGCATCACCGTTTTGGTCATGTTCACTTCAAGCACTTATATAAGTTAGCTAAGCATGATCTAGTCAAAAGTTTTCCTAAGATTGTTTTTAATAAGAAAAACTTTTGTGATTCATGTCAAAGAGGTAAACTAAGTAAATCTTCATTTAAGCTTAAAGAAGGGATTACTTCTAAGAGGCCCCTAGAACTTCTTCATCTAGATTTATTTGGGCCAACTAGAACCGCTTCTTTAGGTAATGCTCATTATGGACTAGTTGTCATTGACGACTTTTCTAGATTTACTTGGGTTTCATTCTTAACTAATAAGAATGAAGCTCATGAAGAGTTTACCAAATTTGCAAAGAAGATTCAGAATCTTTTAGGATCCACCATTATTACTATTCGTAGTGATCATGGAGGAGAATTTGAGAATGAGTCTTTTACTAAGTTTTGTGATGACTCCGGGATAACTCATAACTTTTCCTTTCCTCGTGCTCCACCACAAAATGGTGTTGTAGAAAGAAAGAATAGAACTCTTATTGAGTGTGCTCGCACTATGCTCCATGATAGTCATTTAGGACTACAATTTTGGGCAGAAGCGGTGCACACGACATGTTATGTGCTCAATAGGATTCTAGTGAGACCCCGAACAAACAAAACTTGTTTTGAGTTGTTTTATGATAAAAAGCCTCAAGTGAAATATTTTCGTGTTTTTGGTTCGAAATGCTTTATAAAGAACACCTTTGGTAATTTAGACAAATTCGAGCCAAGATCCGATGCAGGAATTTTTGTTGGATATTCCACACGTAGCAAAGCCTACCGGATATACAACAAAACTTCTTCAACGATTGAGGAATCACTTCACGTATCGTTTTATGAAGATTTTGATTTTCCTCATGTTGATGATGATAAGGTAGAGATTCTTTGTGACTCTCTTAATAATGTTAAGATTAATGATACTATTGTTGAGACTAACACTTCTAACGAAGTTGTTGAAGTTGTTCCTAGTGATCCAGGTTTACCCAAAGCTTACCCGACCGTTCGCAACCATCCCCATAACCAAATTATTGGAGATATTGGTGTGGGTGTTCGAACGAGATCAAGAATTGAAGAATTCTCTCATTGCGCGTTTGTCTCTACCATTGAGCCAAAGAACATCCAAGAATCTTGTGAGGATAGCTCTTGGATAGTGGCAATGGAAGAAGAACTAATGCAATTTGAAAGAAACAAAGTTTGGGAACTTGTACCCCTTCCAAGTGGTCACCAAGTTATTGGGACCAAATGGATCTTCAAGAACAAGACGGATGAAAACGAGGTAATCACACGGAACAAATCAAGGTTAGTAGCTCAAGGCTACCGGCAAGAAGAAGGTATTGATTTCGAAGAATCTTTTGCCCCCGTAGCTAGATTAGAAGCTATTAGGTTGCTTTTATCTTTTGCATCCCATAAGAATTTTAAATTATTTCAAATGGATGTTAAAAGTGCATTTTTAAATGGGTTTGTCAATGAAGAAGTCTATGTTTCTCAACCTCCCGGTTTTATTCATGAAAAATTTCCAAACCATGTTTTCAAACTTAAGAAAGCGTTGTATGGATTGAGACAAGCTCCTAGAGCTTGTTATGATCGTCTTAAGACCTTTCTTTTGAATTTAGGTTTTAAAATGGGAGAAGTTGATTCTACGCTCTTCATTAAAGATTATGAAAATGACATTCTTTTGATTCAAGTTTATATAGATGATATTATTTTCGGTTCTACTAACTTTAATCTTTGTCAAGAATTTTTCAAGTCTATGAAGGATGAGTTTGAGATGAGTCACATGGGAGAGCTCACCTACTTCCTTGGATTGCAAATTCGACAAATGGAGAATGGCACGTTCATACATCAGACAAAGTACACAGGGGAGCTTATTAAGCGATTCGGAATGGAATCGTCTTCGTGCAAAAGGACTCTCATGAGTACTACTACTCATCTACACAAGGATGAAAGCGGAAAAGATGTAGACGTTCGTCTATATCGAGGTATGATCGGTAGCTTACTTTACTTAACCGCTAGTAGGCCTGATATCATGTTTTCCGTATGTCTTTGTGCTAGATATCAAGCAAGACCTAAGGAGTCACACTTGATTGCGGTTAAACGAATATTTCGTTATCTCAATCAATCCCTAAATTATGGGTTACTCTACCCTAAGTCTAGCACATATGAGTTAATCTCATATAGTGATGCCGACTTTGCCGGATGCAAGTCCGACTGGAAAAGTACTAGTGGCACATACCATTTCTTAGAAAATTCCTTAGTTTCTTGGTTTTCTAAGAAACAGAATTCGGTGTCATTGTCCACGACTGAAGCGGAATATATTGCCGCGGGTCTTGCATGTGCACAAGTTCTTTGGATGAGACACACTCTTAGTGACTATGGTGTCAATTGTGATACTTGTCCTATCATGGTTGATAATCAAAGTGCTATTTGTCTTTCCAAGAATCCGGTACACCACTCCCGTACAAAACGCATAGACGTGAGACACCATTTTATAAATGATCATCTTAGAGTACATTGAAACCCAAAAACAAATTGCCGATATCTTCACTAAACCTCTTAAAGAAGATTCATTTGTGAGGTTGCGTGGAGAATTGGGAATTATGGGTGAATCTGAAATTTAGAAGCTCAATCTTTCTTGCTATAACTCCTTATTGAGCTCATATCTTTCTGATTGTCTTTCTTCTTGTGCTTTATTGTTTTATGAGCTTAAGAAAGACATTTGTGTTTTAATTGATTTCATGAGTTTTGAGTTTGATTGGAGTAATTTGTGTTTCAATGGATTTATTGTTTTCACAATGATTTTACGATGTATTTATGATTAGAGTATGGGTCCTAGGGTGAGTGTTCTTATGGAATTCTATCTTACTGTGCATTTTTGGACCAGGACAGACGACTGTCTTTCCTTTAACAGTCGACTGCCCTACTCTATATCCTCTATATGAAAATTGGTATCTTTCGCATAGCCGACTGATGACTGTTTTACAGTCGACTGTTAATCTAACAGAGGACTGTATTTTAGTCATCAGGCGACTATACTCTCTGTCGAATTTTTACAGTGCTCTCTGTTCTTTTTGTGAAATGTATTAATTCTCGGCCAGCCGACTGTTGAGTATATGTCAGTCGACTGTTAAATGGACATGCGACTGCATATTACTTGCCAGTCGACTGCCCATTCTTCTGAGCTTTATTTTTATCACTTCATCCAGTCGACTGACTTTTGTTCATCAGTCGACTGTCTCTTGCTGTGTCGGTTCATGTGATTTGATCCGGGCCGTCGATTCCTTGATCCAACGGTTCAGTTCGATTTCCCCAATTTTATATTCAGCATTCGCGACCACTTCCCCACGTCGACTTTCTCTCTCCTCCGCTTCGACTGTTCAACTTCCTGCTCGTTCTCTTCTCCGAAAACGGTCGATCTCGTTTCCATAACTGTCGAACTGCTCCTCTTTGTCGTCGTCGCTCGTGTTCAGTCATTGCAATCGCTCTCCTTCTCTGCGATCATCATTGTTTCTTCCTGGTTTGCTTCTTCTTCTTGGTTTCGTTGTGGTTTCGGTTTCGTTGTTTTTGTTTCTCCTTCTCTTGTTTCCATGGCTTCTAAACCTAAGGGAAAAGAGAAGATCGCTGCTTCTAAACAACCTAGGGCTCCCAAGAAACTCATTGCCAAGAGAAAGAAACCCTATAAAGCTCGAACCAAGCATGCTCGGTCTCCCGTGCGTTCGTCTTCGCCAGGTTACTCACCTTCTGCCTCTTCTAGCGATGCTCAACCTTTGATTCATCGTCAGTGCAAGCCTGCTGGTGTTCACATCAGTGAGCCTGTTGCTGAGAACCCTCATGTATCTCCTTCTGCGTCCAATTCATCTGAAGAGACTCCTACCGTACCCCCCTCTGATCCCTTAGTTCCCATCTGCCGCGACGATCTTTGTCTGGCAAAATTTCACTCTCTCCTTGGGATCAACCTACTTAGGGAGCGGTACATTGCTTTTCCCGCATTCACTGCTGAGAGACTCTCTGACATTCATTCCGCTACTCACCTGGCCGATCTTTTTCGCTTCTCTCAGAGCGAGTCCCCTAGAGCCTATCCAGTTCTGGTGAAGCTCTTCTATGCGAACCGCTTTCGCGGCGAGTATTCGACTACCGGCATCCTTGATACTGTCGTCCAGGGAACCCATATTCAGATCACTCCCTCTCTCTTAGGGACTATTCTTAGGATTCCCTCTGTTGGGTCCCTCCCCACTGATATCAGATTTTCCGAGATTGACGATCTTGACCTATCTGTCCTCTGGGATATGTTTCGAGAGGTTCCTTTTACTCTTGATTCGGGTGTCAGATCATCCATGTTCTCTGCACAGGGTTGGGCTGTTCACCTAGTGGTGAAGTCCAACATTCTGCCGTGATATGGATCATCTGACCAGCCGTCTCAGGATATCCTGAAGTGTATGTATGCTATTTTTTCTGGCATGCCCGTGAATTGGGCCGGTGTCCTCCTTGATAGGATGGACAAGGTTGAGTTCACGTCCTCCTCGTCTCACATTCCTTATGGTGGCCTTCTGACTCGTGTCTTCCGGCATTTTGGTGTTGATTTGACTCGTTATGAGCCCATGTCCTTTGGCCCTCTCCTCGACACTTCTGCGAAGTTGAAGTCCTCTTCGGCTCTGCAGACTGCCTCGAAGAAGAGGAAGTCTACTTCAGCTCCATCCTCATCCACTGTGCCTCCAGCTGATTTGCATTCTTCATCTGCTCCTCCATCTCAGGATACTCTTTTGGCGATGGTCTCTGGTATTTACAGATTGCTGTCTCTCTCACTCCTCCATCAGGGAATTCCCTTCCTTGAGGATTTGAGACAGTATCTCCCTCAGCCTCATGTGCCTCCCCAGCCTTCTGGTGTCGTTGAGCCTCCTGGTGTTGCTTCTACACAGGATGTTACTGCTGCTGCCTCTGGTGCTCCTTCTGACCCTCCTCTAGAGGATACTCCTGCTGCTACTGAGCCTGCTTCCTCGTCTGCAGCCCCTGGAGACGCTCACCCTTAAATCGATGTTTGAGTGATGATGTTTTGAGTGATTCTGATATACGTTTTGTCTTTGTATGCTGGATGATGCTGTCTGCGACTCTTATATATATATGCTTGGTGATACTTTTTGATGACGTCATGATGTGATATTTTTTTTGATCATGATGTATCGTGTTTGGATGGCCATGTCGATGACCATCCTTTGATGTACTCTGACTATATATATATATGATGTTGCATCCTCTTTTGTGTCACACTTTGCTATATTGTTTACCTTATCTGTGTGACGTTTGATATGTTGTCTCCATGTTTGTTTCACTCCTTGATGTGCTTTTAAGACAATGTATGTATTTGATATTGATTAATTCATGCTCTTTCGTTGATGTGATGAATTTGTGAAAAGTATTTTCATTTCGTATATCTAAAATGTTGATATTGGATCTCCATTCCATTACTCACATGTGTATATGATGAGATTTTATGAGTTTTTGATTCGATATATCTTTATACTCCTTGATTGTTGTTAGTTCGTATTTAGCACTATTATTGTTGTTATTTGCTCCCACCTTTTTGGATAATGCCATAGAGGGAGAGAAATAAACATACAAGATTCATAATATGGATGTGCTAAGTATGTTCTAACGCTTGAATCTAAGATTTTCGTTGCCTTAGATTCAGGGGGAGTAAGATTATAATGAATATGGATTTTATTTCCTAGATTTCCTGAATTGAATTCATTTATATCTCACTCATTTGCTTCAATTGCTATGTAGATGCTCTAATATTTGTTGACTAACTTGATTGGCATCTATGTAGGGGGAGTAAGTTTTCATTGCGCACAATTATTTATCTTTTTGTTTATGTTTGTTTGTCATCATAAAAAAGGGGGAGAATGTTGAGTATTGGACTTCTCCCTACTTGGTGTTAATGATGAGCAAACATAAATACTTGTGACTAATCCCCTATTTTGCAGTTAATCCATTGCCTAAGCTTATTATGAAGATCAACTAGCAATGGATGACTCACAAACGTCATTGAAGGCAAATGATATGAATTAGATGATCGTAGATTGATAATTGAAGCTCCGTAAAGACTTCAAGCTCATACGATGGAAAGAAGAGATTATTCGTCAATGCAATTTTTCTTTTATCTCTTCTAGTATGTAGCTTAGAAGTAGAACTTTGATGGAGCACTCACAGACATCTACATTCTGTCATAGGACATCTTTAGACTTTTGTCCTTTGATCCCAATTCAATCCTCTTGTGTTTGTGCTAGGATTGTTTATAACAGCCGACTGCTTAACAGTTTACAGTCGACTGTCTCAACAACAGTCGACTATGTTTTGTTCTACAGTCGCCTGTTATGCACAGACTATTACAACGTAGTTTTTGGGCCTTCTCTGATTATCTCGCACAGGCTACTGTTGAACGATTAACAGGCGCCTGTCCTAGTGACAGTCGACTGTGAATTGTTCATCAGTCGCCTGTCTCTCCTTGCCCAAACTCTGTTTGATCCGATTTCTACGGCCAGTCGACTTATGCTGTATATACAGTTGACTGTCTATTAGATCAGTCGACTGTCTATGCTGCAACAGTCGCCTGTCTGTAAATCTATTCTTTGACTCAGTTCTCTGGAAATTTCTCCTGACATTGACAGTCGTCTGTTTAAGGATATACAGTCGCCTGTTCTGATTAACAGTCGACTGTGTTCCTTGCATCAGTCGTCTGTCCTGTATCTTGTGAGATTTCCAGTATTTTATCTAACTTACTTTAATCTCGGCCAGTCGCCTGTCGAAGAATGTACAGTCGCCTGTTGGTTTAACAGACGACTGTCTTGGCTTCATCAGTCGACTGTCCACGTGGTAAGTTACCGTTATGAATTCTCACCTACCCTTGCTGACTGTGCAACAGTCGACTGTGGATTTTTCAACAGTCGACTGTCGCGAGTTCAGATTATATCTGTTGAGATTTTTCTCACAGATTTCGATTGGGTTTTTGCCTAAACTGTTTTGTGGATTTGAGAAAGCTATAAAAGAGCTTCTACTGTTCCATTGGAAGGTTACTCATTCATTGCAAAATCATTCAAGCTTTCATTTCCAATGATCAAAGCTCTCAAATCCAAAGCCCTAAGTATTTCCAAATCTTGTTCTCTTGCTCTCCAACCTAGAACCAAAGATTGATCTTCTAGGCATTTGGTGTAGTCAAGAGAAAGGGCTTTATCCTCTCTTCCAAGAGAGTTCTTCAACACACATCACACTTCTCTTTCAAGTTCTACTTCAAGGCATAGGTGATTGTAAGTGTTGCTTTCATATTTCATAACTTTCTTTATTTGATTTGTGCTCTCGGTTGTGAGAGTGGTTTTGCTTGCTCCCAAGTTGTGGGAGTCAAGGACATCGATTGTATTCGATTGCACTTGTAGGGTTGCTACAAGTGGGCTATAAGGAAACCTCAAGTTAGGGTTCTAACTTGAGTATCCGGTGGTATCCGGGTGGTAGGGACGTAGGATTATCGGGAACAAGTCGGGAGTTGACTTGGGTAATCCGAACCCTTGAAACATATCTGCGTTTGCGTGTGTTTCTCTTTGGGTCGTTTTTCTATTCCGCACTATTTGTTGGATTGCATTTTATTTGGTGTAAATTACTTTTAAATTTGCATAAACATTATTCAACCCCCCTTCTAGTGTTTTCCCCATAGACAGGGTCCTTACAGGCATACCCATCTCTCAACATCTCTCACTTGCACTCAGGCTCATTTATTCAGGTATCTCATACCGCATTTACACATAAGTCTTTCTAGACTTCATGTGGTAGAGCCTTCGTGAGTGGATTTGCTAAGACGTCTACTGTATAGACTTAAGGGGTTTCTATGTTCATCTTAGACCACATATTTGAATCTCATCCAAATAATTCACTCGGTCTCTTGGAATCCATAATTAATTTCTTGACTGGATCTTATCCAGCTCCTCGTACCTTACGAGAATAATCCATAATAAGTTTTACTGGTCATTTAAATGGTTCATAATCCTTTTGATAAAGTGTCAAACTCTTTGACCACTTTGTTAAACCATATGGTCCAGCTCCTTGATGCCTCGCATGCTTTTCTTTGCTCCCACTGACCTTGAAAACTCTCTGGCCGATGCATATAAGTTCATTCTTCTAAATCACATTTAGAAAACAGACTATACATGAATGCTCTAGTTTTCATGGTCATCATGAGCATTAACATCAAGGTCCTAGTAGATCTGTACACATCTGCTGGTGAGACAGTTTCATCATAATCCATTTATAGGAGTTAGGATGATAACCGTTCTCAATCCAACATAAGTTGTACTTCACTATTTTTTCTTGCAGCCAATAAGAAACACTTTCTTTGGGCATGTAAACTAAAGTCCATACCTTTTTTACGTGTACGGACATTTTCTGATTGCATCAAGTTATTAATCAGAGTCCCTACTCGGAATTGCATCCTGGAAGTTGTCTATGCCATCATCACCTATGATGCCTAACTCGACTCTTCGTCTTACGAGACTCGAGTAATCCTTTAACTTCTTAACGATTGACTTAATGAATATCTTATTGATAAGGTCCTCATAGAACCTTATCAAAACCTAGGCATTACTATCTGAGACTTAACCTAGGGGAAGGATTGTAACTCAGAGTCACTTGCCATGCATCGCACCATGTCTAACAAAGTGAGATTCATGCTCTCTAACACACCGATGTGTTAAGAGACTTGACCTGAGAGAAAATCTCAGTTTCTTTTTAATTTACGCAAGATTTATATAGCTAAGTATTCGACTTTTCGATCTGATCAAAGCAGTTCGAATACTTCTGTCATTTAGTTCTCTATTTTATCAGACTTGTGTTTCATCAAGAACATGTGTCGTAATAAAATAAGTGTAACTTATCCAAGATAATTTAGACTTAGGTCTGAATACATCCGTATGTACAAGACCATAAGTTCTCCAACTCATTCTCCCACTGTTTCACAGAAGGTGTTGGGCCATCATACCTTTGAGACAAGATTCACAAGTAGACTTCATAATACAAGAGGTTAGACCCCTCTTTATGTGACTTGTGAAGGTTAGTCTCTTTGATACGGCCTAGTCTATTTTGCAATATAAGTTTTGTTATTATCTTGCGTATTCATGTATTAACATTTAATACATTATCGTTATACAAATTACTTACATAAAACATCGCTTCAGCAGCAAGGTGATGACATTCATCAAAAAATGTGTTTGACGTCCTACATGGTCTAAGAAACAACAATTGTTCCTTTTTCCAACATGTAGACAATCTATTTATTTTGTATAATGGTTATCCTGAAACCGTGACATCAAATATGTCAAATTTTCAGCTCCTCCTACTTATGCATTTACTAATGATAAATAAAACTATCTATCTCAATTGATTTTCTTTAGTGCCTTCTTCCTTTTCTAGATCTCATTTAGATATTATATGACCCAACAAAATTATTGGCTGTGCAAGTAACTAACGTAACCAAACACTTGAGCTTCACAACCTTGAGTTAACTCAATAAGTTGCTTGACTCAAGATCTGATTTGGATACATGGTCTTGTATCGCTCGTGCACTCATCTTCGAATCAAACAGTTTGATCAAAGTTTCGAACCTTGCGGATCGAAACCGTTTTTCGTACAACCTTGAGTTGACTCAATAAATTGTATGGAGAAACATGCTTTGAACATCAGTATGGTTGAGTTGCTCCTTATAGAGGCGAGTGACAGGTAGCATGCATTTATTTGTTGGACCCAGAGCTTAAGGAAATCATTGTCCTTAAGCTTGTGATTAAGAAGGTCATTTTAATGTCAACGAGAACATGGTTTAGTCTATCAATTAGAATGTGAGTTGATAGTCCATTAACCAACTATTTTGACCAGTTAACTTATTCTCTTAGAATATTATATTTTTGATTCCATCGGTAAATATATAACTACCCTAGTTTAGCATATGTTCAATATTAAATATAGATAGAATGGATTTTATCTAACTATATCCACCCACTATTTTGTGATCATTTTAAGCCATAATAATGAACGATTTAATTAAATTAAATTAATGGGTAAGAGATCCAACCATCCTGAGCCTCACAACCTTGAGTGTGCTCAACAAATTGCTTGACTCTGTGATTGGTAGATGAATATTCATTAATCATATCATATATGACTCTCTTATTGGTTTTTACCCCTAGCCACTTATGATCATGAGTGTGTTCATCCAAATCACAATGACTAGTCTAGTCGGACCCTTGTTTTCGTGTCTAGCTTAACTTACGTCGGCACTCGGTGTATTCACGACACGACGGTTTGGGTCAGTCTAGACTACATCTCATGTATTGCGAAGTTGGTTTCCATAAAGTGTCTACGTCATAGCTTGAGTGTACTCAACAACTATAACAAAGAACCTATAGTTGCCAACCTCTAAAACAAGGAGAGTTACGGCTAATCTTGAAAAAGATTTTTAACGTAATTGACCTAGATATAATCCAGGGTGTCATATAATTATGATTCGCGTCATTGCGGTCCATCGGACATGGCCCAGGAATTGACTAAGCCAGGATCACTTATCCCCAGTCTAGCTAGGGTGATCCAACAAACTTAGCTAGCAAATTGACTGGATCATGGTCCATTGAATACAACTTATCATTTTTATATGCGTGCCATAGGCTAAAAGGCTTTTATTAGAACTAGTTAATCCTATCAACTAGTGAATTCTTAAAATTCAAAATGTTATGGATGTTATGAGTTGAGGGAGGCCTTTGGCCTCCCTCCCCTCATCACTCTCTGTAACGACTGGTTTTCATGTATCTGGATTTATTATATTATAATATATGTTTTGGTGGATTTTCTCCTCATGTGTGGTTTTCGTCTCCGTAACTTTCATTTTCGATCGTTTCGTCGTGTTTTCTCGTTTCTTCCGTAGGATCGTCGATTTCGGAGTAAGTCATTCATGACGGGCTCCATAACGGTCGTATCTTACTATTAGATCAAGCCTAGGAGTCTTAGGAATCGATCCTAGGGCTCCGCGCTCCGTATCGGAACTTTTGGTGCTAATTAGCCGGTGTAAGAAGGGCCACCGACCGACTAGATGACGATCCAGTCAGTCGGCAAACCTTCTTGAACCGACTAGTTGTCTTTCTAAATTATTCTGGAGTTACTGTTTATCGTTAGTCGGTCTAAGAACGTTGGTTGACCGACTAGGTTGCAAACTAGTCGGTCGGCAATGCTTCTTTAACTGACTAACTCATCAACTATTTTTGACACTAGTTACTGTTTACTCTTAGTCGGTCTAAGAACGTTCATCGACCGACTAGATCTCAAACTAGTCGGTCAGTAGTTGTTCTTGGACCGACTAACTCTTAGTTCAGGTTTTCGACTGGAGTTACTGTTTACACTTAGTCGGTCTGCGTTGTTCAACCGACCGACTAGATCTCAAACTAGTCGGTCAACAGTTGTTCTTTGACCGACTAAGCAGTGCAGAAAACCCTAGTTTTGCCCTAGCCGCCACCAAACTCTATAAATACCCCTCCAAACGTTTTCTTCTCCTCCCTCACGACCTAAAACCCTAATTTCTCCCGCATTGAGCCCCCATCTCCCTCAAACCATTAATCCTTCATCCCAAGCTCATCCTCCATCATCCAAACCCTCCCTCAACTCATTCCACCTCTCATCTTCCCCAAATCTCCATCAAATCCCCAAAATCCCCCAAAAAACCTATTTCTCCAAACTTCTCCAATCATTTCCAGATCTGAACCCTAGGTTCCCCGGAGCGTTTCTTCCGTCGCCGTGGTTGCTCGGCGTTATTCTCCCGTTCCCTACACGGTAATACTCGATTCCTTTAGTTTTAACATAACCCACATTGACATTGTGAAGCCCTAATAAAATGGATTGTTAGATGATTAGGGTTCTCATAAGAAACCTATTTAGAATCATTGCGCTAATGATTGTTTTGCCATAACAGTGGTCCATTCCATAGTTAGCTTGTGTGACGACCTTCATTGCTCGTCACTCCCGGTATCAGGCAAGTGAAACTTGCATCTCTTGATTTGGGCCATGTCTTAGGCCATTTACCTTGCTTTAGCGTAAAAGAGACTAGACGGTGAAAGGATAGCCGTTTAGACGCCATTGACCTAGCTTGACAACGAAGCTTGGTCCGTCACCCTCATCATGCTTGTATGTCACGTTTACTTTCCCTTAACGGTACGCGAATTAACTGTTCATGTCATCCATGCATCCTTAACTGTTATTGCATTTTAACTGCCATGTTTAATTTAAATTAACGGTACGCGAATATGTTCATGTCATAGCATTTTGCCTGTCACGTTTAAATACGATTAACAGTACGCATATTAACTGCTCATGTCATTGCATGCTTGAATACTCATCGTGAATGCGTAGCTTTGCTACAGACTTGTACTATTTGTTCCGGCTAGGCACCCACCTTGCGTGGGCACAATCCTATGCCAATTTCACTTTCTGGCTCGTGTTCCAGAAGACGAGCTCAACACAGCCTGCGGGCAATAGGGCACTCGTTGAGTGATCCCTTGTACTTGATACTTGAACACAGCCTGCGGGCAATAGGGCACTCGTTGAGTGATCCCTTGTACTTGTTACTTGACATTACATGTCACAACAACCACTTGCCACTTGTACTCTACTTTACTTTACTTGTTACCACCTTAATTTACTTGCCATGCACCATACTTTAACTGCTAGGTTGCTAGTTTACCTTTCTTCCGTTTCCTTGCCCAAGTCTTTCGACTTGCTGACATGTGCCCCTTTTCTCTTTTGGGTGACACATGTTAGAGCCCGAGCCCGAGTTACTTGCTGAGGACGTGGTGTTCGCTGACGCTGAGTCAGGACCCGCGTTGATCGAGGACTATGTTGACACTGGGGATCAGTCTTAGTGTTTTCGTTTAGCTTCTTTTGTTAGACTGCCTAGTTGTCGGTGCGTGGCACCTAGTTGATACTCTGTTATGTCTGTGTTGCTTTTGTTTGGCCTTGTTCTGGGCCTTAGACTCTTTCCTGTTAGCCTGGTGGCTTTTCTGTGATGTTGAATATTTTGTGGACAAACTTTGGGATTGGTATTTCATATCCGTCTCTTTATTATTATTATTGTTGTTGTTCCTTTTGCGATTACAGGGACCTGCTTATACTAAATTGATGCTTATCAGGCGTGCAGCTTCACAGCTCCACGTCTGAGCGGACCTTCTCACGTCTCGACTCCATTTTAGGGAAGCGGGTCGTGACAGGTTTTAGTGGTGGCCCATGCAGGTCCCTCTGTAACTGCAATTATCAGGGATAACAATAATAATATAAGATTGTCCAACAAATAAGTTCGATATCCGAGTCATAAGCTATGAGTCTAATCTGCTTCGTTTTCTATGTCATTAGATGGCAGGAAGGCGATTCACCCGTGGTGGGGGTAGTGGTGCGCTCCCTCATGATGAGGAGCCTGAGTGGGAACCCACCAACGGAGAGATGATGCAGATGATGCTTCAGATGATGCAAGTGCAGCAGGGCTTGCTCCTGCAAGTCCAGAATGCTCCACTTGCTCGAGCTGCCCGGGCTCTTCCGGATGTCCCTCGCTCCGAGCCGGGAGCGAAGCAATTTCGGGAGCTGGGTCCCGCATATTTTGATGGGTCTGAGGGTCCTCTGGCTGCCGATGAGTGGATTTGGAACATTGAGGATAAACTGGCAATGGCGAAGATTAACCCGGCTGGATGGGTTGATCTGGCTTAGATGCAGCTGAAGGACAATGCCAGAAATTGGTGGGATGCTGAAGAGAAGATGCTGGTGGAGCCGATAGTTTGGGCTACCTTCAAGTCCAGATTTGATGGAGAGTTCTTCCCGAAGGCTGCTAGACAGGTGATGCTGCAGCGCTTCATAGATCTGAAGCAGGGGAGCTTGTCGGTGGATCAGTACCACCAGGAGTTCACGAGGCTCAGTCGGTTTGCACCAAAGATGGTGCAAGATGCCGATGAGAAAGCTCAGCGATTTCTTCAGGGACTTGCCTTGGAGCTTCAGAGCTTTGTGACCTCTTCTGACCTGGAGACATATCAGAAGGTTCTGATTGCTGCGAGGCGGCAAGAGTTGAATTTGAACCAGAGGAAGGGACATGTTTCCGGTGCTGGGAAGAGGCCTATGGAGCAGGCCAGGGTGGTGGTTAGGCCTGGTTTCAAGCCTAATCATCCGGTGCAGTTCAAGAGGCCAGGAGGGCCTATTCTGAAGACTTGCCATTTCTGTGGCAAGACTGGACACCTCAGGGATTAGTGTAGGAGGTTTCTAGGACAGTGCATTGTCTGCAGAGATCCTGCTCACACCATCAGGGAGTGTCCGAAGTCGAAGCAGCCTTGGCGGGCTCCTATTGCAGCACAGCCGTTGCAGCAGCGAGCTCCTGTGCCCGTTGGACGTGGAGCGCCTCTTGTTCCACAGAGACAGGCCTTTCGGCAGGCTGTTCTGCCGAGAGGGCAGGCCTTTCTGATGACTGAGGAGGAGAGCATGGCCGTGGATGAGGTTATTACAGGTAACGCTCATTCTAGCTATTTTTCTTCCTTAGTTTGATTGTTGATTTTGTTGGTTGCTTGCTCATGCTTGTTACTAGAATAGGATTTGATTGTTAGATTGGTTGCTAGGTGTGGTTTTGGTTTGCACATTTCCTACACGAGTCCTCTTTGACTCTGGTGCGTCGATGTGCATTTTGGCCCGGAGCTTCGTGGAGAAGCATTCCTTGTTGACATCCTCTCTCCGTAAGAGTTGGAATATCGTCACAGGGAACGGTGTAGTCTCGGTGCATCGTGGGTGCAATTCTTGCCCGTTGGTGGTTTGTGGACGTGAGCTTTGTGCTGATTTCATTGTCCACGACATCATTAATTACGATGCGGTCCTTGGGATGGATTGGCTTGCGAGATTCTATGCTACGATTGACTGTCGGAGGAAGAAGGTGGTGTTCGAGATTCTCGGACATCCGGTATTTGAGTTCAGTCATGGTAGCAGTTCGCTGGGTCCGGTCAGATTTCGGGCCAGACCAATGGATGTCGTGGCTATGCAGATGGAGTTGGAGTGGCCAGCGGTGGTGCGAGATTTTGGTGACGTCTTCCCCGAGGAGATGTCTGGATTGCCGCCTGATCGAGCTTTGGAGTTTTCTATTGATCTTATCCCAGGTGCGCAGCCCATTTCGAAGGCACCATATCGTATGGCGCCAGCAGAGTTGGAGGAGTTGCGCAGGCAGTTGCAATCCTAGTGTGTCCCCGTGGGGAGCACCGGTGTTGTTGGTGAAGAAGAAGGATGGTTCGCATCGCATGTGCGTGGATTATCGGGAGTTGAATGCGGTTACCATCAAGAATAAATACCCGTTGCCTCGCATCGATGATATCTTTGATCAGCTGGGAGGATCGAGGGTGTTTTCTAAGTTGGATTTGAGGAGTGGTTACCATCAGTTGAAGGTGAAGAAGGATGATGTTCTGAAGACAGCGTTCAGGACGAAGTATGGACACTATGAGTTTATGGTTATGCCTTTCGGCATAACTAACGCGCCTGCAGTTTTCATGAATCTGATGAACCTGATTTTCTACGACTTTTTGGATAAGTTTGTCGTTATCTTTATTGACGACATTCTGATCTATTCGAAGTCGGAGGAAGAGCATGCCTCGCACTTGAGGACGGTGTTGGAGATCTTGAAGAAGCATCGTTTGTATGCTAAGTTTTCGAAGTGCGAGTTTTGGCTGGATAGAGTTGCTTTTCTCGGGCATGTGGTGACTGGAGATGGTATTTCAGTGGATCCCGAGAAGATTAGGGCCATCAGAGAGTGGCCCGTTCTGTCGTCAGCGTCTGAGATTCGGAGTTTCCTTGGGTTTGCTGGTTACTACCGGCGATTCATTAAGGACTTTTCTCGTATTGTGAGCCGATGACCAGGTTGACGCGGAAGGATGTTCCTTTTGTTTGGTCGGGTGATTGTGGGAGTGCTTTTGGTGTTCTGAGGGAGAGGTTGACGACTGCCCCTATTCTTGTTCTGCCTGATCGCAGCGGTGGATTTGAGATCTTTTACGATGCTTCTGGCAAGGGTCTCGGTTGTGTGTTGCATCAGCACGGGCATGTTGTGGCGTATGCGTCTCGTCAGCTTAAGGTTCATGAGAAGAATTACCCGACGCATGATTTAGAGTTGGCTGTCGTTGTGTTTGCTCTTAAGATTTGGAGGCACTTCCTGCTGAGTGAGAGGGTGAAGATTTTCATCGATCAGAAAAGCTTGAAGTATATTTTCACTCAGAAGGAGCTCAACATGCGACAGCGTCGATGGTTGGAGCTTATGGCGGATTATGATATTGATTTGCAGTTTCACCCTGGTAAGGTGAATGTGGTTCCTGATGCGCTGAGTAGGCTTCCAGCGGTGATGATTTTGACCTCGCAGAGGAGATTGCAGCAGGATTTTTGCGAGTCTGGTGTTGAGATTGTTCTTCCTGGGGAGGCTTCTTCGTTGATGTACATGCAGGTACAGTCGACGATCGTGGATCGGATTAAGGCTGGCCAGGCTGAGGATCCGAAGCTGGTGAGGATTCGGGAGTAGGTGGAAGCCGGTCTACGGACTGACTTTTTGATTCATGAGGATGGCTCGCTGAGGTTTGGAGCCAGGTTGTGTGTGCCAGCTGGAGATATTAGAGAGGAGTTGATGGTGGAGGCACACAGTTTGTCGTATTCTGTGCATCCTGGTGGCACCAAGATGTACCAGGATCTTCGTTTGAATTATTGGTGGCATGGTATGAAGAGGAGTGTGGCTCGGAGTGTGGCCAAGTGTCTGGTTTGCCAGCAAGTGAAGGCGGAGCATCAGCGTACGACCGGGTTGCTACAACCGCTTCCGATTCCGGAGTGGAAATGGCAACACATCACTATGGATTTCGTGACTGGACTACCTCGGAGTCCGAAGCAGAATGACGCGATTTGGGTGATCATGGATCGATTGACCAAGTCCGCGCACTTTATTCCATTCCGAGTGGGACAGTCCACTAAGGCGCTAGCAAGGAGATATATGGAGGTAAAATTCTTTTACCCTCCGTTTTTATTTCCTTTTCCTAGTTTGGATAGTGATGTAACGTGAATCGTACAGGAGGTTGTGCGACTTCACGGAATCCCCGTGAGCATCGTGTCGGACAGGGACACGAGGTTCACATCTCAGTTCTAGCAGAGTTTGCAGAAGAGCTTGGGTACGCGTCTGAGTTTCAGCACGGCGTACCATCCGCAGACGGATGGCCAGTCCGAGAGGATGATTCAGATTTTGGAAGACATGCTGAGGGCGTGCATGTTGGATTTCAAGGGTTCGTGGGAGGACCATCTACATCTGGTGGAGTTTTCTTACAACAACAGCTTCCAGGCGAGTATTGGCATGGCGCCTTTCGCCGCTCTTTATGGGAGGAAATGTCGATCGCCATTGAGTTGGGATGACGTTGGTGATCGGGAGCTGTTGGGACCTGAGATGATCGTGGAGGCCGTGGATATTGTCAGGAACATTCGAGAGAGGTTGAGAATTGCTCAGGACCGTTTTAAGCATTGGGCGGATGCTAAACGTCGTCCTTTAGAGTTTCAGCCGGGCGACCATGTGTTCTTGAAGATTTCCCCGAATCGCGATGTGATTCGTTTTGGGAAGCGAGGGAAGTTGAGCCCGCGATACATTGGACCGTTTGACATTTTGGAGAGGGTTGGCGAGGTAGCTTATCGCTTAGCCTTGCCGCCGTCTTTGGAGGGAGTTCACAATGTGTTCCATGTGTCGCATCTTCGTCGATACATTGGCGATCCATCTCATGCGGTGGATTTTTCGGAGATTACCGTTCGCCCCGATTTGACGTATGACCAGCATCCAGTGCAGATTCTGGACAGGCGTCAGAAATCGCTTCGGAACAAGATTTTTAATCTTGTGAGGGTGATGTGGCGACACGGCTCGCCTGGAGAGTCTACTTGGGAGAATGAGGATGAGATGCGAGAGCGTTTCCCACTTTTGTTTCCGGACACGTGAGTGTTTGGAAATTCCGAGGACGGAATTTTTCTTAAGTTGGGGAGGATGTAACGACTGGTTTTCTTGTATCTGGATTTATTATATTATAATATATGTTTTGGTGGATTTTCTCCTCATGTGTGGTTTTCATCTCCGTAACTTTCATTTTCGATCGTTTCGTCGTGTTTTCTCGTTTCTTCCTTAGGATCGTCGATTTCGGAGTAAGTCATTCATGACGGGCTCCATAACGATCGTATCTTACTATTAGATCAAGCCTAGGAGTCTTAGGAATCGATCCCAGGGCTCCGCGCTCCGTATCGGAACTTTTGGTGCTAATTAGCCGGTGTAAGAAGGGCCACCGACCGACTAGATGACGATCCAGTCGGTCGGCAAACCTTCTTGAACCGACTAGTTGTCTTTCTAAATTATTCTGGAGTTACTGTTTATCGTTAGTCGGTCTAAGAACGTTGGTTGACCGACTAGGTTGCAAACTAGTCGGTCGGCAATGCTTCTTTAACCGACTAACTCATCAACTATTTTTGACACTAGTTACTGTTTACTCTTAGTCGGGCTAAGAATGTTCATCGACCGACTAGATCTCAAACTAGTCGGTCAGTAGTTGTTCTTGGACCGACTAACTCTTAGTTCAGGTTTTCGACTGGAGTTACTGTTTACACTTAGTCGGTCTGCGTTGTTCAACCGACCGACTAGATCTCAAACTAGTCGGTCAACAGTTGTTCTTTGACCGACTAAGCAGTGCAGAAAACTCTAGTTTTGCCCTAGCCGCCACCAAACTCTATAAATACCCCTCCAAACGTTTTCTTCTCCTCCCTCACGACCTAAAACCCTAATTTCTCCCCCATTGAGCCCCCATCTCCCTAAAACCATTAATCCTTCATCCCAAGCTCATCCTCCATCATCCAAACCCTCCCTCAACTCATTCCACCTCTCATCTTCCCCAAATCTCCATCAAATCCCCAAAATCCCCCAAAAAAACCTATTTCTCCAAACTTCTCCAATCATTTCCAGATCTGAACCCTAGGTTCCCCGGAGCGTTTCTTCCGTCGCCGTGGTTGCTCGGCGTTATTCTCCCGTTCCCTACACGGTAATACTCGATTCCTTTAGTTTTAACATAACCCACATTGACATTGTGAAGCCCTAATAAAATGGATTGTTAGATGATTAGGGTTCTCATAAGAAACCTATTTAGAATCATTGCGTAATGATTGTTTTGCCATAACAGTGGTCCATTCCGTAGTTAGCTTGTGTGACGACCTTCATTGCTCGTCAATCCCGGTATCAGGCAAGTGAAACTTACATCTCTTGATTTGGGCCATGTCTTAGGCCATTTACCTTGCTTTAGCGTAAAAGAGACTAGACGGTGAAAGGATAGCCGTTTAGACGCCATTGACCTAGCTTGACAACGAAGCTTGGTCCGTCACCCTCATCATGCTTGTATGTCACGTTTACTTTCCCTTAACGGTACGCGAATTAACTGTTCATGTCATCCATGCATCCTTAACTGTTATTGCATTTTAACTGCCATGTTTAATTTAAATTAACGGTACGCGAATATGTTCATGTCATAGCATTTTGCCTGTCACGTTTAAATACGATTAACGGTACGCATATTAACTGCTCATGTCATTGCATGCTTGAATACTCATCGTGAATGCGTAGCTTTGCTACAGACTTGTACTATTTGTTCCGGCTAGGCACCCACCTTGCGTGGGCACAATCCTATGCCAATTTCACTTTCTGGCTCGTGTTCCAGAAGGCGAGCTCAACACAGCCTGCGGGCAATAGGGCACTCGTTGAGTGATCCCTTGTACTTGATACTTGAACACAGCCCGCGGGCAATAGGGCACTCGTTGAGTGATCCCTTGTACTTGTTACTTGACATTACATGTCACAACAACCACTTGCCACTTGTACTCTACTTTACTTTACTTGTTACCACCTTACTTTACTTGCCATGCACCATACTTTAACTGCTAGGTTGCTAGTTTACCTTTCTTCCGTTTCCTTGCCCAAGTCTTTCGACTTGCTGACATGTGCCCCTTTTCTCTTTTGGGTGACACATGTTAGAGCCCGAGCTCGAGTTACTTGCTGAGGACGTTGTGTTCGCTGACGCTGAGTCAGGACCCGAGTTGATCGAGGACTACGTTGACACTGGGGATCAGTCTTAGTGTTTTCGTTTAGCTTCTTTTGTTAGACTGCCTAGTTGTCGGTGCGTGGCACCTAGTTGATACTCTGTTATGTCTGTGTTGCTTTTGTTTGGCCTTGTTCTGGGCCTTAGACTCTTTCCTGTTAGCCTGGTGGCTTTTCTGTGATGTTGAATATTTTGTGGACAAACTTTGGGATTGGTATTTCATATCCGTCTCTTTATTATTATTATTGTTGTTGTTCCTTTTGCGATTACAGGGACCTGCTTATACTAAATTGACGCTTATCAGGCGTGCAGCTTCACAGCTCCACGTCTGAGCGGACCTTCTCACGTCTCGCCTCCATTTTAGGGAAGCGGGTCGTGACACTCTCCATTACTCCCCACTAAGTTAGTGGGGAGGCCCTTGGACTCCCAACTTAACATGAGAGTTTTATAAATATAGTACCATGGCTATTTGCCATGGTTAATCCTCTTCTAACACGTTATCAGCACGTACGCTCGTCTATTTTGAGCTATTCTTCCCGTCTCCCCTCAAAAATCCAACCCCTACGTGCGAAGGAATCTATAGTTGCGGCGACGTTATGCGTGGATTTCTCTTTGGAGCGTATCGGGAGCGGCACTATCTACGGATCTTAATTTTAACGATCTTCCCTAGATCTTTGATCTAGAGGTAATTTCATTTCGATCCTGTAGATACATACAACATATTGTTATCTATGATTTTACATAGCTTTCCTTAAAGCTTGTATAAATCTGGTAGATTATAAAAATCATCAAAAATTATTATTATAATAATAATAATAACAAAAAAACAAAAAAAACCCCCCAAAACCCTTTCGGCTGCCCGTCGCTGTCCGCCCCCCCCCCGCAGCAACGGGGGTTTGCCCGCGTCACCCTCCCAGAAGGGGGGTCTTCCGACCACCGCCCCCCGCCGACGGCGGGGGGTTTTGGTAGCGACTCCCCCCCGAAGGGAGGGTCTTCGGATTGCCGCCCCCCCGAAGCAGGGGGGGCCTCTGCTCTCGCACCCCCCGGCGGGGGGGGGGGGGGGGTCTCCAATGGCCTCCCCCCCCGAAGCGGGGGGGCCTTTGCCCTCGCACCCTGCAGACGGCGGGGGGATTTCCTCGCAACCCCCCCGAAGAGGGGTTCTTTTGCTCGCCGCCCGCCCCCCGAAGGGGGCCCCTGAGCCCGCATCCCCCCCGGCGGTAGGGGGGTTCTGATCACCGGCCCCCGGGGGGCCCTTTCCGGCGATCAACACCCCCCTTACGGGGGTGCTCCTTGCGATCAACCCCCCCTGACCGGGGGGGGGGGGGGGGGGGGGGGGGGCGGGTGCTCCGGCGAAAACGCCCCACCAGTCGGGGGGCGCTACTTGTTTCCGGCGAAAATGCCCCCCCCAGTCGGGGGGCGCTGCTTGCTTCCGGCGAAAACGCCCCCCACAGTCGGGGGGCGCTGCTTGCTTCCGGCGAAAACGCCCCCCAGTCGGGGGGCGCTGCTTGCTTCCGGCGAAAACGCCCCCCAGTCGGGGGGCGCTGCTTGCTTCCGGTGAGAACGCCCTAAAGGGGGGATCCTGCTTCGCCAATTTGCTGCCGGAGTTTCTGTTTCGACGTCACCCCGGCTGTGTGTGTGACGTCGTGTAAGAGGGTGGAGAAACAAGAACTGTCAAATTCTAGGGTTTTGGGGACTGTTGATATTCCCTTACTATTATCCTTAAATTTGTTTAAGGGCTTATGTTCAACTAAACTTAATATATTGGATTGCCTGTTTATTGGGCCTAGCCCAGTTTATAACAATGATAATATGTTATATGGGCCTGCAGCCCCATTCTGATTAATTATCTTTTTGGTTTTCCAAATTGGGCCAGAAGCCTAGTTAATCCACTTGCAAATTTTATGTGTTAATTAGTTTTTTGCAACTGGGCCTGAAGCCCAAATATTTAAAATAATTTAATTTGGCTTATTTGGGCCAGAAGCCAAATTAATAAAATTGCTTATTAAAATGATTAATATTTTACTAATAGGGCCAGCAGCCCCAATCAATGTATTAATTTATTTTAATTTCTTATTATGGGCCTGTCGCCCAGTTTGTCATATTGTTAAAATTATATCACTCTTGCATTATTAATTATTTATGGAATACTAGGATTCTATTTTTCAAAATATAACTATCTTCAAGATCCTGAGACCGCTCTGCCGTTAGTCAACTAACCTAACGGTGTATGACGTTTCCACGTGGTCTACGAGATAATTATATTTTCTAGTTTCCTTTACCATATGTTTTGCTTGAGTTATATGCGTGGTTGTTTATTTTTATGCCTGTAGCATATTTAGAACTGCGTGGATGTTTATTTAGAACTGCGTGGATGTTTAAATCAGTAAAAATGTGTTTTTCGGGATCGACCATTGTATACCTATTTACTTTCCTTGCACTTTTATTTTCTTTTGAGGGAATTTGTAAGTGAGGAAATTTGTATTTAAAGCCCAAGCTCGGTGCAACAACATATGAAGACGAAGATATAGGGACCCACGTTGGGTTTCCGAAGTTGTATTTTTCTTTCCTTTTTATGGACTGTAAACGAACTTTGGACTGTTTATTTTTTGGGTATCTGGCCGATCCCCGCATTTTTACTTGTTTATTTCTTTATGCATGAATTTTGAATTTTAATTAATTCATGCTCATTTTAAATTGCGTAGATAAATGGCAAAATTGGCAAGCGTCGATTTCGAAGTACTTGACTCTACAGGGACAAATTACCTGAGTTGGCGAGTGGACCTGAAGTTCCACTTGCGTTCGGTGGCCCTCCTTGGTTCCATTTTGGCTCCTTCCTCGGCCCCAGCAGCGGCCGAAGCTTCTGCTACAACTAGCAGCAGCCTTACAACCACTATATCCGATGTAGATAAGGCGAAAGCCATAATCTACATTAGAAAACATATCGCTCGGACCTTAAAGGCCGAATACTTAATGGTTGAGGATCCAAAGGACATGTGGACAGCGCTGGAAGCTCGGTATAAACATCAAATTGATGTTATATTACAGCGTGCCAGTTATGAGTAAGAAAACCTCAGACTTCAGGACTATAAGTCTGTCACTGAGTACAATTATGCACTTCATAACATCACCTCACGCCTGAAGTTGTGCGGTGAAGAAGTGACAGAACAGCGCATGTTGGAAAAGACATTTACCTCGTTTCACGAGAAAGATGCAATCCTCATGCAGCAGTATCGTGAACGCAATTTCACGAAATTTTCCGATCTGATCTCATGCCTACTTAGGGCAGAGCAGAATCGAGACTTACTGCTTGCAACTCATAACTTACGTCCAGCTGGCACTGCCCCTATCCCTGAAGCCCACCACGTTTCTCCCCAGAAGTGGAAAAACAAGAGGAAGGCTAAAAACACTAAAGGAAAAGCTATAATGAAGCAACCAAGAGGTGCAGCTCCCCAGACAAACAAAAACAATAAGGGAAAAAGAAATTTCATATGGAAGCAAAAGAACACTGACCAAGTGTCACTTCCTAAGAAGAACTGGGAGGATAAATGCCATAGATGCGGCATGACTGGCCATTGGTCCAGAATCTGCCGCACTCCTCGCCACCTCCAGGAACTATATCAGGCGAGCCAGAAGTCTCTGCCTGAAGCAAACTTGGCGGCTGTTCAGCCACCAACGATGTTCACTGCAATAGACTTCGAGAACGACGACCTGCTCGATTAAGCTTCATCTTTTATCTATGCATTTAAAATTCAATGTTACTTCATCTTTAATTTGCTTAAGTTCGTCTTTTTCATTGACTTAAATAAAATTTCGTTTTAATTATAGATGAAGTATGGAATATTGTGGACAGTGCCTCGTTGCACTGGTGTAGCATTGATATTGCTCCCACATACAACGAGACTATAAGATGCAAATTCTCCTTATAAACATATAGGAAATCTCCACTTTTCAAGGATATTTCTTTTATAGAAAATAACTTGAAAATTGTGGATAATATTTATTGAATATCAATATGTAACTCGTCAAGAAAATGTCCAGAAGACCATCTACTTACGATTTCATTGGACCCCCGTCGGGCCCCTATAATTACAGATATTCATCATATAGAAAGCCAACTTGACTAAGCACCAGAAGTGCCTTTCATTGCCATAGTTTTTAACTCTGGCAAAAATAGACTTGGTCATCCTGGATCAGCGATGATGGATGCATCATCAAATGAATCCATTGGAGAACCTGAAGATTCTTCAAAAGGTTGAGTTTCCTTGTCCCCCTTTGTCATAAGGGAAAACTTAGAGAGAGACCTTCCCTCCTGAAAGTGGGTTTAGAGTCTCCTAGCTTCATTGAGAGAATACATGGTGACCTTTTACGGGCCTATTCACCCCACAAATGGACCATTTTCGGTACTTCATTACTGTACTGATATATGCATCTACTAGATGATTTTCTGTGTGCCTTCATATTCACTCGCAACATAGCTTTCTCAAAGCTAATAATGAGGGTGAATTCACCACTCATATCATTCAAGACTTCTGCCAAGCAACTGGCATTGAAATTGAACATCCTGTAGCATGTTCATACTCAGAATGGGTTATCAGAGTCTCTGGTAAAGAGACTCCAATGGATTTCACGTCCATTGTTAGATTCCAGTTGCCTGTTGATATTTAGGGACCAACAAGCTGCACTCCGCATCGCTTATCACGATATGGCCCGCTTGTGGCCATATCTTATTGCTGATGCCGCTTTCTTATGGTTTACCACCAAGTCTTGATAAATGTGAATTTGATGAGTAAAGTCTCATTGTAATAGGCACGCAGTCTAAAGAAGCCTGAAGCTTCTGAGACCATATCATGGGACACATAAGTCCTCATCTCGTTATGATCCGCATACTTTTTCTGTGTGACGTTGAGATCCAGAAGATCCTTCACATTCAGACTAAAGTACATCAATTGACGGATAAAATTGCGGACAACCAGAAGATTGTTCGTTCACACGTCCCTGCTGCCAACACGCCAGCTAGGATTGACATTCCCAAAGATGGATGCAATCCACCGGCAGCAGAATTGGCTGTACCTCATTTGAAAAGAGGACGCCGGCCAGGTTCAAAATAAAAATTTCCTCATAATATGAAGATTCCTGGATATATAAAAATGATCCAACCACAGGATACTGAGCTCAGACCAGCAACCTCTCCCCTCCTAATTTCCCCTGCAGAGGAAACAACAGGAGAAACATCATTATATTACGTACGTACTGGAGAGGTACTGGACATATATAGCACAGTCGTCGTCGACGGTTTTGCTTTCTCTATTGCCGTTCACGTCGCTGAATACGACGATGACATCTACCCACTTTTCTATAGCGTAAACGCATAGAATGGCCAAATTGGGACGAGGCAATAAGAGTAGAGCTGGACTCACTCTTGAAAAGTAAAGTCTTTGGACCAGTAGTCCATACACCTGAATGTGTAAAAACCTGTGGAATATAATTCGAATTTCATAAAGAAATTGAAATGAAGGAAATGTGATCATTTTCCTACTAAGCCTACACTTCTCTGCAAAAGCCAATACATGCAGCTCATGGACGTTGTGACTGCATATATATACGGCAATATAGATATAGAGATCTATATAAAACTTCCAGAAGGGTATACTCTACCCCCAAAGATGAAAGAGAAACGTAGAAACGTCTTCTCCATAAAGGCTACAAAGATCATTAGTTGATCTTAAGCAATATTCTGCCCTTGTATATTTTTCGAAAGATCGTTGACAGGATTTGTTATATTTGCCTTACATATGGTCGACTTAAAGCTAATAGGATCTCCAGCAGAGACCATTGAGTTTTCAGATAGCTTTAAAGCATACCTTGGAAATGAAAAACCTAGGTATAACGATCATCCTGATGATGACATTAATCATCCTGAAGATGACAATAATCATCCTGAAGATGACATTTATCATCCTGAATATGAACTATCATCCTGAAGATGAACCATCATCCTGAAGATGACATTAATCATCCTGAAGATGAACTATCATCCTGGAGATGAACTATCATCCTGAAGATGACATTAATCATCCTGAAGATGAACTATCATCCTGGAGATGAACCATCATCCTGAAGATGACATTAATCATCCTGAAGATGAACTATCATCCTTGAGATGAACCATCATCCTGAAGATGACATTAATCATCGTGAAGATGAACTATTATTAATCATGCCGAAGATGTCTCAGCTTACATATTAAACACCTTCGTGGTGGAACCCTTTCATATTCTTCATACACCTGGAGTTTATGAAGAATGATGTCCTTTTGCAACCTATTAAAAATGGATGCTTATTTATGACACCTTCCAGTAGCTGGAAGAGGGGGAGGACATCCTAGATCCAGAAGAGCCTAGCTCTAGTGTATTATCTGGCCAACTGCACGTATCTTTGATAGAACGTCTCCAGTAAAGTTGTTAACCAGATACAGTGTTGTCCTGGAGAGCAACACTAGACCAAGGATAGGCTGCTTCTGCGCAACTTCCAAGGGTCAAAGAATATATATTGCATATGCAGGTTTAAAGATCATCGCGATGACTGAAACACAATAGGCCGGCCACCTCCTAAATATATACACATCATCATCCAATGTCTACATCTTCTGAGAAGCTCATCATCCACGAAGCATGTATTGAAAACGCTCAGACAGGTAGCAGTACCTTGCAGACACACTGAAGACTGATTCAAAGAATACTTTAGTGGAGTCATCTACCAACTTCGAAGAGCATTACACTCCAGAGCGACTCTGCCTTCCAATAGCTGCTAGATGAGTGAAACTTGTATAGATGAGTGATAATTGTATTTTCTTTCAGAACGTGATGGATGTATAGACGAATAGGAGATGATTGTATAGATACATAGGAGATCTGCAAGCCTGAAGCTTGTACAGATCAGGGGGAGTCCCTCGATAGTTGTACTCTTTTCCCTTAAGCTGCTGGTTTTTCCCACTGGGTTTTCCACAGCTAAGGTTTTAACGAGGCAACCACAGTGACTCTGGATCCAGAAGTATCCACCCCATTGGCATACTGAATCCTGAAGTATTCATATGCTTAATCCAAGATAATGGAGAGATGAGGGGGAGTGTTGTGAGTTGAGGGAGGCCTTTGGCCTCCCTCCCCTCATCACTCTCCATTACTCCCCACTAAGTTAGTGGGGATGCCCTTGGACTCCCAACTTAACATGAGAGTTTTATAAATATAGTACCATGGCTATTTGCCATGGTTAATCCTCTTCTAACAATGGATTTGTTAATAACTTTTATTAAGTACTTATCAACTATAAGGAATGATTTTTAGGCTGCTATCCTAATCGTGTATTAGGCATTTAAAACAATTTTAAATCATAGCAAAAGCAATCTAAATTATCTTATAATTATTAGACGGCTTTTAATGGCTAACCTAATAAGGTTTTCTTGTGTTATCAAATAAGCAAGAAAAAAACATAGCCATTTAAAATTACAACTTAATAACATCACATAAATTAAGTTCTTAATTATCACATAATTAATTTTATGTTTCTAAACATACATAACGTGCAACTTTAAAATTTATCACATAAATTTAAAGCATAATTTTAAAACATAAAAATTTTATCTAATAAAATTAATTGTTTCATGTCCAAAAAATTATCGCATAATTTTAATTCAAGAACATATGTTTTAAAATTATCACATTAAAATTAGCATGCTACTAAAAAGAGTTTTTTCAAATTAAAAATAATTTTTAAAGCATCTAATATGAAAGTGGTTCCATTTTAACAATTTATCTCATAAAGTTAAAATAAGATTTTGTATGTATTTAAAAAAGCATACTAGGATTTAAAATTATTGCAGTCCTTAAATCAAAAGTAGACCTAAAGCTCTGACACCAATGTTTGGTTTTGGGGGACCCTTAGGGCACATTTCTATGTCCGTCCTACGTCGGACAGACGATAGAGGCAAAAGAAAAACAAGCAGCTGAAAAAACATTAAACTATTTAACGAACAAGCCCTAAGGATATTAGCCAAGATCTCTACTATCTTGAGGTGGGTCCGACCACCCCAAGATAGATCTAAGCTACTGCAATATTATAAATACTATGCTTAATTAAACTACATACCCGGAACCTTGCTTGCACCGGCAAGGTGTACCAAACCACGTCCCGAGCCGCTCCTCGTCCTGAGCTGAGCCTCTTCCCGAACCGCACTGCGTCCCGAGGCGAGCAATCCCCTTGTCGTCGAGCCAACCACACGTCGAAGAAAGTTTCACTTGACTGGATCCTTTGCCAAGACTCCGGATCGAATCCGAGCCCCTTCGTGGCTTTGCTAGAGCCCTTCAGGAGCAAGGAAGAAATATAGGGAGAGGAAAATATTTATTTTAAGCTTAGATCCGAGCGTGCTCCAAACTTTTGGGAGCCGCTCAGATCTAGAGCTTGGGACGAGCAATGAGGAGGGGGCAGTGCCCTATTTATATATGCGGCTGACCCTTCCCCTTTACTCCACTTCCGATGTGGGACTAATAAACTTGAAGTAAAAAAATTCAAGTTAGTTTGCCTTAATGAAAGGCTAAAATTCAATGAATTTTAACTCCCTCACCATTGAGCTTTGCATTTGATACAACCTATCAAATCGAAGAGCGCAGAACGGTGAACACGTAGGAAAAAATGGCGTGTCAATCCGAGTCCGTTTGATCCCCTCAAACGAGTGTCCAAACATAGACAAAGAATTAGTTTTTCGTATAAACTGAGCTGCCGCCAAAATCTGTTCATAGGGTTCAAAACCCTAAGTGCAGGGTGTGCCCCACAGTTGGCCCAGCCCTTGGGGGCACGCGTAGCTCATAGCACGCGCCTCCAACATGGGGCGCTGCTTGCAGCACCCCAAATTTGGGGCGCTGCTTGGGCTCCTTTTAACACAATGGGTCGGGCTAAAAAAGGGCTTCCAACCTTTTTTTTGTTAAAAAAGACTTTGGGCTGCCACCATATTTGGGCCTGCCTTTGGGCTTTCTATTTAAACACCTTTAAATAAACATATGGGCTCGTTTGGACTCCGATTTTGACGTGGTTTGAACCGACGTTTAGACCAGGACGATCCCGTCATCCAGGTAACCATCTCTACACGTTATTTAATTAAATACGCACATAAACAATTTACGACAGATTAATTACCTTTTGCATCAAATGCAAAAAAACTCCACATCTATTACATAAAATCATTTGCATCAAATACAAATGATCTGACGGCTTACATCCCCCAATACCTACAACCTCAACCCTACTGCACACTGTTTCCTTCTGATCCAACCCATCCTCGCAATATCTCCGCAAAGTTCTTATTACCCAACCCTTTTCTTGCTCATAATAGGGGGACCGAATTTCAACGCCCACCTCGGAATCATCAGCGTCCATACCGGGGTTAGTAAGAGAACTCCTCTTCACTCTTTGCCTCTGCTCTACTAGTACTTCGCCGATCACCACCTCAGTGGCGGTCAGAATGAGGGAGAGGTGAGTGACTGGCATTGCCAAGTCGTGATGGTGATTAGTATGGTTGAGGTGAGGTAATAGAGGCTGATATTAGTAGTCGTATTAACCTGACATTAGGGGGTTAGGCTTGGTATCAGTAGTTGTTGCCATAGCTTTATGCTTCGTACAACTGTCTTGACTAATATCATACCCAACAAGCCCAGTTCTGATTTGTATCCCAATCTAGTCTTTAATCAATATATCTTACTTAATTCATGCACAGCTATCTAATTTTGATCTAGTTTTTTGTTGTATTCTAGATTTGTTGATTACTTTGTTGGATCAGAACTGCACTACATAGAACAGCAGTGCTGCGACCTAAGGATATCCGCTCTTTGAGTATGAATTCATTTATCTCCCCATGGACTGCATGTATGATACCATTCTACAACTTAATTATATCCAAACTTTGATGTGTTTGGAAGAATTAAGATTAAGATATATAGGGCATTATCTATCTTTACTCACCCCCTCCCGCCACACACACACACATCATCTATATGATATATACACATATATAAGTCACCTATAACCATAAACCATATAGTATTAAATCTGAGTATAATTCAATTTAATCTAAAACCACATTTGAATTGCCCTCTTGAGAAATTATATGGGGAGATAAATGAATTCATACTCAGTGACTTATAATCTAAATCCAAATATCACTTATAACCCTAATACTTGTTAGGATTGTTCTTTATCATGCGAGTGTTACGAATCATAAACCTAATGACTAACACAGACGCATACACGTAAACACATATATAGCACATATCATAAAAGGAATTGATACAAGAAATTATTACCTGCGCCGCTCTCATGCACACGATAACCTCCATCTCTGCTCGATTAAGGCCCATACAGGACCGAAACAAGGCATTCTCCTCCTTCAGATTCATTATATCCTCTTGGACATGTGTCAAGGTGGCCTGAACTTAAGCCATGCCCAGAATCTCGGTGGACTGTGGAGGCTGTGTGACACTCTCCTACTGTGAAGAAGAACCGGTTGAGTCCTCGTAGTCGTGCTTCTCTGTGCCTCGCATCCGGTACCCGGTTCTTCCTCCTCCCTCCCAGCGTCCCCGCAATGATAGAGTCCTCGTCAACCCTAGTGAGAGGCCCCGTGGCACTCGAGCCTGCCTGAGACTGTGACCTCACCACATTGGCAGTAGTGTAGACGGCCTCCTGAATAGAAAAGAAAAAGATTTATATACTCCATGCATGAAAACTGCATAATACACTGTAAACGTAATCTTGTACTAACCGCCAGCGTCTGATTCTTTGCCAACTTATTGGGATCATTGTACTTTGGATGGACCTTAGTAAGTGTATGCTCCACCAAAGACTCGATACCTGGGCGGTCCTACAATCAAAAAGGAAAATTTTAGAGACATTCTATCATAATGTAAATTTTTGTTACAAAATTTAATTAAAACATTCTAACCTGAAGTGCCAACTCGTTCCCAATCTGGCTGAAGCTCTTCGATCTGCCATGATGCTCATAGCCTCAAGGCGCACTGCGGTTGGCGGCAGTCCTTGCCGAAATTTTCTATATAATTATACAGTATGTCAGAAAACATGTATATAGAATTGGTGTTAAAAATAAGAAATATACCTGCCCTTCAAGAAACTCCCACAGGAAACAATATCCAAAGAACTGCACCGGGTTAGCACGGTTGTCCAGATGCCAGTACCACTCCCAGTCCTCAGGGAACCGTTGCCAGTACTTCTTTTTCAATTCCTTGCACCACTGGACAAGTTTGTGCTGAATCTTATCCATGCAGTAGTTCCAGGCCTCCGGTTTGTGGACCAGGACGAAATTCCACTATGACAGATAACAAACACATTATATCAGTAAATACCAATTAAGAACCTAAAATTAAAATGTACATAACTTACGTTGATCTCCTGCCAACAGGTGAAGGACTCGTGCCATTGATCCTTCCACAGCAGGCAGAGGTTGAAGAAATCTGACCTTTTTGCCTGGGCATCAAGGTAATAATTAAATTTTACCGCCCACGGGCCAATGGGAGCTTGGTGGCTCCACTGTATAACGACCCGCTGCCAGTTTACAGGAATCTAGGTCGAAATTCGTGCCGTCTCGACCCTCCTTCAACGGAGGGTTTGTGCCTGCGAAAAACCAAACATACTAAATGAATGTATACGATTAAAAAAATTTGTGTATATTATACCCTGTCATGGAAAGCTCTCAGCTTTGGCCTCCATCATCCTCGGTGCAGCGTTGGCTGCTAACTGCTCGATAACATGCCGCTACATGTTTAACACATCCGGCTGCCTCTTATTTGCCTCTTCGTACCTAGCAGCCATCGGTAAGGCAACACGCTCTATTGCCTGGTCATATAGAATGAACAACACCTGCTCTGCTACGTCATGCGGTGGGGCAGTCTGAGAAGTGTGGGCGACGTGACCCGGCCGACCCGGGAATCTCAATATGTATATGCTCTAGGCCACCTGCATCCATACGCAATAAGACAATTGCAAATTCAATTAGTTTAACCATATTTAAAATAAAAATATGTATACATGTTCGAGTGGGCAGTGGGGTATGTGGGGAAGATGTGATATGTCCTGCAGTGCCTGAAAATATACAAAGAATGTTATGCAATTAGTTATACAAACAATTAAAAGGTCCACATTTAGACACATACTAAAACTACAATAAGCATACCTGTCCCAGTGGACGGGGTGGTATGTGCCACAAGGGAGCCATGTCTTGCACTACCAGAAAATGTATGCATGTAGATATCAACACATTTATACTGATATCTCCAGGATAGATGCAGGTAGTATATTTCATCCAATATATTACAAAATTGTTACATATATAAAAATTTCATGCTTCATATCAAAGCCTTGTTAACTCATCGGTCAATATTATTATCAAATAGGCCTATTGCTCAAAGCACACAACGGTCCAAATTTTTCATAGGGCCAAATTTCCAAATTCATATCAAAGCTCGTGTATCTACAACAGATTGATATCAGACAGATGTTGTTTCCAAGAATGTTTCACCATTGTGGTACGCGTTGATCAAAATTGTTAGCCTCTAACAAAATTTCTCAATGAGCACAACGAGCAAAATTAAGGCATTTGTGCGCGGTGAGAAATTTTTTTATGGTTCAACTAAATTGCTCATAGCGCATAACGGGTATATATTTGGACCATGAGTCTACATAAGAGACCTTGGGAGTCTACATAGCAGTGATCGTGAATATACAGAAGAGTTCTCGTGAATATACATCAGATTGATACCAGCCAGATGTTCTGTGCAACAATGACTGACTGTTGTGGTATGCATTGAGATATATTGTTAGCCACGAAAAAAATTGTTCAACGTGCATAACTGGCAAAATTATGTCCGGTGTGCTCGGTGACATTTCCTTATGGGAATACAAATTTCCTCACCTCGCAAAACTGCCAATGAAGCCAATCCTGCGCATTTAGCAATTTTCTATGCCTTAACACAATTTTCTATGCCATAGCAATGACCGGAGTGTTCGTGCTGGCCATTTATGGTAGTTTATAAACAATTTTTAAGCGCTCACACCTAGCATAATTATGCCCGTTGTACGCGTTGAGTAAAATTTGAGGCGATAACAAAATTGTTCAACACGCCCCACGGGAATAATTTTGCCGGTTGTGCGCTTTGAGCATATTTGTTAGAGGCTATCAGTTTTGTTCAATGCGCAACACAACAGTCAATCATTCTCATTCCAATTTGCATCATACTTAATCTGATTCAGAAACATGCATACATGCAAACTTTTAGATAAATTCTGATACATATTTAATCTTATGATATATTCAAAAAGAACCATTCAAATATTTTCATGTACATACTGCTTCAGAACCAAACTGATACATATTCAAAATGAAGCAAACAACACATTCATACTGTAACATACATATTCATTCTGATGACATATTCAAAAATGAACCATTCAAATATATTGGTGTACATACTGATACAGATCCAACCTGATACATTTACCTTCACTCTTACAAACTGATACATATGATTGTATTCGTAGAGGTTTGCAATGAAGTGGCGATTTACGGGATATATTGTCTACATGATCTACGTACTTCCCCCTTCAACTTCTACGAGTTCATCGGACGACCATCTTCGTTGCGTTTATTAACGTTGTTGCCGATTTTCTGCCATCATAAGCTGGATATGAGTTTTGTTTGCAATGAAGTGGCTATCTGTAGGATATATTGTCGCCGGTATCTGGTTGCACAACTGCTAAATTTGGACGATGAGATCTTGATGCGACCCAAAATAGGAGAGAGAAGTAAGAGTAGATTCGGGGAAAAGTGACCAGTGGATAACCTTTCTTTGCCCTCACAGCTACTTGGTTATACGATCGGTGGCCACACCCTCACGAGCCGAGCTAACTATACGATCGAAAATGACCTTAATTTGCCCTTGTGGGCTACTTGGCTATACAGTCGGGGGGCCACCCCCTTGCGGGGCGAGCCAGCTATACCGTCTGGGATGATTTAAAATACTTCATAGGCTGGCCAGTTATACGGGCGGGGCTACTCCGCGTGTGAGCCAACATAACTATCTAACCATGGTTACTTCTTCCTCATGCCTTTCACATCAATAGACGTGCAGTCGTTGAAGTGGGCTTGTGGGTAGGGAAGCCATTTATAGACGAATTGGGTTGCCCTTGGATGAGGATGAGTCTATAGTAGAGTGTAGGGTTACTTCTTCCTCATGCCTATCACATCACTCGAAGTGTAGATGTTGAAGAGGGCTTGTGGGTAGGGAATCAATTTATAGACGAATTGGACTGCCCTTGGATGATGATGAGTCTACATTAGACTGACAGTGAGTCTATAGAAGAGACCCCGTGAGTCTACAAAGCAGTGCTCGTGAATATACATAAGATTTTAGTCAGCGTGCACAACTTTCTAAATTATAACACGTTGTGCGTGGTATTAAAACAGTTTAGAGGAGCGTATTATTACTCAGCACGCCCTACGGATTGTGCGCGTGGGGTAACAGATTTTATTTTTGAAGTAATATTAATTATCGCGCACAACAGGTAAAATTATACCTCGTTGTGCGAGTCGAGGAAAAATGGGTTACTTTCGAATAAAATTACTCTAAGTACACAACGTCATGTAAAATTTATCCAGATTTTAACCATTGTGCGCGTCGAGCAAAAACCATGTTACGAGAAAAATTTTCAGCGAATGCATCGACTAGAGAAAGCATCGGATTCGTTAAAGGAGTTGTTACTTTTACCGTAATGGACGATCTCTTTGTGATGTCAACGTATTCTGCTATATCGAGCATTACGCGCCTGAAACAAGTTTATAAAATTGTTGGTGAAATATTACTCTTACTTATGTCGATTGAACAATTGTGTTATCCAAAATACCTATTGCTCAATGCGCACACCGGTCCAACTATATGCCCGTTTTGCGCTTTGAGCAGTTTTGATAAACCATAAATAATTTGCTCACCCTGCACATCGGCCATATTTTTGCCAGTTGTGTGCGTTGAGCAATTTTGTTAGAGGCTACCAATTTTGCTCAATGCGCACCACAACAGTCATACATTATTGGAAACAACATCTGGCTGCTATCAATCTGTTGTAGATTCATGAGCATTCTTTTGTATAATCACGAGCAATTTGCTGTAGACTCACGAGGACTCTTATGTTGCCTCCCAGTAACTCTGCTGTAGTCTCATCCTCATCCATGGCCAGTCCAATTCGTCTATAAATGGCTTCCCTACCCATAAGCCCTTATTAACCACTACACTTCTTGATGATATTATTCTATCTTATTCTATATAATTCTAATTATATGATATTTTTTCTACAACATTCTTTTTTTCCTTCATCACTACTGCATCTTCAACACTCAAAGATGGACAATATACTAGTGGCAAGTGACGTGATGTCGAAATTGAATACATCACATATATATTGATTCGAAGATGTTCTTTGCTCCTTCATATGTTCTATTCATCGTCATTGAAGCTATCACTGTTGAATATGTTCTTCCAGCCACATCTGCTTCATTGTAGACTTCACTGCTTGTATATGTTCTTTGATCCTTAGTTGCAGACATCACTGCTTGATGATAATAAATGTTTTATCTTATTCTAAGTCTACTTGTACAATATTTTTACTTAATTAGGCTTTATTTTGTTAAGTATTGGTGTTTCATACCAATGTTATTTTGATGATGATCACAACATTATGTTGTTGCTAATGACTTCCTTGTTTTAGTCTAATAGTTACATTTCAACAATATCATTTTTGGAGACTAAACACTTGGTGCAAGGATGTACATCAAGTGGAGAAGGGCCAAAGCTTGGACTCAAGGGGTGCCAAAGCTTGGAGATGATGGGGTGCATCAAGGCATCAAGATTGAAGCCATAGACTCTAAGGAATGCAATGTAATACATGTAATATTTTATTTATTGCATTTCTCCTTTTTGAGTCTAGGTTCATCTTGCCTAAAGACTCATTTGGAGTCTAGGAATGCATTTCTCCTTGTTTTAGTCCAATAGGCTCATCTTGCCTAAAGACTCATTTGGAGTCTCTGGCTCTTCAACAGTAGCCTGCTGAAGGTTTTACAGTCGACTGGGTGATTCCAGTCGCTTGTCGAGCCTTCTACAGTCGACTGTGGTGCACTGCTCAAGTCAACCTTTTATTGACTCTACTTGAGCTTTTCACATCAGTCGACTGATGAAGTATTTTACAGTCGCCTGTGAAATGGTCAACAGTCGTCTGAAAGGCGTAAGTAAAAAATTCCTTCTCTCTGTTTATTTCCATCCACTGCAGCAGTCGACTGATGAAGGATAAACAGTCGCATGTCTATTTTACAGTCGACTGTCATTTGTTCATCAGTCGCCTGTATGCATAATGGGAGTAAGTTGCAACTCTATGTTTTATTCCATTCCCTGCAACAGTCGCCTGATGAAGGATATACAGTCGACTGTCTGTTTTACAGTCGACTGTGTAGTCTTCTATAGTTGAATGTTATGGCTCAGATTATAGCCGTTGGGAATTTTTTAGCCGTTGGACAGTCGACTATCATTCGTTCTTCAGTCGATTGTCAGTGACGTTTCAGCCCAGAAACTAGCCGTTACAGCTTTTTGTTTTTGGCTATTTCCTTGGATTTTAAGAGTTGATATAGGGTTCCTATATATATGATAGGGCTGAGTTCATTAGAACTTCTTGATGCCATTGCAAATCATTAGAGATTGATTAAGCCACTCTCAAACTCTCTCATTTCCCTCTTAGAGCTCATTCTCTCCTCCATGCTTTGAAGACAAGCTCAAGGGAAATCATCCAAGTGCATTTCAAGCAAATCTCATCACTTAGAGATCCTCTTCCATGCCTTGCTTTCATTTATGAGTAAGTACATCTCAAGGCATATGTAAGAGTATTTGTTTTACTTTATTATTTCATTGAAACCCTAGCTTTCTGTGTGAGAGCTAGTTACTCTCTGTGTGAGAGTATAACCTTCTGTGTGAGGGTTGGTTGACTTCTCTCTGTGTGAGAGTTTGAGTCTCTCTGTATGAGAGTAAAAGTCTTTCTGTGTGAAAGCAAGGATCTCTCTGTGTGAGAATCCAAAATCCTCTGTGTGAGGTATCTCTGTATGAGATTGTATTCACTTTCTCTGTGTGAGAATTATAGTGGATATTGGTGTGGCTGGACGTACCCAAGTTTGGGGAACCAGGGTAATATCTTGTGTTTGTGTTTGGATTTTTGTGGTGTTTAAATTCCTCTTGCATTTATAATTCCGCATTTGCAAGTTTAACTTTTAAATACACAATTTGTGCCATTACATTATTCACCCCCATCTAGTGTGTTGTTGTTAGTATTGTAATGGTAAGGCGATCCTTATATATTTTGTGTTCATTACTGATTCTTCTTCAACGCATACAGGGGACATATGGCCAAGATACTTGCAGCAAGTGACGCTGATGGAGCTGATGGAGTAGCTCATAAATGGCAACAAAGTTGAAATTTTTTTCATGGTGGGAATCCATGTATCCCTAGTATAGTCCAGTGCTTGAATTACTTACCAGTTCCAAATTGTGATGTTGCAAAATGTTTAGATGTAGTTTCTACTTTGTTTTGTTATGTACATTTGAATGCATAAATTTTGTAGTATGTTAGAATACATACCTTAATACAATGTCATTAAATTTGATACAATTGCAGCACATTACAAAATTACGTGATGCTAACTTAAAGTACCCACAATTACTCAGCTCGTAAAAACGGCAACATAATTGATCGTTGTGCGAGCTGAGCACAACTGTCTACAATTACCAACATTTACTCAACGAGCATAACCGTCAAAGGTAGTAACCGTTGTGCGCATGGAGCATAATTGTTTACAATTACCCAAATTACTCAGCAAAATTATTGAACGTTGTGTGTGCTTATCAAAACTATACAATTACCATGTTTTGTTCAGCACACATAGCCGGCAAAAGTTGTAACCGTTGTGCGCACAGAGCAAAACTGTATACAATTACCTATAATTACTCATCGCGCACAGCTACATGCCTCATTCTCTTCATTCTCTTTAGCTCTTCTGCTTCTTCTTCTTACTCCTTAAGCACATTAATTTTCTTGACAATTGTCAGGATCTGCATCAACATAGAAATTATAAGATATGAGATCGGCAGCAGCAGATATAGGTCTCGAATGATAGGCATCATCCTCATACGCTTATAATTAAGACTTTGTATTTTAAGATTCAATTTGGACCCCAGCCCTATGAATTCAATGCCACAATGGCTGCATTTTGGACTAAAATATAGGAGGCTGCCGTTTTCAGATAACCATTTTGAAAGAGAACCAGTTTAGTTTCATCACATTTATACTGATCTCTCCATGACAGATGCATGTAATATATTTCTTCCAAGCTAATACAAAATTATTACCTATATTATATAAAAATGTCAGCCTTCATATCAAAGCCTTGTTAAGTCATCGGTCGAAGATTTTTCCTTCAGAAAATATGGAGCAATGATGTTAAAATAATTTATACTAGTATATAAAATAGTAAACGTTTGAGCAAATATACATTCTTTCTACCAGATGTACTCATACGACAAGCTCTCATATCATGACCCTTTTCTGCACAAACACTGCAAGTCCTTGTTCTTGCTTGACTTTGTTCTTGTAATATTTGTATTCCAGACGGAAACCTTCACGCCACTCGTGGTCGGCCTTTAGTTCTTGATTTTGCAGGATCATGCATAATGACATCATTTACTCCCACTTCTTGTTTGATAGGTGCATTGGACCCCACCTAAGTGCTTAGATTTTCAGAAGCAGTTTGCGCTTTATCATTCATATTATGTTGGTCCAAAAAACTGTTTGCCTACCCAAAGACGTCATCAAATAGAAAGGGATCTCTTGTGATTGCCTCCACGACTTTATCGAATGATGAACGAAGTCTCTAGGTTTGAAGTTGAGTAATTTGATTTGGACGTACTCCGTGTACTGTGCTAGTCGAAGATGCCCCAAGACGCTTGATGCTATATCTTGCATTTAGAGTCCACCATGGTAAAATATATCTCTCAGGAATGGCTTGCATATCAAACTTTTGCTTCATGATATATAAAATTTGCGTGCATAGCAAACCATCAGTCTCAGCCCTTGCACACGTACACTTTAACATTCCTGTAGATATATTGCATTGAACATTATGCAAGTAGCTTTTTCCATCAATCAGCATAGTTACTTTATATGTGGTCGTATCCCTATCCATGCTTACCCTTTCATGTCGATAGTATAAAGTATTTTTGAACCGAATTTGAAAAATGGAAAATATGTTTCTAGTATATACCTTTGCGGCATGAACCTCTAACTCGTGCATGCCGCTAAATTCTGGTTTGTTCCTCTTACAAAAAGTATCTTCACTCTCCTCTGTCTCGCAGAAATTTTACCGTTTTATCATATTGATCAATGAACTCGTATAATGGAGTCATACAGTTTCCGTATCCATTAAAATACACGTTCATGCTTTCACTCTTTTTGCTGGACGCCATGCCTACACACAAAACAAGAAATGAATACCATATGATTAGTTTATTTTGATCATATATTTTTACAACAATCTCTATCGCATTAACATTTTCATACCTACAAAGAAAGTATCCAGTAGGTACGCCTTAATCCAATGATGTGCTTTCTCATCCACCGTATGTAACCACTTCCAGGCTTTCATTTCATTTTTTTGTTTTTCTGTCAATGGCTCCAGAAATTCCTTTTGGTACTTCTCCTTTAAGATACCACAACAATTCTCAGCTTCTTCAACATTTTGACTGTTCTTACACCAATTTGCATAGTCTTCATCAAATTCAGGGTTATAAGAAGACCGCAATGAACATAGATGCTCATCTTCATGCAGACTGATATGCCATATGCAATACCTGTGCTTTGTATTTTGGAAAAACTCTTTTGATTGCATTGCATATTGCTGGGTCTTGATCAGTGATGATAGCTCCTAGTGTTTTATCCCACATACTTGTTAACCACTGTCCAAATAACCACACAAAGGATTCTTCCTTCTCATCAACAAGAAGAGCACATCCAAATAAAATAGACCGTTTATGATGATTGACACCTGTAAAAGGTGCAAAAGGCAACATGAATCTATTTGTCTTATAAGTGACATCAAATACAACAACATCTCCAAACTGGCTGTATTATGTCCTCGCCCTTCCATCAGCCCAAAATATACTCCTACATACATTATCTTCATCATGCTCATTAGCATAATCGAACTGAGAGTCTGTAGCTTGCCTTTTAATAAATTGTTCTATTACTCTAATGCATTCCTTCCCAATTTTGTTCTTTCTTACTACTCTCACATGATCAATGCATTATTGCATAGTAATATTGACATTACTACTACTCATGGCATTTAGAATCTTGCAATCTTTGTAGGTCCTACTCCACAGCCACCTATTTGATGAACTAAATTCCTACATGTTCCGTCCATATGCGATCTTTTATGTGACCGTAACATCTGGATTTCGATGGGCTTTTTATCAACTCATGATTACGATCATCATCAAAGGTGTTTATGCGTCATACTCCATCGATGATTCTATGAACTTTCATTTGATCTATACAGCCTTCTCTCTCATTTTCCTTCGATTAACTTCCCTCCATATCTCCCTCTCATCTTTTAAGCTTTTATACCCTTCTTTGTTGCACATATACTTCCTCCTCGTGGTTTTGCCATCTTTTTCCTTTCCCGTAGATCCCTTTCGGGTTGCAAAACCTTTTATTGCTGCATATATATTATAAAATTGATATGCATCTTCTTCTATTTGAAATTTCATTCCAATATGTGGGCTGTCTTTTTCATTATCACTATGCCTATCCTCTTCATATACGCTGTTTGCACTGTCATTTTCAGCTTCAATCTCATTTGACATCTCCTTATCATGCACAAATGTATTCGATTTTCATTTTCAACATTAGAAATAAATAAAAATACCAGTAATATTCACACAACATGACTACTATATATGTCTATCCAAATAGCAATAGATTATACATCATCTTGTTAGTTGAAACCACACTACTATTACTAATCATGTTAAAACCTTGCGTATAATAGCTAGTCTTTTACAATCTGATCTAATTGTTACCATCATATTTGATGAAAAGATCAAATACATCAGAAAATCAAACATATCACCCGTTTTACACGGTGAGCAATATTATGTATGACATTCGCTTTATGTTGTTGTGCTATATGAGCGGCTTCAGTAAGTTTTGATAGACATCTCATATTTCTCAAGGCGCACAACATGCTAAAATTTTGAATCGTTTTGCTTGGAGAGTAATTTCCATCGCAACACTTTGCTAGGTTGGAAAATACTCACCGCGCAAATCGATTAAAAAATTTAGCCCGTTGTACGCGGAGAGTAATTCCAGCGCTAATCGTCCAAAGGTTGGAAATTACTCACTGCGCAAACCCCTTCAAAAATTTATCCCGTTGTGCGGGTTGAGCAATATGAGCTTTATGTTGTGCTATATGAGCGGCTTCAGTAAGTTTTGATGGACATCTCATATTTCTCAAGGCGCATAACGAGCTAAATAATGGCATCATTTTGCGCGTAGAGTAATTTCCATCTCAACACTTCACTAGGTTGGTAATTACTCACCACGCAAACCGGATAAAATTTTTTGCCTGTTGTGCGCTGATAGTAATTTCCATCGCTAATTGTCCAAAAGTTGGAAATTACTCACCGCGCAAACGCCTTCAAAAATTTATCCCGTTGTGTGCGTTGAGCAATATGAGATGTCCATCAAATTAGGGATGACCATCATTGCCTCGATGGAGGAGAGTAGGAGGGGAATCAACGTATGATCTATGTTAAGTTCGTGCATGCTTGACATAAGTACATCAAGAAAATTAGGGATGACCATCCTTACCTTGATGGAGGAGAGTAGGAGGGAAATCAATGAGCGTGTGACGGCAGGGATTTGGGGGCGATCTTAGGCGTGAGCTGTTGAAATCGAAGACCTAGCGAAAAACTGGAGTTCTACTCTAGCTTCTGCGTTTTGCGCAGGAGTGAGAAAAAGAAGTGGCAGCGATTGTATTTTAGTACACGGGCTTAAAGGTAATTTAGTACAAAGGCGCTTTGAAAAGGGCTAAAAGGGCGCAATGGTAATTGCGGATCTAATAGGATGGTAGGGAGGGGTCGAGCGCAGGAATCCCACCCGAGTTTGAGCGCAGGCGCATACATATATACATATACATATACATATACATATACATATACATATACATATACATATAAATATATATACATAGAGAATAATGGGTATCATACGCCATATGAGAAGGTGTCTCATATGCCCCCTTTATGTGAGAGGGCATATGAGACACCCTCTCATATGGGGTATGATACCCATTAATCCCATATACATATGCATGCATACATACATACATACATACATACATACAGACATACACATATATATATACACACACACATGTATATATATATACATACAAACATATATATACACACATGTAGATATATATACATACAAACATACATGCATACATACATACATACATACATATCTTTATACATACATATAGATATACATACATACATACATATATATATACATATATATATACATATATTATATATACATATATATACATATATATATATGTATATATAATATATGTATATATATATGATTTAATGTAGAAAAGGTGACACCTGATTCATTGGATCAGGTGCTTAGACACAAAAAAGGTGGGAAGTACAAGCCCCCACATGGGCTTGTACTCGTAGGGCCCCACCTTTTTGTGTCTTGCACCTGATCCAATGGATCAGGTGCCACCTGCTCTACATTAATCCCACATATATATACATATATACATTTTTTTGAAAAGTTAACGGGACTTTATTAAGTAATGTACAGAAATTACACCACAAGAGCATATAGGCGAGGGGTGTTAATAGAGGAAGGACAGGGCACAAGCGTCGTCACTCCCTACTAGTGATTCCCCAACCTACAATGAACTATACATTAAACATGCATAACGAAAAATGAAAAGACAGAGAACAATCAACCCATGTCTCTGAACTCCCAATTAGCTAAAGCCTCAGCCTCCTCTGTGTCAGCTTGGTCTTGGTCTCTCATGGCTAGTCTGATATCCGCCGCAATCTCCTCGAATAGTATAGTTTTACATTTCTTTTTGTTCTCAAATATTCTCATGTTTCGTTCCCGCCAAATATGCCAAACCATAGCAGCAAGGGTGGTTTTTGCTAACAAGCTGAAGACATTCTTTTTGCCAAAGTGAGCTAGGTAGTATTTTCCCACTTCAACAAGGGTTGGTTCTATCTGAGTTTTGACATTCAACTTCAGCAGTGCCCTTTGTAAAATGTATCTGGAATAGCTGCATCCAAAAAAAAAGTGATCGACATTTTCTGCGTTGTTACCCTCACATAACAAACAGTTAACAGGAGTGTATAGTCCCCATTTGCTTATCATATTTCTGGTGAGTAATTTCCCTCTAAAAGCTCTTAGCAAAGTAAGTGGCATTTTTGGGACGTGATTATCGAACCAGACAAGCTTGTGAAATAGGAATGGTATACCTCGTTTGCAGACCCCGTCCCATGCTTGACTGAACTTGAATCCATCCTCAAAATGTGCAGCTCCTATAGCGAATTGTTGAAAACCTCCAGTGGCCAATGATGAGTCTCTCTTGTAGCTGATTATTGAATCCCTCATGTAGTAGATTGTTGAGTGCCCAGTTTCGGCGCCCAAACCCAGAAGTCTGTACCTGGCCGCATGATAACATTTTGGAGTAAGGGCGCAACCTGAGAGATCTCGGGTTCTTCACTCCAAGCGAACCCAGTCCAATACTCGCTAAATTTCCTTAAAGATGAACCAGTTGGGACGCCAAATAATGCATTTAGAGGCCCATAGTCTAGCCAATTGTCATGCCAGAACAATGTTGAACGTCCATCTTTAACCTTCCTTTTAATCAGTTTTTGGGATATGTTTCTACATGCAAGCATCCGTTTCCATGTTCGAGATTGCGAGACCAACCCATTCGCCGCATAAAATCCCCAGCCCTCCGCATACTTACATCTCATTTGCTTTGCCTAAAGGGTATTAGAGGTGAGAAATCACCATGTTAGTCTGATGCCAGCCGCGACATTAAGATCTTCAAATAATCTGATGCCAACCCCTCCTTCAGTTTTTGGGGTGCAGATATCCTCCAAAGCCCACACTCGAGAAGTGCCCCAGATGAACCGCCTGCATGCCGCTGAAATAGTCCTCAAAATGGTGAGGGGGATATGGAACGCCTGCATCCAGAAGGTGACCATACCATAGATAACCGTTCTAACAAGCTCAATCCGCCCAGCTAGTGACAACATAGAAGAGGACCATCCCATCAGTCGCTTCTTACATTTATCCACTAGTCTGCTATACATAAGGGACTTGGGGTATTTTTCCGAAAGGGGTAACCCCAAGTAGGTGGTGATAGTGGTTGCCAGCTTGATGCCCAGATATTCCGCTAAGGCAGTCTTCTGCTTAGTACCCTTGCTAAACATGGCAAAGCTTTTATCCCAGTTTACTTGGAGCCCTGTATATCTAGTGAACTCAACCAGCAGATTCTTGATGCCCAGGAACAATTTATTATTGGCACGACAAAACACTAGAAGGTCGTCCGCAAAGAGGAGATGGGAGATGGTGCCCATGAGTCTCATAGGCTGAATGGCTCCTCTATTAAGTGCTTTTGCAACCAAAATGGAGAATGCTAGTCATAACCCGAGATATGCGTCTCATATGTTTGTATGTATATATGTATATATGTATATGTATATATGTATATATTGTAAGGATCGACTTACCCTTGCAATACTAACAACACACACTAGAGGGGGGGGGGGGGGGGTGAATAGTGTAATAGCAATAAAATTGTCCAATTAAAATTAAACTTACAAATACGGAATTATAAATGCAAGAGGAAATAATTGACACAATCAATCCAAACGCAAACACAAGGAATTACCCTGGTTCCCCAAACTTGGGTACATCCAGCCACACCAATATCCACTATAATCCCACACAGAGAAGTGAATACAATCTCACAAGGAGATACCCCACAAAGAGGATTTATGCCCTACACAAAGACCCAACCAATCCTACATGAGGATCAAGACTCCCACAGAGAGAATCACTAACTCCCACTCAGAGAATTAGCGTTAGCCATACACTAGGACATTAAACTCCCACAAAGAGAGTTACTCCCACAAAGAGAGTTATTCCCACTAAGAGAATATCCTAATCCCACAAAGAGATAAACTCCCACAAAGAGAGATAGACTAATTCCCACAAAGAGAATTAGTGTTACAAATTTACCAAGTAAAATAAATACTCTTACCTATGCCTTGAGATGCTTACTCATGCATGAATGCAAGGCATGGAAGAGGATCTCCAAGTGTTGAGATATGCTTGAAAGCACTTGGATGAATTCCCTTGAGCTGGACTTCAATGCATGAAGAAGTATATGAGGGAGTTTCAGAGTGGCTTATAGATCTCTTGAGATATTCAATAGCATCAAGAAGTATAAGAGATGGCAGCATACTCATATATATAGGAGCCCTATATCAAACCCCAAAACCCAAGAAAACAGCCAAAGAATCGATTCTGCAATGGCTAGAAACTGGGCGAAAACGACAGGAACAGTCGACTGATGATCAAAAGACAGTCGACTGATCAACGGCTAGAAAATATCCAACGGCTATAATCTGAGCCAGGACAGTCAACTGATGAAGACAATACAGTTGACTGAGAACAGGACAGGCGCCTGTAAATCCTTCAGCAGGCGACTGCTGCAGGGGATGGAATAAAACAGAGAGCTGCACTCTTTCTCCAGATAAGCACACAGGCGACTGATGTCAATAATACAGTCGACTGTCTATTAGTTAGGCGACTGTAAAACCTTAATCAGTTGTCTGCAGTATAAGATGGAGAAAAGACATAGAGATGCAGAGATTGCACTTACGCTACTCAGGTGATTGATGACCAATTTACAAGCGACTGTAAATTTACAGGCGACTGTAAACTGACCAGTAGTCGACTGTGCGTAAAGCTGAAGTTTGAGTGAATTGAAATGTTGACTTGAGCTGTGCATATCAGGCGACTGTAGAAGGATCTACAGGAGACTAGAAATCACCCAGTCGACTGTGTTTTCTTCATCAGGCGACTGATGGAATGGAAGAGACTCTAAATGAGTCTTTGGACAAAGTGAACCTATTGGGTTGGACTATATGATAATCCTAAGGCTCACTAAGATGGTTAAAATATGCATGAATGAGTAAACCATCTAACAAGGCATTACATTAATCCTAGACTCAAGAGAGAGAGAAAGCAATAAAGTAAATTACATGGATTACAATGCTTTCCTTAGAGTCTAAGTCTTCAATCTTGATGCCTTGATTGCTCTCCATCATCTCCAAGCTTTGGCACTCTTTAAGTCCAAGCAATGGACCTTCTTCACTTAATGTCCATCCTTGCACCAAGTGATTAGTCTCCAAGAAAGATATTCTTGAAATAAAACTGAGAGACTAAAACATGAGAGTCATTAGCAACAACATAATATTGTGATCATCATCAAAATAAGATTGGTATGGAACACCAATACTCAACAATCTCCCCCTTTTTGATGATGACACACATTATGTAAAATACAAATAATTAAAGCATAATGCTAATGGGCTCCCCCTACTTATATGCACCAATTAAACAATGAGCTACACAATAGTAAATACTCATTATACCAAAAAATATCATGGTGACATATAATAGGCATGGATTACATAAACAAAATGAAATAGATAATATCATGCAAACATGAATGGTTTATCTAATCCCATATATCTCTCCCCATAGATATATCTCTCCCCATATGCATATGAATATATCTCCCCATATATATTTACATAATGCATATATCTCTCCCCCTTGACATCGTTAAAAAGGTGGACATCAAATATATCCCCCTTTGTCATCTTAACCAAGATGTGACAATATGCAAGAAAAGAAAAAGATGTATGATACCAAATTGAAAAATTTAGTGGGTATCAATTCACTATCCCATGCTCCCCCTAGATCATAGAAATGATCAACTTTTGAATTCTAGGATCTAATACCAATATTGGAGCCATGGGCCTTAAAGTGTATCAAAGCAATAGATATGGAAAAATCAAGCTTCAAAGATACACAAAGAATATTGCCAATACAAATATAACAAGAAATATGTTGGCAATAAACAAGAGGTTTGGTTTGAGATCAAAAATAACCAAATGTTAATAATGATCTCAAATAACCTCCAAAATGAGAGTTAAAATATGTCTTAAAATATTTTAAACATATAACATATTAACTCCCCCATTGACATACACATGGATCAAAAATGCACGCATGTCAATAAACCCCAAGGTCCCCATTTTCATGAAAAATAAGTTTGAAAATATTTTCAAAATCATGAAACACACACAAACAATGGGTCTGCTAAAAATAAATATTCAAGCACAAAACCCATGCAATATGCATATGTGTGAGGAACCTAAACATTAGGCAACCAAACCCAAGAGGAGTTTGATTTCCTAATGTAATCACATGAGGTGATCACATCCCTAACTAGAGAGGTGATGTAGCTATACCTCTCTTGCACACTAACCTTAGTGGGAATCCATAATCTCAAGGATTTCCTAGGCAAGGGTTTTGCCTTTGCAAGAGGGGTGGATGTGGCATGCTTAGGTGTAGAAACGAATTTCTTGGCATGCAAATAATGAGGATTTTGCTTCTTAGCAAAAAAATGAAGATGTTTTATTCTTCCTCATTACCTCGTGATCTACATGATTCTTGTTGATGTTGTTGTTGTACAAGAAAGCATGGTGATTCTTCTTAGGTGCTTTAGCAATATTTCTTGTATTTACACCATAAGAGGAATTAGAGGTGGGTTTGGGTACCACATTTTGAATATAACCCAAACCTCCTCTATGATTTGCTGGATGTTGTTTTCCCAACAAATCGTGGAGTGAATCCCTAGAATGCACAAAGCTTATGAGCTTACGAGATTCCTCTTCACATTTCAACGTAAGTTGTTGAATGTGAGATTCTAAGCTAAGGTTTTGAGCAACAAGTTTTTCATTTGTAAGGCTCAATTCCTTAACTTGAGAAAGAAGTGTCTCTCACTCACTAGTGTCATAAGATGCTTTTCATCATGGATTACACTAGCAATTTCTAGTACATGCAACTTACTCTTAACAATATTATATTTTGCTTTCAATTTATTGTAAGAGTTAATGCACTTACTAGCGTTTTCGGAAACCATACCGAAACGATGTTCAAGCTCCTCATATGAGATCTTCTCCTCAATCTCATCATCGACATCTTCCTTGCTAGAGCTTGATGAAGACTTCTCCTCCATAGCCATGAGGCACGATTCCTCATAGGAATTGTAAGCGTCGAGCCAAGCATCCAACTCTTCTTCATTTAATCCGGAGGGGATTGGAGTAGGACCATCAATGGCTACAAAGCATGCGTGAGCATCCTCCTTTGCATCCTCTTCTTCGTTACTCGATGTGTCCTCACTCGAATCATCAAAGGTCCTGGCAAGTCCCTTCTTGTGATTTTTGGACTTGGACCTTCCTTTCCAATGCTTCTTCCCTTTACCCTTGTAAGTTTCTTTGTTGGGTTTGGAAGGGCATTCGGTGGACAAGTGACCTTTTCCACTGCAAGTGTAACAAGTAGGAACCTTGTTAGAATTGGAGTCAAATTTTGACAAAGACTTACCTTGCTTGCACTTGAGGAATGCCTTGAATTGTTCGACAAGATCCTCAATTTCTTCTCCACTTGCTTCATCTAGCTCATCTTCTTCACTAGGAGCTTCTCTATGGAATTTCTTCCTCCATTTGATTGGCTCCTCCTTGGCATGGAATGCAACCCCCTTTTGCTTCTCCAGCTTCTCGGGCTTTGATGGTTGAATATCCTTCTTGTGTTGAAGCTTCACTTCATACGCCATGAGATTACCAATGCACTCCTCAACGGTGTATTTGGATGTGTCATAAGACTCCAAAATTCCGTTGGCCTTTGACTCCCAACGAGGTGTGAGAGCGTCAAGGATCTTCTCTACATGATCCTCTTGGGAAATCGTCTTCCCGAGTCCCTCCAAAGCGTTCACGATATCAGTGAACCTTGTGAACATCTATAAAATGCTTTCGTCTTCCTGCATCTTAAACATTTCATATTTAGATCTAAACACAGTTTGTTTAGATATCTTTACCTTCGTAGTCCCTTCATGACAAATCTCCAAGGTATACCAAATATCGTTGGCCGTTTTGCACATGGAGATGCGGTTGAACTCATTTGCTGAGAGAGTGCAATGTAATGCATTCATAGCCCTTGCATTGAACTTGATCGAGTCCTTCTCCGCTGTCACGCCCCGCTTCCCTAATATGGAAGGCGTGACGTGAGGAGGTCCGCTCAGACGTGGAGCTGTGATGCTGCAGTCTGATAAGCGTCTGTAAAAATTTCGAAAAGTAGCAGGTCCTTGCATTGCGACGAAACAACAACAATAATAAAGCAGATAAAAGAACATCCACCAACAACATCCAACAAATATTACATCATCACAGAATAGTCATAATAGTACAAGTCTGAACAATAGGCCTAAAGCATGGCCGAAACATAAACATCGAGATATATAGGTGCTACACACCGAAATCTAACAGCAACTATAAAAGCAGCAACAACTAAAGAAGTCTCTAGGTGAGACTAGGACTGGTCACCAGTATCCTCGAACTCGGTCTCAGCAGGGACCTCAAACTCAGCGTCAACGAACTGCTCGTCCTCTGCTACCTGCTCCGTCTCAAAGTCTGACATGTGACACCCAAAGAGAAAAGGGCACATGTCAGCAAAAGTCTCCCAAGGGAAGCGGAGAACTTTTGTGCAAGGATACAAATATAGAAAACGACTAGCAGTTCTAAACAATAAGAAATGACATTTAAAGAGTGCAATAGTTTAAATGACATGATGCATGCACGTCGTAGCAGAAACTACGAAAACACTATTTCACGATTTTCACGAAACATTAACTTTTCACATTGTGCACAGAGTTTACGCCTTACAGCTGAAGTGGCTGTACGGGCACACTTCTACGCTGAGTGGTCGCTTAACCCTACCCCTCCACGTGTATCGAGCGTTGGTTTCCCAACAACACTGTGCTCGCTTCTGGATCACGAGCCAGGAAGTGTTTTTCATTTGGCGTAGGGGTGCACCTAGCCGCAATAGCAATAACATTTGTAGCGTGTGCTACTCAATCATGAAGAACATATGATGCATGACATGTCATGACAATGAGCAGATAAATTGCGTACCGTTAATTGAAATTTAAACATGGCATGGCAGCATGAATGAAAGCAGGTAAAGTGTCGGATCTAGTTTCGTTGTCAAACTAGATCAAATAGGGCGTCTAGGCGACTATCATTTCACCGCCTAGTCTCTTTTACACATTCTTACAAATTGGCCTAAAACACGGCCTAAATAATTACTGGCAAGTATCACTTGCCTGTTTCCGGTGGTATCGGTTGTCGTGGGTTCGCCTCGGCGAGCGTTACGCTATAGAACGACTGGTTCTCTGTTTTGGTTAAACAAGTTAACGAATTAGGTCCATTGCAAGATAAGCACAAAAATTAAGTTAATCCCTAACTTAGGTTCGTCCGATTTTATTGGGGTCCCAGGCTAGAGAGGTGTTATATTGGGTTATATAAACAGGGTACGCCTTATTTTATTCAATTTTTATTAGACTAGTATTATTTATAATTTATTAACATGCTACAATCAAATGATTATGAATAAATTAACATTAAATAATACTATCAATTAACTAATAAGTTAATTAACCAACTAAGCTAACTACAAGCTTTAACAAGGTAGTAATAATTCTCACCTACTAACTTTGACTAAGGGTACATGTTAACATGTTACAACTTAATTCTAATAATTATTTTAACATATATTAACCCATCCCCATTTATAACTCCCTCTCTCTCTCTCTCTCATTCTCTTTATCTCTTCCTTTCCCTGTCACTCTCTCTTCTCTCTGTCGTTCTTTCTTCTTTCATTTTTTTCCCTTTTTTTTTCTTGCAGCCATGGCAAGATGATGCAAAAGGAGGAGGGCTTACCTGCGTGTGCGAGGGGACTCACGGCGACGGAGCGGCGGCCTCCGGCGGTGGCGCGGCGGGATCCGGCGGCGGCGCGCGCGTGCTACAGGCGGCGGCGGCGGCTTCGTGCTGGGTGGCGCGCGCGTGCGTGCGTGGGTGAGGGGGTGGAGGAGGCCGGTTCTTGGAAGGTGGAGGAAGAAGAGAAAAGAAAAGGAGGAGGGTTTGCTGTTTGGGTTTGATTTGTAGAAATCTGAAATTGTATAGATCTGAAGTCTGTTTCAGATTTGGGTGTTTTCCTCTCTTTTTTTTAATTTCAGAATTTTTGGTTGGGAGATTTGATGAATTGGTTTGTTGGATGGCAAAATGGGTTCTGAAATTGTTTGGGAATTGATATGGGTTTCGGTTTGATTCTGGTTTTTGGGAAAGAATCTGAAATATTTGATTTTGGGGTTTGAATCTGAAATCAATTTTCAGATCTCCTCTCTTGCTGTTTGGGAAAAATGATGTGGGATGAATTTGTTTCTGTTTTGTGGAATGATTTTGCAGGCTTCGTTCATCAGGAAGATTGGCTTAAGAAGATGAGCGGGGAACATCCTCAACGATTTGTCAACCAATCTTAATTAGATTAAGACGGTAGTTATTGCAACCTTTAGACTAAAACTGTGTAGAGACGTGTTGCTTTGCCTAAATGAAAAAAAAGTCTGACTTGTCTAACTGAAGTTTGATTGACAACGTGTATATTGTCGTTTTGGGTAGGGTTAAGGTAAAAACGTAATTAAGCAAATTTTAAATGTAAATTATTAATGAGTCAAGAAGTAATTAGTAAAATAAAGTAATTAGTGAAATTATTAAAGTGGTGAAAAAAATAAAGTAATTTATAATTTGTAATTTGTAATTAGCAGAATAATTAAGTTAAATTATTTTGGTTAAAAATTTGATGGTAAAAAATTGACGACACGGTAAAACGAAAACAGAGACGCGCTCGCGTCGACTCGTACGGACGAAAAGTTAACTGGATAACAGACGTAAAATACTGGCACGCACAATCGAAAAACTCGCCTAAAAATACTGGCCGTTACATTCTACCCACCTTAGGAAAAATTCCGTCCTCGGAATTCAAGGAGCAGAAAACAAATATGGATAACGCTCTTGTATCTCATCTTCCCGCTCCCAGGTAGATTCTCCTGGCGAGTCACGACGCCACATTACTCTGACTAGATCAACAGTCTTATTCCTGAAGACTTTCTGACGTCGATCTAGGATCTCTACTGGTTGTTGTTCGTACGTCAAATCTGGCCGAACAGTAATCTCAGAGTAGTCCACAGCATGAGAAGGGTCTCTAATATAACGACGGAGCTGAGACACATGAAAGACGTCATGAACTCCCTCCAAGGATGGTGGCAAAGCTAAGCGATAAGCTACTTCTCCAACTCGCTCTAGCACATCGAATGGTCCAATATATCTCGGACTAAGCTTGCCTCGCTTCCCAAAGCGAATCACTCCTCGATTCGGGGAGATCTTTAGGAATACATGATCTCCTGGTTGAAACTCCAGAGGACGTCGTCTAGCATCTGCCCAATGCTTATAACGGTCCTGAGCAATCCGAAGCTTGTCTCTGATATCACGCACAACATCCACAGCCTCAACTATCATCTCTGGTCCCAACAGTTCTCTATCACCAACGTCATCCCAACTCAACGGGGATCGACATTTCCTTCCATAGAGAGCAGCAAATGGCGCCATGCCAATGCTCGCCTGGTAGCTGTTGTTGTAGGAGAACTCCACCAGATGCAGATGATCCTCCCACGAACCCTTGAGATCCAACATGCAAGCTCTCAACATGTCCTCCAATATCTGGATAGTGCGCTCCGACTGTCCGTCAGTTTGCGGGTGATACGCAGTACTGAATTTCAGACTGGTACCAAGATTAGTCTGCAAACTCTTCCAGAATTGAGATGTGAATCTCGTGTCTCGGTCTGAGACGATACTCACAGGAACTCCATGTAATCGCACAATCTCCTGCACGATTATCGTTCACATCACGACGTATACTAGAAAGAAGCTATAAAGGTATAAGAAAGATATTTTACCTCCATATACTTCTTCGCAAGAATCTCCGTAGCTTGTCCTACTCGGAAAGGTATGAAATGCGCAGACTTGGTTAATCGGTCAACGATAACCCAAATCGCGTCATTTTGCTTGGTGCTCCGAGGTAGTCCAGTTACGAAATCCATGGTGATGTGCTGCCACTTCCATTCCGGAATCGGCAGAGGTTGAAGTAATCCGGCAACGCGATGGTGTTCAGCCTTCACTTGCTGACACACGAGGCACTTGGCAACACTACGTGCCACGCTTCTCTTCATTCCATGCCACCAGAAATTCTGTCGAAGATCCTTGTACATCTTAGTACCTCCGGGATGGATAGAATAAGGCGAACTGTGAGCCTCATTCATCAACTCTTCTCTGATATCTCCTGCAGGTACGCAGATCCTGCTACCATATCTTAAAGATCCATCTGCGTGAATCAGAAAATCTGTTCGAAGTCCTGCTTCGACTTGTTCTCTGATCTTCTTCAATTTAGCATCTCCATCTTGAGCAGTCTTGATTCGATCCACGATCGTCGATTGAATTTGCATGTTCATCAACGACGATGTGACTCCCGGTAGTACAGCTTCAACATTCATCCTTCGTAGATCCTGCTGCAATCTCCACTGAGCTGTGAGAATCATCACTTCGGGCAGTCGACTCAAGGCATCCGGTACGACATTCACCTTCCCTGGATGATACTGAAGATCGATGTCGTAGTCTGCCATCAATTCCAACCATCTACGCTGTCTCATATTCAACTCCTTCTGGGTGAATATATATTTCAAACTTTTGTGATCAGTGAAGATTTTCACTTTTTCACTCAGTAAGAAATGTCGCCAAATCTTCAAAGCAAAGACGACAGCGGCTAACTCCAAGTCGTGGGTCGGATAATTCTTCTCATGGACCTTCAATTGTCGCGAAGCATAAGCGACCACATGATTATGCTGGTGCAGAACGCATCCAAGTCCCTTGCCCGATGCGTCGCAGAAAATCTCGAAGCCTCCGCTTCTGTCCGGAATAGCTAAAACCGGTGCAGTAGTTAGTCTCTCTTTCAAGGTAGAAAAGGCTTGCTCACACGAGTCTGACCAACTGAACTTAACATCCTTCCTCGTCAATCTCGTCATCGGCTCAGCTATCCTCGAGAAATCCTTGATAAATCTGCGGTAGTATCCAGCCAATCCAAGGAAACTCCTGATGTCCGATGCTGATCGAGGTGTAGGCCATTCACTGACTGCCTTGACCTTACTGAGATACCAGCTCCCGATACTACATGCCCGAGAAATGCAATTCTATCCAGCCAGAATTCGCATTTGCTGTACTTGGCATATAGTTTATGGTGACGGAGCGTCTCCAACACTATCTTCAGATGTTCTGCATGCTCTTCCTCGCTCTTCGAGTACACTAGGATGTCGTCTATGAAGATTACTACGAACTTGTCGAGGAAGTCATAAAAGATAAGGTTCATGAGATTCATGAACACAGCAGGAGCGTTGGTCACACCGAACGGCATGACAACGAACTCGTAATGCCCGTACTTAGTCCGAAAAGCGGTCTTGAGTACATCTTCCTTCTTGACTCTGACTTGATGGTATCCGCTCCGGAGATCTAACTTCGAAAATACCCTCGATCCACCAAGCTGATCGAAGATGTCATCAATACGGGGCAGCGGGTACTTGTTCTTCACTGTGATCTGATTCAACTCTCGATAATCAATACACATTCTCCTCGATCCATCTTTCTTCTTTACCAGCAAGACGGGTGCACCCCAGGGAGATACGCTGGGATGAATGAAACCCTTTTGTAGTAGCTCATCCAACTGCTTCCTCAACTCTTCTAATTCAACAGGAGCCATTCGGTATGGCGACTTCGAAATTGGTTGAGCTCCTGGCATAAGATCGATGCCGAACTCCAACGCTCGATCGGGCGGTAGTCCAGAAATGTCTTCAGGGAAGACGTCTTCGAAATCTCTCACTACTGCAGGCTTCTCTGGTTCAGCAATCATAGTTGCGAGGGCCAATCGGTAAGGCTGGGCTCGAAACTTGACAGGTCCAAGCGAACGTCCTCCACCGACAAACTCGAACACTGGGTGGTCAGGAATTTCGAAGACCACTTTCTTCCGGTGACAGTCGATCGTGGCATAAAAAGCTCCTAACCAGTCAATGCCGAGAATAGCATCAAAGTTGGGTAGATCGTGGACAATGAAATTAGCATATAGTTCGTGTCCACTAATCACCAACGGGCATGGTCTGCATCCCAGTGCAACCTTCACTACACCATTCCCAGTTGTAATGTTCCAACACTTGGGAAGTGTATAGGTGGGTATCGAGTGTTCGACTACGAACTTCCGAGATAGGATGCACATGGAAGCTCCAGAATCGAATAGGGTCAAGGCCGGGTGAGATGAAACTAAGATGACACCTAAGAGTAATATGCAACTAAATTAACATGGGTATAACTAATCAAATATAATGCATGAATAAGGAAGACTAGTATAGAAGTTACCAGCAATAACTCCGTCCTCAGTCTCTGCCTCTGCTGCAGTCATCGTAAAGGCTTGCCTCTTAGGCTGAACAGCCTGCTGGAAAGCCTGTTTCTGAGGAATGAGAGGCGCTCCACGTCCAGCAACTACTGGAGCTCTCTGCTGCTGAACTCCGGCTGGTGCCTTCTGAAGTTGATTGGCATGTCGACAATCCTTCACTGAATGCGTAGCGTCGCCACAAATCAAGCACTGGCCCAGAAACCTCCTGCACTGCTCCTTCACATGACCAGCCTTGCCACAAAAATGGCACAACTTCGGAGTAGGCCCACCTGGCCTCTTAAACTGCACGGACTGATTAGGCTTGAACCCAGGCCTAACCATAGCTCTGGCCTGTTCCATAGGCCTCTTCCCAGCACCTGAATACTGCCCTCTCTTCTGATTGGCAATCAGCTCCTGCCTCTTGGCAGCTATCAGCAACTTCTGGTAAGAGTCTAAGTCCGAAGAGGAAATCAGACTCTGCAGCTCCAAAGATAAACCCTGTAAGAACCTCTGAGCTCGATCCTCAGCCGTCTCCACCATCTTCGGTGCAAAGCGACTCAGTCTCATGAACTCTTGGTGGTACTGATCCACCGTCAGATTTCCCTGCTTCAGATTGATGAACTGCTGCATCAGCTCCCTCCTGGCAGCTCGAGGGAAATACTCATCATTAAATCTTGCCTTGAAAGTGGCCCAAGGGATAGGCTTCGCCAACAGCTGCTCTTCTGACTCCCACCAACTGCGGGCATTGTCCTTTAGTTGCTTCTTCACTAAGTCAACCCATCCAGCCGGGTTAACCTTCGAGAGAAGCAGGTTATCCTCTGTGTTCTTCATCCATTCATCTGCAGCTAATGATCCTTCTGACCCAGTAAAATATGACGGGCCCAGCTCCCGAAATTGCTTCGCTCCCGGCTCGAAGCGAGGGGCATTCTGTAGCATGCCCTGCTGAACCTGCATCATCTGATGCATCATCCTCATCATCTCAGCTGTGGTGGGTTCTCTATCAGCATCCGCAACACGTCCTGCTCCACCACCAGCTCCAGGTCCACTACCAGCTCCTCGGGTAATGCGTCTACCGGCCATCTAAGACAAGGAAATGTTCAGATTAGACTTAATCATGACTTGAATGTTATGAATATTTAAATGGATGTTGTTATCATCGTTGTTGTTCCGATATTTCGCAGATGCAAAGAAGAGAAGACCTGCATGGGCCACCACTAAAACCTGTCACGCCCCGCTTCCCTAATATGGAAGGCGTGACGTGAGGAGGTCCGCTCAGACGTGGAGCTGTGATGCTGCAGTCTGATAAGCGTCTGTAAAAATTTCGAAAAGTAGCAGGTCCTTGCATTGCGACGAAACAACAACAATAATAAAGCAGATAAAAGAACATCCACCAACAACATCCAACAAATATTACATCATCACAGAATAGTCATAATAGTACAAGTCTGAACAATAGGCCTAAAGCATGGCCGAACATAAACATCGAGATATATAGGTGCTACACACCGAAATCTAACAGCAACTATAAAAGCAGCAACAACTAAAGAAGTCTCTAGGTGAGACTAGGACTGGTCACCAGTATCCTCGAACTCGGTCTCAGCAGGGACCTCAAACTCAGCGTCAACGAACTGCTCGTCCTCTGCTACCTGCTCCGTCTCAAAGTCTGACATGTGACACCCAAAGAGAAAAGGGCACATGTCAGCAAAAGTCTCCCAAGGGAAGCGGAGAACTTTTGTGCAAGGATACAAATATAGAAAACGACTAGCAGTTCTAAACAATAAGAAATGACATTTAAAGAGTGCAATAGTTTAAATGACATGATGCATGCACGTCGTAGCAGAAACTACGAAAACACTATTTCACGATTTTCACGAAACATTAACTTTTCACATTGTGCACAGAGTTTACGCCTTACAGCTGAAGTGGCTGTACGGGCACACTTCTACGCTGAGTGGTCGCTTAACCCTACCCCTCCACGTGTATCGAGCGTTGGTTTCCCAACAACACTGTGCTCGCTTCTGGATCACGAGCCAGGAAGTGTTTTTCATTTGGCGTAGGGGTGCACCTAGCCGCAATAGCAATAACATTTGTAGCGTGTGCTACTCAATCATGAAGAACATATGATGCATGACATGTCATGACAATGAGCAGATAAATTGCGTACCGTTAATTGAAATTTAAACATGGCATGGCAGCATGAATGAAAGCAGGTAAAGTGTCGGATCTAGTTTCGTTGTCAAACTAGATCAAATAGGGCGTCTAGGCGACTATCATTTCACCGCCTAGTCTCTTTTACACATTCTTACAAATTGGCCTAAAACACGGCCTAAATAATTACTGGCAAGTATCACTTGCCTGTTTCCGGTGGTATTGGTTGTCGTGGGTTCGCCTCGGCGAGCGTTACGCTATAGAACGACTGGTTCTCTGTTTTGGTTAAACAAGTTAACGAATTAGGTCCATTGCAAGATAAGCACAAAAATTAAGTTAATCCCTAACTTAGGTTCGTCCGATTTTATTGGGGTCCCAGGCTAGAGAGGTGTTATATTGGGTTATATAAACAGGGTACGCCTTATTTTATTCAATTTTTATTAGACTAGTATTATTTATAATTTATTAACATGCTACAATCAAATGATTATGAATAAATTAACATTAAATAATACTATCAATTAACTAATAAGTTAATTAACCAACTAAGCTAACTACAAGCTTTAACAAGGTAGTAATAATTCTCACCTACTAACTTTGACTAAGGGTACATGTTAACATGTTACAACTTAATTCTAATAATTATTTTAACATATATTAACCCATCCCCATTTATAACTCCCTCTCTCTCTCTCATTCTCTTTATCTCTTCCTTTCCCTGTCACTCTCTCTTCTCTCTGTCGTTCTTTCTTCTTTCATTTTTTTCCCTTTTTTTTTCTTGCAGCCATGGCAAGATGATGCAAAAGGAGGAGGGCTTACCTGCGTGTGCGAGGGGACTCACGGCGACGGAGCGGCGGCCTCCGGCGGTGGCGCGGCGGGATCCGGCGGCGGCGCGCGCGTGCTACAGGCGGCGGCGGCGGCTTCGTGCTGGGTGGCGCGCGCGTGCGTGCGTGGGTGAGGGGGTGGAGGAGGCCGGTTCTTGGAAGGTGGAGGAAGAAGAGAAAAGAAAAGGAGGAGGGTTTGCTGTTTGGGTTTGATTTGTAGAAATCTGAAATTGTATAGATCTGAAGTCTGTTTCAGATTTGGGTGTTTTCCTCTCTTTTTTTTTAATTTCAGAATTTTTGGTTGGGAGATTTGATGAATTGGTTTGTTGGATGGCAAAATGGGTTCTGAAATTGTTTGGGAATTGATATGGGTTTCGGTTTGATTCTGGTTTTTGGGAAAGAATCTGAAATATTTGATTTTGGGGTTTGAATCTGAAATCAATTTTCAGATCTCCTCTCTTGCTGTTTGGGAAAAATGATGTGGGATGAATTTGTTTCTGTTTTGTGGAATGATTTTGCAGGCTTCGTTCATCAGGAAGATTGGCTTAAGAAGATGAGCGGGGAACATCCTCAACGATTTGTCAACCAATCTTAATTAGATTAAGACGGTAGTTATTGCAACCTTTAGACTAAAACTGTGTAGAGACGTGTTGCTTTGCCTAAATGAAAAAAAAGTCTGACTTGTCTAACTGAAGTTTGATTGACAACGTGTGTATTGTCGTTTTGGGTAGGGTTAAGGTAAAAACGTAATTAAGCAAATTTTAAATGTAAATTATTAATGAGTCAAGAAGTAATTAGTAAAATAAAGTAATTAGTGAAATTATTAAAGTGGTGAAAAAAATAAAGTAATTTATAATTTGTAATTTGTAATTAGCAGAATAATTAAGTTAAATTATTTTGGTTAAAAATTTGATGGTAAAAAATTGACGACACGGTAAAACGAAAACAGAGACGCGCTCGCGTCGACTCGTACGGACGAAAAGTTAACTGGATAACAGACGTAAAATACTGGCACGCACAATCGAAAAACTCGCCTAAAAATACTGGCCGTTACATCCGCGTTTGTCCTAGAAGCCGCAGGAGTAGTGGGCTTCTCAAATGGCATCTCCGTAATGTCCCATAGGTCTTGACCCTCCATGTAGATCATCATTCTGATCTTCCAACTTGGGTAGTTGGTTCCGTTGAAGAGCGGGGGTCGAACGGTTGAATGACCTTCTTCATGAGACGCAGATGAGGCATTGAATGCCATTGTTGCAGTATGCTATAACCTCGCTCTGATACCAATTGTAACGATCGCCTTACCCTTGCAATACTAACAACGCACACTAGAGGGGGGGGTGAATAGTGTAATGGCAATAAAATTGTCCAATTAAAATTAAATTTGCAAATGCAGAATTATAAATACAAGACGAAATAATTGACACAATCAATCCAAACGCAAACACAAGGAATTACTCTGATTCCCCAAACTTGGGTACACCCAGCCACACCAATATCCACTATAATCCCACACAGAGAAGTGAATACAAATCTCACAAGGAGATACCCCACAAAGAGGATTTATGCCCTACACAAGGACCCAACCAATCCTACATGAGGATCAAGACTCCCACACAGAGAATCACTAACTCCCACTCAGAGAATTAGCGTTAGCCCTACACTAGGACACTAAACTTCCACAAAGAGAGTTACTCCCACAAAGAGAGTTATTCCCACTAAGTGAATATCCTAATCTCACAAAGAGATAAACTCCCACAAAGAGAGATAGACTAATTCCCACAAAGAGAATTAGTGTTACAAATTTACCAAGTAAAATAAATACTCTTACCTATGCCTTGAGATGCTTACTCATGAATGAATGCAAGGCATGGAAGAGGATCTCCAAGTGTTGAGATATGCTTGAAAGCACTTGGATGAATTCCCTTGAGCTGGACTTCAATGCATGAAGATGAATGAGAGCTCTTGAGAGGGAATTGAGGGAGTTTGAGAGTGGATTATAGATCTCTTGAGATATTCAATAGCATCAAGAAGTACAAGAGATGGCAGCACACTCATATATATAGGAGCCATATATCAAACCCCAAAACCCAAGGAAACAGCCAAAGAATAGATTCTGCAACGGCTAGACACTGGTCGAAAATGATAGGAACAGTCGACTGATGATCAAAAGACAGTCGACTGATCAACGGCTAGAAAATATCCAACGGCTATAATCTGAGCCAGGATAGTCGACTGATGAAGACAGCACAATCGACTGAGAACAGGACAGGCGCCTGTAAATCCTTCAGCAGGCGACTGCTGCAGGGGATGGAATAAAACAGAGAGCTGCACTCTTTCTCCAGATAAGCACACAGGCGACTGATGTCAATAATACGGTCGACTGTCTATTAGTCAGGCGACTGTAAAACCTTAATCAGTCGTCTGCAATATAATATGGAGAAAAGACAGAGAGATGCAGAGATTGAACACGCTACTCAGGCAACTGATGACCAATTTACAGGCGACTGTAAATATACAGGCGACTGTAAACTGACCAGTAGTCGACTGTGCATAAAGCTCAAGTTTGAGTGAATTGAAATGTTGACTTGAGATGTGCATATCAGGCGACTGTAGAAGGATCTACAGGCGACTGGAAATCACCCAGTCGACTGTGTTTCCTTCATCAGGTGACTGATGGAAAACCAGAGACTCCAAATGAGTCTTTGGACAAAGTGAACCTATTTGGTTGGACTCTATGATAATCCTAAGGCTCACTAAGATGGTTAAATGCATATGCATGAATGAGTAAACCATCTAACAAGGCATTGCATTAATCCTAGACTCAAAAGAGAGACAAAGCAATAAAGTAAATTACATGGATTACAATACTTTCCTTAGAGTCTAAGTCTTCAATCTTGATGCCTTGATTGCTCTCCATCATATCCAAGCTTTGGCACTCCTTGAGTCCAAGCAATGGTCCTTCTTCACTGATGTCCATCCTTGCACCAAGTGATTAGTCTCCAAGAAAGATATTCTTGAAATAAAACTGAGAGACTAAAACATGAGAGTCATTAGAAACAACATAATGTTGTGATCATCATCAAAATAAGATTGGTATGAAACACCAATACTCAACACACACACACACACACACATATATATGTATATATTGACTAGTAAGTGGTGTTCTTTATTAATAAAAATGCACAAATGTACAAGCTAGGCCGAACTAAAGCGCAAAAAGAAGGAAGGGGGAGAGGGCACACGCGCCGTCACCATTTACCATCTATCTACACTACAGACCAGTGCCAGCAAATTACAATCATCATATTCTTTAACCAGAATCCATAAAACCCCAATTAGAGAAGGGGGTGTCAGCATCAGGATGGTCCCTATCCATATCCTGTAACGAAACTCGGATGTCTGATGCTATATTTTCAAATAAAGTGGGTTTTCCAACCCCTTTACCCTCAAAGATCCTCCTGTTACACTGCTTCCAGATGTGCCATACCATGGTTGCTACAGCCGATTTCGCAAGGACCCCCCACACAGTCTGAATTATTATAGCGGCTTAGTATCAGGTCACCTACTCCTGTAAGAGAAGATGGCACTACTCCAGAATACCCAAGCTTTAGTAGGCTCCGGGTTAGGATGTACCTGGTGTACTCAAACTCAAAGAATAAATGGGCTGTGCTCTCTGGAGTGTTGGAATCACACAGTACACAAGCATCATTTTGAATCCCCGCCCATTTAGATAGAAAGTCCAAAGTCGGCAATTTATTGTGAAAAGCTCTGAGAAGAGCCAAGCTCATTTTAGGTGCGATTGATGGATGCCAGACAATCTTGTAGAAGGGGAACGGCGACCGTACAGATCTTGCGCCCTCCCAGGCCGCACTATGGGTGTATTGCTTCCCAGGGATCCAATGCCAAGTATCCGTTCCTTGCGTTAGAATGATGGGGTGCAGCAGCGGTAACAAATTTTGAAGCTCAGGCGCATTAATCCAGCCCACCACCCAGTAGTCGCTCACCAAATATCCTGCGGTTTCTGGAGGAGGTATTTTGATAAGATGGAGCGGTCCGCTTGGATGCCAGTTGTCGTACCAAAAAGAAGTTGAGTTACCATCTTTCACAACTCGTTTGATAAGCTTCTGGGAAGTGGCCCGATGTTTCAGAATGAACTTCCATGTCCTTGATATGTATGTATGTATGTGTGTGTGTGTGTGTATATAGACACACACATATACTAGTCATAACCCGTGCATGCGGGCACGGTTCATTTAAGATTTTCCCTCACGAAATATTTGTTCCCCAAAAAATTATTTCCACATCCAAAAATTAAAAGAAAAACAAATTAGCGTAAAAATATTTAGCGGCACGGGCGCATTCAGCGTGGGTACCGTCGGTGCGGAACAACAAATTCGACGCATGTGCCTTCGACACAGAACAATAAATTCGACGTAGGCAACTTCAGAGCATAACAAATTCGCCGTAGAACAACAATTTCGACGCGGACATCTTCGGCACGGAACAATAAATTAGCATAAAAAAATTTACTGCTTGGCGCGGAACAACAAATTTGGGTAGAACAATTTTGGCACCTTCGGCGCGGGCGCGGCGCAAGCATCTTCGGCACGGCACGAGCGTCTTCGGTATGGGCACCTTCGGCGTGGACAAGGCATGGGCGCCTTCGGCTCATAACCCGTGTCCTCTCCAAAAATTATTTCCATAGCCAAAACTTAATTATTCGGTTTCAATAAGTTATGCAAAAGATTCTATGTTAAAAGCATTTAACACACGTCTAGTAGCTTATATGTTGTGCATGCTATGCAATAATATCTAGCTATTTTTTAGCTTCTAGGAACGTGAAGGGAATTTGGATATCCCAAAGGAGAACTTACCGATTACCTTAAATACGCAGCGGAAGGATCGATTTGCCAAGGTTTCTCTACACCGGTTGTTGTAGATGATCACACGATGGAAAATCTACAGTTTCCACAACCTGAAACCCTCTTGTTTGGTGCAGAAATTTGGATGAGAAAACTCACTCGTTTAGTGTTCTCTCTCTTGGAAAATGAAGACTAAATGCAAGTAGTTTCTCTCTACTTCAAATGTTTATTTTCCAACAAGAGAGGGGGCCTATTTATAGCCTTCCCATATGGTGGGAGTTACAATTTCTGCACAGAACTACCTTGTGTTGTTATGGAACCACCCAATAACCAATTAATTAACATAATTGTGACATTTCCTAAGTCCTTAACTTAGGTATCACATTTATGGGTGTAATTGCTTCATTTAGCCCTCAAATTCCAACATCTCCCACTCACACATGAATGAGATACATAAGGAAACTTATTTCCTTTATTCTGCGCCAATTCATACTAGAGAAATAGGCCGTGCAACCGGCATATTGCATGAGTTCGGTGCTATATAATAGTTAGGAGTATATAGCAACTCATATGAGTAGTTTAGAAGTATACATCACCCTATATCATTAATCACATTAAGTATCATCCTTTGATCTCATATACTTTGTATTCACAATTGAACTTCGTATAAGCTCAATTGGTCGACCGGTGAACATAAATCAATGTGATACTCGAAATGATCTTCCTCTTCTCGTGGTTCTCTTGAACATGGCTTAACTTGCTTTTCCAAGTATGTCCCGCTAGACCGAATCCATCGTGATCTCTTGGCAACATCTCAAGATGGCACTCAAGAACTCGATCAGAGTTTTGAGGGTACTAGATTAAGGTTCTCAAGGCCTCAGGGTCTCACACAACAGTAAGTTCAGATCAAAACTTTAACTTTGAGTCCTCTAATCTACTCATATCAAACCACTAGGACTCACATCTGGCATTTAAGACAGATGATTTGAATTCTTAAATTCAACTTTATAACCACAATGACTCCTTAGTCATTAGTCGACTTGTGATGTTAAGCCCGAACTCATAATTATTCGTCTGACAATAACTTAAAATCTCGTCTCATCTCCACTCATTTCTTAAATGATGGAGGCGGTTACCTGTGTGAGAAGGCTAACCTTACATCTGTCCGACATACTTTTTAATCAAGAATGCTCCATATAACATTCACAATTTTTGTATGCTATCAAATATATTGTCATTAATTATATACACATTGGGAAATACAAAAGAAAATTACATCATATTCTACGTAATCCTTGAGATCTCGTGTGTTCCAAAAACACATTTCTAGGAAAAGGTTTAGTAAGCGGATCTGCTATCATATCCCGCGTAGATATGTACTTCATGTTTATCTCCCTGCGTTCAACCATCTTCTTAGCAAATTTGTATTTGATATCTATGTGTGGTTTTGCAATGGTACTTTGGATCCTTTGTATATGCAATAGTCGCATGACTATCACAGTTAACCATAACTGGATCGGAATCATTTGCGGTAATTAAATAATCCAAGAACCTTTTCAACCAAACAGCCTCTTGAGCTGCCGCAGAGAATGCTACAAACTCTGCTTCCATCGTAGATAGGGCTATGCATGATTGTTTCTTACTACTCCATGATATGGCACCATTGTTAAGTAAGAAGACATATCCAGAGGCAGACTTCCTTTCATCAAGGTCTCCTCCCCAATCAGCATCAGTGTAACCCTTCAGTTGCAGATCACTTCCTTGATAGCAGAGTGTATAATCAGTAGTCCCCTTTAGATATCTCAAAATTCTCTTAACTGCCTTCCAATGTGCTTGACCAGGGTTGGATTGGTATCTACTAACCATTCCAACTGCAAAGCAGATGTCTGGTCTTGTACACATCATAGCGTACATAAGACTACCAACTGCACCAGCATAAGGAATTTTGCTCATTAGGTCTTTCTCTTCTTCAGTCTTGGGACATAAACTTTGACTTAAGGCCTCACCTTTACTGATAGGAGTGTCAAAATGCTTGCTATTTTGCATATTGAATCGTTCAAGTACTTTCTTCATATAAGTCTCTTGTGAAAGAGATAAAAGTTTGTTTGAACGATCTCTTGAGATCTTAACCCCAAGAATATATGCGGCTTCACCCATATCTTTCATTTCAAAGTTTGATGAAAGCCATGCTTTGACTTCTAACAAATATTCCTTATCATTTCCAGCTATAAGTATGTCATCTACGTATAGTGACATAATTACAAATTTATCATTAGACCGGTTGGTATAAACGTAATGATCCTCATCAATCATAATGAACTCATTTGACATGATTACATTATGAAAGTGAATATACCATTGCCTTGAGGATTGTTTAAGGCCATAGATTGACTTTAAAAGTCTACAAACCTTATGCTCGTGGCCTTTTTTAACAAAACCCATATGTTGATCAATATAGATCTCATCATCTAATTCTCCATTGAGAATGCAGTTTTTACATCCATTTAATGTAATTCTAGGTCCAAGCTTGCAACTATAGCTAAAATTAGGCGAATCGAGGTAAAGCGTACAACAGGTGAGAAAGTCTATTCATAGTCAATCCCTTCCTGTTGTGTGTACCCCTTTGCAATAAGTCGAGACCTATATCTTTCTATTGATCCATCAACCTTATGCTTATTTTTAGACCCCATTTGTTCCTAAAGGCTTTTCGTCCTTTTGGGAGATCAACCAGTTCCCAAACTTTGTTGCATCTTATAGACTCAAGCTCCTCTTCCATTGCCTTAGCCCATTCTCCCTTAGCAGGACAAGAGAGAGACTCTTTCAAATTTCTTGGCTTATCCTCGTTTAGTAGACTAGTCATGAAAGCTTCTCCACCTTCGATCTTAAATCATCGACGTGGAATACTTACACGATTGCTACGTCTTCTTTGGGATTCATCGAGTCTCATTTGACTCTCATTTAGCTTAGTCCTTAATTGACTTGGGTTAATCCTTACTTGACTCCCACTTGGATCAATATCTAATTGACTTGTTTGACTACAATTTGGGTTTGACTACAATTTGGGTTAAGTCTCAATGGACTCCCACTTAGACCTGGATCATTTTCATTCGCACTTTCATTCAAATGAGGTGGTGGAATATGATCATTATTGGGATGAAGAATTAATTCCTCATCCAAATTCCTCCCACTCGAATGAGGCGATCCTATTTGATCCATAATCTCAAATAGGGATAGGTCTTGTCCTATCTCTCCTGCTTAGGAAAATCCTCCTCTAAGAATGTAACATCCCTTTATTCAAGCTCAGTTGTACTTCCACCATCGTCCTGACCTATGAAGACATATCCCTTTGAGGTTTTTGAGTATCTTATGAAGATACATTTCCTCCCCCTTGGACCTATTTTTCCATACTTATGTGAGGAAACATGTGCATAAGCTGCACAACCCCAATGCCTTAAGATATTTAGGTTAGGCTTACGACCGGTCCATAACTCATATGGAGTGGTTTCAACTGACTTGGTAGGCACTCTATTGAGAATGTAGGTTGCAGTCAATAATGCATCTCCCCAAAAGTAGGCAAGTTAGCTTGTGCCATCATTGACCTAACCATCTCAAGTAGAGTTCTATTCCTTCTCTCTGCAACACCATTTTGTTGCGGAGTATAGGGAATACTCAACTGATGAATGATTCCATTTTCATCACATAACTCCTAGAATTGAGTTGATATGTATTCTCTACCTCGGTCGGTTCTTAAGACTTTAATCTTTTGGTCTAATTGATTCTCAACTAAAGTCTTATAGTTTTTGAAACAACTAATTTCTTCATACTTGTGAGAAATCAAGTATACGTATCCAAACAGAGTGAAGTCGTCTATGAATGTAATGAAGTAGGACGCTCCATGCCGAGCACTTATATTCATGGGACCACATATGTCGGAGTGGATTAAGTGCAAAGGGCATTTGGCTCTCGTTCCCGTACCAACTGGCTTCCTTGAAGTCTTTCCTACTAGACAATGCTCACAAGTTGACATTTCAACTTTGTCAATGTCGGCTAATAAACCTTCCTTGGCTAGTCTATTCATTCTAGTTAGACCGATGTGACCAATTCTAGAGTGCCATAAATTCACATTACTCGTATAGTCATGCGAAGTAGACATCATTGAAAAACTAATATTACAATCAGAATCATAGATTGTATCTAACACAAAGAATCCATTTATTACATTGGCTGAGCCGAAATAAGAAGTGCCAAGACAAAGGTTTACAATATTACAATGAAACTTCCCACTGAAACCAAATCTAAGCAATACCAATACAGATATGATATTCCGACGAATATCAGGGGTAAACAGTACATCATGCAGGAGTAAAGTTCGACTGCCATGCAAGACTAACTTGCACGTGCCAATCCCCTTCACTTCAACCCTTGAGTTGTTCCCTACATAACTTGCCACGCAAGACTAACTTGCCACGCAAGAACCCTTGAGTTGTACCGCGCGAAATCCGTCGGAAATCTACGAAGGCTTCACGATCCCTCACTATGTGGTCGGTGGCACTAGAGTCTACAATCCACGAAGGATGAGATTCTGCCAAAAACACAGAGCTAGAAACATAAAGTTTAGCAAATTCATAATAAGATACTTGTTCGGTACAATTACGAGCAATATGGCCAAACTTGTTGCACTTGAAGAACTTTATCTTGGCCATATTTCTCTTCTTGTTATGCCTTTTCTGACCATGTTGGTAATGCTTAAGTTTCTTGGGAGGCTCTTCATGTTCCTTTCCCTTACGCCCACGATGCTTGCGCTTGGATCCTTCATAAGAACTGGATCCTGCCACATACACTTCTGCAGTAGGCTTAGAGGCCTCTTGCCTCTCTACCTCTAATTCGAGGTGGCGCGAAACATCTTCAAGGGTCCTGATGCTCTCATTGTGAGTGAGATGCATCTTCATTTGTTTCCATGTATTGGGCAAGGAACGGATGACCGCTTGAACCTGTTGTTCATCAGTCAAAGTATGACCGGCGTCCTTCAACTCTATAATTAAGTTTGTCATGTGCCTTAGATGTTTCTTCATTGAGTGATCTTGGCGCTTCTTGTATGTGTCAAACTTAATGGTGAGGGACCTTAGTTTAGTGACCGAAGTGTCTCCAAACTTAGCCTTAAACGAGGACCATATATCCTTCACAAGGTCATACTTACGAAACTCACCCATGATGTCATCATCCATGCTGCTCAACAACGTTATGCGATCAATTAAGTTCTTCCTCTTCCAAGAGTCATAGGCCTCACGGTCCCTCTTATGTTGGGCTGTGGTACCTATTTCAGGCTCTTCCATTATAACATTTAAGACCTCAAGGACATCTTGTTCCTCGAGCATATACTGGAGTTTCATGCTCCATATCTTATAATTGTCGCCGTTTAACTTTTCACCTTTGTTAAGTTCAGCGACAATGTTCTTAGCAGCAAGAGACATTTTGATTATAAATTTCTACAAAGAAGGAAACATGAACGACATTAATGTCCAGCATACAAAAAATTAAATACTTCAACACTCGTCAAATGGATTAATGCTGCATATTAATAAGTCTTAGAATCGAAAAGTTCACTATGTTCCCAATCACTATCTAAGATCAAATTAATATGCCTCTAGTCCAAATAACTTATGTAAAGTATACTCGAACATCAAATCAATATATTTGAAATAGGTATGGTAATTGCAAAGATCACTTGACCATATCATGCATCCACAGGTTAGTTGACTGTGGTCATGGCGGTGGTAGGATCTTTGAATTTAAGACCATACAACTCAACCTATATGCATGAATGTCAACATCACACAGTGTGGAGTACAATTAAAGCTAGTCTCTATAGAGTAGAGCATTTAAGCTAATCTCGTATAGAGTGGAGCCGCAAATAAAAATGCTAATCTCATAGAGTAGAGCTATTAAGCCAATCTCATATAGAGTAGAGCATATCATTAAGGCTAGTCTCTATTGAGTAGAGCATTAAAGCTAGTCTCGTATAGAGTAGAGCCACAAACTAAAATTTAAATTACATGAAATCATTATTATAAATGATGGTTGACTAATGATTCGAGGTGAATATTGCATAATTAACCCTTTAACTAGCACCATTTTGTATGTATATGATGCTTAATTAGTCTCTATACAATCGTATTTAGAATACCATCATTTATTAGAGCAAACTCTTTTTAAGCACAAAACAGCAATTTATTGAGTATTTCTGTCATTTTAATATTTTTCATGTCAAGATCTTGATCTCACGATTCCAACGACTATTTATTTGTATTTTTCTGAGATCTGTGCTAATTACTATGAATTTTGAATGCAAAATACAGTTTAAATAGAGAAATACGGCCAAAATACTAATATACGGGCCACGTGGCAGCATCTCAAGCGTAGGAGATCGATCGGACGGTCGCTGCAATGCGAGCGACGCGGTCACTTCGTGACCGCCAGATCCAGATCTGACGGCTCACGATCACAGCTCGACTCAAAATCAAATTCAACTGATTGCGGGCGATGTGGCTCTTTCGCATCCGTTGATCACTAATCCAACGGCCAGATGCAGTGCTCAGTAGAGGGGCGATGCGGCTCTTTCTTAGCCGCAAGATGAATATCCAACGATCGAAGGAGGCCCCGAGCGAAGCAGCGGAGCGGGCGAATTGCATACTCCTCAGGGACACGTGGAGTGATCGTCACCATCTCCTGCCCAATCCAACGACGTTGAACGACGAAATACATGCACAACAGAGCGATCGATGTGGCGAGCTGAGGACCGAGCGATCCCAGATCCAACGGTCAAGAATTAATCCAAGCAGCGCTCTGATGCAAATCGAAGCGGGCGCATCAACGTCAACCCGCTTGCCACGTGGCGATCATCTGGGCGATCCCGCCCAGATCGGACGACCCATAGTTGAGGCGGCAATCGGATAGCGGGTTTCGAACCCAATAAGACCCTAAAACCTGCAATCTTGTATTTAAGGTATTTTCTAGGGTTTTGTTGGGTATTCTGGCGTATTGGGGGCTCTAGGAGCCGTATTTTGCCATGAAATTTGGAGGCCCTGGGGACAGAGCCTAGTTTTATCATCTGAAGGAGTTTGGGGTTTAATTGTAGAGATTTGGTGATAAAATTCTAAACTTTACCCTTGTATTTGGTGTATTTAGCTCGTATTTTGAGTATTAATGATGTATTTGGCTATGAATATTGATTCTCTACCCACCATGCATGGCTAATACCCTCATGTGCTGGTTGTGATGTAGTTAGATCTCTAAATCTCTGATTTTAATATCTTTTCGCCCTAATTTGCATGTTATATCGCGTATTTTGCTAGTTTCTACATGTATTATTCAAGTATATTCGTTGTTGGTGTACTTGGATCGAATACGATCTTTGCGAACTTATTCGTGGCATGACCCTTGCGGGCACATAAGCTTATTTTTCTCATGAAACTAGTATTGTTTGCGATGCTTAAGGCACTTTTCGATGTTCGTTTATCGTTATATTTTCCGACATTCTCGTGCCCTAACCGGACGAAACATTGAGTTATAGAAAAGGTATTGATAATCATTGATTGCATAGATCCTAACGAAATCACAACCAACACATTCTCTTCTTATTGATACCCCAATATTGCCTTCCCCGTAGTTATCGTAGGATTTCTTTTATTATTTTAAACTTTTGATATCATATCTTTATACTTGATAGGTGGTTGGTTATTATCGTATTATTACTCTTTACAAACTGAAGTTCGTGGTTTTGCTGGTCAGTTGTCCCGTGGATTCGATACCTGGACTCACCGGGATTATTACTTGTTCGATCTCCTACGCTTGGGAGTAGCGCTCACACATTTTGAGATGAGTCAAGTTTTTGGCGCCGTTGCCGGGGATAACAGTACTTGTGATCTACGATTTCAGTTCGTATGGAGGAAAATTCAGTGAGATCCTTCCATCTTATAGTTTAGAATTTTTATTATTTTTTTGTTTTGTTTTCTCTTGAAAATAAAAATAAAAAAATGGAATACATGAATTTCTATCACACAAACAATTGGCATGATGCAGAGTACGATGTTGCACACAAACATAGGATGGAGAAGCTTAAGATCGTTAGTTTTAATCAGACAGATTGTGAAACTTTCTTTCAGGCCTGGAGGAGGTTCACAGACATATTATTGAGCTATCCGCAGCATGGGTACACAAAGAAAGAGCTTATGGAGTCCTTCCTATTTGGACTACAACCACATCTGCAGGAAGTTTTGGGAGTCATGACGCCGGCAGAGGCGTGGAAATACATGGAGTCCTTACAGGAGAATGATCAGACCATTAATGAGACTTCAGAGCGTGATTCAACGGAGCCTTCATGCCTTGGTCAAGGAGAGCAAATCGTAGACGTACCTTTGCAACACTTGAAAGAGGAAGTTCAATTGCTCATTCAGACACATGAGGCTACATCCCATCAATTCCAAGAAAACTTCCTTGCTCGGAGTCGACAAATTCAGCAATATGTTGCAAATCTTACTCTGATTTCCACTTGCTTAGAAGAAAATAATTCTTTTGAAATTCAATTTCAAGAATCTAATTTGAGTTCATCTTCTTTTGCAGGTATATCGAGCGAGCCATGTCACGATGAAGGCACAATTCAGAACATTAACATGGCTGGAAGCGTGTGCAAAAGAGAGGACGAGCGAGCAATTTTGGATGAACAAGAGGAGGAGATAGCTAGGGCCACGGGTTTAGAGATTATTGCTATGGAGCCCGAACCACTCTTTCCCCCAGTTTTTTTTCCCAAAATCAGTTATCCCTCTCCCCAATGATTGAGCATCATACCGAGCGTAGTGCACATCTTTCAGGGAGTAGTCATCAACATGATTTTATTTACTTTACTTACTTTGATGACTATATTTGTAATATGTTTGTGGCAAAGAATTTTAGACTAAATTGGACTAACATAACTCATCTCTTGCAGGACATACATAATCACTTTATAGAGATGCTTGGAGTTGTGTTGCTGGGGTCCTATTTAGCTAATGGAGGAAGAATATTCGCCGAGGAGCACAAGGAGCAAATAGAACAACTTTTTCCACCATTAAAGATTCGAGATCCGCCATTTGACCACGGTGGCTTCTTTCCATTAGTTTAGATTTTATATGCTTTCTAGGATGCTTTCTTTTGAATAAACTCGTACCCCTTTCGACATTGAGGACAATGTCCATCTTTAGTTGGGGAGGAGTATATGAGACCTTAGGATTTTTTTTTAAAAACAAGGCGAAAGAAAAGAATAAATCACCAATCTCATCATTTAAAACTCCTTCACATACCACATTAGCGGATGATTATGCATTGATTGAGTTCTAAAAATTGCTTATGGCTTGAATTAATTATTTTTCCTTCATGGAATTACTCGTTAATATGCTATTCATAAAAACTTTCAATTGCCATGATTAATATCTCGAAATAGTTTGAATTTATTTCATGCCTACTACGGTGATGAAAAAGCTTAAGTATACACGATTTATTAGAATAGTCTTCAAGTTGAAGAGGAATTTGGCCGTTGTTATTAATGTTTATATTCGAAGGGTGGGTGTTAAGTTGCTTATGAAAAAAATGCAAAATAAATGAAAAAGAAAAAAAAATGCATCGTTCCCTTGAGTTCATTGATTATCCGGGTTTTCGTGCCTCAGGAAGCATTGGAGATTCGCGTCGAAAGATGGATGAATGGGGAGTGCATTCAAAAAAAAATAAAAAAACGTAGATGATTCGAGTATTAAGTTCGAGGGGTGGTCGCGCCCCGGATACACGTCCCGGAGCGGCGATGATCGTAGTCTTACCGCAAACGCACGGTGTAGCGGTGAGCGGGTATCGAACATAGGGAGGCCTAGTAACAGTGTCCTCTTCGGTCACCTGGCTATAGGAAAAGTCGAGAATTGTTCGCAAATGTGCGGTCACAGTCGTTCAAATGTATAAAAGAATCAACAAATTAATAAAGACGCTTAGGGGATAGGGAATCCCCGCTACTTGCCGTATCTCATCATTGTGACATGTAGGTTTCACAATTGCTAGACTTGAAATTTGGGTGAACTAGTTGCAACTAAATGTGGAACCAAGCTCACGCTCTCGTGCTATTGCCGGTCTATAGCTAACCTAGGGTAGGGTCCAATCTCTTGCAAACCCTAACCTAGGCAAACTAGCGTAAAGAACAACATCATCGTTCAATCGCATCTCGAGCCCACTCTCGTGCAAACTTGAGCTACGACCAAGGTTGGGATAGTTCCTACCCGTCCAATCTCTTGCAAACGGGTATTGGTATAGAATTACAATCGAAAACCCTAGTTTCGGTCCAATCTCTTGCAAACCGATTCCGGAGAAATTCAATTACAACCTAATTCGAATATCTAGGGCTTCCTATCGAATTGGGATCCAATCTCTTGCAAATCCCAATCGGTATGAATCCCTAGCTATTCGTATTAAATCAATCACAACCTAACCCTAATCAAACCTAGCAATGGTTTCACCAATTCATCACAAATTCGAAATTGGGCTCGTAGGGTTCATCCCTACGCCCTAAGACGATGAACTACTCACAGTTCATAATAGAATGCAATAGAAATTCACAATCAAAATCAATGGAATTCATAGAAAAATTCAATAAATCAATAAAAATGGAGTTTTTGAGGGAGAGAGAGACAAACCAATGAAGAACAAGATAGCATCCAACAAAATCTCCCTTTTCTCTCCTCCCTAAAAGCTAAATCTAATCCCTAAAAAGTTAATCAAAAAAGGCTGCCAAAAGTTCTGGAAAAAGCCCCCTAAACTAGGTTAAAAACTGGGGTTAAATACCCCCCAAAATCGCCCAAAAACCCTGACGAAAATGCCCATGCACAGCCTCAAATCCGCAGTTTACGCTACAGGCAGCGCGGCTCACTCGGCCGAGTGACAAATGTCACTCGACCGAGTGAGAGACCATGTACAATTACAGAGAGTTGGGGGTCTTGGGGGTCGTCTCCTCGGAGGTCACTCGGCCGAGTGGCTTCTCTTCACTCGGCCGATGGGCGTTCTTCACTCGGGCCGACGGTCCTTCGTTACTCGGCCGAGTCGGTCTTTGGAGTAGACTGACGGAAAACAGAGAGTTGGTCATTTTTGATGCCGTCGTCTTGGCTCCACTCGGGCGCGGGGTGACTCGGTGCTCGGATCGTCCTCTCCAATCGCAAAATACCCCTCTAGAGAGTCGTCGGTGACACTCCCGAGTGGGTGCATCTCAGAATCACTCCCAATCGCTCCAAATCTCCTGAAATACGACAAAAACAACAAATCGTGAAAAGCATCGCAATATTGTCGAATAAACGTGAAAAACACGATTTGAGCGATCTAAATTGCATGCAAACATGCAGAAAAAAGGTGTAAAATATGGAGTGATCAAAATCCCCCAAGCTTATCTCTTACTCGTCCTCGAGGAAGATAAGTAAAAAGCGAACCCGGTGGATAAAGATAAAATAAAAACGATGGAAAGGCGGAAGACGGAAAATGAAAAACAAAATAGAATACGAAGAGGGAAGTTGCTAGATCATTTTCTCAGGACGTGGGTTTTGCTTACTTATATAGCATGCATCGAATATAAAACACATGTTAAAGACTTTTATTTTGATATCATAGTATAATGGTGCATTTGAAATAGAAAACCCAAGAACATCAATATAGCACGAAAAATGGAGTAATTCTAAGATTAACATCGTCTGAAGCATTTAAAGCGGTATACAATATCGTAGATCACACACTTTTCAATTGAATGCTTTCTATAAGGAGTATAAGAGATATCACACGATAGAGTAGAAAGAATAGAAAAAGTGTTGTTTTCATGAAATGAATGCTAAGCGTAGATTTCTGGATTTCGTGAAACTTTAGCAATCTCGCCGAGTATAAAATATTACTTAGCCTAGGTTGTCATGCACCGTCAGTTAGTCACTCTCTCACACATCATTGGATTCTCTCCCCCAAGCTTATCTATAAGCGTGGTGGCACATACAAAATAATATTTACATCCTCGTTTCTTATGAAGGTCCAAAAATCAAAGAAAACTAAAATAAAAGCAAAAGAGGGAAGAAAGAGAGAAAGGATATGAGATGGGATCGTTTTCGAACTTCTTTTCTCTTTTCTTCACTTATTCTCAATTCTTTTTCTTCTTTTTTTTTTGAATAGCATATATACACAAATGATCCCAAATCAAAGAGAAGGATATACAAGTATTTTTTCTTTGGGTTTTAGGGAAATTGGAGCATGTGATTTTAATAACGGGGGAATGCCAATAATAGAATCGCTAAGGGGAGATTCACCAATGAATTTACAATAGAGAAATAATGTTCAAGATATGTGGAGAAAGAAATAAATGTATCTCTCGGTTCACTCTATAGGACGTGCATGACAACTTCAGCAGGGTAATATAATCTACTAAGTTTGATCTCAAAAAGTAAACTAATCCAGATTTATCAAAGCTAGCAAACATTCAATCAACCTGAAGTGAAGCGTACAAATCATGCAATAAGAAGTGATATGAGAAAGGAAAGCAGTACTCCAGATATAAGCAATCAATGCGTGAATCTTGGTGTGTTTTCTACGATAGCATACATATGAATCATCAGACATCATCTAATAATAGAATTTCATCCATTTTCATACACCAAAAGAGAGTGGGTTACTATTTCTAAATGCAAAGCAGAACATAGCATTTGATATCAGAAATAAAAAACCATGACACGATAAATGTAGCATGCATATAGAGAAAAGCTAACACCACGTCATCATCATCACAGAAAAGTCATCTCTAGCAAAAGATAAAAGAAAACAAAGATAAATGAAAATAAAACCATTTACAATGCAGCACACAAAGAAAATAAGAAAAACGTGATGCATGGTAAAAAAGAAAAAACGTGATGAAAAACGGGGTGCAAAAGTGGAAAAACGTGAAAAAACTAAAAATAAAAGTGATAAAAGGGAAAAGTGTGAGAACTTACTCCCCCAAGCTAGAGTGCACAGTGTCCTCAATGTGCGAAGTGTGGCACACCGAGAGACGGGTAATGGGAGGGGGGTGGGTATGCATGCATGATAAAAAGAAATAAAGAGAACAAAATGAAAAATATGGTGCGAATGTGATGCATGCAAGGATAAGAGTGATGCAGATATGTGGGTGTCACCAAAAATACTCTCCCTCACTCCCGAAAAAGGATATAGAATGATATGATCAAAATGTGGACAAAAATAGTGATGGGATGAGGGGGGGTCAAAAATCATCAGGACCAAGCAGAGAATGGGCAGCAAAACGACAAAAAGGGTCAATGGCATCAAGGGTGTGCCTAAGCTGGTGGGGCTGCACCATCTCCGTCCTGAGGCGGAGGTGGGGGTGGTGGTGGGTGTGGTACAGTCTGCTGGGTGGGTGGTGGTCGTGGCAGTCGCTCGAGAATCTGGGTCAGGCAATAGTGAATGCTGGGAAGTAGCTCGAGGCGCTGCTGCATGGCGGTGACTGTGGAAGACAGGGCCCTAAAATCGCCCCTGAGTCCACTCAACGCCCCCTCAAGAGCGCGAACGCTCTGAACTAAGGCGTCAGGGGGTGGTGGAGCGGAGGGACGGACAGGTCTAGGCTGAGCAGGTCGGGGCTGTCTAATACGGGCAGTGAGGTGATCGGGACAGCAGGCATGTGTGGAATGTGGGCTGTGCTTACTAGTGGATGCCCAGCCTCAGTGCGAGGCTGGGACACAGGCTGGTGTGAAGTGGAAGCAGCAGCAGTAGGAGTGGAAGACAAAATCGGTGACGAGGTGGCAAGAGAGGTCAGTGACACAGACGTGGGAACAGACGTCACGACGCTCTCAGACAGAACAGCTACGGTGGAGACAGAGGGGTCGACCGCTGGGGAGGAAGTGTGGGGTCCAAAAGGTGAAATCCCAGCGGAGATCCAAGTGTGTAGGGTCTCCATGACGGAAGAAAAGGAAGGCTCGCCGCTCTCAACTATGGAAGGTGGATGCTCGGGTGGTAAAGGGAGAAGGGGCTCAACCGACAGGGGCACAGCAGTGGTGGGGGTGGTGGCAGGCGTGGTGGCAGTGGAGGACGGCTCAGCAAGTGTACTCCCGACACTGGCAGAAGTGTGGACAGAGGTGTCGGGAGCGGCAGAAGGTGCAGGCGTAGGCTGAGGGATCACAGGGTCAACAGGTGCAGGCTGTGCTGCAGGGTGTGCCTGCTCAGCTCCCTCGGCCTCTAGCACGTAGGCGGCGGGGATCAGGAGATCTATCGCCGGTAGCCAGTCCCCGTGTGCTGGTCCTATGTGTGTCCGAGCAGGGCTCGGAAGGATCATGTAGGCAGCACCGAACGGACCGTGCAACCATACCCAGTGCCGTTGGCCGTGCGGATGAAGCATCTTCATCCGGGCCATGCCGTCTATCGATAGTGAAGTGGAGCCCGGTGCTAGCCTAAGGTCAGCCGGAAGGTCCTCGCCGGTCATCAGGGCTAGCAGGGTGATCAGGCCACCGCAACATATCAGGGAGCGAGCGCCCACCGATACGATGATGCGGTCCAAAAACCAGCTAGCAACGTCAATCTCAACGGCGGGGACCAACGTAACACCATCCCTATCAAGAACTCTGGGGCGGGTCATCGCGTAGAGCATATAGAGCTCAGGCGTCGACATCGTCCCAGGCTCGTACCTCGCAAGAAAGGTGGTCGCCATAAGGCGCTGTGCTATGCGGAGGCAGGGGTGGACTATGGCTGAGGCCTTGGCCCTACTAGGGTCAAAGGCCGGTGGTAAACCTGTGATCCGGGCCCAAAAGGCGTGTGAATCGAAAGATGGGGGAGGGATGTGTGTGGGGGCGTAGGCTCGGTCGGGTACGGGGACTGCGGGCCACTGAAAGAACGCTCGAAGCATATCGAGAGTGATCTGACACTCTCGATCCATGAGCCTGAAGGAGCATCCCTCAGCGGTCCGGGCGATCGAGCTGAGGACCTCGAGTGTCGGACGGACGTAGGTGTCCGTCGACACAGACAGAAAGTCTCACCAACCCACGTTGTCGTACAACGTGAGTAACCCCTCTAGTACCCCCAGGCGGTCTAGGTCAGCTAGGTGTGCGAACCTGGAGGGTACTATCGGGCGCTGGGCGATACGCTCAAATCGGACGCGCTGTGCGTCATCCCTGAACGTGATCCCCAGGGCCCGACGATAGGAGCCGGCTGTGGCTGTGGGTGGATGGGCTCGGCAGGCTGTGGCTGTATGGGGTAAGGTGGTGTAGGCGGAGGAGAGTCCTCCATCTCGTGAGAGGGGCCGGGCTCATCCGGCCGCTTCTGCTTGGCGGAAGCTCTCCTAGTGCGTGGCCGTGTTCGGGGCGGCATGTGTGCCCCGAGTGATCACCCAACGAATATAAAATGCGGCGTGTCAAAAATAATGGAACGAAAGTACCTGAACACGCCGCGAGAGCAAAACAGCGGATGCGTGCGAAGACGCCGACTCCACAAGGCCAAAAGCGCTCCCGAAAGCTCCCCTAAGCTCCCATAAGCTCCCCAAGATAGCCTGCACATCAAACAACGATATCAGCGTGTGAAATTCAAAATACATGGGGGGTTAGGGGTATAATAGACAGATAATGAAATTAATTTGATTTAGGGGCTCGATTTGTGCATGGATCGTCGAAAAATACGAGAAAATGGAGAAATGGGGCGAAATTGGGGGTACCGGAGTGTTACGCCTATTTGGCCGAAGCCCGAAAGACACGAGCCCAGGAACCCGACTACCGATCAGAAGCCCATCTGCGAGATCAGGCCCGCCTGACAAGGCCCCCTAGAGGGCCCCGAACATCAAATCGGCCCGACTCAGGAAGCGTGCAACTCACCCACGGATAACCGCCCCCACGAAATCCGCCGCCCCATTTATGGCCATTAAGGGGAGGTGCTGGCACGGCGCGGGCGAGTGGCGAGTGGGGGGGGATCGAGGGGGCGCGATTAGGGGCAGGCGAAGGACATGGATGACGGGCAGTCATGGCAAGAGGCCTATAAAAGGACTAGGAGGACGACTGAACAAAGGACGGCATCTCAGGTAACAAAACCTAAGGTACTCCATCAACGACCTAGTTCCCCCCACTTCATCTCCTTCCCCCCGCTCGTGCCGGAGGACGTCGTTCTGATCTCCTCTCGAGTCGAACCGTCCCCGCCGAGCCTCCTCTTTCAGACTGTCATCTGACTTAGGCATCGGAGGGGATTTGGCCGGAACCAAGGTCCGGCCTCCCTGACGAGTGTTCTCGTCTGTTCAGGAAGACGTTAGATCCAAGTGCCGAAGCTTCCCTTCGGCACCAGGTGAACGCCATCAAGCATCAGCCAAGGCATCGAGGCCACCCCTCGACGCCAGGAGAGACCGAGGCCGAGCGTATCCATCCGAGCCGAGGCTTCCCCTCAGCCCCACACCGGCCGTGCATCCAGCGAGATGACCGAGGCTACCCCTCGTCGTCCGATCGACCGAGGCCGAGTGCACCCATCCGAGCCGAGGCTTCCCCTCAGCTACGCGTCGGTCGCGCGTCAAGCCAAGGCACCGAGGCTTCCCCTCGTCGTCTGACCGTCCGAGGCCGAGCACCTCACACCGGGCCGAGGCTTCCCCTCAGCCCCCCCAGAGGCCGAGGATCCAGACCCGGCCCAGCTGACGTGCTCTACGTCTACTACATCTCCGATTCGCGTCACGTCTACACGCGCTCGATGGACCCAAGGGACCCTAATCGGCCCCTTGACCACGTTGACCGGGCAGTTCACGGTCAACGATACTGTAGTGAGAAAACACTCTGAAACATCTGGCACCATCTGTGGGAACGAACTATCCCACGAAAAACAAACCACACCTGCAATGACACAGCTTCACCCATCACGGCGAAGGGAGGGCAAGGCTCAGGCGCGAGGTGACAGGACCCGCCATGGTTGGCAAGAAAGGGCCCAGGCCCAGTGCGAGGAGGACCATGAGGAGAAGACCGAGAAACCCTCATCGGCCCTATCGGTCGGGAGGACGGGCACGACAAGAGCAGCACGCAGGTCGGACGCAGCTTTGGTGGTGTCGATGATCATCGACACAACAATGGTACGGCGGCTGCTCATCGACACCGGCAGCTCCTGCGACGTCCTCTTCATGTCAACCCTGGGGAAGATGGGGCTGCGGAAGGAAGACTTGGAACCTAGCTCGGGTCCCGTGGTAGGGTTCACGGGTCATTCCACCCCCATCGTCGGCACGATCTGCCTCCCAGTAACACTCGGAGGCCCACCAGACTCGGTGACCCTGACGGTAGAATTTTTCGTATTGGGGATCGGGTCGGAGTACAACGGAATCATCGGCCGACCCCTTCTTAACGCCATCGACGCAGTAGTCTCGACCCTTCACCAGACTATCAAGTTCCGAACGCCAAGGGGGATGGGGCAGGTCGAAGGCGACGTGGGGAGACCGAATACCTGCTACCAAGTGGAGGAGGAAAGGCCCGAGGATCGTCTAGTCGACCAGATGGCTGCGCTCGACTTAAGGAGCGGGCCGAGACCCGCCCCTGCGGAGGAACAAGAGCAGATCCCGGTCACGGACATCGAGGGCAGGTTCGTCTCAATCAGGAGAGGACTAAGCCACGACCTGAGGAGCCAACTGGTCGAGTGCCTGGAGGCGAACCTTGACGTCTTTGCTTGGTCACCGGAGGACATGCCCGGCGTAGATCCCCAGGTGATCGTCCACCAGATCAACGCCGACCCCAACTTTAAGCCGGTCAGGCAGAAGAAGCGAAACCTAGGTGGCGAAAAGATGAAGGTGGCCTCCGAGGTAGAGCGTCTTCTTGACGCAGGCTTCATACGAGAGGTCTGGTACCCAGAATGGCTATCGATTTGTGGTGATGGTCAAAAAACCCAACGGAAAGTGGCGAATGTGCGTGGACTTCAGTGACCTCAACAAAGCCTGTCCCAAGGACAGCTACCCCCTGCCGCGCATAGACCACCTTGTGGACAATGCCTCGGGGTACGAGATGCTTAGTTTCATGGATGCCTACTCAGGGTACAATCAGGTCCAGATGGATCCTCGGGACGAAGAGATGACAGCATTCACGACGGACCGGGGAACCTACTGCTACAAGAAGATGCCCTTCGGCTTGAAAAACGCAGGGGCCACCTACCAGAGAATGGTCAACAAGGTTTTTTACTCCCAGATCGGGAGGAACCTGGAGGTCTACGTAGACGACATGCTTGTCAAGTCGAGAAAACTGAAGGACCATGTCGCCGACCTCCGTGAAACTTTCGAGCGGCTGCGACGACACAACATCCGACTCAACCCCACGAAGTGCACGTTCGGGGTAAGATCCGGCAAATTCTTGGGATTTATGATAACTAACCGTGGCATTGAAGCTAACCCTGACAAGATCGAGGCATTGATCAATATGCAGGAGCCAGCGACGATCAAAGAACTGCAAAGACTGAATGGGCGCATCGCGGCCTTGGGGCGATTCCTATCCAAATCGGCGGAGAGATCGCTCCCCTTCTTCAAAGTTCTGAGGAAAGCGATCGCAGAACTGTCAGACAACAGGAAGGCGATATCATGGGACGAAGACTGCTCCAGGGCATTCACGGATCTCAAGGAGTACCTTCGTAGCCCGCCTCTCCTGTCCAAGCCACGAGAAGGGGAATAGCTAAGCCTTTACCTGGCACGCGTGGAGGAAGCGGTGAGCTCGGTACTGATCAGGGAAGACGGTGGGGTGCAATGGCCGGTGTACTACACGAGCCGGGTCTTGAAGGGAGCGGAGGTGCGATACTCGCCCATGGAGAAACTGGCATACGCCCTCGTTCTCTCAGCATGAAGGCTCAGGCCCTACTTCCAAGCCCACACCATATTGGTCTTGACCGACTCGCAATTGGAGCAGAATCTCAAGAGATTCGATCGAATGGGAAGGATGCTGAACTGGGGGGTGGAATTAAGCGAGTTCGACCTCCGATTCAAACCACGCACAGCCATCAAGGGACATGCCTTGGCCGACTTCATCGCTGAATGCACTACGGAAGGAGGACATCCCCCGGAGGGAGAAGGCCCAGCAACGGTAATCACCCAACCCTTATCTTTTCTTTCGGCTGACCACCTCCACCCTGTCCAGTCAGGAGTCCCAGAAGCATGGGTAGTCCATGTGGACGGATCGGCAACACAGTCAGGAGGCAGGGATAGGATCGCGATCCGATCTCCGGAAGGGAACATCACGGAATACGCGTTATGGTTCGAGTTCCCGGCCACCAACAATGTGGCGGAGTACGAAGCGGTAATCAACGGCCTGAGGCTAGCCCAAGAGCTCGGGGCCGAGTCCGTGCGCCTCCTCAGTGACTCGAAGCTCATTGTCAACCAGCTTCTGGGAAGTTACGAGGCGCAGGAGGAAGCAATGCAGATGTATCTTGCCGTTGCCAAAGCGGCGCTGTCCAAGTTCAAGAGCGCGGAAGTCTTACATCTCCCACGGTCGGAGAATGCGCGGGCAGATGCGCTGTCGAAGCTAGCCTCGTCCTCGACCAAGGAGTTGGGCCACACCATTTACGTGGAGAACTTGCAGTCCCCCAGCATGGAAGAGTGGGAGGTGATGGCGATCGACCAAAATCCCACCTGGATGGACCCGATCATACGGTACCTCACTCATGGGGAGGTGCCGACAGATTGGGACGAGCGTCGGACCCTGGAGAGGAAGGCGCTCCGATACGTGATCCATGAGGGGACGCTCTACCGAAGACGTTGGACGAAGGCGGATGTTCTCCCATACCTGAAATGCATCGGACCGCAGGAAGCCGACTACGTCCTACGGGAGGTTCACGAAGGGATCTGCGGAAATCACCATGGGGGCAAGATGGTCGCACAAAAGATCTTGAGGCAGGGATATTACTGGCCGACCCTAGTCCAAGACGCAATGGACTACATCCAAAAGTGCCAAGAATGTCAGAGGTTTGCCAACCACGCCTCAACTCCCCCGTCGGAGCTCATCCCTATTGTGAGCCCCATCCCCTTTGCGAAATGGGGGCTTGACATCCTCGGACCATTTAAGCCGGGTCGGGGGCAGCAGAAGTATCTGATTGTGGCGGTGGACTACTTTACCAAGTGGATTGAGGCTGAACCATTGGCCACCATCACGTGGAAGAAAGCGAAAAGCTTCGTATGGAACTCCATCATCTCCAGATTCGGAGTACCACTGGCCATCGTCACAGACAACGGGAAACAGTTCGACTCCGCAGGGTTCAAAGACTTTTGCGTGGAATGGGGATTCAAGCTCCTCTTCACCTCTGTAGCGCACCCCAAGAACAACGGGATGGCAGAAGCAGCCAACAAATGCATCATAGAGCCCCTCCGAAAGAAAGTGAAGGACTCCGAAGGAAACTGGCCGGAAGACCTCCCCGGGATACTCTGGTCATACCGGACGACCCACAAGGAGGCCACCGGCGAAACCCCGTTCATGCTTGCCTACGGAGCCGAGGCAGTGGTACCGGTCGAGCTGGGTGAAGAGTCTCTCCGCCTCAAGTGCTTCGACGAAGACAGGAATTCGCAAGGCCTGGAGTTCGGTCTGGAGCTCCTCGGCGAGCGGCGGGAGCAAGCCCTAGCCACCATTATCCGCCAGAAGCAGAAGGTGGCCCGATACTACAATTCTAGGGTCAAGGGAAGGAGTTTCCACCTTGGGGACCTGGTCCTCAGGAAAGCAAGCTTCAACCTGGATATTGCTCGCAAAGGGAAGCTCACGGCTAAATGGGAGGGACCCTACAAAGTCATCGAGGTCCTCGGACCCGCAACCTACCGTCTAGCCAATATGGAGGGGAGGATTCTCACTCACGCCTGGAACACGGAACACTTACGCAAATACTTTCAATAAATGTATTGTTTTCTACGAAATGAATTTACTTAAGTTTGTTCCTTTCCAGATAAATATGTTCACAAGAATCCCACTCGGGACAAGGGAAGCCTCGCCCGATGGGACGCCTGCTAAGCGCGCGCCTAACAAAAGGATATACAAAGAGACGTACGAAGAGGCCGAGGGGCATTCCCCTCCCTCAAACATCTCCAGGGGCACCCGTGGAGCCACATGCTGGCTGTTCACTTGGGTCGCCCCCACGCTCCGTTTCACCGTCAGAATGCGCCCGGAGATCCTCGAAATTGACTCCCGGGAGCGGGAACTTCTTCAGGATCTCGGATTGGCAACGGGCGAAACCCTTCTCGAACACCTCAGCCACGGCTGCCTCAACAAAGGAGGTGGCATACTCCTCCACAGCGTCTTGGGCAATCTGGGACGGATCCACCTCCTCAAGCTCACGCACCCGAGACTTCAAGGTCTCGATCTGGCGTTGGAGCTCCGCCCTCTCCACCTCAATCTCCCAGGATCTCTCGCCGAGTTGAGCAAGGAGAACCCTCTCCCGTTCCTCCGCCGCCTCCAGACGATCGAAGAGCTCCAGGGCCTCGGGGGCAGCGATGGAGACGGGGATCTTGTCAGCTCCCCCAGGTGTGTCGGCGTCTCCCAACAGCACGACGACCCGTGCCTCAGCCTTTGACTTTGCAACCAAAGCCAAGGTTCTCTCACGGTCCGTCTCTTCGAGGGCAGAGGACAGCTCAGTTATGCGGGTCTCCAAGGACATGACTCGCGCCTCATCTAACTGACCTGCCTCCCCCTCATCACCGTGGACATCAGGATCTCGCCCGGCGTCGGACTTGGCCTTAGGGAGCACTGCAAACTGGCGCCGCATCGAAAGTCCCACCGAGGACAACTGCACCAAGGCGACAAAGGTAAGACGGCAAAAGCAGCTAGAGGGAGAGCAAGCAGAGACACTCTACCTGTTGACCAGCCTGAATCACGAAGGTGGCCAAACAGTCGCCTCTGACTCCATCCAGCGCGGCCTGATCAGGAGGGAGGCAACTATTCTCGGCCACTCGTGCGACAGCTCCGCGGCTCAAAAACACCGACTCCTTCTCCCCCACCGGGAAGCGTGGACGAAGAAGGCCTTCCCCTGACGAAGGAAACTCGCCTGGGTCGGAGCAGAACGCGCCTAGATACCGATCGTAGGCATCAGGGAGAGAACCGTTCGAGAGAGGCGAGGGGCCGACCCACGGCCAGGCAATCTCAACAGGGGCAGGCCGGTGCTGATCAGCGGACGGCGAGACGTTAACTTCCTCCCCCCCTCCGCGGACCCTCTTGGAAGACCCCAATAAGGGGATGGAGGGAGATGGCCCCTTCTTCCTTTTTAAACCAACAGCAGAGGTCACGACCCGCTGCTTCTTCTGGACCTCCAACACATGATCCCTCTTACGCGGGCCCGGATCCGGGGCCAACACGTGAGGGCTGGCGGGAGAAGAACCGAGAAGGAATCCACCTGCACCCAAAGAAGAATTAAGGGGCCGAGAAGAGCCCGAGCAACCCCGAAGGACGAACGTTCGGAGAACTTACCCAAGGGCCACACAGTCTTGCGCAAGTTATGGCTGCTGAAGAGGACGTCGATCATCTGATCCCTCGAAGGAATCGCCAGTAGGGCCTTCGCCGTCTGCAGCTCGGCGGCAGTTGGGTCACCCAGATCAAGGATGACCGCGCCGGCCGCTCCCCAACGAATCGGGAAAGGTACACTCGACGGGAAAACGACAAATACGTACTCCCCCTTCCAATGCTTCAGGGAGCTTGGCAACCCCAACACAAGGCTCATCTTCGGATGGGCGCCGATGTAAATCCATACCCCCGACTGGTGATGACTCATGCGGTAGAACTGGGCGAAGAGACGGAGGGAGGGCACCATTCCCTTCAGCATGCAGATGACGACGAACCCGACGAGGAGCCCGAAGGCGTTGGGGCATAATTGGCACAAGCCCACGTTGTGGGCTTGAAGGAACTCAATGATAAAGGGGTGGAGCGGGAAACGGAGCCCGTAGCGGAAGCACTTCTCGTACACTCCAACCTCATTGGGACCGGGAAGGCAGATCCGCTCGTCGGACCCGGGAGCACGAGCCGAATAAGGTGGAAGCAGGTAGGCGGAGCGCATACCCCCGATGGTGGTGGCACAGACCGATGAAGGCCACGCTAAGACCTCTAGAGGCACCCCTGAAAGCTTGCCCCCGTGTCGACGAATCACCGAAGGAGGACTACCCATCAGGTTAGGAGTGACGTCACGCTCTGGTTGACACGAACCAGTGGCAGAGGAAGACGACATGGGGCAGAGCTCGAGCAGGATCAAGATCAACACGAAGAAGAAGATGACGGGGTGGCGGCTCACAACCCACACAGATTCTCTACCAAAGACAACCCCGCGAACGGTGGGGATAAACCCGCAGTTACACGTGGCAGCATCAGGGGACCGACGACGCTTCGGAACCCGCGTCTTGAAGGTATCGAACGGGCCGACTCATGATGACGCCCAATTAATGAATCGGCTTCGACTGATGAGCCTGTCGAAATCGGCGGAAGTCACATCGGTCGAGCCGAACCAGCCGAGGCCGATCGACCCGACCGATGTGGGCAATTGTTACGCCTATTTGGCCGAAGCCCGAAAGACACGAGCCCAGGAACCCGACTACCGATCAGAAGCCCATCTGCGAGATCGGGCCCGCCCGACAAGGCCCCCTAGAGGGCCCCTGACCGTCAAATCGGCCCGACTCGGGAAGCATGCGACTCACCCACGGATAACCGCCCCCACGAAATCCGCCGCCCCATTTATGGCCATTAAGGGGAGGCGCTGGCACGGCGCGGGTGAGTGGCGAGTGGGTGGGCGGATCGAGGGGGCACGATTAGGGGCGTGCGAAGGACGTGGATGACGGGCAGTCATGGTAAGAGGCCTATAAAAGGACTAGGAGGACGACTGAACAAAGGACGACATCTCAGGTAACAAAACCTAAGGTACTCCATCAACGACCTAGTTCCCCCCACTTCATCTCCTTCCCCCCACTCGCGCCGGAGGACGTCGTTCTGATCTCCTCTCGAGTCGAACCGTCCCCGCCGAGCCTCCTCTTTCAGACTGTCATCTGACTTAGGCATCGGAGGGGATTTGGCCGGAACCAAGGTCCAGCCTCCCTGACGAGTGTTCTCGTCTGTTCAGGAAGATGTTAGATCCAAGTGCCGAAGCTTCCCTTCGGCACCAGGCGAACGCCATCAAGCATCAGCCAAGGCATCGAGGCCACCCCTCGACGCCAGGAGAGACCGAGGCCGAGCGTATCCATCCGAGCCGAGGCTTCCTCTCAGCCCCACGCCGGCCGTGCATCCAGCGAGACGACCGAGGCTACCCCTCGTCGTCTGACCGACCGAGGCCGAGCGCACCCATCTGAGCCAAGGCTTCCCCTCAGCTCCGCGTCGGTCGCGCGTCAAGCCATGTCGCAGAGGCTTCCCCTCGTCGTCCGACCGTCCGAGGCCGAGCACCTCACACCGGGCCGAGGCTTCCCCTCAGCCCCTCAGAGGCCGAGGATCCAGACCCGGCCCAGCTGACATGCTCTGCGTCGACTACATCTCTGATTCACGTCGCGTCTACACGCGCTCGACGGACCCAAGGGACCCTAATCGGCCCCTTGACCATGTTGACCGGGCAGTCCACGGTCAACGATACTGTAGTGAGAAAACACTCTGAAACACGGAGGATGGCCGGCGGCGAGGGAGTCGCCGGCGGTGAGGGTGGTCGGCGGTCGACGTCGGCCGGTGGTGGCGCGGCGATCAGACCGACGGCGGGGCAGATTCGGGCGAGGGATCTGTCGCAGCGGGCGAGGAGGGCAGCAGTCACACGTGGGCTCGGGCGATTTGGGAGATTTGGCGTTTCGAATGCCGCGCCGAGCTCGCTGCGCCTTATATAGGAGAGGTTACGACTCGGCCGAGTGACGGTGTCACTCGGCCGAGTGATCGTAACGAAAAATATTTTTTTTAAAAACTCCTCCCCACATACGACTCGGCCGAGTGGCTTTGCCATCCTCGGCCGAGTGGAAAAAGTCCATTCGGCCGAGTGGCTCAAGCTACTCGGCAATTCTCGCCATAGGAGCGTATCAGTTTCACTCGGCCGAGTGAAGATATATACTCGGTCGAGTGGCAATTTATACTGAAATCAAAAAAAGGAACAGAGAGTTGGGTGCAGCAGACTTCCCTCATTGGTGCGCCACTCGGGCGGACGACGTTGGTTGCTCGGCCGAGTGGCTAAGGTACTCGGCCGAGTGAGATCCTGTTTTCTGCTGTGATGCTCCGTTTTGGCTCTAATCTCTGTTTTTCTTTCTACAATTGATTTCTTCCTTCTCCTAAGCCTCGAGCGCGTTCCTGGAGCGCTCTTCTTCGCCTTAGTTATCCTCCATATGATAGATATCCCGTTCTCCTCTACTGTCAAAGAAAATAGGACCCGTTGACAAAATTTTTCGGGCAAACGACTCAAAAACACTAATAAAGTCTAAAACAAAAAATAAAAAATAAAATAGAAAAATGCGATAACTATCGGGTTGCCTCCCGACAAGCGCTCGTTTAAGGTCTTGAGCTCGACCCCTTTAAATTTTCAACTTAGCTCGGGATGTTGGGTGCATATGAGATGCACCCGTCGAATTTTCCGGGAAGACCGCTCGGATTTGGATCATTGTGGTGTGTGGTCTTCCTCAGCACCCCTTCGTCTCGGGCAAGGTTGGGGGGTGGCTCCCCCAAGCTAGAGCTTGCTCCGGTCTTCGACTTCGCCGGTGACACCGATCGTCGTATCAGTGGATCTTTCTTCGGAGTCCTCAACTTCGAGAGCTTGCAGAGCTCCCGTATTCTTGCGACATCAGCGTCGCCATCATCAATTGCCATGGAGATATCGGGGGAGTGCTCCGTCTTCTCTTCCTCAGCCAAATCTAGGCCTTCTTCGAAGCTATCTTCGTGGGGTGCACCGATGGAGCGGGGGATCGCCTCTTCAATGACCTCATCAAGGAGGTCCATGTAATCAAGCTCCTCATGATACGGCATGTGCTTCATTGTCTTCGGTATATGGAGCTCCACTTCGATGTTGCCGACGTTCAAGGTAAGGGTCCCCTCCCGCACATCGACGATGACACCGGCGGTGGCGAGGAATGGGCGTCCTAGTATGAGTGATGTATCGCCCTCCTCCTTGACGTCCATTATCACGAAGTCGCATGGCAAACATATGCCCCCCGGAACTTGGAGTGGGATGTCCTCCGCGATTCCAACTGGTCTTGTAATCCTCCCGTCTGCTAGTTGAATCTGCATGTCGGTAGGCTTCAAATCCGTGCCGGTATTCAACTTCCGAAACATGGAGAGGGGCATGAGGCTAACACTAGCCCCCAAATCCACCAAAGCTTTTTGTAGGGGGACGCCGCCTAGAGTGCAAGGAATCCGGAAACTCCCTGGATCTTTAAACTTGGCAGGCTCCTTTTCCCTCTTTGTGAACCAAGTCCCTTCCTCTGTGAGCATTATCTTCTCCTTCCTCTTCCTTCCCGTAATTAAGTCCTTTAAGAACTTGGCGTAAGATGGGATTTCCACTAAAGCGTCGAGGAAGGGAATATTGAGGCTCACCCCTCTCAAATACTCGAGAACCTTGGCTAGCCGTTTCTCCATCTTGGCTCTAGCTAGCCGTTGAGGGAAGGGCACCGGTGGCATAAATCGGTGCTCATCAACAAGATCCTCCATTCTAGATTTTTCTCCTTCTTACGGCTCCTTCTCCTTTGCCACTTCAATTACCGGCTCGTTCTCTTGTAGAATCTCCGCCACGGGCTCCTTGACTTGAGTCATAGGGGGAGTGGTATCCTTCCCTCCTCTTGTAGTAACCGCAACGACCGCATTGATATGGCCGGTGTTGCCCCGTGGATTCGGCTCGGGTTGAGCCGGTAATTGTTGATTGTTTTTATTGAGCAACGCAAGTTGCTCCCCAATCTGAACGACGACGGTAGCGAGAGAATCTTGTCCCGCCTTCAATGTGGCATTGATCTTTCGTTGTTTCACCATAAACTCCTCCACCTTAGCTTCAAAATCCGGACGTGGTTGAGCTTGCAGTGGGTTGGGATTTCTCCACCCTTGATTGTACCCGGGCGGCCTATAAGGTCCCACTTGTTGCCTCGGTGGAAAGTTTTGTTTCGGTGGCCCCCTCGGTGGATAATTAGGTTGTGGTGGTGGTGGAGCCAGAGCTTGAAGAGGTTATTGTTGCGGGGGGTTCAATGCACCATCATTATTAGCATATGAGAAACCTGGATGGTTTCTAGCGGCCGGATTGGCCCAATATCCAGAATTCCCCGCGATGTATTGGATTTGCTCCAAAGCTCCTTCTCCTTGCTCTCCTCCTACATACATGGCTTGGGATTGGTCTTGCCAATCGCTCATATGATTTGTCGGCGTGGATGTAGTAGGGGATCCTTGAGGCTCCGTAATGAATTTCTCCAATCTCTCCACTACCTTATGGAGAGAGTCAAACTTGCTAGAAAGCTCCGCCACGGCCTTGGCCTCATAGATACTTGTGGGCTTCAAGGAGGATGAAGAATGTCCTCGCTCGTCCCCCCATTGTTGGTTGTTCGAGGCCATCTCCTCAAGCAAGGCCGTAGCTTCATCGGGAGTCTTTGACAAAATGGCTCCATTTGCCGTGGCATCAATAATCTGCTTCGTCCCCGGTTGGAGTCCATTATAGAAAATGTGGACAAGCTCCCAATCCTCAATGCTATGATGAGGGCACTGATGTTGAAAGTCCTTGAAGCGCTCCCATGCTTCGTAGAGAGTCTCTTGAGGTCCTTGCTTGAAGGACATGAGAGCCCTTCTAATCTTCAACGTCTTGGAGGGCGGGTAAAATTTGTCGACGAAGGCACTCGCCAACTCATCCCAAGTGGTGAAGATTCCTTCAGCTTGCGTCCTCAACCAATATAATGCCTTGTCCTTGAGTGTGAAAGGGAAGAGGCGCAGTCTGATAGCATCCACGGAGACGCCCGGCATTTGGAAGGTGGCACACTTTGATAGGAAGAGCTGGATGTGGTAATGAGGGTTTTCATGGGAGTTCCCATGAAAAGGATCTTGTTGCATAAGGACCACCAATCCGGTCTTCAATTCAAAATTTTTGTCGGCCGCCAACTCCGGCATGGCTATGGACGAGGTCGTGGAAGAAGTCTTAGGCCGAAGCCTATCTCTTATGGAGATGATCCTCGCCATTCGCGCCGCCAATTCTTCGGGTGTCTCAGGATGGGTCATAAAATTTCCTTCCGTAACGGGTCTCCTCTCCGCTCGGATCCTCCTCAATGTACGCTCGATCTTCGGATCGTATATTATCTCTTCGGGGTTCGCCGAGGATCTCGTGTACATGCAAGGGAAAACAGAGTTTCAAAGAAATAGTTAGCACAATGGAAGGATAAATTAAAAATAGAAATAATAGAACAAAAAAGAAAAATAGCTAGGTCAGTAGAATCAAACACTATTGCCTCCCCGGCAATGGCGCCAAAAACTTGGTCGCGCCCCGGATACACGTCCCGGAGCGGCGACGATCGTAGTCTTACCGCAAGCGCACGGTGTAGCGGCGAGCGGGTATCGAACACATGGAGGCCTAGTAACAGTGTCCTCTTCGGTCACCTGGCTATAGGAAAAGTCGAGAATTGTTCGCAAATGTGCGGTCACAGTCGTTCAAATGTATAAAAGAATCAACAAATTAATAAAGACGCTTAGGGGATAGGGAATCCCCGCTACTTGCCGTATCTCATCATTGTGACATGTAGGTTTCACAATTGCTAGATTTGAAATTTGGGTGAACTAGTTGCAACTAAATGTGGAACCAATCTCACGCTCTCGCGCTATTGCCGGTCTATAGCTAACCTAGGGTAGGGTCCAATCTCTTGCAAACCCTAACCTAGGCAAACTAGCGTGAAGAACAACATCATCGTTCAATCGCATCTCGAGCCCACTCTCGTGCAAACTTGAGCTATGACCAAGGTTGGGATAGTTCCTACCCGTCCAATCTCTTGCAAACGGGTATTGATATAGAATTACAATCGAAAACCCTAGTTTCGGTCCAATCTCTTGCAAACCGATTCCGGAGAAATTCAATTGCAACCCAATTCGAATATCTAGGGCTTCCTATCGAATTAGGATCCAATCTCTTGCAAATCCCAATCGGTATGAATCCCTAGCTATTCGTATTAAATCAATCACAACCTAACCCTAATCAAACCTAGCAATGGTTTCACCAATTCATCACAAATTCGAAATTGGGCTCGTAGGGTTCATCCCTACGCCCTAAGACGATGAACTACTCACAGTTCATAATAGAATGCAATAGAAATTCACAATCAAAATCAATGGAATTCATAGCAAAATTCAATAAATCAATAAAAATGGAGTTTTTGAGGGAGAGAGAGACAAACCAATGAAGAACAAGATAGCATCCAACAAAATCTCCCTGTTCTCTCCTCCCTAAAAGCTAAATCTAATCCCTAAAAAGTTAATCAAAAAAGGCTGCCAAAAGTTCTGGAAAAAGCCCCCTAAACTAGGTTAAAAACTGGGGTTAAATACCCCCCAAAATCGCCCAAAAAACCCTGACGAAAATGCCCCTGCATAGCCTCAAATCCACAGTTTACGCTACAGGCAGCGCGGCTCACTCGGCCGAGTGACAAATGTCACTCGGCCGAGTGAGAGACCATGTACAATTACAGAGAGTTGGGGGTCTTGGGGGTCGTCTCCTCGGAGGTCACTCGGCCGAGTGGCTTCTCTTCACTCGGCCGATGGGCGTTCTTCACTCGGGCGGACGGTCCTTCGTTACTCGGCCGAGTCGGTCTTTGGAGCAGACTGACGGAAAACAGAGAGTTGGTCATTTTTGATGCCGTCGTCTTGGCTCCACTCGGGCGAGGGGTGACTCGGTGCTCGGCCGAGTGGTATGGCGATGCTCGGCCGAGTGCACGCTGTATGTGGCTCTGTTGCGTGTCCGATCTGGCCGGCCGAGCTGGCTGTCTATGCTCGGCCGAGTGACTCCTTCACTCGGCCGAGTGGCATGCTGAAAATGCCCATTCTTCATGTTTTTTCCACCTCGTCTCTCCTACGACGTTCTTTCCTCTTCCACTCCTCTCCAATCGCAAAATACCCCTCTAGAGAGTCGTCGGTGACACTCCGGAGTGGGTGCATCTTAGAATCACTCCAAATCGCTCCAAATCTCTTGAAATACGAAAAAACAACAAATCGTGAAAAGCATCGCAATATTGTCAAATAAACGTAAAAAACACGATTTGAGCGATTTAAATGGCATGCAAACATGCAGAAAAAGGTGTAAAATATGGAGTGATCAAGGGGCTCTTCTAAGCCTAATGTCCGAAGGTCGTCTGGCCTAGGAATCATTAATTGAAAGCTCACTACATGGAACATTCTAAGTCATCAAAAGAAAAAGAAAAAAAGAAATGGTGAATAAACTAAGCAACTCCAATACCCATGATTTAAACGATCTTTTTGAGATGCCAATTCCTTAGAAATGAGAAAACTAGAATATAACGACGCGTTATACTTTCGCTTGCGTAAAACGATGCTTGCATGTTATTTATTCGAATTAAATTAGAGAAAATATCACGTGATTGATCTTATTCATGGATTGTGTACATTGATGGTCAATATCATGTTGGAAACCATATTATTGAGCCATGCCATAAGTGATTGATAGAATTTATAATTTTATTAATCATCCAATCTAATCGCTCTTTTTGCTAGGGACTAGCAAATCGCTAGTTGGGGGTGTGAGTCGAGGTGAATATTGCATAATTAACCCCTTAACTAGCACCATTTTGTGTGTATATGATGCTTAATTGGTCTCTAATACAATCATATTTAGAATACCATCATTTATTAGAGCAAACTCTTTTAAAGCACAAAACAGCAATTTACTGAATATTTCTGTCATTTTAATATTTTTATGGCAAGATCTCGATCTCACGATTCCAACGACTATTTATTTGTATTTTTCTGAGATCTGTGCTAATTACTATGAATTTTTGAAAGCAGAATACAGTTTAAATAGAGAAATACGGCCAAATTACTAATATACGGACCACATGGCAGCATCTCAAGCATAGGAGATCGATCGGACGGCCTCTGCAATGCAGGCGACGTGGTCACTTCGTAACCGCCAGATCCAGATCTGACGGCTCACGATGCAGCTCGATTCGAAATCAAATTCAGCTGATTGCAGGCGACATGGCTCTTTCGCATCCGTTGATCACCAATCCAACAGCCAGACGTAGTGCTCAGCAGAGGGGCGATGCGGCTCTTTCTCAGCCGCAAGATGAAGATCCAACGATCGAAGGAGGCCCTGAGCGAAGCAGCAGAGCAGGCGAATTGCATACTCCTCAGGGACACGTGGCATGATCGTCACCATCTCCTGCCCAATCCAACGGCATCAAATGACGAAATACATGCACAGCAGAGCGATTGATGTGGCGAGCTGAGGACTGAGCGATCCCAGATCCAAGGGTCAAGAATTAATCCAAGCGGCGCTCGGATGCAAATCGAAGCGGGCGCAGCAGCGTCAACCCGCTTGCCACGAGCGATCATCTGGGCGATCCTGCCCAGATCGGATGGCCCATAGTTGAGGCGGCAATCAGATAATGGGTTTCGAACCCAATAAGACCCTAAAACCCGCAATGCTTGTATTTAAGGTATTTTCTAGGGTTTTGTTGGGTATTCTGGCGTATTGGGGGATCTAGGAGCCATATTTCGACATGAAATTTGGAGGCCATAGGGACAGAGGCTAGTTCTATCATCTGAAGGAGTGTGGGGTTCAATTGTAGAGATTTGGTGATAAAATTCTAAACATTACCCTTGTATTTGGTGTATTTAGCTAGTATTTTGTGTATTGATGATGTATTTGGCTTTGAATATTGATTCTCTACCCACCATGCGTGGCTAATACCCTCATGTGCTGGTTGTGATGTAGTTAGATCTCTGAAATCTCTGATTTTAATATCTTTTCGCCCTAATTTACATGTTATATCGCGTATTTTGCTAGTTTCTACATGTATTATTCAAGTATATTCGTTGTTGGTGTACTTGGATCAAATACGATCTTTGCGGACTTATTCGTGGCGTGACCCTTGCGGGCACATAAGCTTATTTTCCTTATGAAACTAGTATTGTATGCAATGCGTAAGACACTTTTTGATATTCATTTATCGTTATATTTTTCAACGTTTTCGTGCCCTAACCGGACGAAACGTTGAGTTATAGAAAAGGTATTGATAATCATTGATTGCATAGATCCTAACGAAATCACAACCAACACATTCCCTTCATATTGATAACCCAATATTGCTTTCCCCGTAGTTATCATAGGATTTATTTTATTATTTTAAACTCTTGATATCATATCTTTATACTTAATAGGTGGTTGGTTATTATCGTATTATTACTCTTTACAAACTGAAGTTCGTGGTTTTGCTGGTCAGTTGTCCCATGGATTCGATACCTGGACTCACCGGGATTATTACTTGTTCGATCTCCTACACTTGGGAGTAGCGCTCACACATTTTGAGACGAGTCAACTAACATCTTATATTAGTCTACTAATCATAGTCTTAAAATAAAATTTTCAGGAAAAACTAGTCTGGAAAAAAATTGGTCGACTCACAGATTTCGTTAGTCTGCTAATCGGCGACTGGACAGTTTTCAGACCAGTTTTAGGCAGTTTTCAAACATCCATAACTTGGCCATTTTATGTCGGTTTTAATGATTCTTTTTGCGTTTTCTCACTTGTTGAGAGGGCTATCAATATAGCCACAGATCATAATAATCACATATAATTAAAATGAATTAAAAGAATCAAATAAGCCAACACTTAATCTTCTCTCATATAGCAAGAGAATGATTGCAACGGGAGAAGAAACCCAATGGCTCTGATACCAATGAAGGGAATTTGGATATCCCAAAGGAGAACTTACCAATTACCTTAAATACGAAGCAGAAGGATCGATTTGCCAAGGTTTCTATACACCGGTTGTTGTAGATGATCACACGATGGAAAATCTACGGATTTCCACAACCTAAAACTCTCTTGTTTGGTGCAGAAATTTTGATGAGAAAACTCACTCGTTTAGTGTACTCTCTCTTGGAAAATGAAGACTAAATGCAAGTAGTTTTTCTTTACTTCAAGTGTTTATTTTCCAACAATAGAGGGGGCCTATTTATAGCCTTCCCACATGGTGGGAGTTATAATTTCTGCATATAACTACCTTGTGTAGTTATGGAACCACCCAATAAACAATTAATTAACATAATTGTGACATTTCCTAAGTCCTTAACTTAGGTATCACATTTATGGGTGTAATTGCTTCATTTATCCCTCAAATTCCAATAGAAAGAATCTAAACTTTTTTGTGGTCATGAACCATTTTAGGAAGATATATATTTTGTGAATGTGTAAGGAGATGAAGAAATTTCAAGTTTTTGTGAAATGAAGTATGTGTCCCTCTTTTTGCATGTTTATAAAGAGCTAATTCTCACAGCTTAAATAATTGTATGTTTTCACATATCTATAACAAATGGTACATAAAGCTACTTTTTCTAATTTTTTGCTTAATTCTGAATGCATTGCACATAAAGATTTGATTTCTTCTACTTGGGAAAATTAAAAGGAAAAAAGAAACATGATTAATGTTGGTATTTATAAGTAGCTACTACATTACCAACTAGAGGTGAAAGAAACTCAATAGCAGAAGAAGATACATTTCTATAGAATTTTAAGTGAATTGTTGACTAAGTTCAATTGCATTCATTCATTTGTTCTTACATCTCAACATTCTACTTACATGGAAAAATTTTCAAATACAATAAAATTCTTCAACAATAAACACTTGTATTTTGTTTTACATCACCATCCATTGTGGAGCATTGACATATGCAACTGAAGAGAAAAAATCACTTCAAAAATAACTTGATCAGTAACATCATCCCACCTTGTCACACAACACACAATATTACTACCTGAAATCACTTCAAATCAAGTAATGAGCAAAAGAAACATTCGTTAAATAAATTAGTAAAGACCCCAATACCACCTCATTCAAAGAACATAGTAAAAAATTAGAATGTCAAAGTAATAGGGAAAAAATCTTACATCTATTCAAGTCTGATAAAGACATTTCCAATATGACCTGATAGCATGATGCGGCTAACATTCCTGCACACAATGAAAATGCATAAGGTTGACATTTGGGTTGAAGTCCTGTACCAATAGGTAGATTGAGAGAATTACAAAAGATTGAGAGCTTTCATAGAAGACAATGGGTATGTAATGATGTTGATGTAATTATTGATAGCTAAATTTCTGCAAGTATATAAACATCAAAACTATTTTAGTCGCATATGAAATAGAAACTAATTGAAGGAATTGAACATAACAACAAAACCCCACACATGTAGGTAGCATTTGGCGGCAAACTATTAGGAATGTTACCACCAATATGTTTGTGAACCAGCAATATGGTTAATACGATTTTATTACTATCAAGTAAAAAATCATAAATAATTTTTGAAAAAGATCAACAACAAAGGCAACTTAAGAATGCTTACAATTCCCTCAGAGAAATGAGAGATTGAAGAGCTTTGAACCATGCAACCTACCAACTCCTAGCCCCTCAATATTTCTGTAACACATAAATCCCAAGTATAAGTAGACATATTACTAATTTTAGATGAAACATTTGCAACAAAAGACAACTACATCCAATTTAAAACAATCGAGAATAAGAAATTACATGTAAATTACTAATTGGCAGGATCAATTAATCCGTCTGTTAGATTCCACCCATTCAGCTGCGATGGGCCGTTTAGGGGGAAATAGAGATGAAGTTGATCAAATTCAACAGAAGAAGAAATGAAAGTCATTAAGAACATCTAATTCTATCTGACCCTAAAACCTGAGAATCTCTTCTCAAGGAACTCCTAACAAATCTTAGGCCTAAACCCTAAACTCTACTACCAATATAGCAAGGAAACACCAGAATCCCCATCTCTCAAGTTTAAGTTGATGATTTCCATGAAATTTACTATCTTTAACTTATTTCGCTGTTTCAAACAGAAATATCCAAGATTCCATGTGTTTCTGTTAAATAGCTTTTAAAATGTTAATCCTAGTACTTGATGTCAGAATTTTGCATGCATACTTTGTGTACGCATGTCACTTTTTTACATAAGCATGACCTTTGATGTAATCACATTCATATAACAACTACATTAGTCAAGCTGCTATACTGATTCAGACTTGACTCAACTCAATGATGGAAATTTCCACTTTCTTTGCAAGATGCAATGCTAAGGCATAGCTAGGTTCAAAGCATCTTGCAGGCATCATTTGAGAGGATGTCAGAAGGGATTTGAAAAGTAGAGGATATTAATCATATAGGACAAACACCCAGAAATGTTTGATTTTTGATTTGAAAAGAAGGGATTTGAAAAGTAGAGGATATTAATCCTATAGGACAAACACCCAGAAATGTTTGATTTTTGATTTGAAAAGTGATGGTAATAGGTGACGATGCGGTGCTCGATCGACCTTCGGGAAGCAGATGTATCGATCATTCAAGGCTAGGCAGCTCGATAACGATTCTTGACGCATGATGATGACCATCGATCTGCACCACGAGGAAATGTTAGGGGGGTCGGATCTGGGTTCCGACCCAAATCCCCTCTGATGCTTAAGTTAGTATGGGAACTTAAGGAAGAGAGGGAGCTTGGTGCAGCTGAGATCAACCCACAGAGGTTGACGTGCGATTATATTTTATATATTCACGCACGTCTTCTCCGTCATTTTCAGTCGATTTTCGTTATTTCGTATCCGTTTCTTTATGTTTTTAGTTTCTTTTTTACTTTTGTTGAGTTTATGTGCATTTGCAGGACATTGCTAGTGCAGGGGACATATATGGCCAACATCATGAGTTCCTGGAGCAACGGGATGTGTCGCACGAGATCTCGAGAGCCATTCGTCAAAGATGACTTTGTATCAGCTCTCAACTGATCAGGTGGAAGAGCCACCCGATCGGGTCATGCAGCTTGTGTCAGTGCTGAAGAAGAGACCGTTCCACCCGATCGGTTTAGTGATCGGGTGGATGTATGACATAGTGCAGTTTTGAAGGCCAAAGCTCACCCGGTCGGTTGACTTGTCAACTGATCGGGTCATGTATTGTGACCCGATCGAGTTGGCACTTTCAACCGATCGGGTCAGCTGCTGCTGCTTCCCACCCTCAAGAAATCCAAGACTCACCCGATTGGTTCAGTGATTGGGTGAGATTTATCAGAGCTGAAGACACATTCTTCCATCGTTTCACCCGATCGGGTGAAGTCTCACCTGATCGGGTGAGTGTCTGTTTTTGTCTTTTTGTGGGAATATTTCCTGGCATCTTGCCCACTTGTATAAATAGTGCTAGGTTTTTCCATAAACGCAGTCCCCACTTTAAAAGCTATTTTAGGGATTTTTCAGCTGCTTCAATCTTATTGTAAGTTCTTTGATCGTTCTCATATTTTGATATTGTGTTTATGCTTCTATTTTCTACAGTGAACAATTGCTTGATTTCAGTTCTGATGGCTATATCTTCTGTTATTGCATTTGCTACCATGTTTAGTGAGTAGTTCTTCAATCTAGGACATTGGTGGAAGCCCCTTCGTGGGTTCTTCCTAGAACGACCATATGTCTATGGATCCGATTAGATCTAGGGATTTTGATGGTTACACGGGGGCGTTTCATTGTCATTAGCGGGAAAAAGACCGCCTTTAACTGTTGGGCCAAGAGGAAATAGAACGGGAGTTTGATTCTCTAGCCATAGCTCACCCCCTCGTGTTGACATTGAGTCCTTGCACGTTGGAACGGGTTGGATGAAATGTTGGGAGCGATCGTTACGAACTTAGTGCTTCCGGAGTCGGATGGTGTTGGACATGGGAATGCCCACCGTCCGAAGCCGGGTAGACTTAGCGTATCATCTTGGGCATCGACCGAAATATCGGGCCCATGTGATGCTAGGTACCACTTTTGGAGGCAACGTCTCACCGCCAAACCCTAGCATTTGGTCATATTCCTATCCTTCGGCTACAATAGTGAGAATCCATGATTAGGACGGAAGCCACAGTCCTAGGTTACCTTTTTACCTTTTACATCTGTTCTATTAGTTTACAATCGTAACAACCAATCGAGAATAGGCTGTCTTATCCACCGGGTGATCCGGTTCCTGAATGTTAGCAAGTACAACACATGCCTCCCTTTGATCGACCCCCAAGCCACACTTCGACACCATGCACTTGCGGTTTATAAATTCTAATTCTAGTATCCCCGTCCCAGTTTACGTGTCAAACGGGCGGCCGGTCAAGCTTTATGGCGCCGTTGCAGGGGAGGCAACGTGCTTGTTACACTTAGGACCTTGTTATCCTTGGGACTAGCTCACATCCTCACCCCGTGATAATTTTCACATTCTACATTTTTATTTTTATTTGTTTTTATTTTGTATCATACCATACATGCTTCACGGTATATCTTAATTTTACATGCGTAGGAACTCAAGGAGTCTCGACGATTTAATTCCTTTGGATCTTGAGATCAATGCTACCATGAGGCGTTTGAACGCAGAAAGAAGAAGAAGAGAAGAATTTGCTGCCATGGCAGCAGCTGTCACTCCTCCAAAGTCTTTGCTCGAATATTCGATGTCGTATATTGGGTCTACATCCAGCATTCAACCTTTGGCCATTACGACCGGAAACATTGAGTGGAAGCCATCACTTGTGGCTTGGATCCAACAAGACCAATTTTCTGGAGCTCCTATGGAGAATCCCATCGAGCACTTAGACTCTTTCTTGGAGAAGTGTGAGACATTTAAGATCAATGGCGTATCAACCGAGGCTATTAGGTTAAGGTTATTCTCGTTCTCTCTACGGGATAAAGCGAAGCAATGGCTAAGGGGAAAGGACCCCAACACATTCACTACTTGGGAGCGGATTTTGAACGCATTCTTGAACAAGTTCTTTCCTCCAGGGAAGACGATGAAGCTGAAGAGTGATATCTCCTCTTTCTCCCAAGCTAGCCATGAGTCGCTACATGAAGCGTGGGTGAGGTACAAAGAAATGCAAAGGAAGTGTCCTCACCACGAGCTCCCCTATTGGCAGATCATCAACATTTTCTATAATGGACTGAGGGACGATTTGAAGTCCTTTATGGATGCCGCAGCGGGTGGATCTTTCATGTCGGGAAACGAAGTGGATGCCGAACTATCTTGGAGAACATGGCATCCAACACCGAGAGGTGGAGTGATGAGCGTGCGACACCAAAAGCTGGTGGCATGCATCAGATTGGAGAAGTGGACAAGCTATCAAGAAAATTCGATTTGCTTTCCACTCAAATTTCAGCGTTTATAGTTGGAGCTGGTGCCGGTAGCCCACAGCAAGTAGCGGCCGTGGAAACTGAAGTGAATGGAGACTTCGGTGTTGGAGAGATTTTGGCGCCCGTGGATCAAGCAAGTGCCTTATTCTATAATCCTAAGGGAAATGCGTCTTATCCGTCAAGAATAAGTTTTAACCCTGGATATCCTCCCAAAAATCGGAATCATCTGAATTTTAGCTACAAGGCACCCAACCAACAATTTTAGCAACCTCCTCAACAATAACAATACCAACCTCCTCCGCCTCAACAAATGTATCAACAACTTCCTCCTCAATAACAACAACCTATGCCCCAACAACAATAACAATACAATCAACAACAATGAGTGATCTCTCCGATTGAGAACCTTCTAGCTCAATACATTTCAAATCAGGAGAAGATCACTCAACAATTACAAATTGGGCAGAAATCCTTGGCCGACCAAGTAACCCAGTTGGGGTTACAAGTAGCCAACCTCCAAAAGGTGCAAGGACAATTACCGGGTCAACCGGAGGTGAATCCTAGAGCACCGAGCCAAACCTTAGCCTTGACACCTGGTCAAGCGAATGTTTTCGCTATTGTTTTGAGGAGTGGAAAAAATATTCCGGCATGGGCGGCCGAGAAAGAGAAGGAAGTGCCCATTGTCAATGTACAACCGAAGATGGAGATGAACGACAACGGAGCTTCAACATCAAGTCCCGTGACTCCAGAGAAAAGGAAGAAGAATGAAGGTGAAAACTTAAGATTTTTCAAGCAGTCGGTCCCATTTCTGCAAAGTCTTGCCAAGGCCAAGATCGACGAAAAATATGGCAAGTTCTTTGAAATGGTGAAAGATCTAAGTCTTAAGTTCCCGTTTCTTGAAGCAATTGAAACTATACCTTCGTATGCAAAATTTCTCAAAGATCTAGTTACGAAGGGAACAAGGAAAGAAAAGGTAGTTCTTACGGCGGAGTGTAGCGCTTTGATTCAACTAGCCGAACCGCCAAAGCTTAAGGACCCGGGAAGTTTTTCGATTCCATGCTCTATAGGGGAAGTCTCTATCAATAGAGCACTTGTTGATTTAGGAGCAAGTGTGAGTTTGATGCCCCTTTTACTCTACAGAAGAATCAACATGGGAGAACTGGAACCTACCGGGATGACTTTGCAGCTAGCGGATCAGTCCGTCAAATATCCCATGGGAGTCGACGATGACCTACCAGTTAATGTCCGGCGTACGTGTGCCGGTGGACTTTGTAGTGATGGATATGCCCGAGGATAATTACACTCCGACTATTCTCGGAAGACCTTTTATGGCGACTGCCGGTGTGCTTATCGACGTGAAGAAGGGACAGTTGTCTTTGAACGTCGGTGATCAAACGATGGAATTCGACTTAGTGCTATCCATGAAGCTACCACCCGAGGAATTAATTGCAATCTTCTGGAGATTGAAGAAGAGAAAGTCTATGAAGCGGGAGCATTGGAAATTCTTTCTAGAAACCCTCTTAAAGACTTGGATAGTGTAGAGGAGCACTCTAGGCTAGACGAAGAGGAAATTTCTGAGCCAAAATGTCTCTCCCAAACAACTCCCACTAGATTTGAAAAGAATGCTTAGATGAAGAGCAAGGGCAAGGAGCCTTTGGTGCTCACCGTCAACGAAGTATGAACCTTGAAGAGAGTGGCGTGTGTCGCCAACACTAAGGAGAAGCCCACGGATATTACCAATGGGGGAGTAATTGAGACTGTCCACTTATCACTACCTTCGACAACCGGAAATTTTGCCCCAACTACTGAGAAGATGCCAAACGTCAAGCGTCACCCATTCAATCCACCTTGAACATCGTATCGGGAGTCGAGTGAACGACTATAAAAAAGAGCGCTTCATGGGAGGCAACCCATGTCCTAAACTTCTACTGGCTTTTACTAAAATCAGTCTATTAATTTTAATGTATATATGCTGTTGTAGGGATCATTTGTTGAGAAACTTAGAGAATTTGAATTTTTGTGCAGGAATTGCCTCACCCGATCGGGTCATACACCATCTGATCGGGTGGATTGTTTCAGTAAGTGGCCATACTTCAGTCAAAGAACCAACCGATCGAGTGATACAGTCGGCCATCAGGTGACTGATCGGGTGAATTAAAACAGAGACTTCGGAAGTTTTTCAGAGAGTGGTCAACCAATCGGGTGAGTTCTCACCCGATCGGATGATCTGTAGCTGCTAATTCAAGAGAAGTTTTGAAAATTGGATCAACCGATCGGGAGGATTTCCACCCGATCGGGTCACCAAAACCCTATATAACCCCACCCCCCACCCGACTGCCATTTCACCCGACTTCAAAACCTCTTTCAACCCTGTCGTTTGGATTTCTTTCCATACGAACTTCTCCATCACTCCTTACTGTTACTAATCATCCTCCTCCACTTCCTCCACTAATTTCCCACCATCAAAGCCCCTCCATTAACCCCATTCAAGCCACAAATCCCATCAAACCCTAGCCCTAACCGACTTTCCCCCAATTTTCAAAAACTTTATTTTCTTCGGATTGGTGTGCGACGGCTCTCTGGATCACTACCTCGCGCATTGTGGGAGCTTTGGAGCTAGGAGCCACATCTATTGCTGGGTAAACTCGTTCCGTATCTTAGTTATTACATTGCCCAGAAATTTCATTTTGTCGCTTTGTCATTTGTTGTGTGCACTCATCTATCATCTTGCATATCATATCCGATCGCCACAATATCATGGCTAAGGACAAAGATAAGGGAAAGCGACCTATGGTGGATGAGGAGCCATCTCACAAGAGACAACGTCCCACACGTCCTACACGTAGACACGCTCCTCAAACACCGCCTACCCAACCACCACCCCCACCTATCATACTAGCGAGAGACCCACTACTTGGACCATATGGTATTCGATTTATGAGCCAAGTTCACAAAGATTTTTTCTCTCGCCTCGACCAATGTCCTCACCTCGCTACCAAGTTCGTGTACGGCCAAACCTTATTCGATCTCGGAGTTTTCTCCGAAGTCGAATCCTTGTTCGCAAACTTGGGATGGATTAGCTTCCTCCACGCACATGCTAATTCCTACCCCATGATCACACTAGAATTCCTTTCCACGATCAAAATCGAGACGGGGTCGACCATCATTTTTCGCCTTCGGAACCGAAATTTCCGTGCTCCTTTGACCACTATCAATGATATCGTCGGGTTCCCTAATCTTGAAGGCAGCTCCCTTGCCAACGAATTTCATGCCAACTTTGACGTCGACATCTTTTGGAAACGTCTCACCTTGCACGATCAATATCCTAGGGCCAAGGCCAAGGCCTCTTCGATTATTCACCCAGTCTTTCGCCTCGCCCATCGCATTATTTCCAGCACTTTCTTTCCACGGGATAAGTCCGGCACCGTGACCATCTCGGATCTTTTCATTTTATGGGCGATGACTTTTCCCTTTATTCCCGGTGTTGACGGGATTTCTTTTGAGGCACCGCGCGTTCGCATCAATGCCGCCTCATGACTAATTCAAAAACTAGTTGACATTAGCCACGTGAATAAGGGCAAATATTGCTGCGGTGGCCTCATCACATTCATTGCCCAACATCCACCTTTCAACATCGAGATCCCACCCGATTTGGTCCGTGCCCCTGGATATACCCATATTGACATTGATGTCATGCGGCACACTCACATGATCAAGTCGCTCGGCGGCGGTCGATTCGCTTTTAACTATGGCCATCCCCCCGCACCTTATACCATTCTGTCGAACCCTGATCACGTCACTATTGAGCTTCCGGCAAATTGGTCATTCCCACCCGACCCTAAGTTTGTGGGGGGGCTGCACCTTTAGTTCACTCTTTCTGATGTTCTACGATCACCTTCTCCTGCCGTCCACTTTGGCAAGCATGAAATCCCTGAGTTCCGAGGAGACCCTGGGGCTGGACCTAGTACCACCACCTCGGCCACTACTGCTGTTTCGTCTGAGGCTCTGACTACGGCCCTGCATGGCCTTGCCTCTCGTGTCGATACGACCACTGCTATTGGCACACACTCTGCTGTGCGCAGTGCCACTTCTGCTCGCCTCGCTCTCGAGGCCGATATTGCTACGATGCGTGCTGGTGATCCTCCTCTGTCCCCTCAGATCCGTCTACCTCTTTTCTATCCCATCCCCATTTTCTCGCTCTCGAGCGAAACATAGCCACCATTCTCCGTCTTCTGACCCATATCTACGGCACTCCACCACCATCACCACCCCCATCATCTCCTTTGTCGCCTCCTAGATGATCGTCCCCTCCACCTATTCCTCCAGTGTCCGCTACCACCAATGTTTCCCTTCCCACCACTTCTTTACCCACCGCCACCACTACTTTTTTCCCTACCACTACCGTTGACCAACCACTTCCATCTCGTACTAATGATCTTCCACCACCTTTCACCTCTATCACCACCACCTACTCACGTCGCAAGAAACAAGTCGTTGTGCGAGCAAAATCATTACCCCTGCCCTCTTTATCAGTTGCAGTATCCCTACCACCCTCCGTTACCACTGACACCCCACCAATCATTCATATCCCTACCGAGCCCACCCGTGCACGATCTCGATCTCTTTCTCTAGTTCTTCGCACACCCTTCACCTCTCCTACACATTCTCCCGACCACACCCCTCCACTCTCTTTCGAGGAGGATGAGGAGCCTTTTGCTCCTGCATCTTGATTTCCTTTTTTGGATTTTCCCCTAGCCAGTTTTTCTGATTCATCATGATCATATCTTTTTCAGGTATTGTTGAGATCAGCTTGGGGGATATCTATATTTTTTGTTTATGGTCGTGTCATGTGTGTGTGCGTGCTTGTGTGCTTGTGTGTCTTTTTTCTAGTCCATGTCGGTCTTTATTTCCTTTATTTTTCTACGTCTCGTTTTCTGTGTTTTCATGTTTTTTCGTTTCTTTGTCCGTGCGTACTTCCCTCCCATCATTCGTTGCCCTCCCGCACTTCATCCTATTGCATTAAGGACAATGCAACATTCAGCTTGGGGGAGTCGCACTATGTGCGTCAGTCATGTCTTTTTCGCCGTTTTAAAGTCGTTTTCGTCGTGTTTTTCTTTTTTTCCATCCTTTTATTCTCCCTCTCCTAGAGATGACCCTGCATGATGAAACTACCACTAAACCCCACACACACTTAGCTAAGCAATGATAACTATCTTCACTAACCCTAGGAAGCCGAGTTTTGTTGCATTTTACGCTTCGTGTGTTCACTTTGCCTTTTGTGTTGAGTTGTGTGTTGTGACTAGCTAGTTGGTGTGCTTCTAGGTCGTGATTTTGTTTTATATGCCTATCCTTGGATGACCCCTAGACTATCATGCTTCAATTTCGAATATGTGGTATATTGCTTCTACTTTCTGCTTCATTATGCATGAATCATACTATATATGTACGCTTCAAATCGTATATGTCGGGACTTTACCAATAGGACTAGGATAACCCATGTTGCTTACGCTCTGATCCGCGGAAAACGCCTTTTGCCAAGTGTTTAGAATTTGAATTCTTTTTTGTTTTGCTTGGTGCAAATCCCCTCGTCGTGTACTTAACTCCCACTTGGGAGAGTACACAATTTTGCCACTTACTAGCGCATCGTTCTCCCGCTTTTGGAGAATGTGCATTTTCCTTCTTCTACCAAAAACCCAAAAAATAAAAAAATATTGGAAAATCCGAAAGAAGGGGGAGAAAAGAACGAATATGTATAGCCAAAAATCCAAAACCCAAAAAAATTCTGTTGTAAATATCACTCCTACCGTCGTGAATAAAGGAAAGGCGAGAATTTGTACCAAGTACTCTCCTCCAAACATACTCAACCCCTTTCGTTTTCGAACACACTTGGCATAGGAGCTTTCTAGCAATCATCTCGGTAATCATGCGTCGATTTCCTAGTTTCTAGCAGTAGAGTCCCGAACATATGACATGTTTCTATTCTTACTCTATTCTCATGCATGCTTGAACTATTATTCACTGCAAACTCGAATTAGATATTTGGGTCATTCCATGGATATGTTTATATGGAGCTTCATCGCATGATTTAGATAGTTACAACGTTGGCTAGCTCACAATCGCACTCACTCGCGATTCACCGCGTGAACCCACGACACTAGTAGGAACTCATATTCCTGCGCTTAGTGTTATGCATCTCACGTGCTTTCTTAGTGTGTTGTGTTTGTTTCCGTTGGCTCTGATGGGTAATCTATGATTTCTTTTTCTTTTTCTGTTTCTCTCTTTCTTTTGTCTCCCGCCGGGCTTCTATTCTCACTTGTCTTCCTCGAGGACGAGGAAGAGTTCAGCTTAGGGGATTTTGATGTGCATTTATATTTTATATATTCACGCACGTCTTCTCCGTCGTTTTCCGTCGATTTTCGTTATTTTGTATCCATTTCTTTGTGTTTTTAGTTTCTTTTTTTACTTTCGTTGAGTTTATATGCATTTGCAGGACGTTGCTAGTGCATGGGACATATATGGCCAACATCATGAGTCCCCGAAGCGACAGGATGTGTCACACGAGATCCCAAGTGCCATTCGTCAAAGATGAATATGTATCAGCTCTCAACCGATCGGGTGGAAGAGCCACCCGATCGGGTCATGCAGCCTGTGTCAGTGCTGAAGGAGAGACCGTTCCACCCGATCGGTTCAGCGATCGGGTGGATGTATGACAGAGTGCAGTTTTGAAGGCCAAAGCTCACCCTGTCGGTTGACTTGTCAACCGATCGGGTCATGTATTGCGACCCGATCGGGTCGGCACTTTTAACCGATCGGGTCAGCTGCCGCTGCTTCCCAAGCTCAAGAAATCCAAGACTCACCCGATCGGTTCAGTGATCGGGTGAGATTTATCAGAGCTGAAGATATATTCTTCCATCGTTTCACCCGATCGGGTGAAGTCTCACCCGATCGGGTGAGTGTCTGTTTTTGTCTTTTTGTGAGAATATTCCCTGGCATCTTTTCCACTTGTATAAATAATGCTAGGTTTTCCCATAAACACAGTCCCCACTTTTTAAGCTGTTTTAGGGATTTTTCAGCTGCTTCAATTAAACACTTTGTGTAAGTTCTTTGATCGTTCTCATATTTTGATATTGTGTTTATGCTTCTATTTTCTACAGTGAACAATTGCTTGATTTCAATTCTGATGGCTATATCTTCTGTTATTGCATTTGCGACCATGTTTAGTGAGTAGTTCTTCAATCTAGGATATTGGTGAAAGCCCCTTCGTGGGTTCTTCCTAGAACGGCCATATGCCTAGGGATCCGATTGGATCTAGGGATTTTGATGGTTAGGCGGGGGCGTTTCATTGTCATCGGTGGGAAAAAAGACCACATTTGACTGTTGAGCCAATAGGAAATAAAACGGGAGTTTGATTCTCTAGCCATAGCTCACCCCTAGCGTTGACATTGAGTCCTTGAACGTGAGAATGGCTTGGACGAAATGTTGGGAGTGATCGTTGCGAACTTAGTGCTCCCGGAGTCGGATGGTGTTGGACATGTTAATGCCCACCGTTCGAAGCCGGGTAGACCTAGCATATCATCCTCGGCATCGACCAGAATATCGGGCCTATGGGACTCTAGGTACCACTTTTAGAGGCAACGTCTCACCGCCAAACCCTAGCATTCGGTCATATTCCTATCCTTCGGTTGCAATAGTGAGAATCCATGATTTGGGCGGAAGCCACAGTCCTAGGTTACCTTTTTACCTTTTACATCTGTTCTATTAGTTTACAATCGTGACAACCAATCGAGAATAGGCTGGCTCATCCATCGGGTGATCCGGTTCCTGAATGTTAGCAAGTACAACACATGCCTCCCCGTGATCGACCCCCAAGCCACACTTCAACACAGTGCGCTTGCGGTTTATAAATTCTAATTCTAGTATCCCCGTCCTGGTTTGCGTGTCAAACGGACGGTCAAACGATCCGTTTGTCTGACTCGGCAATACCCCGCTATGAGCGCCGGGTATCGAGTTGCGGGCGACAAATGGGTCTGGTATGCGGATGCTCCAGCAGGATCCGTACCCGTGCATTAACACTAACAAAACCTTATTAATCATTCAATAACCAAACATCTCATTAATCCATGCCCAAATCCACAGTAGAGATCCACCAAACCCTAGATAAAAATCTACTCACAACACATCAAGAGACATAGATATAAACGAAAGGAACAATAAGAAAACATCAAAAACATATAAAAAGTAAGAAGACAAAGAGATACTTAGCTTCCCAAATGTAGCAATTACAAGATCTCGTTACAAGTGCATCCACGAAGGGAAATTCAGTAGAAAACCTAATCTAACCTACACTTACTACTAAAACTAAGAAAATGATGAAAAAGAGGAAGAAAAATATGCTAGGGGTTGCTCCCCCCTTAGATGACACTCGCAATGCTTTTAAACAGCCCAAAAACCCTAACGGGCATGCTGGGAATCTGACCTGACCCGATCGCATGGAGGATCCATGTGGTCACGTCGATCCTGGCTTGAAATCTGGGCTTTAATGTCTTCAGAAATTTGGCTTTGACGCAGTTGTTTGGAGAGGACACACGACTGCGTCAAATGCAACTTCCCAGGGGTTGTAACTTGTAACCCTTGATGCGACCATTTGGTGAAGCCACGCGGTCGTATCGAGGGGCCTTCAATTCCTCCTCATGACCCACGTGACCACGGCAAATGTTGTGTGGGGGTTTGCTTCTGTTGCTTCTCGTGGTGATCCTCCACACGGTCGTGTGGAGATACTCTACATAACTTTGTAGGTCCTGAATCTGCTCAGACCAAATCTCCATTTCGAGCTCTGTCACGACTCTGATTGCATCCAAAACTCCCAATCTTGCTCGTGGGTCCTGAAATACCAAGAATTCATCTTAAACAAACTAAGAGCATAAAAAGAAACAAAAATCAGAAAAAAAACGGTGTGAAAAGTATGGTGAAGTGGCGTGAAATGCAGATGGAAAGCAAACGAAAAAGATATAAAATAAAACTCATCAAAATCCCCCAAGCTAAACTCTTACTTGTCCTCAACGAAGACATGAAAGAGTGGAGATTGGAGGGAATCAAGAAAGCAAGCATATGATGGTATTGCAAATAAGAATTTCACAATGTCAAGCATATATTCATGGGTGACTAATTTCAAGCTCATGGAATATAATAAGTATGCCAACTCCTCTCCATTGACTAACATATAAACCTTGGAACTCACTTCTAGTACGAATCACCAAACAATATACTCAAACATGATCATGCTCAAGTCCTAGAATATTTCCTCTAACACGTTCTTAGGTTCAAGGAATAAGAATCGAAGTTAGGCGGCTGTCGAGGAAAAGATAAGTATCGGATAATGGTTTATTAGTCTTTCGAGGAAGTGGCTATCACAACACATCACTGTTCATTAATTCATGAAATCACCAGCTTTATTCATACTGCTATTATTTTTTCTTTTTTTGGGATTTTAATTAGTTTGTGTAAGGATCGTTGTGTCGATGCCTCCCAGGTCAGCGGACCTTATGGCATCAGGCCAAGAGGTATTAGATCTCCTAGCACACTAAATACATTAGAGGGGGGAGGGGGTGAATAGTGTATATCAAGATGAAATTGAAAAATTAAAATTAGCTAAAAATTGAAATAAAAGTGCGGAAGTAAATAAACACAATCTAGAAAATAGCAAGCGCAAACTTAAAGATTTATCCTGGTACGGATCCTTGTCATCCTACATCCAGTCCCCTACTCCCTGTAGAGATTTTCAATCCACTATAACACTTGCTCCCCGCAAGCAATCATAATACCAAGATGCCAGCACTCACCGTGTTGTAAACTTGTACAATCTCTTCAACAAGAGATTCACCAAATAAAAGAGAAAAAGAGTATGAAACAATATCATCTAGAGCCTTGATAATGTGAAAATTATAATGCAAGAAAGGTGATGGAATCTTCAAGGTGCTGGATGAGAATTTGTGGTAGAACACACTTAAAGATTGAACTTTTTGTTGAGGGAAAGTTTCTGCAGAGGTTCCCCAAAGAAATCTAAAATTTACTCTCTTTCTAGTAAGATAAAGAACTCTTAAGATTTGGAGAGAGGGAGAATTAGTTCGAAAATTTAGACAGATGTCTTGGGGTCTATTTATAGGCCAAAAGGGTAGTTTTCGAATGTTTGACAACTGCCTAAAATTTCAAAAAATTCTGAACCATTTTCATCTAAATTGGTCGACCAATGTTTTCGGCAGTTGAGGGCTTTTGACTGTTGAGACAACCTTTTATAAAATGAAAAAAAGAACTAACAAAAACTGCCATAAACTGACAAAAATGGGAATATTTCTATCCATTGAGGTGGTTAAAAACTACATTTTATCAGTTATAAAAACAGATTAATTATTAAAAATTAATTAGAGAAGAAAAGGTCAAATAAATGTCAATGATCTGGGATAACTAATCTAATATCTGTTTGGTCGACTAGTCTAGTCTATTGGTCTACCAAAAATCTGGAACTTGGAATTTTATTGGAAAATGATCCAAATGACTTAAAAATAGGTCTGAGAAAATTTCGAAATTTTCTGAATTATATGAATTTGTTCTTGGTCGGCCAGAAAGGGGTATTGGTCGACCAATTTTGGCTTTGACTTGCTTTTTTGAAGACGGACCCTAAAGAGCTAAAATAGATCATCATCATCAAGGGTTTTACATTCTAAGTATAAGGAAGAAGAAAAATGAAAATAACATCATGTATTACAAGTTATAAAAATTTTGTCGATATACTTCAACTTGATCTTGATGCTTCTTGCAAAATGTATTCCGATGATTATCTTATCTGAGAGGGTCTATAAAATCGCATTGCTAAAGTTAGTATACACATATATAAATGTTTGTATTATCAAAAACTTATAAGGAGTTGTGATTTTTCAACATTCTCCCCCTTTTTGATGATTTTACAAACATTTAAAAAATATTTATAATATGAAAAGAAAGAGGCTCCCTCTAAATTCTTTTTCATATGCCATATATACATATATGTCAAAAAAATAATGCCATGAGTAACTTAGAGAATCTTTGTGAAAGATAGCATAAGTTAATGATAAGTATCATTTTAAACATTTAAAAACATGTTATTTTTTTTAAAAATATAACTTAATCATTTTGTATAAATTAAGGATAACGATAATCATTAATGATAGTGCAATGATATTGTAACATTTTTTATTGTGATTTGCATTATTTTCTCCCCCTGTCAAATCAGCAAAATGGGGTTTTTGTGATTATTGGTCGTCTAACTGCGGGGATTGGTCGACCAAAAGTACAGTAAGTGAAAATTTGCAGAAAATTTTGAAAAGCAAATTGCATTAATGAAAAGATGGTATCAGATACATCATACGGACACTGCAGAAAGCAAATACAATATAACAAAACAATCAATTAAACAACTACATCATAGCACTACACCAAACAACATTAAAACTTAAAACAAACTAGGCTGTAAAATATTGGTCGACCAACTGATGGTCTTAGTCGGCCAATGTGAGGAAATTTCGTCCAGAATGGCCTCAAAATTCTAGAGGAGGAAGAGGAGGATCATTGCACAAACGGGAGGTAAAATAGGGAGCCCATTGTTTGAAGTAACTAACAATTTTGGCTTGGTTTGCTTGCATGTTCTCCATGGCATTTCCCATTTGATCAAGACAGTTTTCAAAACCACTAAGGTGGGTTTGAATACCCCCAAACTCGGCATTCATCTCAGTATGAAGGTGATAAATTTGTCCCTAAAGTGAAGTACGAGGAGGAGTAACGGTGACCTTGCAACGACGAGGAGTACATTCAGCATCTTCTTCTTCTTCTTCTTCTTCCTCTTCTTCTTCTTCTTCTTCAGTACGCGGAGGAGGTGGTGGTGGAAGTTCCATTTTATTAACAACATTATGATCAAAGTGTCGAGGATTGAAAATTGAAAACTCACGATCAATGGGAACTCGAAAGTGTTGGAGGATCCTAGTGATGGTGCTGGGGAGATAAATGTGAGTTTTGACGGGTTTGATCAAGGTTAACATGAGATGAATGGCCCAATTTATCTTAATACCACCCATGATGGCATAGAGAGCTCTAGTGCGGTTCTCGTTAACGTAGTTAAACAAACCGGCCTTTGGAATAAGATTATACATGATCTCTCTAGTGTAGTGCATGAAGCCTATTGAAACTGAATGTGTAGAGTAGTATTTAGTATGCTTTCATTGGATGCACAATAAGATTCACGCATCACTAGTATATTTGAAGCCCTGCTTTTATGTCTTATTCGCATTCTTATAGCATGCTTGTTTGAAAAACTTTATAGCTTGACGTTACCGCTTGTTGATAGGCTTAGTAATACCCAAGCTTATAAATGAAGTTAGTTGATGTATTATCCCTCTAAACTGTTTATGCACACTTATGAGTGAACCAAGTGTTACATTATTTATTTCTCCACATATATCTTTTTATTCTCTACTTGTCACTCAAGTTCACATCCTATAACTACTTATACTGCATCCATTTCCAAAAATCCCATACAAAAGAAAAGCTAGCTCCAAATAAAGTACAAAAAGCCAAAGAGGAGCCAAAAATTAAAAATACAGATCCTATTGCGCCTACAAAAGTCCAAAAAGAAAATTGAGAAATAAATTTTCAAAAAAAGAGAAAAATTCTCGGTTTCATTATTTGGAGCCACAAATATACTTGGGAAGCCCACAAAAAATTCCACAATTATTTTCTTTGGATGCGACGCCTCAAGTCAAGCTTGGGGGTTGAATTCTTTTGAACAAATGAGTGAGCATGCATTAGAGTGGAGTTGTGCACGAATAGGAAAGTTAGTTTGATAATGCTGAAACTTGGCGAAACAATTTAGTTATAAGAATTTCCTATGATTTGATATGAGTATGTGTATGTCTTGATTTTTATTCTATTTTTTATTACATGCCTTGTGTGAATTTCCATGCTTTAGTTATAGCTTTTGATTGAAAAGTGTGTAGCCAATGTTGTGTATATTTGATGCCATAAAACGTATGATGTGGATTTTGGACGATTGTTTGAACTCTTGAGGGATCTCTTTTATTCATCCTTAAACCCTCAAGTACTTCATTTATATAAGATATGAAATTTCTGTGGTAGCATGTGAGTTACTTTTTGAGTCGTTGTGTTATGTGGTGAACGGCGTGAGATCTGAGAGAATAATCTAGCGACCCCCTCCTCTTTGCATTCTTTTTCGTTTCCTTATTTTTACCTCCAGATGAGCTTTGTATTCGTCTTCCTCGAGGATGAGTAAGAGGGAAGCTTGGGGAATTTTGATGTGTCCATATTTTACACACATTTATCACATCATTTCACGCCATTTTAGTCGCTAAAAACTCATATTTGTCGCTCATTTGATTGTTTACCGTATTATATCACTTTCGGAGCTTTATTCTCATTTTCATGAGTTTGAGGTGATTTGGAGCTAATTGGAGTAATATACACATCCGAGGCCGCCAGAGCATCCATGGTGTCGTCTCCTAGGTGCTTAACTTGGTGGAAGAAAAGAATTGAGGAGGAGAAGGAGAGAAAGAAGCTCAATGGGCGATTAAGTCTGTTTTCCCAGGCTGCTCGGTCGAGTGCATCAGCACTCGACCGAACTGACACTCAGATCAAAAGAAGATCTTCCAGATGGAAACACACCACTCAACCGAGTGGAGAAGATACTCGGTCGGACCAACTCGGCCAGCGCAAATATTTCCAACACTTAGCTAAGATTTGAGAGCCCAAGACCACTCGACCAAGTTGATCAGCTGCTCGACCGAGCAGAGCTACGACTCGACCGAGCTTGAACCAAACATAACGATGATTTTGAAGACTTTTGAAACCTATTGTAGCTCGAACGAGCAGGAAGGCTACTCGATCAAGCGTAACCGCATTCGGTCGAGTAAGGCAAGTGCCCAGATTTTCAGACAGCCTCTCACTCTTTTGCGATCTGCTATCTTCCAGTTAGCAAAGTATTTTTCTCATATATTTCATGTATAATAGACTTCATGACGATTCCACCGCCGCCAAGAACGTGTCAATCGGAGGTCACATGAGAGAAATTCTGTAAGATGGCGCTGCAGAGCTGAAATCTGTACTCGATCGAGTGCAGTTTCTACTTGGTCCAAGTCAACTGGGGACCAGAACTTAAGTTGCGGCCAGAAAAAGATTTGGGCAGAATTTCAGAGGGTTTTCTTGGGTTATTTTGCTAGGGTTATGAGGGGATTATATATATGTATTAGTCATAAACCATGCCCTCGGGCACGGTTCATTTAAGATTTTTCCCCGCGAAATCTGTATTCCCCCAAAAATTATTTCCACAGCCAAAATTTAAAAGAAAAACAAATTAGTATAAAAATATATAGCGGCACATGCGCTAAATATTTAGAACAACAAATTCGGCGCAGGCGCCTTCGGCGGGAACAACAAATTCGGCACAGAACAACAAATTAGCGTAAAAAAATTTAGCAAGTTCCTTCGACACAGAACAACAAATTAGCATAAAAAATTTAACAGCACAAGCGCCTTCGGTACGAAACAACAAATTAGCATACAAAAATTTAGCAGCACAAGCGCTTTCAGCACAGAACAACAAATTAACGTAGTACAACAAATTCGACGCGGAACAACAAATTAGAAACGTGAGCACCTTCGGCACGGGCGCCAATTTATTTTACTCAAAACTGGTATGACACACCCAATATATAATGCAATGCTAGCATGGCACCATCAATTGCGCCTTCAATTTATTTTACTCAAAATCCGGTATGACACGCCCAACATATAACACAACGTTAACATAGAACCATCAATTTTGATATATTTCAAGACAAAACCAATTTTGAGATCTCCCTTTTTTATTTTCTTAAGGGATTAGGCAAAGTTAGAACAAAATCACGCCACTGAGATCGGACAATTTCATTCAAACTAGAACGAATTTTCGAGCCACCACAAAAAATTAACCGTGCAAATCAACAAATTACCAAGGATTAGATCATCTTACACAATAACTACTAATAACATCCCAAAAAACCTAGAATGTAGAGAAAATCAATACAAAATTTGTTGTGTATCTTTCAAATAAATCTTGAAGAAACCAAACCCAACATCACATTAAACATTTGTTCTAACACCAAAATTCCTTGAAGCTCTTTTCTCAGTACATCCTAGCTATCCAAAGAACTGGGAACTTCCCCATCTAAACATAAATTTTACAGTCCATTGCTAGACATTTCTGCAACAATTCAATTGTAGCATGAAATTGTAAATAGAATGACCCAAAAAAGCTTAAAAGAGCGGAATCTCATACTACTCGGATACTAGCCACACCATTTCAAGAAATCCTGTGGACCATTCAGCTCTAACATGTATGCTCTCTAATGCAGGGTCGGAGTTCCATGAACAATTTCTTCTTTCGCAACAGCGTGATGTTTCTGGATGAGATGGTATACACTTGCTACAGCCTGGATTGATGAAGCCTCTGTGACTTGTACTGAAACTTTAAAAAAATCACTCAAAAAATGAAAAAGGCATCAGCGGTGATTTTTGTTGTGTGAAACGTCAAAATAATATCAACAAACCTCAAGATCAATCCATCAAAAATGGAATTAGGGATTTGTTGCTGACAGCCTTTGACCTCCCTTTCTGCCGACCGCCTTCGACACCCCCTTTTGTCGATCTGAGAAACACGACCATGCTGCGAGCTTACAGCGAGTGAGGATGCAAAATAGTATGTGAAGCTACCTTGCTGCAAGCTTCTAGCAAACATGATGCATATTCAAAATATTTGCTTTCTGTGAGCTTCCAGCCAGAAATTAACCCAATTTTATAAATATTTGTAAGTTGTTGACATCAAATTCAAAAACCAGCATGCCAGCAAACTGAAAGATATAAAGAAAGAAAACACAAAAAAACAGGATGCGAAGCAAGATGCCTACCTCACACCTTGCTGCCTTGCTACCTTGCGAAACAGGATACGAAACAGGATGGGAAGCTCTTGGGGAAACATGGGGGAAATGACTGTTGCTATCGTGGGAAGATCAAATGCATGTTGCTCTCATAGGAAGATCAAATGCATGTTGCTCTTCCCTAAAAAATCCTATTGCTATCCCCAAAATTGAATTACATCTAATTTAAGAGCACTTTTTGGTTGATCATCATGATGGGTATCGTCGTCAGCCAGGCTGTGACATATCTGAGAACGATGGCATTTATCAGTGATGAGCACAATGCAAAAAGACAATGCACTAAGAGGACATGAGTCTATGGACAGAAGATATGTTATCTTTACCTATTCTGATAAAAAGTTACTCATATCTACAGAGATATAGAATCTATAGTCTTGCAATACATTGGAGATGATACCATGATTATTTATAAACAAATTGAAACCAAATTACTTTAAAAAGACACTGTCAGTATGATGATTCTGAGACGCTGTTAATCATAAAATATTCATATAAAAAAGAAATCCAAACACTAAAGTGTTTGTCATCACATTGATCAATTTCGCTTTTGACACACCTGGGTATTGGCCATAGCTCAAGGATGATTGGCCTGCCATTTTAATGGAACCCCCCCACAAAGCTTGTCCCAGTTGGTTGCCTCTGAGATCACACCCACTCGCCTGCTGAAAAAAGATGAAGGATTGATCTGTAACCTGTAAGTCACTACCGCCCAATAAGTTTCTGAGTAAAGTTAGTCTGGTTCAGAAATCATTCGCCTTTGTACCGACAAAATTGCCTGAAAATAGTAACAACATTTGTTGGAGGAAAATAAACAACTACCGTTTTCATTTGTTTACTTCAGGAAACATTTGCATATTGCCTTTGTGACACTTGCAAAATGGCTTCAGGAAATTTAAGACTACTTCCAAAATGGCTTCCAGTGCATCATTCAATTATGTGACACTTGCTAAAGAGTCAACATAAACCACATTCTCAAAAACATGATACCATAGCTCAAAAACGCAGTTGAGGTAACTAAAACATGCCAGAGAATCACCAAAGACATGCCAGAGAATCACTAAGGTATATATAAGCCAAATTAAAAAAGTCTATCACATTCCCACAGTCAGTTGTAACTGGTAGATATGTGATATAAAAGCAATTGATATCATAAAATTAAAACAAATGTTACATGAATCGATCACTGTGCTCACCACACAAATTCAAGCAACTCGGGCGTTAACTCTAAAATTAATTCACATAGTCCATCACATGAAGCATAAAAGGCAATCACTGCATCAACATGAATACCTAAGGCAGCGCCAATCCAAATTCAACATGTTTTCTCGAGCTACTAAGCCATAATTTGCAAACAATACAACGGAGTAACAACTGCAATCAAACTCCTAAATAAAAAAACTAAAAGCTATAAATCTCCTAAATAAAATTAAAAGCTATTAATAAAAAAATTAAAATTAAAATATTCCAAAACAAACACCTTAACTTTGTACTTTGATAATAGCTTCTACATGTTTGTTTAAGTGAATTTCTGATTAATTCTTGATCATTAAAATACCAGTTTTAAATTAGATCCTCAAATAAACTACCTTAACTTTGTAAAGCAAGAAAACTTCAAAGCATTAAAAAAGGACATATATTGAGAATCTCCAGATCCTTCTTCAATTCTGGGGTAATTGTTGGGGAAGGAATATCAAACCTGCACAACGAACTTCAATCAAATGTGTCAACCCACATTAAAAAAGATCAAAATCATAAAATTTGACATCCACCATCTCACTCACCAACTCTGACCAGCTGTGTCCTTGAGACTTTTCTTCATCAATTTGTTCAACATTATTGGATCTCTCAGAGACACAAATAACTCATCCATAAGGTCATTCTCAAATTTCCAAACAGCTCCAAGAAGTGGTGGATCTGCATTACTGTTAACTCCCACCAAATTGCACGGTCTGCATTACTGTTAAAACAGAATCAAATCTATCAACCAAAAAAATCGTCAAACATCCTCCTTCTCTGAGGGTTGAGTCCTAAGAAGAGGTGGATCTGCATTACTGTTAACTCCCACCAACTTGCACGGTCTACAGTACTGTTAAAACAGAAGCAAATCTATCAATCAAAAAAAATTGTCAAGTTGCTTGGACGAAACGAGTGTTTCGCGTATCCAACTTCTAAGGGTGGTTTTGATGGTTGAGTACTAAGAAGTGGTGGATCTTTGTTCTCCACCTAAAAATCTAAAGTGGAGTCCATTCATGTTGACACAAAACAACAGTGACAACACTTTTAAATCCAATAGGGTCCTAGCATAACAATGTCAATATCTGAAAATAACCACTAATTACATATAAGCATAATGCATGACATAGAACCACTTGCAGCTTCTTACAAAAGCACTTGCAAAAGTTTTAGCTTAACTGAGACTAAAGAAAAGGAAAAAAAAACCATGAGTTGGGGAAATTTATGAACAAATTAAGTTGTGATCATTCCATATCTCCCCTTCTGCATCCAAAAGTAACGATCCTCCTTTCCAAGCACAATTTCCTAAATGGACACAAAACATATTATTCCACCTTTTAGTAGAGAAATAAATTACTGATTTTATGTTGAAACAAAAAATAAAGTTATGATGGTTTATACACCTCACTATTTTGACCTTTCTCATGTTTCAGCAGAAAACATGTTGCTCATCACATAATAAAGAGAGTGAGTCTCAATCAGAATCCATAAGGAAGTACCATTTGGATGAGCAATAACCTAGGTAATTAAAAACATAAACTTGTTAGAGATAAAATATTTGATAATACTAAAAATTTAAATTTAAAACTTTATTTACCTTATTAAGTGGGAGCGACGACGATCGAGCTTTGAGTATCTAATCACGCGCAGCAAGGAATATCTTACAGTGATGGCGATCGAGCCCTGTCACATTTGCTTGTACTATTCCTTTTTCAACTAACTAAAAATTATTATAATAAAATAGTTACTAATATAAAAATTCTTAATAAGAAAATGATGTCAGCTGTAATGGCATGCATACCTTATCCCCCCAAATTCTCGTGTAAGGACGTAACTTGACAGATCTATTAATGTTTCAAAGTAATTTAGCCGATAATTACAAAAACAATTAAAAACAACTAAGACCAAATATAGTACAGAACAAAGTATGTTTATCAGCTTACAGTTTCACACAAATAAGCATCCTTCTTAACATCCTTTTGTAAAAAAATACAAACTAATATTTTAGCAACCTAAAGTTAAAATTTTTGTTAAATTTGTTTTAAAGTTAAAAAATTTCTTACATTGACATAAATAGTAATGCTTGTCCACATCCTGTAGCCCTTCATTAAAAATAATACAAACCATTACTATGTAGCAAGCATCAAGTATAACAACAAACGGCCAATTGATAAAGGATTTTTTCCTGAAAGAATTACTAAATGAATAAAATAAATACAAAGATGTTTACTTACATATAATAGTCATCAATGAGATTCATAGCAAGACTTCTGGATAAACGATGTTAATTGTGTTATTTGAATCAGACGGCGGAAGGACACTAACACGATCAAAAGATGTGCACTTGGAAAGTGCCACATAAAGATGCCCATGGCTAAAAAATGGGTTACGCAAGTCAACCCCAACGAACTTTATGGATTCTCCTTAAGATTTATTAATTGCCATGGCATATGTTACACGAACTGGAAACTGCCGTCTTATCATATGAAAAGGTAAATCTGAAGCTGATGGGGACAAATATATTCTTGGAATAAACACAAAACTGGCGACTTTATCCCCATTCAAAATTTGAGCTTCAATCACATGGGATGCACATCTAAGAACCATCAGTCGTGTGCCATTACAGAGCCCATCTTTAGGTGCAATATTTCGCAGTAAAATAATTGGACAACCAACCTTAAGGTCAAGTTTAAATGGTGGCAACCCAGGAGGATCCAAAGAGTTTATGTACTCGGTCGGATAACGATTTATAATGGGAGGATCAGTTTCTTCAGATTCAGCCAGTTTGTCTGCAGCTAGTTACGTAATCTGTTGTCCAGGATAAATTTGTAAAGCAGTAGTGTTTATTAAATTAACATCATCATTACACGCGGAAAGAATTATTCGTTCAGTCAGATACGCCAGAGTCACCATACCCTCAACATTTAGCTGCAGATAAATTCTTAGTAATAACTCTTTTAAATCCTTGCATCTGAATATGTGGGAGGGAAGCTCCACCACTTCATTAGAATTTGTGCCAACCTATTACATAAATAGAAATAATTGTATGGTAAGGGTACATTATAGTTAAATGGTTATTAAAATCATCAAGTCTTCAAATAAATAGCTCCAAAATAAATTTTGCAAAATCTGTATTTTCAACAGATGTATTCGTCAACCGCATATTCTGGTCCAAGATCAAAACTTTTATAGAACACCAAAATGTAGATCGTCTCAATGAGACTCCAACAATTACTCCTCGAACCCCCTTTGGTATGACTGGCAAAATTTGCCGGAAGTCCCCACCAAGAACAACGGTAATACCACCAAATGCTCTGTTGTTATCACAAATATCTCTTAACGATCAATCCATTGACTCAACACAATGGCGATGTTGCATAGGAACTTCATCCCATATTATCAACTTTGTTTTTCTGAATAATTGTGCATATATGGATTGCTTACTAAAATTACAAATTGAATTATCATGCCATCTAACAGTATAAGAAATGTGAGTGTGCAGTGCGACCTTCGATAAGTAGCAATGATGCATTACCAGAAGATGTGACGGTGATAACTATATTTCCAAGACTATGCAACATTGTCGCTGTTGCATTATACAAAAAAGTCTTTCCAGTTCCAGCACCACTGCTAAAAAAATTGTAGTACCTCTATTTTCAAAAACAGAAGAAGTAATTGCTGAATAAGCTGCACGTTGTGCATTGTTTAGGAAATCAACATCTTTTAATGCATCCAATTGTTGCGCTACATTTATGAGTTCCTGATGTTCATGCAACAGTCTATTGCCAACAATTGCATTCCACTCTATCGTAGGAAATGGCATCGACGAAAATTCAGCTAGACGCTTGCCAGAATCCTCAAGTAATTCATTGATAAGGAATAAGTCGTAATCTTCAAGTTGACATTGAGTTGGAGTAGAAATTGCAAATAAAGCAGGAATTTTTTGTTGAAGATCATCGCAAATATGCATTGACAATTGATTCCATAATGCAAGTGGGTCGATTGGTGAACATTCGATAAGAATAATACAAAACAATCTTCTTAATGGATACCATGTTTTCATAATTGAAGCTTCGTAAAGGCATTGTTTCCATTCCGAATCATCTTCAAGCAGACCTCTTGCAACGCACGTTGCTCTGAATTTAGAGTACTCTACATTATTGAATGTGTGTGAATTTTCCCATGGTGTTGGTACTTTAACAACTATTAGTAACAATCGCAGATAGAAGCGCTCACCAGAGTTGGGAGATGCAAAATACATTCTGCCAATTGCATATCCCGATTTTCTTGGAGTCCATACCTTCCTGGATAGATTCCACACAAACTTTTAAGGGAACTCCTGGTAAGTAAGATCACGTGTTGATTCATGTAATGCATAACATGTAAAAAATTCAGTCAAAGTTGTCTTCTCATTTTCAACTCTAGACCTTATAGTAGCAGAATCTTCATCTGGATCAAAAATAACACGGTGTTGAAGGACCAATCTTTGTATTGACGGAATCTCCTGATGTAAAGGATGCTCAAATATCCTCCACGCTGCCTCTGGTGGTCCAATATATCTTGCATCAAGGTATTGTTGGATCTTATCTACTATGCCCAATACCATGGTGGTTCGATCATGACCTTTATAAATGTACTTATGAATGTACTTGACACATCTTATTCCGGTACAAACTTTGACATTAATATGGCAGTTAAAGCGTAGGGAGAGAGAGATACTTATTATGTGGAACAACATCTCGATTATCAACCTAATGCCCATACATTATAGATATGTCCATCATTATGACGATGATATATAGGATAGCCATCATGATCCATGGTTATCGAATTTGCATAAGTTCTCGGGTACTTCTTAGTATATCTACCATTTTCCATACATGAAGCATTTGGATTTCGAGCACCACATGGTCCGCTCACCATACATTTCATTACGGTATCGAATAATTCCTGATCTTGAGTTGGATCAGGAAATTCAGCACAAACAATCTTATCCACTTGATCATATGTATGGATCTTATCTGGACCACAAAGAAAGAAAAGAGCATGCATATGTGGAAGCCCACGTTTTTGAAATTCAATTTTAAAGACATGTGCTACTTTCCTACCAAATACATTTTTGACATCAATCTCATTCATCAAAGCCTTTCGTTTTAACTCAAAAACATGTGTAATTAAATCAGGTCGATCGACAGCCCTTTGATTGGGCAGTAGAGTTGAAATTATTTCAGGCCACTTTGGATTTGCAGTCATGATAAGAAATATATCAGGGTGCTGGTTATTATGTGTGATAGCCAGCGAGTCTTGAAAGATTTCAAACGTGTGACGTGCATTACCAGTGAAAGATGATGGAAGTATCGTGCGTTGGCCAATTTGGTCATCACTTCCATATGCATCAATATCTGCAAGGCCCTGATATAGTTCTGAATGGAGTTTTTGCTGATTAAGTTTGATGAACGTCAAATAATTCTGCTCAGTTGCTGCCCAAGCATCAACTATGAACTCAAGGAACAATTTTTCGGCTCTCAAAATTGAAGAATACTCAGTAGGTCTTTCAAACAGACGGTAGAAATAATACTCACACAATGTAAGGTGTCTATGTGAGACTTGATTTTGCAAAGGATACCATTTCTTCAAATCAGGTTCCCATCCAAGCTGACCATGCGGAATAATAATACATAATGCAATGAAAAGTATACAGGATGAGCCTCATTGATGTAAGGGACCCTGCGGGGCCACACACACACACACACACACACACACACACACACACACACACACACACACACACTAGAGAGGGGGTGAATAGTGTAATGGCAAACAAAGTGCTTAATTAAAAGTTACTGAAATTAAAGCATAATAAGAAGTGAAAATTAAATAAGTGCTCAACAACAACAATCGCAAACACGAGGATTTTACACTGGTTCCCCAAAACTTGGGTACGTCCAGCTACACCAATATTCATATAATTCCCATACAGAGAAGTGCATATAATCTCATACAGAGATACCTCACACAGAGGATTTGGATTCTCACACAGAGAAATCCTTACTCTCACACAGAGAGACCTCACACAGAGGATTTGTTCTTTCACACAGAAAGAACAAAACTCTCACAAAGATAGTAACTCCCATAAGGAGATTATCTAATTCCCACAAAGAGGATTAGGGGTAACACAAAGGTGAAACGAAATAACACTTACCTATGCCTTGATATGATCTTACCAATACGATGAAGAAGGCATGTAAATAAATGACCAAGTGCTTGAGATGAGGCTTTGATTGCACTTGATGATCTTTCTCTCTTGTAGGAATGAATCCTAACACTTCTCACTTGAGTGAATGAAATGAAGAGAAGAAAGATGATCTCCAAGAAAGGAATGAGAATTAGATCCATTGGAGAATTTCCCTATGAGCTAGCTTCAATGTATGAAGAGGAATGTGCTCATGAGAGGAAAATGGGAGAGATCAGGAGTGGCTAGTGATTCTCAAAGATATTCAATATTAACCAAGAGTTCTAAATAAACTAAGACATCTCCTATATATAGGAATCCAAGAAGAGCCCATAAAACCAGCCAAAAACCCAAAGGGAAGAAATCTGCAATGGCTAGATTTTGGCAGTTTAAGGCATAGACAGTCGACTGATGAACAAGTGATAGTCGACTGTTCGACGGCTAGAAAAAATCAAACGGCTATAATCTGAGCCAGGACAGTCGACTGTAGAAGACAACACAGTCGACTGTATACAGGACAGGCGCCTGTAAATCCTTCAGCAGGTGACTGCTGCAGGCGATGGAAATAAAACAGAGAGATGCAACTTTCGCAGTTACTCCTTTCAAATAACTGATGACCATTTCATAGGCGACTATAAATATACATGCGACTGTAAATACTTCATCGGTCGATTTACTTGCAAATTGGGATTAAGCCCGGAAAATTCAAGTTGCACACAGACGACTGTAGATCAATTTCCAGGCGACTGTAGAGACACATGTGACTATAAATTGAACATCAGTCGACTGAGGCAAAAAGCTCAAGAAGAGTCAATAAAAATGTTGACTTGAGATGTGCACTACAGTCGACTGTAGAAGGCTCGACAGGTGCCTGGAATCATCCAGTTAACTGTAAAACCTTCATTAGGCGACTGTTGGAGAGCCAGAGACTCCAATTGAGCCTTTGGGCAATATGAACCTATTGGGTTGGATTCTATGATAATCCTAAGGCTCACTAAGATGGTTAAATGCTTAGCATGAGAGTATGACCATCTATCAAGGCATTGCAATAATTCTAGACTCAAAAAGAGAAATGCAAGTAATATAAATTACATGGATTACATATTGCATCTCCTAAAGTCTAAGTCTACAAGCTCACGATACCTTGATGCTCCCCAACATCATCTAAGATTTGGCACCCCTTGATGAGCTTCCCTTCATCAAGCTCCAAGCTTTGGCATTTCTCCTCTAGATGTCCATCCATCATTATGCTCCAAGCGTTGGCTTCATTAGATGATCTTCACGACTACATCCAAGCTTGGTCACACCATCACTCTTGGAGGTCTTTAATATATCCATTGCATCATCCTCCAAGCATTATGCTTTGTCTCATCAACAATAATCATTAAGATAAACTGAGACTAAAACACAAGATTGATTAGCACACTAACATAATGTATTGATCATCATCAAAACAACGTTAGTCTTGAACGCAAGAACTAACAATCTCCCCCTTTTTGATGATGACAATCCATTATGTCAAACTATAATAAACATTGAAATAAACAATGTGAATAAACAATGTGTGCTAACAAACTCCTCCAATCAATATGCAAATGTGTACAAATATAAACATGCAAATCACAAATCATATTAATGGCTGTTATGTAAAAACATACCAATTGGTAAACGTAAAATGTATATTTTACATTACCTATTTCTCTCCCCCATTGGCATATCAAAAAGATGGGAAATAGCCAAATAGGAAAACCAAGGGCAAGAGAAATAACCATCTCATATGCACGAATATAATGTTAATGACATTCAATGTGACATATGAATGGAAAAAATAATGCTAGCAAGCAAAAATTCCATACTCTCCCATAATCATAAAAAACATGCAAACATGGAAGCAATGGACACACTCGCACAAATATGGTTACAAAATGTTAACATACAAGTATGATACCCAAACAATGAATAACAATGTGAGTGAGCTAGCAATTGGAAACCAAACAAAAGTGAAGTTTGGTTTCCATATATAGTCATATGAAAAATATAACATGACGAACATATGTTCTATATACGAGTTCCTATCAAGCCTAGAAATATTCTTAGGAATCTACAAAGAAAGTGATTTGGGATTCTTAAGAAGGGGTTTGGTTAAGGCAAGAGAAGGATGTGAGGGTGCATGCCTATGAGGTGGAACATAAATATTGGCGTGCCCCATGTGTGAAACATGTAATTTAGCATTAGGAACATTCACACAAGCATTTCTACCATGCATAGGAACATGTGAAGCATGCAAAGGTTTGTCATCAATTCTAGCATGTAAGCAATAATAAGATTTCCTATGAGTAGAAACATCATGCATAGAATTCAAATGAGAAGCATTCATATCAACATGTTTTTGAATAGGCTTCTTAATATATGCAAGACTGGAATACAAAAATGCATGATTTCTCTTTGGCTTAGAAATAATAGTTGATTTTAGGCCAAAAGAGTTGGATGCGACTTTCTTGTTGGAACTTGGTATTTTCCATCCTCTCTTCCATAAGGTTTTGATGTGACAAATCAATATATTCCATGTTACTGACTCTATCTATGCAGTTGTACAGCTACAACGCAAATTCATTTACATCACGCATATGATCAAAGTACAAGGAGACTCTGCAAAAATAGCCTTGCTACTCAAGATTACGTGTGAAACACGTATCTACGGCATGATGTAATTTTTACTTTTTAGATAGCTTCAGGGCCTTGGTTATATCATATCATATATCCCTAAGCTCAAATCTACATCATCTCCTAACTCATTTGATCCTAAGTCAAAATTCGTATTTTTCAGAATTAGCATACTAGGATTTTTCCTAGCCTACCAAAACAACTATATTTTGACTTGATACCTTTAGACAAGAATCTATCCGTTGTCTAGTCCACGTCACCAAAATTTTGTGACCGTTTATGACCGTTTCAAAATTAGCAGGCTACGAATTTTCCTAGCCTGTCAAAACGATTTTTGGACTGAAATTTTCCCGAACAGTTTCTGACCGTTCTCTAACGTTCCTTTCAGTTTCTGAACGTTGTGCAACGACTCTTCTAGAGCTGTTCATAACCGTTTCTAAAACCTATAAAAGGAGGGGTACCCCCTCTCATTTCACACACACTTTCCTCTTCCTTATTCCGATTTTGTTGAAAGCAAGCCATTGATTTTCTTAAGTAATTCAGCCATTAGTTGTTCTTTTCTTATTTGTAAGAAGAAATCATTAGATTTCTTTCTTCGTTTAAGAACGGAAGAACTTGGATTTTCAACATCATTTTGGAAAGTTATTTGTGTTCATAATTGCAAGAAGAAATCGATAGATCTCTCTCTTCTTTTATGAACCAGAGAACTTCAAGTATTGTTCTTCATTACATATCTTATACATCTTGAAGTTCATCTTTTAAACAACATCCTTGAATTCATTCTCTGAATTTTATACCAAGGCTATAGGTGTTTTTCTATTTCATTATTTAACAGGTTTGAATCTCTGTTTAGAGATTGTACAAAGTTTGGGACACGGGGAGTGTCGTCATTTTTGTAAGTTCATGCTTGCGAGGAAAGTGATTAATAGTGGATTGAAAATCTCTACGGGGAGTAGAGGACTGGAGTAGGATCAACAGGATCCGAACCAGGATAAATCTCTGTGTTTGCGATTGGTTTAATTTTTAGCACTTGTCATTTTATTTCTGTTCCATCTTTGCAAATATTAGTAATGTTTTATTTGCAACATTTTTATTATATACACTATTCACCCCCTCTAGTGTATTGATCCATACAGGTTAGATTTACATTTGGTATCAGAGCAAGGTTAAGATGGCAGAATCAAGCATGAACGCTGTTCCTCACAACTACAACAGAAATCAACATCCTGAAGGGCACTCTCAAGTTCGTCCTCCTCTATTTGATGGTTCTAACTACTCATATTGGAAAATACGAATGGAGATTCATCTCAAAATTATGCATTATGAGATTTGGGACATCATAGAGACAGGATACACAAAGCCAACAACTCATGTTGCTGATTGGACCGCCAACGACAAAACTGCAAAAACCAACAACTCAAAGGCCATGAATGCTTTATTTTGTGCTATGGATAAACATGAGTTTAATCGAGTATCTCTGGCCAAAAGTGCTAAGGAGATTTGGCATATACTTGAGGTAACTCATGAAGGAACCAATAAAGTGAAGGAAACTAAGATTTCTGTTTTGGTTCACAAATTCGAGTTATTCAAGATGAAGGACCAAGAGACAATTGGAGAAATGAACACCAGGTTCACTAATATTATAAATTCTTTAAATGCTATTGGAAAGACTTACACTTCTCTTGAACAGGTTCGCAAGATTCTTAAAGCTTTAACTCCAGTGTGGCGTCCAAAGATCACCGCTATTGAGGAAGCCAATGATCTTTCCACATTATCTATGGAAGATCTTATTGGTAACCTAATGGCCCATGAAGTTACACTACAAGATGAGAAAGAAGAATCAGATCAAAAGAAGAAAGTACTCGCCTTCAACACTACATCAGAAAATGAAGACTCAGATGATGATATGATATTCATTGCCAAAAACTTCAGAAAATTCTTTCAGTATAATAATTTTAAATCTAAGAATACTGATTCTTCTCTCTGCTTTAATTACAATAAGCCAGGACATATGAAGAAAGAATGTCCACTTCTCAAAGCAAAGTTCAAAACTTCCAACAATGATCAATCCAGAAGAGAAAGGAAGTTTGACAAAATGAAAAAGGCATTTGCAGCAACATGGGATGATTCTTCAGATGATGAAGATGATGATCTAAATGAAAGTGCTAACATGTGCTTTATGGCACAAGATGATGAAGATGAGGTAAGTTCTTTTAATAACAAAGAATTACTTGATGCATTAAAAGATCTCTATTCTCGTTTCAAAAAATTGAATAGTCAACATAAATCATTGAAACAGAATAATGATGATCTCCTTCTTAAATATCAAGAATAATCATCTTCTAAAAACATTGAGAATACTTCTTCTCAAGTTTTGGATCTTAGTAAAGAGAATGATATTCTCAAAACTAAGAATTTAGAATTACATACACAAATATCCGAAATGGATAAAAATATTTCATTACTAAAAATGAAATACGACGAGATGTCATTCAATGTTAATAAGTTTAACAAAGGAAAGACAAATCTCGATGATTTGCTCAAAATTCAATATCCAACAAATCATAGACAAGGATTGGGATATTCTAAAAAGAATGTACCCAAGACTTAAAACACTTCTTCCTCTTGTGGAAAAACAAGTTTTGTTAAACCACAAAAGAAGAATCATGCATTTATTTACACGAAGAAAGTAAACATACCTACTTCTTCGGTATAGGCACAGACAGGGGGGTGAATAGGCTAATAAAAATTCTCGTGCAACCCACGAGAAATCCCACGCAGTTATAGGCACAGACAGGGCAATAAAATTGCAATCACAAAGTGCGCACAGATATACCCTAGTTCGGTCGTCCCCACGACCTACTCCAGCCCCCGAAAGCAACTACTAGATAGATATATAATCAAGTACAGCTACAATGAGTCAAGATCCAAAATCTACTCTCACCAAGCTCGTACGCACACCACGTGCTCTACACTCTCAATCTAGTCAGATGCTCTCCCTCCGTGACGACTCCCAAAGTCGTCAGGTCCCCAAAAAGTAACACAGATGGTAAAGTTTCCCCTACGAGGATCTAACACAACAACTACAAAAAATAATGATAAATAGAGTTTAGGAATCTCAGTTTGTGCAGCGGCGATGTCCTCGTCAATCAGCACGGGTCAGATCTCGTCTGATGTAGATGTAGTCTCTGATGTCCCCTCAATCATCAATGTTGCTTATGACATGCAAAAAGTAAACACCAAGTTGTAGCACGGTAAACGTCACGGCAACAAGAATATGTGCTCGTCATGTTTGTCTGCTTTGAGAGTTTCAAAGCACAGAAATTTTGTTGCCCCCAGGAGAAATTTGGCTGCCTGCAAGCAAACAAAGCAAATGATCACACAAAAAATATGTTTGCACTCCAATAAAAATTCGGCAATCACAATCGAAGCACAATCATTAAAAACGATGGAGATAAAAAAAACAAAGGCTGGCTCTTGGGGAATTAAAATTTTCGGATCCTCAAGATTTCGTTGCCCCTTACACGAGAACACCCCAGAGAAATTTTGCACTTGGAGATTTCAAGATAGAGAGAATCATAAAGCTTGGTGCTCTCTCTCTCCAAAAAACAATTCACCCAGGCTCTCTTGGATTTATGAAGTTTGGCCGGCCCTCTCTCCTGAAATTTGACCAACCTGCAAAAGAAAACAATGAATGGTTAGACTTTAATATTCATATTCTCGTTAATGATAAAAATAAAATAAGAAGAAGATCTCTGGATTTTTTGTGCGGGGCTTCAAGAGCTGCGGCTCTTGTTGCTGCGGCTCTTTGTGATTTTTGGGGAGACCTCTTCAACAATTGCGGCTGTGTGTATTGAAGTTTCTTGGAGAGAGGATCTACAAAAAAAATTCGGATATTGAGATGTCAATGGCTCTCCTAAAAATATGGTACGGCTGCCCCCTAAGAAAATGAATCACGGCTGCTAGGGTTTTTTTTGTTGGTTTGCCTTGGGGATTGATTTTTGGCCTATGTACGTTTTTTTATTGGCTATCAAAAAGGAATAGAAGAGCACCTTGTTTTTGTGTTTTAAAAACATGAAGAGTATTTCTTGTATTTGATTTCGACCTGCCATTTATTTATTAGGTTATGGGCTATTGCGATTTTTTAAGGCACTTGGATGCTCACGCAAGGTAGAGACTAGATAAGGAAAAGAATTAGGGTTTTAATCCAAAAGGTATGAGTCAACTCAAGCTAGGTTCTCCCCCTTTCTTCTTTGCACATTGATCAAGTCTCTCCGTGAATTAGTCACATGTTCGTCATTCCTGAAACACTTAATACACACGTTAGAACGTTCACACGCGTTTGTTATCATCAAACACGAAGTTCATAGATCGTTGCTACCAACAGTCTCCCCCTTTTGATGATAACAAACTAAGTATACGATTTGCACAATGAAGTGCCAAATAGTGTGAAATAGTGTGTGTGAAAGTGTGACGATAGTGGGTGACATGCAATGAGATATAGTGATGTGCAAAAAATGATGTGCGAAGCTAACAATATGCATGCTCCCCCTATTTTAGTGAGAGTGGGTGACATGCAATGAGATATAGTGATGTTCAAACAATGATGTGCGAAGCTAACAATATGCATGCTCCCCCTATTTTAGTGCTTCCCCAAAATTCATTAATGCTCCCCCTTAATCAACCAATCTTTTTCTTTCTTTTACTAAGTAGCACATCAATTATCACAACTATCAAATCTTCCCAAATTTTTCTCCCCCTTTGTTATCATCAAAAAACGAAGCACGAAGTCCAAAACATATACCATGCAGAAAGAGAGCATTATTAAGCCAATACCAATAATTGCATGTATACAATCATAGAATAATCAAGTCAAACTCCAATGAAATTAAACAACTAAGACTTCAACACCAACGTGTACGTGTGATGATTAAAATTGAAGCACATAGGGAGAATCATTATGAAAGTCAACCAGAACCAATCCACATTTTTCAAATAACGTTCTATCACTTAGGATTGATTTTTCCCACCTCATTAAAAATGAGTTCAAGTTACCACACCCCAAAACATAGCCTATAAGGACTCTTAGATTTGTGGGTGGCATTGCTTGACGAGTAAATACACCAACGCTAAAGTTTACCCATAAAGCTTATGTTGGATACTCGTGGGTAATACCGTTGCCAAGGATTGTATCCATTTTCCATACGGAGCAATTATCTTTTGTTTCCACATTTTTAAAAAAAAAACTTATACCAACAATTTCTTTTGCTCAATTTTTATCCATGGCAAGGTATATCATATCCCTTAGATTTTCAGTTAAGTTTTCCTCCTACATTCACTTTCCATACTTCATAAACGATATCTCCAAATGTGCAACAATAGTAATACATGTGGAAGTGAAATAGGTGGTGTAGAATTCAAGTTAGTTTCATTCATTGAATATGCCATGAATATTTAGAAAGATGAACATGCGCATGTAGCAGAAGTAATAATACACCAATTTCTATATGGATATGAAAATCATTCGTGCATACTTCAATAATGAATCAAAGAGAAAAGATACACATTTAAGCACCATTTTTTTTCAGTTTTTCAGTTTGTTTTTTTAAATGCATGAAGTACTAAAGCAAACATGAGATGCAATCACACAAACAAAAAAAATCATGCACACATAGCAATGCAACTACTAGCACACAAACAAAAAAAGTCACGCACACAAAAAGCTATGAAGGTATGCATTAAGTTCAAAGAATGAGATATACCTTCACGTCGCCGTTTGACTAAGGAGCTAAAAAATAATGAGACATTCAATTTGTTGCTCCTCGTCAAATTTTCATCCACCTACAAAAGAGGTGTCGTGTGTGACCTTGGAATCCAACAAGGTCCACTCACGTTAGTCATCAAAGATTTAGGAACCCATATTTGTTTGAACTTAATGTTTTTGTTCCTATATTTGCAATGATATGAAGTATGACCAACACATCCACATGTAAAGCACTTAGCATGAAAATTTCCAACCTTTGTTGTTTCAATGTGAACTTTTCTATATTTTGATTTTTCAATATTTTTAAGACCATATCCTAGTCCTCGCCTATTATTGCCATAAAGTTGATTTCCAAGAATAATGTCCAAATTTTGTTTTCCAATGGAAAATCTCTTTAATGACAATTCTAGGGTGGCGACTTTGGATTTCAAGATATCGTTTTCATCAACAAGCAAAGTGCATTTACTAATGAAAGCTTGCTTGTTTTCCTCTTCTTTCCTTTCAAAATCCCTCATTTTTTCTTTAAGTTCAAGATTTAGCATGTTAATCTTTTCAGAAAGCAATTCATTTTCAACTTCAATCTTTGTCTTATCTAGCTTATACATGCTAATATCATTTAATAAAGAGGGACATGAAAGACAATCAGTTTTTTCAGACAAGCTAGCTTTCTCTTTTTCTAACATAGTAATGGTAGATTTGCATGCAACAAGCTCTTCTTTAATATTTTTCATTTCTATAGACATGTCATACTCAGTTTGTTGCATATCAAAGTTATCATTCCTATAACATTCCACATCAGCTTCTAGCTCATCAATTCTATGTTGCATTCCTTTACAGATTTCTAAGAATTCAGCTTTAGTGGGAGATTCTACCTCATTGTGTTTGGCCATCAATGCAATGCAGGAGTGGGCTTCATGTTCCTCATCCTCCTCCTCAGCTTCGCTATCCATGTCCCACGTCAGCACTTTCGTTTTTCCTTTTGCAACTTGAGCTGTGTGTTGTTGTGGGTAATCTTTTATGTGGTGCCCTTTCTTCCTGCATTTAAAACATTCACTTCTATTAATAGCTTTCTGATCATAGGAATTTCTACCAAAATTAGAATTATTAGAACGAATGAACCTTTTTCCCATCTCAGCTCTTCCTTGATCAGTCTGAATGTATCTCCTGAAGTTTCTAACCATTAGGGCTTGCTCTTCATCAAGATCGTCATCGTTAGCTTGAAGAGCTAATGGTGTGGAAGCTTTGGTATTCTCTTCAGGTTTCTCTCTGGCTTCTATACTCTGCAACTCAAGCTCGTGTGACATTAGGTTGCCTATAAAGTCCTACACTTTCATTGTTGACAAGTCCTTAGCTTCTTGAATAGCGGTGACTTTAGGCCTGAACGAGCTTGGTAGCGCCATTAAGATCTTTCGTACCTGTTCATGGCTAGAGTATGGCTTACCGAGGGAACTAGATTTGTAGACGATGTCTGTGAACCTCGCAAACATGTCTTTGACTGATTCTGTTGGTAGCATGCGGAAGCTCTCATATTCAGTGCTCAGCAACGCAAGTCTGGATTCCTTTACTTGCGATGTTCCCTCGTATGTCACCTCCAGAGTATGCCAGATTTCATGCGTAATTAGACAATGTGAGATACGATTAAACTCAGATTTATCAAGAGAGCATATAAGCGCTTTCATAGCTTTACCATTAAGATTATAAAGTTTCTTATCAGCTAAATCCCACTTGTCTTTAGGCTTAATCATAACAGTGTCTTCAATTTTAATAGTGGGTAGACTATAACCATTTTTAACAATATCCCACACATCATAATCTACAGACACTAGATAGATTTTCATCCTAGCCTTCCAATATGCAAAGTCTACACCGTTAAACTTAGGGGGACGGGCTATAGACTAACCTTCAGCAAAAGCACAATCAGATATATTCATAGTCATCTAAAAATCAAGACTAGAACCTCTAAACTGGCTCTGATACCACTTGTTGGATCTGGATCGTAGCCTAGAGGGGGATGAATAGGCTAATAAAAATTCTCGTGCAACCCACGAGAAATCCCACACAGTTATAGGCACAGACAGGGCAATAAAATTGCAATCACAAAGTGCGCACAGATATACCCTGGTTCAGTCGTCCCCACGACCTACTCCAGCCCCCGAAAGTAACTACTAGATAGATATGTAATCAAGTACAGCTACAATGAGTCAAGATCCAAAATCTACTCTCACCTAGCTCGTACGCACACCACGTGCTCTACACTCTCAATCTAGTCAGATGCTCTCCCTCCGTGACGACTCCCAAAGTCGTCAGGTCCCCAAAAAGTAACACAGATGGTAAAGTTTTCCCTACGAGGATCTAACACAACAACTACACAAAATAATGATAAATAGAGTTTAGGAATCTCAGTTTGTGTAGCGGCGATATCCTCATTAATCAGCACGGGTCAGATCTCGTCTGACGTAGATGTAGTCTTTGATGTCCCCTCAATCTTCAATGTTGCTTATGGCATGCAAAAAGTAAACACCAATTTGTAGCACGGTAAACGTCACGGCAACAAGAATATGTGCTCGTCCTGTTTGTCTGATTTGAGAGTTTCAAAGCGCAGAAATTTTGTTGCCCCCAGGAGAAATTTGGCTGCCTGCAAGCAAACAAAGCAAATGATCACACAAAAAATATGTTTGCACTCCATTAAAAATTTGGCAATCACAATCGAAGCACAATCATTAAAAACGATGGAGATAAAAAACAAACGCTGGCTCTTGGGGAATTAAAATTTTCGGCTCCTCAAGATTTCGTTGCCCCTTACACGAGAACACCCCAGAGAAATTTTGCACTTGGACATTTCAAGATAAAGAGAATCATAAAGCTTGGTGCTCTCTCTCTCTCTCCAAAAAACAATTCACCCAGGCTCTCTTGGATTTATGAAGTTTGGCCGGCCCTCTCTCCTAAATTTGACCAGCCTGTAAAAGAAAACAATGAATGGTTAAACTTTAATATTCATATTCTTGTTGATGATAAAAATAAAATAAGATGAAGAGCTCTGGATTTTTTGTGCAGGGCGTCAAGAGGTGCGGCTCTCTGTTGCTGCGGCTCTTTGTGATTTTTGGGGAGACCTCTTCAACAATTGCGGCTGTGTGTATTGAAGTTTCTTGGAGAGAGGATCTACAAAAAAAATTCAGCTATTGAGATGTCAATGGCTCTCCTAAAAATATGGTACGGCTGCCCCCTAAGAAAATGAATCACGGCTGCTAGGGGTTTTTTTTGTTGGTTTGCCTTGGGGATTGATTTTTGGCCTATGTACGTTTTTTTTGATTGGCTATCAAAAAGGAATAGAAGAGCACCTTGTTTTTGTGTTTTAAAAACATGAAGAGTATTTCTTGTATTTGATTTCGGCCTGCCATTTATTTATTAGGTTATAGGCTATTGCGATTTTTTAAGGCACTTGGATGCTCACGCAAGGTAGAGACTAGATAAGGAAAAGAATTAGGGTTTTAATCCAAAAGGTATGAGTCAACTCAAGCTAGGTTGTCCCCCTTTCTTCTTTGCACATTGATCAAGTCTCTCCGTGAATTATTCGCACGTTCGTCGTTCCTGAAACACTTAATACACACGTTAGAACGTTCACACGCGTTTGTTATCATCAAACACGAAGTTCATTAGCTATATCTCTCAGTATATACATTCTATTGTTCATTCTAGTAATTACATTAGAAAGCCAAATTCCACTTGGGTTTGGCTTCCTAAAATCTAATCCCAAGGACCCTCAAACAAAGGGTACCAATGCTTAATGTTTTATTTTTCAAGTACCTAAGAAAGAAAGATGGATTTTGGACAGTGGATGTTCAAAACATATGACAGGAAATGTCAATTTGCTTTCAAGCATTAAATATAAAGATGGAGGCACAGTTACCTTTGGTGACAACAAGAAAGGAAAAATCATAGGCACTGGAACAGTTGGTAATACAAATCAGCCTATCATTGAGAATATTCACCTGGTTGACGGTTTGAAACACAACTTACTTTCCATTAGTCAATTATGTGATAAAAATTACAAAATAGTTTTTGAACAAAATGATTGCATAATTTATGATTCTGATATGTCATCTATCTTATGTCGTGGTAAGCGTAAGAAAAACATATATATCTTATGCATGTCTGTTACCACTCATAATCATTGTTTAATGATTACTTCTGATGAGTCACTTTTATGGCATAAACGTTTTGGACACACTAATTTCAAAAATCTAGTACGTATTTCAAAACAAAAATTAGTTAATGGAATGCCAAATATTTCTTTCAAAAACAAACATTTCTGTGATGCTTGTCAACAAGGAAAAATGCACAAATATTCCTTTAAATCAAAGGATGTTATCTCAACAAAAAGACCATTAGAACTTCTTCACTTAGATTTGTTTGGTCCTTCAAGAGTAGCTTCTTTGAATAGAAGTAGATATGCATTTTTCATTGTTGATGATTATTCTAGATACACTTGGGTTATATTTTTACAAAACAAGAATGATGCTTTTGAAGAATTTACAGTATTTTGTAAAAATATACAAAAGATCAAATCCTCTAACTTTATCACTATTTGTAGTGATCATGGGGGAGAATTTGAAAATGAATCTTTTACCAAGTTTTGTAATGAAAATGGCATTACTCACAATTTTTCTTTTCCTCGTGCTCCTCCTCAGAATGGAGTAGTAGAATGGAAAAATAGAACTTTACAAGAATGTGCAAGAACAATGCTTTGTGATAGTAATCTACCAAAATATTTTTGGGCAGAAGCCGTCGCAACTGCTTGTTACATTATGAATAAAGTTCTTATTAGGTCATTATTTAATAAAACTTGTTTTGAATTATTCTTTAATCGCATTCCTCGTGTATCATATTTTAAAGTATTTGGATGTAAATGTTTCATTCTTAATACTAAAGATGCACTTGACAAATTTGATTCTAAATCTGATGAAGGTATTTTTGTTGGATACTCAACACGTAGCAAAGCCTACAGAGTATATAACAAAAGAACTTTAACAGTTGAAGAATCACTTCATGTCACATTTGATGAGAATCCCTCATCTAATTCTCCCATCATAGATGATGAAGAGAATATATTACCTCTTTCTAATTCTTTAGATAATATGAAACTTGATGAATTGATGCTACTAAACATTCTATTGAGTCTATTTCAGATAATGCAGATCTTCCTAAGGCATTTGCACAAGTTTCAAATCATCCATCAGAGTTAATCATTGGAGATATTACGGATGGAGTAAGAACTCGTCGCCAAATAAACAAAATGGCACATTGTGCATTTCTCTCAACCATTGAACCAAAGAACATCAAAGATGCATGTGAAGACAGTTCATGGATTATGGCTATGCAGGAAGAACTCAACCAATTTCAACGGAATGATGTTTGGGAATTAGTTCCCAGACCATCAGATCAATCAATTATTGGTACCAAGTGGGTATTCAAAAATAAATTGGATGAATCTGGTCAGGTAATTAGAAACAAGGTACGATTGGTTGCACAAGGTTATAATCAAGAAGAAGGTATTGATTATGATGAAACCTATGCACCAGTTGCACATCTTAAATCTATTAGGACGTTATTATCATTTGCATGTTTTAAAGATTTTAAACTTTTTCAAATGGATGTCAAAAGTGCTTTTCTAAATGGCTTTCTTAAAGAAGAAGTTTATGTAGAACAACCTCCTGGTTTCACTCATGAAAATTTTGAAAATCATGTTTTCAAATTGAAAAAGCCTTTATATGGTCTCAAACAAGCACCTCGTGCTTGGTATGAAATACTTAAAAGTCATCTTTTAAATTCAGGATATTCAATCGTTAAAATAGATTCCACTTTGTTTATTAAAAACATAAATTCTGACATTATCATTATTCAAATGTACGTTGATGATATTATTATTGGTTCTACTAACGAATCTCTTTGTTAAGATTTCTCTAAAATTATGCAGAAAGAATTTGAGATGAGTCACATGGGTGTACTTAATTACTTCCTCGGTCTTCAAATCAAACAAATGAAGGAAGGAATATTCATCCACCAAAGTAAGTATCTAAAGAACTCATCAAGCGTTTTGGATTAGAAAGTTCTGTAGAAAAACACACTCCAATGAGTACATCTACTTCCCTCGACAAAGATTTAAATGGTAAGAGTGTTGATCAACGTCTTTATAGAGGTATGATTGGCTCTCTACTTTATTTAACTACAAGTAGACCAGACATTATGTTTTCAGTATGTTTATGTGCATGATTTCAGGCAGATCCTAAAGTTTCACATTTAACTGCCGTAAAACGGATTATTAGATATGTCAAGTATACTTCTGATTTTGGTTTATTTTATCCTAAAACAAACACATTTGATTTATTATCATATAGTGATGCTGATTTTGCTGGTTGCAAATCAGATCATAAAAGTACTGGTGGTACATGTCACTTTTTAGGACATGCTTTAGTTTCCTGGTTTAGCAAAAAGGAAAACTCTGTTTCATTATCTACAACCGAGGCAGAATATATTGCCGCCGGTTTAGCATGTGCTCAAATTTTATGGATGAACCAAACTATTTCAGACTATGGTATTAATTGTTCCACATGTCATATTATGTGTGATAATACCAGTGCTATTAATTTATCTAAAAATCCTGTGCATCATTCACATACAAAACATATTGATGTACGTCATCATTTTTTAGATGATCATGTTCAGAAAGGAGACATTATTTTAAAATTTATTTCTACTGACCATCAAGTTGCCGATATTTTGACTAAGCCTTTGAAGGAAGAATCTTTCATTAAGCTTGGAAGAAATCTGGGTATTATTAGTGAATCAGAATTTGATTTATGAATATGTTTATCTATTTTTGATTTTTATGAATTTTTCTATAATTTTCTGACGTATTTTTAGCATGCTACAAAATTTTGTAGCATGCCAATTTTAAAAATTACTTCTATCTTCTCCGTATTATGCCTAATTTGACCCCTGGTTTTCGGATTTTTAATAACACTTCTCATATATTTTATTCTCAAAATCAAATCTCGTATCAAATTTCTTACCCGGTGTCTTCCACTTTGTCTCTCTCTTTTGATTCCTGTTGATCTTTTTGATCTCTCTCCTGCCACTTAGATACTTCTCATTTGTCTTTCCCAATATCCCCTGCTTTTCACGTTGGACACAGAACTGACATTCGTGTTTTTCTTAAACATTCTCACTTGCATTTACTTCTTCCAACAACTGTACTTTAGTCTCTATATTGACTTGGAATAAGATTTCACAAGAAGACAACAGGTTCTTAACTTCTGCTTCTTTCCAAGGACAAATAAGAAGACACATGGCCTTTTCTTATTTATTTTCTTTCACCAAACCCCACTTCCTCACGTTGGGAACTTCACTCATCCTTATTTTATTTTATTTTTAAATTAATATTCCTTCACCAAACCGATTCATTTTTCGGCCTACCCTTGTCTTGGAAATGAAGTTCTCACTTCATGACAATTAAGGGCCCCTTCTATCTCTTCCACATGGTTGCCTTTTATTGGTTCCTCACACCAACCGCCTCTACCCAATTTATTTCGGCCTCTCCCCATTTTTCTATGCGTCTAGAAACTACACACTCTTTTATTATTTTAAATGCCATTTATCTACCATTTGTACTTATTCTAAATTTTTTGTGTACGGTTTAGATGCCAAACGGGTATTTTTATTTTTTTTGGTTTCCGAAACCGTTGCTTGGGTCTCTTCTTCTTCCCGTCTGTTCGGTTTTTGTATTTTGAACATTTCAGTTGTTCCAACTTCTTTCAATTTTAGAAACTGCTCCCACTCCCTATAATGGCAACTGATCGGTTCTCTATTCTTTCTATTTATTTCGTTCACCTTCTCTTTTCTCTTTCCCCTTCTCTGTTTAAGTTTCTTCCTTCTCTAATTTTTCTTCTCTCCAATCCACTATGGCCGAACCAACACCCCCTTCCACCACCGACCGCTTTCATTCGCAGGCGGCCAAAGATCGTTATCTTGCCTTCGAAGCGACCCGATTTCATCCTGAGCGCTACTTAGACTATGGCACACCCACCATGATGCATGTCAAGAAGATCTTAGCGGTGGTCGGCCTTCATCATATTTGGTCCATCGCGAACAAAGTACCCCATTATCCTACTCTTGTCAGAGAGTTTTATGCCAATCTCGAGACTACCGTTCACCTTGGCCAAAAATTCTTCTCCGCTATGGTTCGGGGAGTCTGTTTTATGGTCAATAGCAATAAACTTGCCGCCATTATCAACCAATCTCCGGATTTTCTTGGCCTCCTTTCCTTTGCTATGGACGATCCCGTTATCCTCGCCAGACTCGCCCCGAAGTATACACCCCATATGTCCGCAGCCAAGCTTCGTCCCGAGGCTCGTCTCATTCATAAGATCATCATCCACAATTTGATGCCCAAGGCCGGCTCTGTGAACTACCTTAGTAACGCTCACCAACATTTCTTATATGCCATTATGGCCGGTTTTCCCATTCACTGGGGCCACTTGTTTCTTCGCACTCTCATGAAACCTGTTTCCACTCACTTTTACTTGTAGAGTCTCATCACGTTGATTCTTCGGGCTTTTGGTGTTCCTACCGATGGTGAACTTTTGCTTCATCATGATATCCATATTGATGAGAACATTATCCACAGCATGGGCCTTCCCGATGGTGACTCTACCTCCTCCGACAATGACGACGACTACGCTGCATCCGATGATGACTCTTCCCTCCCGACTGCCCCGACTGCTCAATCTCGCGGCCAAGCCTCTTTCCCAGGCTCTTCCCGATCCCGGTGCGGCAAAAAGGTCCTCGCTTCCAAGGATGGCATTTCTCCATCCCGTGAGACTAATGATGTCCTCCTTCATCGTCTCTCTACCCAGTTTGCCGAGGGCTTCGCTGGAATCCAGATACAAATGAGTAATTATGACCAAATCCTCCGCCATCACTCTGAAGTACTCGAACAGATCCAAGTTGAACAGTCTTCCCTCCGTTCTTCCCTGGAATCCGAGAATATCCTCCCTACCTGTTGCACCCGCACCCGACGTTCCTCCCCTGGCTCGTCATCCTATCATCCATAAACTCCCTGGCTCTCGCATGCTACTACTCTTTGGTTCTCTGTTTCGTTTTGTCGCATCCTATCCCTGCATGACTTGTTGCTTCCTTTGCATTTCAGCTCTTCTTGGTTGCTTTCCATCACTTATGACTTTGCCTCATCGTGTGTTGTTTGGTTGGTTTCCGTGATTACTGGTTGCTTTCACTTTGGTCCTTGTCGGAAATCTCGCTGGTTCTATGTTGACTGGATTATTTAGTATGTTTATGTACTTGGCAGTTTATGTATGTTCGTTTCTCGTATGTTTTAGTAATGTATGATGGTTATCTCATGTACTCAGACTCTATGATCACTGTTTACATAAATATTAGTTCCTTTTGTTACTTCTGTACTCTTATTAATACTCTATCTCTGTTATTTTTCCAATTTCCTCAGTTTTTCTCATTTGGCCTGCTACAAAAAATCTTAGCTTGCCAATTTTTCTTTTCCACTTTTTGTGGATGACAAAGGGGGAGAAATGTGCATATATTCAGGGGGAGTCTATATTCATATATTCAGGGGGAGTAACATCTGTAAACTTCACATTACATCATGTTAATAAACTCATTAAAACTTTTTACAAACATGATTAATTCACATTTTATACTTCATTATTTGTCATCATCAAAAAGGGGGAGAATGTTGGAACTTGGTTTTTTCCATCCTCTCTTCCATAAGGTTTTGATGTGACAAATCAATATATTTCATGTTATTGACTCTATCTATGCAGATGTACAGCTACAACGCAAATTCATTTACATCACGCATATGATCAAAGTACAAGGAGACTCTGCAAAAACAGCCTTGCTACTCAAGATTACGTGTGAAACACGTATCTACGAAATGATGTAATTTTTACTTTTTAGATAGCTTCAGGGCCTTGGTTATATCATATCATATATCTCTAAGCTCAAATCTACATCATCTCCTAACTCATTTGATCCTAAGTCAAAATTCGTATTTTTCAGAATTAGCCTACTATGATTTTTCCTAGCCTACCAAAACAACTATATTTTGACTTGATACCTTCAGACAAGAATCCATCCGTTGTCTAGTCCACGTCACCAAAATTTGTGACCGTTTGTTACCGTTTCAAAATTAGCAGGCTACAAATTTTCCTAGCCTGCCAAAACGATTTTTGGATTGAAATTTTCCAGAACAGTTTCTGACCGTTCTCTAACGTTCCTTTCAGTTTCTGAACGTTGTGCAACGTCTCTTCTAGAGCTGTTCATAACCGTTTCTAAAACCTATAAAAGGAGGGGTACCCCCTCTCATTTCACACACACTTTCTTCTTCCTTATTCTGATTTTGTTGAAAGCAAGCCATTGATTTTCTTAAGCAATTCAGCCATTAGTTGTTCTTTTCTTATTTATAAGAAGAAATCATTAGATTTCTTTCTTCGTTTAAAAACGGAAGAACTTGGATTTTCAACATCATTTTGGAAAGTTGTTTGTGTTCATAATTGTAAGAAGAAATCGATAGATCTCTCTCTTCTTTTATGAACCAGAGAACTTCAAGTATTGTTCTTCATTACATATCTTACACATCTTGAAATTTATCTTTTAAACACCATCCTTGAATTCATTCTCTGAATTTTATACCAAGGCTATAGGTGTTTTTCTATTTCATCATTTAACAGGTTTGAATCTCTGTTTAGAGATTGTACAAAGTTTGGGACACAGGGAGTGTCGCCATTTTTGTAAGTTCATGCTTGCGAGGCAAGTGATTAATAGTGGATTGAAAATCTCTACGGGGAGTAGAGGACTGGAGTAGGATCAACAGGATCCGAACCAGGATAAATCTCTGTGTTTGTGATTGGTTTAATTTTCAGCACTTGTCATTTTATTTCTGTTCCATCTTTGCAAATATTAGTAACGTTTTATTTGCAACATTTTTATTATATACACTATTCACCCCCCCTCTAGTGTATTGCTCCATACATGTTAAATTTACATTTCTCATTAGAATGCTTGATGTGTCCATTTTTTCCATCTTTTATAGCATCATTTCATCTCATTCCATGTCATATTCGCATCCAAATCCCTTATTTTCATACATATACGCGCTTCTAACGCCATATTCGCATCTTTCTTTGTTCTATTTGCTATGTCTGAGTAGTCTTACCTAGGGCTAATGGGTTAGCCCTAGGATCTTAGGAAAAAGATGTAAAGCTGGGATTTTTAGGTTGTGTTGGAAATAAAAGGGGAGTACTTTGGTGGATCTAGCCAAATCCATTGGAGAACTCGTACTGAGATCATGCCCACGGTATGTGGAATTGATTAGCTTAAAGATTATCCTAAGGATTTAATTAGGGAGTTAATGGATCCAACCAAGGCTCATGACCATGCCCGGCTCGTGCCTTGAGGGAATCCACCGACGAACTATATCACTAAATTGACGGTTATTACCATTCCGTCAATGAGAGCCACCAAAGTACCTCGAAGCTCTAATCCATGAGAGTGGTACGAGCTGAGAGACCAACCCCATAAAACCAATGCAACATAGGAACCCTAGCCTAACATCGACCTCTGACGGTCCTAGCGATGATCCCTAAGGCCCTAGTTTCCAACCGACTGCTAATTCTTTCTGAGATTTAGAAATATTCTGAGGCCCAATACACTATTACTGTCTCTGTGAGATTCGACAATCTTTTATACTATAATTTGACACCATCCGCTTGCGGATAGAACCCAGAATCGACACTTAGGAACCATAAAACGCCTGACGACAGTGACACCACCAGATGGCTTTTAGATGTAAGTTCTGGGCACGTCAAGTTTTTGGTGCCGCTACCGGGAATCAGTTACGGTGTTACTCAGTTTATTTTTATTTTGAAGAATTTGCTAGAAACTCTTATCATTTCGTATTTGACCATCCTTTTTATTCTCATTCATTATTACCTTTCTACTTACGGTATTTTTTTGAGTTGTTTTATGCATGATTACTCACTTCGAAACTATCGATAAAGAACCACTATTTGATCCCGAAATCGAGAAGACCGCAAGAACTCTCATAGCTTTGACTAAGGGTCAGACACCCTCTGATCCGATATCAGAAAATACCCCCACTCCACCTCGCATCGGGTCCATCCGGGACCACATGAAACCAAGCTACGGGAACAATTCTTCCATTCTGAGGCCGCAACTGGCGGCAAGTAGATTTGAGATAAAGACCAGGCTTATAATCTGATGCAGCAGGATCCCTTCCATGAGCATCCGCACGAGACCCGAACCATCACATCGACACTTTTTTTGGCAAAGTGCGATACGTTTAAGACCAAGGATGTGAGCGACGATGCTATAAAGCTAAGGCTCTTTCCCTTCACTTTGAGGGATAAGGAGTCATATTGGTTACGGGCCCACCCATCCAACCACTTCACTACTTGGGAGCAACTGGCACTTGCTTTCGTGGACAAATTTTATCCACTGTCCAAAACGGTGAGGATCAGAGGAGCTATCTCCAACTTTAAGCAACTGCCGCAAGAGTCGCTCTACGTAGCCTGTGAAAGGTTCAAGGACCTTCAGCATCAGTGCCCACACCATGGAATCCTATCTTGGGATCTGGTCCAAAGCTTGTACAGTAGGATGCAGCCAAGTACAAAGATGGTTATTGATGCCGCCACACAAGGCACCCTTCTAGACAAATCACCTGAGGAAGCAATTAACCTGCTTGAACACATGGCTGTGAACAACCAACAATGGAGTGAGGAGCACACCATCATAACCAAGACTCCGGAGGTAAAAGTCGGTATCCACCTTGATACTCATATTAAAACTCTCTGCAAACAGGTGTCAAGGATCGAACAACGGTTGGATGCTATTCCAACAACTACCAGCGCTCCAGCTTATCATCCTCAAGAAGAATATGCGGAGCAAGGCTACGCCCTCAATGAAGGACTATATGATGGAGCCGAATTACAATTTGAGCACGTACAATTTGTACAAGGAGATAGACGCAATCAGTGGCAACATCCAGCGGCGAGAAATCGCCCCGATTGTCCTATGGAAATCCAAATGGAGGTCTGCAACCTCCACAGTTTCAGAGGCCACCACCACCTCCTCCTCAACAACAAGGACCGTCGCCACCTCAGCAGCAGAATGGATTTAGGCCATCTGGGCCATATAGACCGCATGGCTACCAATTCAATCGTCCACCTCAGCAAAATTATGCACCGATGCCACCACGTCCTAACTTGGAGGCTACCTTGGAATCGTTTATGATCGGACAAATAAATTTCAATCAAGACACAACCGCTCAATTCAAGAACATCAACACATCACTTGAAGAGCTAAAAGGTCAGATGTACCAACTACTAAAGCATCAAGGAAGGTTGCCTTCACAACCGGAGCCAAATCTAAGAGCTCAAGCAAATGTAGTGGTCGTCGTCACCATGCGAGGAGGTAGGATAACCGACACTGTAATGGTGCAGGTAACAAGGAAGGAAAGCCAAGGACCGACGATTCAATCTACAACTAAAGATGTCCCTATTGGCTACGATGAGGAAAAGACTACCGATGAGCCTATTACGAATGGAGAGACGGAGGCTTCGCCTTCCATCTTGCCCACCATCGCACCGGCACCGAAGGATAATACAACTACTTCCAACAAGCCAACTCCTAAGGACACCACCAAAGACAAGGGAAGCCGACCTCCTCCACCCTACCCACAGAGATTATCCTTGGCAAAGATGAAGAAAAAGTACGCAAAGTTCACAGAGCTCCTAAAAGGTATTCAACTCAACATCCCTTTTATAGATGCTATTATAGAAATTCCCATCTACGCAAAATTTTTGAAAGCCCTCATCACCAGAAAGTGGAAACATGAAGAAGTGAAGCTTTTGGAGGATTCAACTTCCATCATAAAGAACCACCTCCCAAAGAAATTACCAGATCAGGGAAGCTTTACATTGCCATGTTTTATTGGAGGTACGACTATTAGCCGTGCATTGATCGATTGGGAGTGAGCATCAGTTTGATGCCGTTCTCCATATTCAAGAGGCTACACACTAGAAGTGAGTTGGAGCCTACCGACATGTTTATACAACTACTCAATTACATATCTAGTAGGTATTGCTAGAGATATCATTCTACAAATACCGCCCGAATTATGTGTGTCGGTGGATTTCATTATAATGGATATGCCAGAAAAGGGGAGTTCCCAACTCATACTTGGCCGTCCATTCATGGCGACGGCCGGTATCTTGATAGATGTTCGTGAAGGTACTCTCTCCATGAATATGGGCAATATCGAAGCTCAATTCGGGCTACAAAAATCCATGAAAGAGCATGTCCAAGAAGAAGGAGCGAGCTATCTAGAGCTCTTGGAGGATGATGTTATAGGTGAGTACACTACTGAAGAGTTCATGAAGGACCCGGTGAAGACAAGCGTTGATAACGATAGCGACTCCATCTACAATAAGACGGTTGCCGCCTATCTTCATGTCCTTGATAAGAAGCCCCCGGACGACTCATTGCACCAAGAAGAGTCGGAAGAAATTGTCCACATGCAAGAAGAGAACCACAGAGAGGAAGCGTGCCAAATACCGCCACATGGTATCGTTGGCAAGCATGATGCACACATCTCCTATGCGCCAAATATCATTCATTGAAGATCTGGAGGGAGTCGAGCTCATGACTCAAAACGAGCGCTTATCGGAAAGCAACCCGGCTTTTTATCTCTTTGATTTTATTTTTCACTTTTGTTTTGCTGTATCTATCCAAAAAAACAAATAAAAATGTCTTGACTTCCATAAAAATACAAAAATTATAAAAAGTTGACAAGTTCTTCCTTTCTACAGGTCGAACGTTGATGAGAGCATGCTAAACGACAAATTGAAGGCAAGGAAAAAAGGGAAGAGCAGCCAAGAGAAGAACAAGCTTGGGGAGAAAAGCTACAGATGACTCGATCGAGTAGACCCCTACTCGGTCGAGTAACATAGAGGCCAGGTGATTCGGGTTGAATATTGCATAATTAACCCCGTATTTAACCCTATTTTGTGCTTATATGATGCTTAATTGGTCTCTAATACGTTCGTATTTTATGTATCAGCATTTATTAGAGAAATCACTTGATTTAAGCAAAAAGCATAAATAAACTGAGTATTTCTGCACTTTTTATATTTTTCATGGCTAGATCTCGATCTCACAATTCCAACGACTATTTATTTGTATTTTTCTGATATCTGTACTAATTACTGTGATTTTTTGAATGCAGAATACCATATAAATGGAGAAATACGACGTAAATATGAAAATACGGGACACGTGGCACTCATCCATGCGTTCCCGCTTAATCCAACGCTCCAGCGAAAGCAGGCGATGCGGCTGAACGAGAGCCATCTGATCGACATCCAACGGTCTCGATTCAGCCCGAAGCGATACGAAGAACAGGCGACGGTAGCCGTTGAATCTCGATCCAACGGTCAGAAATCGAGGTGCTCGACGAATTAAGCGGGTGATGTGGAGAAAGCTGTGCCGTCCGATCTCGAATCCAACGGTCGAGATCTATGCTACGAACGAGCGGGCAGCTGCTCTCCTTGGGCGACGTGGCTCAATCGCAACGGTTCACGCAAGCATCCAACGGCCATACCACACTCCGATTCGGATTCGGATTCAACAATGAAGCGAACGAGAGCAGCTCCGTACGGGGCGACGTGGCGAGCTTGCAGCCAAATGATCAAGATCCTACGGTCCAGAGCAAACACGAGGTGGGTTCGTATCAGCGAAGCGGGCAGCAACCCGATGGCCACGTGGCATGACGTGGAAAGATCCCGGACGGATCTAACGGCCAAGCTGAGGCGGGTATTGGATAGCGGGTTTCGAACCCAGTAAGACCCTAAAACCCGCAATGTTTGTATTTAAGGTATTCCTAGGGTTTTGATTGCGTATTCTGGCGTATTTTGGAGCTTTTGAGGCGGCTACTGTGCGTATTTCTCTGAAAGAAGTTGCTGATAAATTCCAGATGCTATTTTCCTTAGTTCCATAGAGTTTGTGTGTCTATCTTGGAGTGTTGGTGATAAAATCTTGAACTTATACTCTGTATTTGGTGCTTGTTCATTGTATTTCGCTACTTGAACGATGTATTCTTCTATGAAATCTGATTTTTCTTGCACCATGAATAGCTAAACTTCTTGTGCTATGGTTGTGATGTAATTAGGAGTATGTATTCGATGAATTTCATGTCTTTAGCCTTATTATCATGTTAAAATTGCTCGTAACGTTGATTTTTTACATCGTATTTGTTGGGTATTTTTCATCATCGATATTATTGATGTCCCTTATGGCTAGACCCTGATAAGGCTAGTTAGTTAATGTTCTCTAATCTGGACATATAATTACACTCATCATTTAATGAAATCAACGTTGCTAGTAATACGTATAAGACTATTTTGACTAGTTTTTATCGATTCATCTTCTGACGACTTCACGCCTTGACCGGGTGAAGCGTTGTGTGATATTAAAAGACATGATATTTCAGAGATTATAAACTCCTAATACATCACAACCGTAGCATATTCATCTCATTGATTACCAAACTTTTGAAACACCGTAATACTTTTTAGGAGTCACTCTTTTGATGACGATCGTTACACCATTTTTCACCTTCACAAAGGTGGTTGCTTTCTCATCCGTATATTTTATTTGATAGTTGAATTTGTGTTATTTCAGATCGACTTGTCCCGTGGATTTGATTCTGGACTCTCCAGGTAATACTTGCACGATTTCCTACGCTTGGGAGTAATAGCTCACATTATTTTGAGATAGGCAAGTTTTTGGCACCGTTGCCAGGGATAACGGTACTTGCGAGCTACGATTTCTGTTCGTTTGGAGGAACATTCGGTGAGATCATTCCATCTTATAGTTTAGTGTTTTTGTTAGTTTTTTTGTTGTTTTATTTTCTATATAAAAATTTTTTAAAAAATGGAGTACTTGAATTTCTATTGCACAAATAATTGGCCTGATGCAGAGTATAATGATGCACACAAACATAGGATGGAGAAGCTCAAGATCGTTAGTTTTAATCAGATTGATTGTGAAACTTTCTTTCAGTCCTGGAGGAGGTTCACAGACGTAGTATCGAGCTATCTGCAGCATGGGTACACAAAGAAAGAGCTCATGGAGTCCTTCCTATCTGGACTATGACCATAGCTGCAGGAATTCTTGGGAGTAATGACGCCGACAGAGGCGTGGAAATACATGGAGTCGTTACAAGAGAATGAAGAAATCATCAAAGAGACTTCAGAGTGCGATTCAACAGAGCCTTCATGCCTTGATCAAGGAGATCAAAGCGTAGACGTACCATTGCAATCCTTGAAAGAGGAAGTTTACTTGCTTATTCAGACACAAGAGGCTACTTTCCATCAATTCCAAGAAAACTTCCTTGCTCGGAGTCGGTAAATTCAGCAATCCATTGAAAATCTTACTCTGATTGCCACTTGTTTAGAAGAAAGTAACTCTTTTGAAATTCAATTTCCAAAATCTAATGTGAGTTCATCTTCTATTGCAGGTAAATCAAGCGAGCCATGTCACGATGAAGTCACGAATAAAAAATATCAACATGGCAGGAAGTGTGTGCAAATGAGAGGACGAACTAGTAATTTTGGATGAACAGGAGGAGAAATAGCGAGGGACATGTGTTTAGAGATTATCATTATGGAGCCTGAACCACTTTTTCACCCAGTTTTTCACAAAATCATTCATCCCTCTCCCCAATGATTGAGCATCATACCGAGAGTAGTGCATATCTTTCAGGGAGTAGTCATCAACATGCCTTACTTTATTTTACGTACTTTGATGACTATATTTGGAATATGTTTGTGGCGAAGAATTTTAAACTAATTTGGACTGACATAACTCATCTCTTGCAGGACATTGGTAAACAAGTTATAGATATGCTTGGAGTTGTGTTGCTGGGTCCAATTTAGCTTTTGGAGGAAGGATACTTGTCGAGGAGCGCAAGGAGCAAATAGAACAACTTCCTCCACCATTAAAGATTCGGGATCTGCCATTTGACCACGGTGTGTTCTTTCCAATAGCGTAGATTTTATATGCTTTCTAGGATGCTTTATTTTGAATAAACTCGTACCCTCTTCGACATTGAGGACAATGTCCATCTTTAGTTAGGGGGAGTATATGCGACCTTAGGATTTTTTTTAAAAAAACAAGGCAAAAGAAAAGAATAATTCACCATTCTCATCATTTAAAACTCCTTCATATACCACAAATACGGATGATTATACATTGATTGAGTTCTAAAAATTGCTTATGGCTTGAATTAATTTTTATTTCTTCATGGAATTACTGTTAATATGCTATTCATGAAAACTTTCAATTGCCATGATTAATATCTTGAAATATTTTGAATTTATTCATGCATGCTAATGTGATGAAAAAGTTTAAGTATACACGATTTATTAGAATAGTCTTCAAGTGGAAGAGGAATTTGGTCGTTGTTATTAATGTTTACGTTAGAAGAATGGGTGTTGAGTTGCTTATTTAGAAAAAAAGAAAAAAAGTGAAAAAGAAAAAAATGCATCGTTCCCTTGAGTTCATTGATTAGCCGGGTCTTCGTGCCTCAGGAAGCATTGGAGATTCATGTCGAAAGATGGATGAATGGGGAGTGCATCCAAAAAAATAAAAGAGAATAAAACTTAGATGATTCGAGTATTAAGTTCGAGGGGCTCTTCTAAAACTAATGTCCAAAGGTCGTCTGGCCTAGGAATCATTAACTGAAAGCTCGCTACATGGATCAATCTAATCCTCAAAAGAAAAATAAAAAATGGTGAATAAACTAAGCAACCTCAATGCCCATGATTTGAACGATCTTTGTGAGATGCCAATTCCTTGGAAACAAGAAAACTAGAATATAACGACGTGTTATACTTTTGCTTGCGTAAAACGATGCTTGCATGTTATTTATTCAAATTAAATTAGAGAAAATATCTTGTGATTGATCTTATTCATGAATTGTGTATATTGATGGTCAAGATCATGTTGGAAAGTGTATTATTGAGCCATGCCATAAGCAATTGATAGAATTTACTGTTTTACTAATCATCCGAATTAACCGCTCTGTTTGCTAGGGACTAGCAAATCGCTAGTTGGGGGTGTGATTTGGGTTGAATATTGCATAATTAACCCCGTATTTAACCTTATTTTGTGCTTATATGATGCTTAATTGGTCTCTAATACGTTTGTATTTTGTGTATCGTCATTTATTAGAGAAATCACTTGATTTAAGCACAAAACAACAATAAACTAAGTATTTCTGCACTTTTTATATTTTTCATGGCTTGGTCTCGATCTCACGATTCCAACGACTATTTATTAGTATTTTTCTGAGATCTGTACTAATTACTGTGATTTTTTGAATGCAGAATACCATTTAAATGGAGAAATACGGTGTAAATACAAAAATACAGGACACGTGGCACTCATCCGTGCATTCCTGCTTAATCCAACGCTCCAGCATAAGCGGGCAATGCGGCTGAACGAGAGCCATCCGATCGACATCCAATGGTCTCGATTCAGCCCGAAGCGATACGAAGAACATGCGACGTTAGCCATTGAATCTCGATCCAATGGTCAGAAATCGAGGCGCTCGACAAATTAAGCGGGCGATATGGAGAAAGACGCGCCGTCCGATCTCAAATCCAACGGTCAAGATCTGTGCTACGAACGAGCGGGCATCTGCTCTCCTTAGGCGACGTGGCTCAATCGCAGCGGTTCACGCAAGCATCCAACGGCCATAACGCACTCCGATGCGGATTCGGATTCAACAATGAAGCAAACGAGAGCAGCTCCTTACGGGGCGACGTGGCGAGCTTGCAGCCAAACGATCAAGATCCTACGGTCCAGAGCAAACACGAGATGGGTTCGTATCAGCGAAGCGGGCGACAACCCGATGGCCACGTGGCACGACGTGGAAAGATCCCGCACGGATCTAACGGCCAGGAGCTGAGGCAGGTATTGGATAGCGGGTTTTGAACCTAATAAGACCCTAAAACCTGCAATGTTTGTTTTTAAGGTATTCCTAGGGTTTTGGTTGCGTATTCTGGCGTATTTTGGAGCTTTTGAGGCGGCTACTGTGCGTATTTCTCTGAGAGAAGTTGCTAATAAATTCCAGAGACTATTTTTCTTATTTCCAGAGAGTTTGGGTGTTTATCTTGGAGTTTTGGTGATAAAATCTTGAACTTATACTCCGTATTTGGTGCTTGTTCATTGTATTTCGCTACTTGAACGATGTATTCTTTTATGAAATCTGATATTTCTTGCACCATGAATAGCTAAACTTCTTGTGCTATGGTTGTGATGTAATTTGGAGTATGTAGTCGATGAATTTCATGTCTTTAGCCTTATTATCATGTTAAAATTGCTTGTAACGTTGATTTTTACATCGTATTTGTTGGGTATTTTTCATCGTCGATATTATTGTAGGAATATGATGCCCTCGAGGCCATTTATTCCTGTGTGAATAGCACAAACATCTTGTTCAAAATAACAGTAAGCTGTTTGGTAATAATTTATCTAAGTTATATTGTAATGTAGTTAACGTTAGATATCAACTTAGGTAAAGTCCTGAGACTTTATGCAAGGTCAAACGGGTATCGAGATGAGTATCTCGATCATGGAGAAACGTTTGATCGTCTGTAGCATAAGTCTAAAATGGTTCGTGGTCGTAGATGTTTCGAGACAAGGATATCGAAACATCGGATAGACCATTGTGTCTTAGTCTTCACCGTTTAACGGTGGCGATGATCTCATGATCGCTTGACTTGGCGAAGTCGATGACGAGACACAGGTGCTCATTAGAATGAGTTCACTGAACGATCCACTAGAGTTATCATATGGTTATATTGACCAATCTGTCAGTGATAACTCTGAGTGATGATAGGATAGTTGGTCTTTTGACTTGAGGTCATTTTGACGGACCTGTGCGTGAACGGTGCCACTTAGATCAACTGACCTAGCTTCGAGGCAAGGCCTGTCGAAAGGTCTTTTGATTGGGTGTCACTTGAAACGTACGAGGCGAGTAATGACCAAGAGAGGATTCGTCTCTCCCGGTCAATGGGAGTTAGTGTCGTAGAGTTAGTTCGGTCTTTAGTAAAAACTCTGCGCAGAGTATGTTGGAAGAAGTCCAACATTAGTTGACTAAAGATCGATAGAAACTAACCGGAGTCAAGTTATTGGGGTTGACAGTTTTGACCGTACCCCAGACTTGATCTACACGACACAGTTTAGACGAAAAGACTATAACTACGGAATTCATCACGGAAACAGTCAGGTGGTCCTGACAATACTCATGTCAATGAGTCAACCACATAATGATGATTCCTGAAGCAGGGACGGCAACCACTGCTCGTGGTCACTGCCGTATAGGGCTTCGAGCCCAACCTGTTGTAAGGGTCAGGCTGTAGGGTCTCACACAGAGTGCAACGCTTCGTCTAGTAATAGGTAGAAAATAGTTAGGGAGAAAATTTTGCATTTTGATGCAAGGGATGAAATAATTGCATTTAGTGCAATATGGTAATTTAAGCTTAGATAGGGACTATTTTGCATTTGATGCAAAAGCGATTAAATGTGTATTAAATTGTTTAATACAATATTTAATAAAATAAACGCAAGGAAAAGTTCACGGGTAAGACGGGAATGTCCCGGTCTAGACCCAGGTTCGAACGGCGTCCAAATCGGACACCAAATGATCAAGTTATGCCCAAAACAGCCCAAAGGGTCAGATCAGGCCAGACCAGGCAGACTAGTCTGAACCTGGTCTGGCCTGCTGGCCAGACCCTGTCAAGCCCAAGCCGGCCTGGGCCTGGGCGCCCAGACCCGCCTGGGCCTGGGCACCCGGCACAGGCCATGGCCCTGGGCGCCTGGGCGCAGGCCCAGGCGCTGTGCGCCTGGGCCTGGGCCCAGGCGGCCCAGGACGCCTGGGCGCCGGGCGCCTGGCCCGGCCCAGGCGCCCGCCTGGGCGCCTGGCGCCAGGCGCCAGGCGCCAGGCTGGCGCCAGGGCGCCCGCGCCCAGACTTGGGCGCCCGTGCCCAAGTCTGGGTTTGGGCGCCCAGTCAGATTGGTGGGTCCCGCTTGTGCAGAAAATTCTGCCCTAGGGCAGAACAGATTTGACGGCTCAGTTTTGTGAAAAACTAGCCTAGGGCTGATCTTTGGACACTCAATTGGAGGGTCAAACGACCTCCGATTGACGAACCGTTTTTTCCTATGCGTTCACCGTTGAACGCTTGTCGTATTGATAGGTTGTATCAATCCTGAAGCTCAACGGTGAGTGAGTTAAAATTCACGGAAGTTTGCACTTTGTGAAGTGCAAACTAACTTGATTTTATTAACTCTATTTTTTAGTCCCACATCGGATTTTGAGAAAAGGGGAGAGTCCGCCGCCTATATAAATAGGGGTCTCCCCCCTTTCTCAAAACTCGTCCCAAGATCTAGATCTGAGCGGCTCTCGTAAATGTTGGAGCACGCTCGGATCTTAGCTTAAATTAAATATTTCTCTATCTCCCTAAAATTTCTGCCTTACTCCTGCGGGCTCTGGCAAAGCCTCAAAGGAGTTCGGATTCTGGATCCGAAATCTTGGCGGAGGTTTCACTCGCGTGAAACTTTCTTCGGCGGTTGGTTGGCTCGGCGGCACGGGGATTGATCGCCTCGGGATGCGGAGCGGTTCGAGGAGCGGTTCGGGGAGCGGTTCAAAGGAGCGGCTCGGCGTGGGACGGGAGCAGCTCGGAAGACGGCGCGGAACATCTCGCCTGCTCCAGGGCTGAGATTCCGGGTATGTGGTTAAAGTAGTTTATTAGCATTAGTTTAATTTAATCGCAGTAGGCTAGATCCTTCTTGGGATGGTCAGACCCATCCCAAGTCGGCATAGATCTTGGCATAGGGTCTTGGACCTTAGGGCCAAGTTAAAATTGTTTTAACTTGCATGTTAATTTAGATTAACATAGGTTTTCTTCCGCTGCTTTTGATTTTTCGTGTCTATGTTCCGTCCGACTTAGGACGGGACTAGAATTTTTGTGCCCTAAGGGACCGCACAATTCCCTACAGTGGTATCAGAGCCTAGGTTTGCGTAGCGATCTAGGTACTGCGATTTGATTAAACGTGTTAATGCTTTTAAATACTTTCAAAAGTTTTTAAAGTTATGAGATAATATTTTAAAAATGTTTTAGATGTTCAAAAATTCTTTTTGATAAATTTTGAACATGGAAATTTTTTAAAATGACATTTTAAAATTTATGTGATAATTTTTAAAACCAATTTTAAATCTTTTAAAATTTATGCGATAAGTTTAAATTGCCTAAAATTTTATTTGATAAATTTTTAAGCTTGAAAGTTTTAAAATGATGTTTTAATTTTATGAGATAATTTTAAAACTGATTTTAAAGATTAAAATTTTTATGCGATAAATTTTTTTTTTTAAGTAGCATGCAAATTTATGATTTTAAAATTAAGTTTTTATGAGATAAAAAATAAAATAATTTCAAAATCATATTTTAAATTTAATTGTTAAATTTATGTTTGCATGCAAAAATTGTTTATGCGATAAACTTAGTATATTTAAATGTTAAATAGTTATGCACTATCTTTATGTGATAAATTAGTGTAGCTTTATTTTAATGGCTTGACATCTTGTCCCTTATTTGATAACACAAGACAACCCTTTAGGTTAGCCATTAAAAATGATTAAAATTTATTACTTGAATTTTAATGACATGCTATGCTTTAATAAATCATTAACAACAATATTAAAGACCTAATTCCTGATTAGGGTAGTCCTTTAAATGATTTTTCAAATTCTAATTGTTATAATTAATTTTCATTAAAGGACTTCGCTTCTAGCGTTGTTAATAATTTATTAAAATCCTAATAACGATTAGGGTAGCACGTGAACCTTATAGTTGATAAGGACTTAATAAAAGTTATTAAACACATCCTAAAATTTTGAATTTAAGGATTCAACTAGTTGATAGGATTAATTAGTTGTTAATAAAAGCTGTTTAGTCTATGGCATACATACAAAAATGACAAGCTTCATTCAATGGACCATGATCCAGTCAATGTGCTTGGCTAAGAGTTCTGGGTCAACCCTTGCTAGTCCAAGGGGTAGTGATCCTGGCTTAGTCAATTCCCTGGCTGAGTTCCGCTGGACCGCAATGTCGCGAATCATGATTGTATGACACCCTGGACTATATCTAAGTCAAATACGTTAATGATCTTTTTCAAGATTAGCCGTAGCCCTCCTTGTTTTAGGGGTTAGCAACTATAGAGCCCGTGTTATAGTTGTTGAGATACACTCAAGCTGTGACACAGCAACCCTGTAGAAACTAACTCCTTAAATACATAAGATGAAATCTTGACTAACCCTAACCGTCGTCTCGTACCCCGAGCGCCGGCGTAAGTTAAGTCAACGATGTAGTCTGCCTAGATGTAGTCTAAGACCTGACCCAAACCGACGTGTCGTGCATACACCGAGCTGAGGGGCGAGTCAGGCTAGACATGAAAACAAGGGTCCGACTAGACTAGACATGGTGATTTGGATGAGCACACTCATGATCACGAATGGCTAGGGGCAAAAACCGATTAAGAGAGTCATATCCGATATGATCGATGAAGAGTCATCTTCCGATCGCAGAGTCAATCAACTTGTTGAGCTACACTCAAGGTTGTTTAGACTCAAGGTGATTGGAACTCTTACCCATTAATTTTTAATTCGATTAAATCGTGCGTTATTAAGCTTTAAAACGTTCGTAAAATTAGTGGGAGGATATAGATAGATAAAAGCCAATCTACCTATATTTAATATTGAACATATGCTAAAACTAGGGCAAGACTATGTTTATCGTAGGAATTAAAATATAATATTTTAATAAGTTAATTGGTCAATAAGTTGATTAATTGAATATCGAGTTAAATTCTAATTGATAGAATTAAAACTATATTCTCATTGACATTAAATGACCTTCTAAAGAACAGATTTCATTAAGTTCTGGGTCCAACAAATAAATTAAAAGCTACATGTCACTCGTCTCTATATGAGGCAGCTTGAACATATAGGACATTCAAAGTATGTTTCTCCCTACAACTTGTCGAGCTACCCTCAAGGTTGTATGGACAAACAATTTTGATCCGCAAAGTTCGAGAATTCGATTAAACCGTTTGAGTCGAATACGAGTGCATGAGCGATGCAAGACTATGTATCCCAACCGGATCTTGAGACAAGCAACTTCTTGAGCTACACTCAAGATTGCAAAGCTCAAGCGTTTGGATACATAAGTTGCTTGCATAGCTATTTATTTACGTTGATATCTAAATGTGATTTAGAAAAGGAAGAAGGCACTTCGGAAAGTCAATTGAGAAAGTTAGTTTAATTTATCATTAGTAGAGGCATAAGTAGGAGGAAATGAAAACGTAACATATTTTGATGTCACATTTCGGAATAAGTTGTTATACAAAAGACGTTTAACACATTTTGACGAATGTCGTCACATTGCTTCTGAAGTAATGTTTTGTGTTAAGTAATTTGTAAATAACTATATATATATATTAAATGTTAATATATATAAATACACAAGATAGTAGCAAACTTATATGGTAAAATTAGACTAGGCCGTATCAAGAGATTAAGCTTCACAAGTCACATAAAGAGGGGTCTGACCTCTCGTATTATGAAGTCTACGGACACTTGTGAGTCTTAGCCTCTTAGATACAATGGCCGAAACCCATCTGTGAGACAGTGGGAGAATGAGTTGTCGAACTCAGTCTAGTACATACTGATGTACCCGAGTCTAGATTAACCAAAATAAGTTATTCGTATATTTTATTAAGACACGTGTTCTTGATGAAACACAAGTCTGATAAAATAAAGAACGAAATGACTAAAGTATTTAAACTGATTCGATTAGATCGAATGGTCAAATACTTAGCCAAATAAAATCTTGTGTAATTAAAAGAAAATGTGATTTTCTCTCAGATCAAGTCTGTTAACACATCGGTGTGTTAAAAGGTATGAATCACACTTAATTAGATTTAGTGTGATCCATTGTAAGTGACTCTGAGTTAAGTCCTCCCTCTGGGTTAAGTCCCAGATATTAATGCCTAGGTTTTGATAAAGTTCTATGAGAACATTATCAATAATATATTCAATAAATCAATCGTTAGGAAGTTGTATATTTACTCGAATTTCGTGAGACGAAAAATCGAGTTAAGACATCATAACTAATTATGACTTAGTCAACTTCCGGGATAAAATTCGGAGTAGTAACTCCGATTTAAAACTTGATGCAATCAGAATAGGTCCGTTGTGCGTAAATAAAATTGAGAACTTAGTTTACGTGCCCAAGGAAAATGTTTCCTCACTTTCTGCAAGTAAATCTTTAAGTTGAAAGATTGGTGCAGAAAGAAAATAGTGAAGTACAATCATGTTGGTCGAGAACGGTTTTTCATCCTAATTTCTTTAAAACGGATTATGATGAAACCGGTTTCGCCAACAGATGTGTACAGATCTACTCGGACCAAAGCCAATGTAAAACGCTTAAGTTTACCATGAAAATTTGCGGATTCACTTGTAAGTTCGTTTTTCTAAATATGATTTAGACGAACCAACTTATATGAATTAGCCAGATAGTTTTCAAGGTCAGTGGGAGCGTATAAATTACATGCGAGGCATCAAAGAGATGGAACATATATTTTGATTAAGTAATCAAAGAGTTTGATTATTTATCAGAAATAGATATGAACCATTTGCAATGACCAATAACTAATTTAAAATTATTATCGTAAGGTACGATGAATTGGATAAGATCCAAGTAACTAAAATATTATAGATTCTGACAGACCAAATGAATCATTTGAATGAGATTCAAATAGTTGGTCTGACATAAACATAGAAACCCCTTAAGTCTATAGAGTAGACGGTTTTAGCAGATCCACTCACGAAGGCTCTACCACATGAAGTCGGGAAAACTTATGTGTAAAAACGGTATAAGATATCAAGATAAATGGGCCTGAGTGCAAGTGGGAGATGTAGGAATATGATGCCCTCGAGGCCATTTATTCCTGTGTGAATAGCACAAACATCTTGTTCGAAATAACAGTAAGCTGTTTGGTAATAATTTATCTAAGTTATATTGTAATGTAGTTAACGTTAGATATCAACTTAGGTAAAGTCCTGAGACTTTATGCAAGGTCAAACGGGTATCGAGATGAGTATCTCGATCATGGAGAAACGTTTGACCGTCTGTAGCATAAGTCTAAAATGGTTCGTGGTCGTAGATGTTTCGAGACAAGGATATCGAAACATCGGATAGACCATTGTGTCTTAGTCTTCACCGTTTAACGGTGGCGATGATCTCATGATCGCTTGACTTGGCGAAGTCGATGACGAGACACAGGTGCTCATTAGAATGAGTTCACTGAACGATCCACTAGAGTTATCATATGGTTATATTGACCAATCTGTCAGTGATAACTCTGAGTGATGATAGGATAGTTGGTCTTTTGACTTGAGGTCATTTTGACGGACCTGTGCGTGAACGGTGCCACTTAGATCAACTGACCTAGCTTCGAGGCAAGGCCTGTCGAAAGGTCTTTTGATTGGGTGTCACTTGAAACGTACGAGGCGAGTAATGACCAAGAGAGGATTCGTCTCTCCCGGTCAATGGGAGTTAGTGTCGTAGAGTTAGTTCGGTCTTTAGTAAAAACTCTGCGCAGAGTATGTTGGAAGAAGTCCAACATTAGTTGACTAAAGATCGATAGAAACTAACCGGAGTCAAGTTATTGGGGTTGACAGTTTTGACCGTACCCCAGACTTGATCTACACGACACAGTTTAGACGAAAAGACTATAACTACGGAATTCATCACGGAAACAGTCAGGTGGTCCCGACAATACTCATGTCAATGAGTCAACCACATAATGATGATTCCTGAAGCAGGGACGGCAACCACTGCTCGTGGTCACTGCCGTATAGGGCTTCGAGCCCAACCTGTTGTAAGGGTCAGGCTGTAGGGTCTCACACAGAGTGCAACGCTTCGTCTAGTAATAGGTAGAAAATAGTTAGGGAGAAAATTTTGCATTTTGATGCAAGGGATGAAATAATTGCATTTAGTGCAATATGGTAATTTAAGCTTAGATAGGGACTATTTTGCATTTGATGCAAAAGCGATTAAATGTGTATTAAATTGTTTAATACAATATTTAATAAAATAAACGCAAGGAAAAGTTCACGGGTAAGACGGGAATGTCCCGGTCTAGACCCAGGTTCGAACGGCGTCCAAATCGGACACCAAATGATCAAGTTATGCCCAAAACAGCCCAAAGGGTCAGATCAGGCCAGACCAGGCAGACTAGTCTGAACCTGGTCTGGCCTGCTGGCCAGACCCTGTCAAGCCCAAGCCGGCCTGGGCCTGGGCGCCCAGACCCGCCTGGGCCTGGGCACCCGGCCCAGGCCATGGCCCTGGGCGCAGGCCCAGGCGCTGTGCGCCTGGGCCTGGGCCCAGGCGGCCCAGGACGCCTGGGCGCTGGGCGCCCAGGCGTTCTGGGCCGGGCGCCTGGCCCGGCCCAGGCGCCCGCCTGGGCGCCCGCGCCCAGACTTGGGCGCCCGTGCCCAAGTCTGGGTTTGGGCGCCCAGTCAGATTGGTGGGTCCCGCTTGTGCAGAAAATTCTGCCCTAGGGCAGAACAGATTTGACGGCTCAGTTTTGTGAAAAACTAGCCTAGGGCTGATCTTTGGACACTCAATTGGAGGGTCAAACGACCTCCGATTGACGAACCGTTTTTTCCTATGCGTTCACCGTTGAACGCTTGTCGTATTGATAGGTTGTATCAATCCTGAAGCTCAACGGTGAGTGAGTTAAAATTCACGGAAGTTTGCACTTTGTGAAGTGCAAACTAACTTGATTTTATTAACTCTATTTTTTAGTCCCACATCGGATTTTGAGAAAAGGGGAGAGTCCGCCACCTATATAAATAGGGGTCTCCCCCCTTTCTCAAAACTCGTCCCAAGCTCTAGATCTGAGCGGCTCTCGTAAATGTTGGAGCACGCTCGGATCTTAGCTTAAATTAAATATTTCTCTATCTCCCTAAAATTTCTGCCTTACTCCTGCGGGCTCTGGCAAAGCCTCAAAGGAGTTCGGATTCTGGATCCGAAATCTTGGCGGAGGTTTCACTCGCGTGAAACTTTCTTCGGCGGTTGGTTGGCTCGGCGGCACGGGGATTGATCGCCTTGGGATGCGGAGCGGTTCGAGGAGCGGTTCGGGGAGCGGTTCAAAGGAGCGGCTCGGCGTGGGACGGGAGCAGCTCGGAAGACGGCGCGGAACATCTCGCCTGCTCCAGGGCTGAGATTCCGGGTATGTGGTTAAAGTAGTTTATTAGCATTAGTTTAATTTAATCGCAGTAGGCTAGATCCTTCTTGGGATGGTCAGACCCATCCCAAGTCGGCATAGATCTTGGCATAGGGTCTTGGACCTTAGGGTCAAGTTAAAATTGTTTTAACTTGCATGTTAATTTAGATTAACATAGGTTTTCTTCCGCTGCTTTTGATTTTTCGTGTCTATGTTCCGTCCGACTTAGGACGGGACTAGAATTTTTGTGCCCTAAGGGACCGCACAATTCCCTACAATTATTGATGTCCCTTAAGGCTAGACCCTGATAAGGCTAGTTAGTTCATGTTCTCTAATCTGGACATATAATTGCACTCATCGTTTAATGAAATCAACATTGCTAGTAATACGTATACGGCTATTTTGACAAGTTTTTATCGATTCATCTTCCGACGTCTTCACGCCTTGACCGGATGAAGCGGTGTGTGATATTAAAAGACATGATATTTCAGCGATTATAAACTCCTAATGAAATCATAACCGTAGCATATTCATCTCATTGATTACCAAACTTTCAAAACACCGTAATACTTTTTAGGAGTCACTCTTTTGATGACGATCGTTACACCATTTTTCACCTTCACAAAGGTGGTTGCTTTCTCATCCGTATATTTTATTTGATAGTTCAATTTGTGTTATTTTAGGTCGACTTGTCTCGTGGATTCGATTCTAGACTCTCCATGTACTACTTGCACGATCTCCTGGTACTACTTGCCTATCTCAAAATAATGTGAGCTAATACTCCCAAGCGTAGGAGATCGTGCAAGTAGTACCTGGAGAGTCCAGAATCGAATCCACAGGACACGTCGACCTGAAATAACACAAATTCAACTATCAAATAAAATATACGGATGAGAAAGCAACAACCTTTGTGAAGGTGAAAAATGGTGTAACGATCGTTATCAAAAGAGTGACTCCTAAAAAGTATTACGGTGTTTCGAAAGTTTGGTAATCAATGAGATGAATATGCTACGGTTGTGATTTAATTAGGAGTTTATAATCTCTGAAATATCATGTCTTTTAATATCACACAACGCTTCACCCGGTCAAGGCGTGAAGATGTCGGAAGATGAATCGATAAAAACTAGTCAAAATAGCCGTATACGTATTACTAGCAACGTTGATTTCATTAAACGATGAGTGCAATTATATGTCCAGATTAGAGAACATGAACTAACTATCCTTATCAGGGTCTAGCCTTAAGGGACATCAATAATATCGACGATGAAAAATACCCAACAAATATGATGTAAAAATCAACGTTACGAGCAATTTTAACATGATAATAAGGCTAAAGACATGAAATTCATCGATTACATACTCCTAATTACATCACAACCATAGCACACGAAGTTTAGCTATTCATGGTACAAGAAAAATCAGATTTCATAGAAGAATACATCGTTCAAGTAGGAAATACAATGAACAAGCACCAAATACGGAGTATAAATTCAAGTTTTATCACTAAAACTCCAAGATAGACACCCAAACTCTTTGGAAATAAGGAAAATAGGCACTGGAATTTATCAGCAACTTCTCTCAAAGAAATACGCACAGTAGCCGCCTCTAAAGCTCCAAAATATGCCAGAATATGCAACCAAAACCTAATACCTTAAATACAAACATTGCGGGTTTTAGGGTCTTATTGGGTTCGAAACCCGCTATCCAATACCCGCCTCAGCTCCTGGCCGTTAGATCCGTGCAGGATCTTTCCACGTCGCACCACGAGGCCATCGGGTTGCCGCCCGCTTCGCTGATTCGAACCCATCTCGTGTTTGCTCTGGACCGTAGGATCTTGAACATTTGGCTGCAAGCTCGTCACGTCGCCTCGTAAGGACTGCTCTCGTTCATTTCAATGTTGAATCTGATTCCGCATTTGGAGTGCTTTATAGCCGTTGGATGCTTGCGTGAACCGCTGCGATTGAGCCACGTCGCCCAAGGAGAGCAGCTGCCCCCTCGTTCGTAGCACAGATCTCGACCGTTGGATTCGAGATCGGACGGCGCGGCTTTCTCCACATCGCCCGCTTAATTCGTCGAGCGCCTTGATTTCTGACCGTTGGATCGAGATTCAACGGCTACCGTCGCCTGTTCTTCGTACCGCTTCGGGCTGAATCGAGACCGTTGGATGTCGATCGGATGGCTCTCGTTCAGCCGCATCGCCCGCTTCCGCTGGAGCATTGGATTAAGCGGGAATGCACGGATGAGTGCCACGTGTCCCGTATTTTCGTATTTACGACGTATTTCTCCATTTAAATGGTATTTTGCATTCACAAAATCACAGTAATTAGTACAGATCTCAAAAAAACACAAATAAATAGTTGTTGGAATTGTGAGATCGAGACCTAGCCATGAAAAATATAAAAAGTGCGGAAATACTCAGTTTATTGCTGTTTTGTGCTTAAATCAAGTGATTTCTCTAATAAATGACGATACAAAAAATACGAACGTATTAGAGATCAATTAAGCATCATATAAGCACAAAATAGGGTTAAATACGGGGTTAATTAGGCACTATTCAACCCGAATCACCAGGCAAAAAGTGTCAAAAGCAGTGTTCTGTCTAAGCGGCCCGAGTAGCCCTTACTCGATCGAGTACCCATCTACTCGAACGAGTAGCCATCTGCTCGATTGAGCTAAGGGAAGTGCAAGAAAATAGAGGAAATCGACATTCTGTCTACAGGGCCCGAGTATACCCTACTCGGTCAAGCAGCTGAGGGAGTTTTCTAAACTTATAATACCATTTATTTTTAATTTTTGACTCGACCGAGCAGCTCTATCTACTCGGCCCGATCTGGGCCGAGTTGAGAAATGCGGGTCCCACATCGAAACCGAGTCGAGTTTTATAAAAAATCGGCTCGATCTTATCCTAACCTTAATCGTATTACGCCCTAGAAATTACCCCGATCACCCCTATTTTTCCCTTCTACTCGATCGAAACCCTATCGCCTCTCCACCGCCTCCGCCGCCAGCACCGCCCTCACCTCCGCACCGGTCCACCTCTCTCCTCTCTCTCCTCATCTCCTCCTCTCACTCAATCTCTCTCTCCCCCAGCTCCAGCGACCGCTGGAGCTGTGCCGCCGGTGCCACCCAGTGCCGGCGGTGCCACCCATCACCCCCCATTCCTCATACCCCCACTCTTCCCATTCCTCATACCGTCATCGCCGCCCCTTTTCCCCCACCCAATTCCAGCTGCCCTAGGGCAGCTCGACCTACTCGACCGATCACAACTTGTGCTCGGGCCGAGTACCCTACCCCCCTGCTGCACCCCCCCCCCCCCCGCCCGAGCACGGCCACTGATCGGGCGGCATCCATCCCCCTTACACCCGCATTGCCCCATGTTCGTATCCCCCTACCCGCTACTTTTGTGCCCGCTGATATTATTTTATCTTTCTATTTCAGGTGCATTGCGCTTACCGAGTAGGACACGGACATGAGCAGCTTGGGGGATACCTTGGATTCGCGGCCAGGCACGTGCACGACCACATTGCTTTCGCAGCGACTCTCGTGTCGGTACATTCTAACCTCTCTTTACTTTTTGCCGACGTCCATCGCGTGCTTGTCGCATGATGCCTCATCGTCGCACTAGGCCGAGGAAGCCACCCACTACACGGCCAGCGAAGAGGAAGGCCACAGGAACCTCCTCTTCTCGGCCCGCATGCTGCCAGCGACGCGTCCCACAGACACCCGCCACCGAGGAGGAGTACGTGGGCGATTCTTCGTCCTCGTCCGACTCATCAGGCTCTGCTTCCTCCATTCCACTAGTCGTACTCCTTGCCCACGATCACCCGCCATAGCTCCCACACATTCCCACCACTTCTGCACCCATCCTCACTACCACACCACCCGCCCCTCCCGCAGCTCCGCCACCACGGGTGCGAATGTTCGGCATCGTCTTTCAGGATAATATGCACCGCGACCGCTTCGTTGCGATGTCGCATTGGACGACCGTACCCACACGATTCATCCACCTCCATACCCTCCAGCGCCTAGGACTCCTGTAGGGGGTCCTTCGGCTGTACACGACGATCAGTTTCGACCGATTCTCGCCGCACACGCCCCCACTTACACCCGCCTCACCCTAGAGGCATTAAGTTCCATTGCCCGCACACCAAGGGGGATGGAATTAGCTTCCAGCTACTGGACCACGACGTCATGGTCACGCATGCCCAGATCCGCTCCCACTTCCACTTCACAACCATCCCCGACCCCCGCACCGCCTTCACCCTAGACAACGAGCTTGCCACGTTTGATGCCCCTCAGTTTTGGCATCGCATTACCGGACTAGACTGCTACCGCCCCAGTAGGGCGAAGGCATCGTGCATAGTGCACCCTTGCCTTCGCTATGCCCAACGTCACCTCGCCACCACCATATTCTACCGGCTAGAAGTCGGGACCATGTCCCTACCAGAGCTTTCCCATCTCATGGGAATGACCTGACTGATGCGCCACTACCCTGACGGCTCCATTCGCCCCTTCGTCCTTTCCGACGTAGCCCACTGGCTGTGTTACCGCCTCCTCCAGACCGCCCACACTTGCTTCGCCACATATATCTGCTGCATTGGATTTTTCACTATTTTTGCACAGATGCTTGGCCTGGAGCTTCCTGATGGCCTGGTGACTCCCCCCCAGCCCCACGCGCCTGACTTTGTGTAACAACCCTAGTGTGCAAATATTAAGTAATCGTTAAATTCATCCAAGTTTCTCGTATATGTGCACACCAATCCCGGGGAATGGAGAGATTTGCAAATTGCCCCTCAATTTTTCATCTATACCCAAATGAGGGTATCATTGCAAAGTTTGGGCTTAAGGCAAATTTCTTTAAGTTGAGGGGTTATTGTGCAAAAAGGGAAGTTGGATTTTTGCAATGGAAAACTTGTAATAAAAACAAGCATTTAGGAGGGCTAATTTGAAAAGGAGAGAGAGGAAAAAAAAAGAGAAAAGAAGAAAGAAAATGAAAAGGGAGTATGGCAAAGTACACCATACTCCCCTCCCCCCCTCTCCACCTAACCCCACACCATACCCCCTCCCTCCATACTCTTTAAACCCCTTCCAACTCCCCCCTCTCCCCATTTTTCAGCCTCATGGCCGAAATTGCCTAAGGAGAAAGAAAAAAAAAGGGGAGAGAATAAAGAAGAGAGGAAGAAGAAGAAGAGAGAAAGGAGAAGAGGAAGAGGAGGAGGAAGAAAACCAAGATTGGAGGAGGGTTCTTGCAAGCTCTAGGCAACTCTTGAAGCCCCAAAAGAGGTAGAAACTCTTCACTCTCCTTCCCTAATTATAGATGCTAGAAAGTATCTTATACGTATGAGTTTTCTCTGAAATTTGGGGAGAGTGTTGTAGAGCTAGGATTCTTGTTGCATGCTTGACAATTTTTTGAAACTTTAACTACGTTCTGGGATTAATTGGCTATTAGGAATGCTCTGAAAATTTTATATGATATGTATCTCGTAGTTATGAGTAACTTTCATGTTCATCACTTTTTCTAATTCGAACTGGAAGTTGGGGTAATAATTCGAATTGTGCAACATGCCAGGAATTCTGTCAAGCTGTACACATTTCAGTAAACCAAGCACCACTACCTGCAAACATCTTGGAATTTGTTGATTTTGGTCTTTTAGAAAGATAACAAGTTTTTCTCAAAGTTCATCGCGACTCTTATGTCGAAATTCTGGCTATAATATGCCCAATTGGCTTTGAACACAGACACAGAAATCTGTCTGCAGAACAGTTTTGACACACTTTACCAAATAATTCACCATAAATCATATACTCCATAGTTTTGTATGAAATTTTATATGTGAACTCAAAACTGCCATATCTACAACTTTCATTCAGTAAGTTTTGTTAAATTCTCACTGGAAATGGCTGTTAATCATTGATGTTGTGACTGTTGACGAAATTTCAGCAAAATTGCATTGTTTGCTAATGACTAGATTATTGTTTTGGTTTACTTCGGAACATATCGCTAATGTGGATTCATCAGTGATTAAGTGCTGTCTATGGGTATGCTACTTTATGTTGCAAGTTTGGAAATGGATGTTTATGTTCATGGCTTATGAAGCTCGCAAGTTGTTGTGAACATTCCGATGAAAAGAATGCATTGGATCTCATTTTACATGCTTCATACTCTAGGTTTAATGATTAGTTAAAAGACAACCTAGGGTGTTCTCGTTCCACTCGAAGTGGGTGAGTGCCCTAGGAGGGGTTGGGGAAACCAAGGTAACGAGTGAGCATGCGGGGGATGGACTGCTGAGTTGTGGGCCACTCCCGACGAGCCCTCAGCGGCGGGGAGTTGGTGCGGTTGTGGTTGAGGTTGGTTGTGTTGGTGAACGGCTTCTTCCGTAAGAGCTTGTCTCGGGAAGTCGTAGCATTCCACCCACTTTACCGGGTGAGGTCCAGTCCCCGATGTCTGACCCGTTACTGAGGTTTCGAATTCATGCATGAAAACTAACCTATAAAGAAAAAACAGTAACTCTGGAATGTGATGCCTTTTCCTTTGTTGTGATTCCTTGTTGTGCACTATGATTAGAGTAGTAGAGTTGTGGAGTTCCTACTGGGCACGCTGTGACGTGTCCTCCCCCCTACAGGTCCAGGCACTGGTTCTCTGGCGGCGGGCCCGGGAGTGGAGACCCCGGAGGGCAGCTCGTCTCAGCAGGGTCCGTAGTGTATGGTCAGTGTGGGTCGCGTGGTGTAGTCTTGGGTTGTGTGTGTGTGATGAACGCAGTGTTGTACCCATGTTCCCTTTGTACCCCGTAGGGTTGAGTTGTACTTTTGTGGGAGCTTTTGCTGTTGGGGTTGTACAGTGGACTTGTGCGGTACTGGCCATGTAGTAGCGGTGCTCTATGACTCTTGGATGTTCTGTTCGTCATATTTTACCTTACTGCCTGTGTTGTAGTGTCTTGTACTATCTTTCTGTGTTGGAGCTGTACTGTTCTGTTAATCGTTCAGTCTGTACTTTACTGCCTGTGTTTCCTCAGCGTTTGCAGTGGCCTGCGTGACTTTGGTGTGTACTTTAGCGCTTGGTACTCTAATACCGCGGCTTGTCACGCCGACCCTCCCTATTTTGGGCAGCAGGGCATGACAGGTTTTGTGGTGGCCCATGCAGGTCCGCGCCCACTGCGATACGCGTAAAGGGAACACATGTAAGGCTCCAAAATTTCAGTACAAGACACTAATGCATTTGTTCTGTTTCTCGCCTGCAGATGGAAGGTGGGAACGGGAGTTCCGGCGGGACCGGAACATCTGATGGTGGGATTGGCCCAGCCGGTGATGTGCAGTCTTCGGGTGACAGGACCTCAGAGTCAGCCCTGATGGCTAAGGTCCTGATGGGCATTTTAGAGCACATGGGTCAGATGGAGGAGAGGACAGTGGCGCCGAAGCCGCCGAGCTACAAGGAGTTCAGGACACTACGTCCGCGATACTTCTCGGGCAGGGAGAGTAGCCTCGAGGTAGATGAGTGGCTGCGGCACACTGAGGATGATCTGACGATGTGTCGGTATCCCCGAGACGGTTGGGTAGAGTTGGTGAGGCGCCAGTTGACCCATCAAGCTAGAGACTGGTGGGAGGCTCAGGAGAGGCGACTGAAGGGGAACATTGCTTGGGAGACCTTTCGGGAGTTGTTTGAGGCCAAGTTCCTTCTAGAGGCAGCGAAGGACGAGTTGAGGCAGAGATTTGAGCATTTGACTCAGGATGGGAGGACAGTGGATGAGTATGATGTAGAGTTCTCGTTGCTGAGCAAGTACGCACCAGAGCTTGTAGCGACAGATGCCATCAGAGCCAGACGATTCCGCAAGGGACTAGACGTAGAGTTTCGGGCGGCCATGTCTACTCAGGAGTTATTGACTCAGGAGGCCGTACTGCGGGCTGCCAGACAGCATGAGACCCACCTACGGAGTGTGGGGAGGCCACCAGCCAGTGGTGGGAGACCAGCTGCTCAGCAGAGGACTGCACCTGGCCCAGTTCAACGGGTGACATTCAAGCGACCGGGGGCTCCACCTCCGGCACAGAAGGGACCTTCATGCTACAGATGCGGGAAGCCAGGGCATGTGCAGAGAGACTGCCGAGTTACGAATGCCAGGTGTTATACATGTGGAGAGCCGGGACACATCAGCATATTTTGCCCACAGTCGGGTCATGCCCCGGTGCCACCGGCGTCAGCAGCTGTCCGGCCTACCAGCAGAGACCTCTTCCATCACCGCCACAGCGGCTTGCCCTTCCGGCACCGTCAGGATCGAGACCGTATGCACCGAGAGGACCCCCTCCACCTCCCCAGCAGCGACGAGGGAACCAGGGGGCAGTTCCTCCACCGAGGCGGCAGCAGTACACCATGACCCCAGTAGAGACTTCGGAGGGTGCTAGTCGAGTGATCACCGGTATGAATCTTGCCCCTATGCAGTCTATTAGATTGAGCCTCAGTTATTCTATTTAGATAGTTGGCTGAGTTTTATTGTTGTGATACTTAGGTATTGTTAGAGTAGCCTCCTACCCTGCTATGTCCTTATTTGACACTGGAGCGTCACATTGTTTTCTGTCGAAGAAGTTTGTGACGCAACACTCCATAGTAGTTGACACCTTTGCTGCTAGTTGGAATGTTCACACCGGAAATGGGGTTATTTGTAGTGTCTCTGGGATACGGAACTGTCCTGTTGAGATCTGGGGACGAGAGTTGTATGCAGACTTTTTGGTGATTGAGTTACCCGACTATGAGGCAGTGTTTGGAATGGATTGGTTGGGGATGTTCTATGCTAACATAGACTGTAGACTAAGGAGGGTAGTTTTTCGGATCCCTGACCATCCAGAGTTTGAGTTTTGGGATGGTAGTAGTGAGCTTGAGCCCTTGAAGTTTCGAGCTACGGTCGTGGAGTATTTAGACATGGAAGCAGAGCCCGTGTTACCAAGGGTTGTTGAAGAATTTCCTGACATCTTTCCAGATGACATCTTTGGATTACCCCTAGATAGGTCCCTGGAGTTTACTATTGATTTGATTCCAGGCGCTCAACCGATAGCGAAGGCTCCATACCGTATGGCCCCATCGGAGTTAGCTGAGCTCCGCAATCAGTTGATCGATTTATCAGATAGGGGATTGATTCGCCAAAGTGTGTCACCGTGGGGAGCGCCAGTGTTGCTTGTGAACAAGAAGGATGGAACTCGGAGGATGTGCATTGATTATCGGGAATTGAATAAGGTGACGGTGAGGGATAAGTACCCTCTTCCCCGGATTGATGATATTTTTGATCAGCTTGGTGGATCCCAGGTGTATTCGAAGCTAGATTTGCGAAGTGGGTATCACCAAGTGAAGGTGCGGGAATCTGATGTTCCGAAAACCGCATTCCGTACTTGATACGGTCAATATGAGTTTCTGGTGATGCCTTTTGGAGTGACGAATGCCCCAGCTACTTTCATGAGGCTGATGAATCAGATCTTCTTCGAGTATTTAGATAAGTTTGTGGTGGTATTTATCGATGACATCCTGGTTTACTCGAAGAATGAGGATGAACATGCTGAGCATCTGCGGATGGTTTTGAATACCCTCAGGCAGCACCGATTGTACGCTAAGTTCAGCAAGTGCCAATTTTGGTTGACCAAGGTTGTGTTTCTTGGACACATAGTCTCTGGAGACGGAGTGTCTGTTGATCCTGAGAAGGTTGCCGCAGTAGAAAGTTGGCCTATACCTCGGACAGTCACAGAGATTCGAAGCTTTTTGGGGTTGGCTGGGTACTATCGGAAGTTCATTAAGGATTTCTCGAAGATTGCCTCGCCTTTGACTCATTTGACGAAGAAGGATGTTGCGTATGTCTGGTCGGAAGAATGCCAGCGAGCGTTCGAAGAGCTGAAGCATCGGTTGATCACTGCTCCTATCTTAACTATCCCTGACCGTTCGGGTGGATTTGAAGTTTTCTGTGACGCGTCTGGCAGAGGACTAGGCTGTGTCCTTCATCAACACGGGCGAGTGGTGGCATATGCTTCCAGATTGTTGAAGGAGCATGAACTGAACTATCCCACTCATGACCTGGAATTGGCAGCAGTGATTCTGGCTTTGAAATTGTGGAGACATTTCTTGCTAGGTGAACATGTGAAGATATACACTGACAATAAGAGTCTAAAGTATGTGTTCACTCAGAAGGAGCTTAATATGAGACAACGACGATGGTTGGAATTAATGGCTGAGTATGACGTTGATCTGCTATACCATCATGGGAAAGTGAATGTGGTGCCAGATGCTCTTAGTAGATTACCCGCCGTAATGAAGCTAACCTCTCGACCACAACTTCGGTGGGCAATCCGACAGATGAGAATAGAAGTTGTACTCCCAGGAGAGAAAACTGTTATGATGGGGCTGCAGATCCAGTCTGATTTGGTGAACAGGATTAAGGCAGCTCAATCAGGGGATGCCAAGTTGAAGAGGATCCGAGAGCAAGTGGAAGCTGAACTTCGTACCGATTTTCGCATTTACGAAGATGGGTCGTTGAGATTTGGGAACCGGGTTTGTGTGCCAAGTGGCGAGATTCGGGAAGAACTATTGAAGGAGGCACATAGTTCCCCATATTCTATCCATCCTGGAGGGACCAAAATGTACCGAGATTTGAAGCAGTATTATTGGTGGTCAGGAATGAAGAAGAGTGTAGCCAAGAGTGTGGCGTCCTGCTTGGTTTGCCAGCAGGTGAAGGCTGAGCACCAGAGAACTGCAGGATTGTTGCAGCCTCTCCCCATTCCAGAATGGAAGTGGGAGCATGTAACCATGGACTTTGTGACTGGGTTACCTCGGACTCCTAGGGGCAATGATGCGATTTGGGTTATCATAGATCGATTGACCAAGTCAGTACATTTTATTCCGTTCCGAGTTGGACAGTCAATAGAGAATCTGGCTAAGAGATACATGGAGGAGATCGTGAGACTGCATGGAGTCCCAGTGAGTATAGTATCCGATAGGGATAGCAGATTCACCTCACATTTCTGGAAGAGTTTGCAGGCTAGTCTGGGGACGCGTTTGAATTTCAGCACTTCATATCATCCTCAGACTAATGGACAGTCGAAAAGAACCATTCAGATTCTTGAAGATATGCTGCGAGCGTGTATGCTTGATTTCAAGGGTTCATGGGAGGACCATCTGCATCTAGTCGAGTTCGCATACAATAACAGTTATCAAGCAAGTATTGGCATGGCTCCCTTCGCAGCTCTGTATGGAAGGCAATGTATCAAACAAGTTGGGATGACATTGGAGACAGGGAGTTTTTAGGACCAGACTTGGTGGCGGTAACAACAGATGTGGTGCGGACAGTCAGAGAGAATCTGCGCATCGCGCAGGACCGTTATAAGCACTGGGCTGATACAAAGCGGAGACCCTTGGAATTTCAGCCAGGGGATTACGTGTTCCTAAGGATTTCACCGGTTCGTGGGACCATCCGATTTGGCAAACGTGGGAAGCTGAGTCCTAGATACATTGGTCCGTTCGAGATTTCCGCTAAGGTCGGTGAAGTTGCGTATCTGCTAGCATTGCCACCGGCCCTCGAAGGTGTGCATAATGTCTTCCATGTGTCTCAACTCAGAAGATATGTGGGAGATCCCAAACATGTTGTAGATTTCTCCGAGATAGAAGTACGGTCGGATCTCACATATGAGCAGCAACCAGTGGCTATTTTGGACCAGAGGCAGAAGACGTTGAAGAAGAAGACCATTGACTTGGTTCGGGTCATGTGGCAGCAAGAGTCTCCGGGAGAGTCAACTTGGGAGCGAGTAGATGAGATGCAAGAGAAATACCCGTACCTGTTTGAGCAATGACTGTTGTATCCTATATTTTCTGCAGTTGTTGGGTATTGTATATAAATGACAGCTCTCCTATTTTTGCTAAATTTCCGAGGACGGAAATTTTTCTAAGGAGGGTAGGGTGTAACAACCCTAGTGTGCAAATACTAAGTAATCGTTAAATTCATCCAAGTTTCTCGTACATGTGCACACCAATCCCGGGGAATGGAGAGATTTGCAAATTGCCCCTCAATTTTTCATCTATACCCAAATGAGGGTATCATTGCAAAGTTTGGGCTTAAGGCAAATTTCTTTAAGTTGAGGGGTTATTGTGCAAAAAGGGAAGTGGGATTTTTGCAATGGAAAACTTGTAATAAAAACAAGCATTTAGGAGGGCTAATTTGAAAAGGAGAGAGAGGAAAAAAAAAGAGAAAAGAAGAAAGAAAATGAAAAGGGAGTATGGCAAAGTACACCATACTCCCCTCCCCCCCTCTCCACCTAACCCCACACCATACCCCCTCCCTCCATACTCTTTAAACCCCTTCCAACTCCCCCCTCTCCCCATTTTTCAGCCTCATGGCCGAAATTGCCTAAGGAGAAAGAAAAAAAAAGGGGGAGAGAATAAAGAAGAGAGGAAGAAGAAGAAGAGAGAAAGGAGAAGAGGAAGAGGAGGAGGAGGAAAACCAAGATTGGAGGAGGGTTCTTGCAAGCTCTAGGCAACTCTTGAAGCCCCAAAAGAGGTAGAAACTCTTCACTCTCCTTCCCTAATTATAGATGCTAGAAAGTATCTTATACGTATGAGTTTTCTCTGAAATTTGGGGAGAGTGTTGTAGAGCTAGGATTCTTGTTGCATGCTTGACAATTTTTTGAAACTTTAACTACGTTCTGGGATTAATTGGCTATTAGGAATGCTCTGAAAATTTTATATGATATGTATCTCGTAGTTATGAGTAACTTTCATGTTCATCACTTTTTCTAATTCGAACTGAAAGTTGGGGTAATAATTCGAATTGTGCAACATGCCAGGAATTCTGTCAAGCTGTACACATTTCAGTAAACCAAGCACCACTACCTGCAAACATCTTGGAATTTGTTGATTTTGGTCTTGTTAGAAAGATAACAAGTTTTTCTCAAAGTCCATCGCGACTCTTATGTCGAAATTCTGGCTATAATATGCCCAATTGGCTTTGAACACAGACACAGAAATCTGTCTGCAGAACAGTTTTGACACACTTTACCAAATAATTCACCATAAATCATATACTCCATAGTTTTGTATGAAATTTTATATGTGAACTCAAAACTGCCATATCTACAACTTTAATTCAGTAAGTTTTGTTAAATTCTCACTGGAAATGGCTGTTAATCATTGATGTTGTGACTGTTGACGAAATTTCAGCAAAATTGCATTGTTTGCTAATGACTAGATTATTGTTTTGGTTTACTTCGGAACATATCGCTAATGTGGATTCATCAGTGATTAAGTGCTGTCTATGGGTATGCTACTTTATGTTGCAAGTTTGGAAATGGATGTTTATGTTCATGGCTTATGAAGCTCGCAAGTTGTTGTGAACATTCCGATGAAAAGAATGCATTGGATCTCATTTTACATGCTTCATACTCTAGGTTTAATGATTAGTTAAAAGACAACCTAGGGTGTTCTCGTTCCACTCGAAGTGGGTGAGTGCCCTAGGAGGGGTTGGGGAAACCAAGGTAACGAGTGAGCATGCGGGGGATGGACTGCTGAGTTGTGGGCCACTCCCGACGAGCCCTCAGCGGCGGGGAGTTGGTGCGGTTGTGGTTGAGGTTGGTTGTGTTGGTGAACGGCTTCTTCCGTAAGAGCTTGTCTCGGGAAGTCGTAGCATTCCACCCACTTTACCGGGTGAGGTCCAGTCCCCGATGTCTGACCCGTTACTGAGGTTTCGAATTCATGCATGAAAACTAACCTATAAAGAAAAAACAGTAACTCTGGAATGTGATGCCTTTTCCTTTGTTGTGATTCCTTGTTGTGATTCCTTGTTGTGCACTATGATTAGAGTAGTAGAGTTGTGGAGTTCCTACTGGGCACGCTGTGACGTGTCCTCCCCCCTACAGGTCCAGGCACTGGTTCTCTGGCGGCGGGCCCGGGAGTGGAGACCCCGGAGGGCAGCTCGTCTCAGCAGGGTCCGTAGTGTATGGTCAGTGTGGGTCGCGTGGTGTAGTCTTGGGTTGTGTGTGTGTGATGAACGCAGTGTTGTACCCATGTTCCCTTTGTACCCCGTAGGGTTGAGTTGTACTTTTGTGGGAGCTTTTGCTGTTGGGGTTGTACAGTGGACTTGTGCGGTACTGGCCATGTAGTAGCGGTGCTCTATGACTCTTGGATGTTCTGTTCGTCATATTTTACCTTACTGCCTGTGTTGTAGTGTCTTGTACTATCTTTCTGTGTTGGAGCTGTACTGTTCTGTTAATCGTTCAGTCTGTACTTTACTGCCTGTGTTTCCTCAGCGTTTGCAGTGGCCTGCGTGACTTTGGTGTGTACTTTAGCGCTTGGTACTCTAATACCGCGGCTTGTCACGCCGACCCTCCCTATTTTGGGCAGCGGGGCGTGACACTTTGTATGTGCTTGACACATGCACATCGTCAGGCCATATGGGGAGCGTCACTGGGCCTATCTTTTAGGCACCTACCACATGCCCCACTTGGTCCTGCATGGCCCTCACCTCACCACCATAGCGCCAGTCCTGCAGAGATGGATGTTTGATAGGGTCTACCCACTTCCTGCCCTCCACATCCTCGAGCCCCCCAGAGCGCTCATCGATGTTGACACGAAGGACTGGGTGCTCAGTGAGTCCGAGGATGAGGAGCCCGACCATGGGTGCCTTAGTGGCAGCCCAGCCAGCTCAACCTACACAACCACCGCCACCTGGAGGCACATCCATCTCCACCCCTGTCGTTGCCACCACCATCACCGCCGTAGGGACCACGGGGACTGTCACCACCCTCTGCCCAGAGGCCCCTACTGTTGTCTCCTCCGTGCCTGCCCCTGAGGGCATGGCAGCCTCATCCGCTCCCGAGCCCACCTCTCTATACTTTTCAGAGCCGGACCTCGCCAGCACCCTACCACCACTTGCAGACCTTCTATCTTCACTGCCCACCTCCTTAGGGTCCCATGCACCACTCACTGGCACCACCACCACACCAGCAACATCCATTCTCACTGAGAGCGTCTCGACTTCTGTCCACAAGTCTGTGTCGACGATAGCTCCTTTTTCTGCTGTCGGTGCTGCTACTGCTTCCACTGCTGCCCCAGATCTTGGCCACACTACACTACCCACTACCTCCATCGAGATTCCTGAGAGTTCACCCTCTTCAACCCTTCAGCCCAAGCCTCGTGGATCCTCTCCATGGGACCGTCTCACGAGAGTGGTGGCTCACAGCTCTTGACCTCCCTTCGACTCTCGTACCACCAACATGCGTCTGACAGTGGTGGAGGACGAGACTTCTCGCCTTAGGTGAGATTTCGATGCCCATGTTTGCTCGACTGTCGCCTACCAGCAGAGAGTCGAGGCATCCCTCGCTACGATTATAGAGCTGTTGAAAGCATATGGACCACCTCCTGTGATCCTAACCCACGCACCCCCTCCCAGGCCAGCCCCTGTCACCACAGCTGCACCACTCAGTGCTCCATACTCATAGGCTTCTGCAAAGCCTGTCTCGTCCACACCTGAGTCTGTTGCCCCTGTATTGGACACCCCAGTTGTCGACACACCCACCACCACACCCGTCGAGATTGTCATTGTCCCTTTTTCGGCTGAGCCTACCTCCACCTCGGCTGACCTCCCGGTCGACACAGTTGTCGAGCCCCTGCCTGATGTCGTACCCACTTCTGGTCCCCAGCAGCGGGATCCCTCACCACCTACAGAGGGTGGTGCCCCTGCTAGCTGATATCCCTATTTTTACAGCCCCCCTGTTCGTATCACCATTTTTACACAGTCTATCCCCATATATATTACGTGCCCATCTATCCATACGGGGCCCTGGTCTTGCACAGCTCGTGGGGGTGACTCATTTTGCTTATCATCCATATATATAGCATTTTGCATATCTACATCATCATACGCCTGTTTATACTCTTTTTGCATATGTCCATATAGTATCTGCTTCATATCGTATTTTGCACGCTTGTATATATTTCCGCATCTTTTGCACCTGTTTATATCTCCATCTGCATACTGCACCATATCATCATCTGCTTCCACATATATATTTGCATCTTTTGCATTAGACCATGCATTTGCATTTTTTTTCTTTTACATTTTCATCTACACATTTACATCTTTTTCATTTCTAATTTTCCGTTTCTTCATCGGCCCACCCACCCTAGCCTCATTTCCCACATACCAGCATGTTCTCAGCAGTGAGGACACTGTTGTGTTTAGCATGGGGATGAGCGCTATCGCTTTTATTTTCATTTTTTATATTTTCCTTTCATTTTACACCTTTTTATTTTTCATTTTCCACCTGTTTTTCCACCATTTCGTTTTTTTTCAAACAGCATCACGTTTTCCACTTTTTTCCATGCCTGCATGCTTGATTTTATTTTTCTTACTTTCTCCACCTTATTTTCCCTTTTGCTAGAATTATTCCGCATGATGGTACTTCTCATAGCTCTTATGCAACGACCGGTTTTTAATGATAGGTTTTTCGTATTCTCTCTTGTCGTCTGTCTCTTCCATACCTGTAATTATTGTGTATTCGTGTTAAGTATCGTCGTTAGGCGTAATTATACCGTGTACCCGTATCAGCTACACACCCTATTACGTATTAGCCAAAATTATTTTAAACCTACTATGATATATTCCATCTAATAATTATTTTAAAATTTCAAATTCAAACTTTTAAATTCAAATATTTTTGAAAAACTTCCCTTGTTAAATCCTATTAAAGCTCATAACTAAATTGGTATTATTTTATATTAAACCCCGTGATTTCTCCCCAATTATTATTTCAATTTCAACTTCCCTTATTTGCATTAGCATTAACTCCCCTACTCAACTCTATTAAAAACAAATAAATTTTTATTAATAGAAAATTTCAAAACACTTTCCTAACTTAACAAAACCCTAACTCATACAATATTTTTAAAACCCAAATAACCTAGGTTGAACTCACACACCCTATAGATTTTTGAACCCTACAATTTCTCCTGGGCCTCACTTGATTGAACGCAACCCTACACATAAACCTAAACAAATACAACTTAGGACCCAGGCTACGTGCGCCCCCTCCTATATTTAACCCATCCCCCTATATTACAAAACCCTAGGGCTCTACTAATAAAAGCTAGCAACAGAAACCTCACCCTAACTCTATCATCTCTCAGCCGCCCCCTATTATAAACCCTAAGAACCTACAAATAGAAACCCTAGGCTACACACTCTCTTCTCCCTCTACCCTCAGCCGTCCATTCTTGCGCAAACCCGAAGAGCACCCTGGGCTCTCCTTCTTCATCTGTGAAGAACACCACAGCCGCCCCTTGAAAACTGAAGCCACGGCATCTCTCCTCCACGCAGCTGCGCAAGACCCCATCCACCTTATTCTCCAAGTTGCACAACCCAATTTGACGCTGGCAGACCCTCCCTCCGGCCGCCTGCAAGCCCTTCACACCGACAGTCCGCTGCCAGGGCTGCCTCCAGCCATCCTCCATTGTCCTCTCCATCCACTGCGAACATTAGCCCGTTAGGCCGCAATCCACCACCACCTCCTCTCAAAAACTACCACATGCCATCTTCCCATCTCCAACGCATGCAGCCAACTCCCTGACCACCAGCCAACCTCTCAGGCTACCAACTACTACCGCTCTGCCTCCCCTCTGACCAACTGCAGACCTCGACGAACTATAGACGCCGTTGCCCGATTCGCTCCTCGCTGTCGCAACGTGTTCCTACGCCGTAGCCGCCGTTGGACGCCGTACACGTCGTCGCTGCCCCTCACTGCATTCTGATACATTGCTGCCACAATGGTTAGTAGATCTATCCCCTACTAACTCATAACCCACACCCTAGTGTAGAGAACTTAATAAAATCATATTATTAGACGTCGAAGGAATTATTTTAACATTTGTTATGTTGAAAAGAACCTGATCTGAATGTATGCTTAATCAAACCAGCGAACCGATCTCATCGTAGCGTAGTGTCGAGACGAACCCAACGACACCAAGAACACTGAAATCAGGCAAGTGTACAAATTATTGTGAATTATTGAAGTTGGATGCTTTTATAGTCATTTTCATTCAAGCTGTATAACTCGAAATCTGCACGTGAAATGACGCATGAAAATAATACCATGATGTTCTAGACTTAGAATGTGACGCATCGACATATAACTTGCTATGTTTTAGTTTTAAACATTGGAAAAGAAAATCATTATCTGTAGCATGTTCATTAAATCAACATGTTCAACATTCTTTTTAATTATTGTAAATATTGTTTAACATTCTTTTTAATTATTGTAAATATTGTTCAACATTCTTTTTAATTATTGTAAATATTGTTCAACATTCTTTTTAATTATTGTAAATATTATACATTAAGAAATATTGACGATTTTAAATTGGTGCATATCTTGATTGGTCATTTTTGGAATGTTTAAATAATGAGTGACATCGTGAATCGTGCGCCTCAAAGGAGAAATCGTGACTTCGTGGTGTCGTGTGAGTCGACTAGGCTGTCTCATGTTCCAGCAAAAATCTGGGTGGGGTTAGGGTTGAGTGGCCACTAAGCGTATGAAGGGATCCTCTCTTCAAGAGCACCACCCGCATGCTGTGGGTAGCGTCAATCACGGTAGTACCCCCGTGAGAAGAGCAATCCACTCATCACGTCTTAAAGACGTGAACCCAATGCGAGATAGGAAACACTGACACGGAACTTGAATTTACTATTGATGTCTCAGCTAGAATTGCCATGTTAATAAATCCTAAAAATTCCATGCTCATTACCTTAGTTCTTAAACTGCTTAGGACTGCCATGTTAGAAAAGCTTTACTTTGCCTCGCTTAAAAAATTGCCATGCTTAAAACTTGTTGTTGACGTCTTGTATAAGACTATTAATGTTTCATAATTCAATATTATTTGTACACCTTGCCTTGGGTTTCTGACCTTTACTTGCAGACCCTTGCTAACATACATTCATGTTTTTGGATGTATGTCAGATCCCGAGCCAGACTACCAGGAGGATCCTTTTGAGACGCCTGACTTAGAGAGCCAGGAGTTTACCGTTGACGCCGAGTCACTCCCTGCGGAGGACTAGAGACCTACACCGTTGTCGTTTTCCTTAGTTTTGCTTTTAGTACCTTGCTTAGTGTATGTTTTCGTTGTAGTTACTTTGGCCCAGCTGTGGCTTTTCGCTTTATTTTGTGTATGGACATTTTTCTGGATGTGGATTTAATTTTATGAATGTTTCTTATTGTTCTGAAATGCATGCAAGGACCTGCCTTGTTGTTGTCATCACATACGCTTATTGAACTCGAGCTTCACCGCTCCAGTTCATGCGGACCTCGTAACGTTCTTGCTTCTGGTGTCTTTTGGGAAGCGGGGCGTTACAGGTTTTAGTGGTGGTCCATGCAGGTCCTGCATCTGCAAAATTCAGAGCAATAAGAACGCCATCATTAGCCAAACATCTAGAGTAATTGTATACACGAGATTCATTCGGAGTTATCTTGTCTCAGAATGGCTGAAATACGTAACACCCGACATGGACCCGGAGTTGTTGGAGACGGAGAGGATGACATCTGCTAGATGCTTGGAGTTATGAGAGAGATGCTGGAGGTTCAGCACCATCTGGTCCAGCAGGGACATCAGGCTGCACCAGCTGCACGACCACATCCCCATTATGAGTCTGGAGCCAAGTAGTTCTGGGAGATGCATCCGAAGAGCTTCTTAGGATGAGAGGGCCTACTAGCGACCGAGGAATGGCTTCGAAGCACTGCGAATGACTTGGGTCTTGCCCGAGTCAATCCAAACGATTGGGTGGAGCTCGCCAAGAAGAAGTTGACAGATAATGCCTGACACTGGTGGGATGCTGAGGAGACCAGGCTGACCAAGCCGATTCCATGGGCTACTTTCCGTCAGAGGTTTCACACCCAATATTTCCCGAAGGCTGCGAAAGAGAGATGCCGCATCGTTTCATCAACCTGGAGCAGGGCACCATGACAGTCGATGAGTACGAGGCCGAGTTAGCCATGCTGAGTCCCTTCCCCTACTCTAGTAACAGACCCAGAGGACTGTGCACACCACTTTCAACATGGCTTGGATCTAGACATACAGGCCTCGATGTCCGCGAGCACTTTTACCGCTCATGACAAGTCCTGGTAGCTGCGAGGAAGCACGAGCAGATCATGCGAGTCGGGGGAGGAAAAGATTTTTGATTTGGGGATTTTTATCTGAGTGGCCGCGAGATTTGATTTAAATAGGGTTAGGTCAGTCGGGTCATGTGGTCGAGTGGTGATAATCACTCGGCCGAGTGGCAACTGTTTAGGGAATTTTTGAAAATCTCATTAAATTTCGATTCGGCCGAGTAGAAACTATTACTAGGCCAAGTAGACGAAGTCACTCGGTCGAGTGGATATGCCAATTAGAGCATTTTAAGTGCTGGATGTGTCAGATTCACTTGGTCGAGTGACAAAGTCACTCGACCGAGTGGCATATAATTTCCAGAGAGGGGTTTTCGAGACTACCCTGTGCAGTACCCTACTCGGCCGAGTAGGGTCTTCACTCGATCGAGTGAAAAAGGCTGCTATTTTTAGCTCCAGACTCTCTGTTTTGCGACACTTTCTGTTTTCTTTTCTCCCGTCAGTTTCTTCCTCCCTTTGGCGTTTGAGCGCATCCCTGGAGTGCTCTCCATCGCCACGGCCGTCCTCCATTCATATGGTCTCATATCATCCTTTTCCTGAAATGAAAAATGTATCCCGTTGTCAGGTTCTTCCTAGACTCGTGACTCTATAAACTAATAAAGATCTAAAACAAAAATGAAAGTAAAATTCAACTAAAAAATGAGATATTACCGTCGGGTTGTCTCCCGACAAGCGCTCGTTTAAGGTCTTGAGCTCGACCCATTAAGATTCGCGATTAGTGCTCGGTGTTCGATGCATAGGAGATGCACATGTCAAACTTACCGGGAAGGCCGCTTGGGTTTAGTTGTTTCTTTTCGTCAGCTTTCCTCGGGTGCGCCTCATCAAAGGTGGTAGTGGGTGATGACTCCCCCAAGCTTGGGCTCTTGGCATCCTTCTTCTTGACCGGCGGTGAGGATTTGTTCGGCGGTGGTGCTTCTTTCACGTGCTTCATAGTAGAGAGCTTGTATAGCTCTCTAATACTAACGACATCAGCGTCGTTCTTCTCTTCATCCGTAAGAGGATCCGGTGGGTCTCCCATCATTTCGCCGTCATTGGCAATTTGGACCTCTTCAAGGTCGTCATCATGCTTGGCTCCAATGGCGAATGGCATGGCGTCGTCTATGACCTCATCGAGGAGGTCCACGTAATCCACTTCCTTTGGCCAAGGCATACGCTTCATCGTCTTCAAAATATGGATCTCAACCTCTATGTTGCCAATGTTAAGGGACAAGGTTCCTTTCCTCACATCTATATTTACTTCGACGGTGGCTAGGAAGGGGCGCCCAAGTATCAGGGACGTATCGCCCTCTTCTCTAATGTCCATCACCACGAAGTTGCACGGCAAGCAAAGTCCACCCGATACTTGCAGTGTCACATTTTCAGTAATCTCCACCGGCCTAGTGATTCGCCCATCGGTGAGTTGTATCTTCATGTCTGTGGCCTTGAGGTCGGTCCCCATATTCAGTTTCTTTAACATTATGAGGGGCATGAGGCTCACGCTTGCTCCCATATCCACTAATGCTTTTTGTAGGGGGGACTCTTCCAAGCGTGCAAGGAATTCGGAAACTATTGGGATCTTTCAACTTGGTCGGCATCTTCTCCTTATTGGCAAGCATGACCCTTTCCATTCGCTTCTTTTCCGTAATCAAATCCTTGAGGAACTTTGCATAGGACGGGATTTCAACGATTGCATCTAAGAATGGGATGTTCAAGCTCACTCCTCGCAAGTACTCCAGAAATTTAATGAGTGACCGGCGCCCCCGCTTAACGGTTTGGGCGCGGTGTCGGTTTACCGCAAGTGCACGGTTAGTGTAGGGTGCGGGAATATCGAACTCAGGGAGGCGAGGTTGTGCTTGGGTCAGGTAGGACCTAAATCACCCCGAGGGGCGAGCTAGCCCGAATCGGTGAATGGTTGTCACGGAAGGAAATAAAGGGTATTAACAACAAGAAAGAAAACCCGAGACTTTGGTTTCCAACCCGACGAGAGACTCTCGCCGAAACGGCCTACGGGTATGGATAGCGATCAGGATTAGGGTCTAATGGTGAGACGTTGCCTCTGAAAGTGGTACCGGCGTCCCATGGGCCCGATATTCCGGTCGGTGCCCAGGATGATACACCGGACTTCCCGGGTTCGATCAGTGGGCACTCCCGTGTCCATTAACACTGATCGATCCCGGGAGCACTAAGCCCGCAACGATAACTCCCAACGTCTCATCCTGCCGCTCCCGCGTGCTAGGATTCGACGTCTACGCTATGGGTGTGAGCTATGGCTAGGGAGTCAACCGCCAAGTTTATTCCCCCTTGGCCCAACGGTCAAAGGCGGTCTTTTTCCCGCCGATGACAATGAAACACCCCGCGTAACCGTTAGAATCCTAATCCCTATCGATTTCCTAACCCTATGGACGCATCGGGAAGAGCCCCCGAAGGGGTTTCCACCAAAATCCCAGATTTGGGAACTACTCACAAAAATCCATGAAAAAGCGATCTAAATAAAAATTAACCGTTGGAATCATAATCGGACAATTGCAATGCGGAAGTAATAGAGTAGATAAGACAATACTAAAATTTGAGAAAGATCTGAAAACTTACAAAAGAGTAACAATTACAGCCGTCACAAGGAGAGAAAACAGTAAAAAAATAGCAGCCCCCGTTTCTGGAACCCTAGGGGTTCTATTTATAGACTTTCGCATCAACCGATCGGTTGACAAGTCAACCGATCGGTTGATCCGTTACAAAATAATAACAGAAAACGGCGAGCTTTCACCCGATCACATGAACCGGTCGGGTGAGTTCTTGAGTGACCGGTTGGATCTTGGAGCAGTCGGGTGAATCGATCGGTTTGGCGCCCGTGTCTTCAGCTCTTCACCTTCAGCTACAGATGAACCGATCGGGTGAGAGTCACCCGATCGGTTGGAATTTTGCTCATGAAAACAGAGAACAGGCCCCCGCTGAAACGGTCTGTGAACCGGTCGGGTGACTCTCTTATGAGCTGCGGCAGAGACCGGGTGGTGCACGCGTGCATCACCCGATCGGTTGGAGATGACCAACCGACCGGGTGAGGGGCTAAAAGATGAATTCTTTGGCGTTTGACCCCCTGCATCACGCGTGACTTCTCCCGTTGCTCCGGGGACTTGGGATATCATCGTTAAACGTCCCCTACGTGGTCAATCCCCTGTAATCATGGATAAACAAAGAAAAGTGAAAGAAAACGAGAAAATACAAGAAAACGAATAAAAGACGGCGGAAAAACACAAAAGAAAACGTGCGTGAATATATGAAATATAAAAGCACGTCAAAATCCCCCAAGCGGAACTCTTCCTCGTCCTCGAGGAAGACGAGTGAGAGTAGGAGATCAGAAGGGAAAAATAGAGAGGAAGAAAGAAAGAGAAAACTCTAAATCCTAGATCGTCCATCAGAGCCACCAAAATCAAAAACGCCACACCAAGCAAGCAAACGCCAAATCACACCACTAAACCTAGGAAAACGAGTCCAAATAAGTGTCGTGGGCCCACGCGGTGAAGCGCGAGTGAGTGTGGTCGTGTGCTAGCAAATGGTGTCGCTTTCTACATTGTGCTATGAGGCTCGATATACACAAATCCAAGATATGACCCAAATATCGATTCGAATTGAATTAAGCGGTGAATATATGGTTCAAGCATGCATGAGAATAAAGAGAGAATCGAAATATATCATGTGTTAGGGACTCCACAACTAGGGTTAAGGAAATCACCACACTATAGCCTAGATAATAGCTAAAAAGTTCCTAAGCCAAGTGTTTTCGATAACGATGGAGGTTGAGATGATGTGGAGAAGAACACTCGGTGCAAATTCTCGCCTTCCCTTTATTCTCGGCAAGTATGAAAATATTCACACGGGAATTTTTTTGGGTTTTGGGCATTTGTATTTTTTTGGCTTTTTGGCTATACAAAATTTTTCTTTTCTTTTCTTTTTGGGTTTTTCTTTTCTTTTCTCTTTTTTTTTTGGATTTTTGGGTTTTTGGCTATACACATGTGCACTCTCCCAAGTGGGAGAACGGTACACGACGAGGGGATTTGCACCAAGTAAAACAAAAAAAGAAGTCGAAATCTAAACACTCGGGCAAAGGAAACTATTCTCGCTAAATAGAGCATAGGCTAAATGGGTTATCCTAGTCCTTAGTTGTGGAATCCCGACGCATGCGAATTGAAATATACGATATAAATATAGCATGCATATAGTAGAAACAAATACCGCATATTCAAATCGAAGTATGATATTCTAGGGGTCATTCCTGGACAGGTATATAAAGTAAAATCACAAAGCAGAAGCACACCAAATAGACAGGCACGACGCACGACTCACAAGAAAGCTAAGTGGACCCACAATGCGTGAAATGCAAGAGGACTCGAAATCCTAGGGTTAGTGAGTGTGATTATCGATGCAATGCTAGGTGTGTGTGACTTTGTGGCGATTCATCATAGGATTCATCTCTAGGAGAAAGAGCTAAAAAGAAGAAAAGAAAAAATAAAAACACGATGAAAACGACACAAAAAACGAAAAAGAAGGACTCAAACGACGCACACAGTGCGACTCCCCCAAGCTGAAGTTTGCATTGCCCTCAATGCAATATGAGTGAGTACGGGAGGGCAATGAAAATGGGGGGAAATACGCACTGACACAAAAAGAAATGAAAACGAGGAAAACATATAGACGAAACTGAAAAAGAAAGAAAGATCAGAATCAAAATCAAACAATACGAAAATAAAAATAAAAATAAAAACACACGACACGACACTCAAAAAGTGAAAAACAAACACACACACACAAATGAGAAAAACAAACAAAACACGACAGCACACAAAAGTAGACGTCCCCCAAGCTAAACATGACAGTGCTAGCAAAATGATATGATCAATGAAATCCAGAGATATGCAAGGGGGAGTCAAAAACAAAAGAGGTGAATTCAGAAAGCAAGAGAAGGTGAGTCCTCGTCCTCCTCGGAAGAGGGTGTGGATGGGTGGTCGGGGGAGGCTGGGGGTGTGCGGAGAAGTGGGGAATGAGTCGAAGGAATAGGGGCAGCGGTGGTGTGAACAATGGGAGGAGTGTCGGTGGTGGTGGGTGGTGGTGGTAGGTAGGCGATCAAGGCGGTGGTGAGAGGAATAGAAATGGAGGAAGAGGATGCGGTGGTCATGGTAGTGGGAGGTGGTGGGAGGGAGCTGGAGCGCACCGGCAATTTCCTCTGACGCACGTATGGAGTGACGGAGGAGGAGGGAGGAGGTAGTGTGGGTGCTGTGGAAGTGGTCGGGAGGGGTGAAGTGGATGCCGGGATGGGATTAGAAGAGGGAGGAGAAGAATGTGGTGAGGGGGGCGATGAATGTGGGGATGTGTGGGTGGGTGGAGGGGGAGATCACCGGGGTGGTGAAGGTGGAGGTGGTGAAGGTGGAGGTGGTCCGTGGATATGAGTGAGGAGGTGAAGAATGGCGGCCACGTTCCTCTCAAGTGCGAGGAAACGTGGGTGAGTAAGAAAGGAGGATGGTGATGGGTCCGAGGAAACAGAGGACATGGCGAGCTCACGAAGGGCAGCGACCTCCCTCTCAAGACCTAGACGGGCAGATACCTGACGGCGACCAAAAGATGTAGACTGACGCGAGGCAGAGGTGGTGCCGCCAGGTAAGGTCGAAGAGGTGCCGGCGGCAGTGGTCATGCCGACACAGGAGACAAGGCCAGAAATGGCCGCAAAGAGGTGCTCAGACGTGATCGGTCCCGGAGCAGAAACAGGACGACTCGGGCCAGCCCCTAAGTCTCCCCCAGACGCAGGGATATCCTGCTCGCCTAAGTGGGCAGCAGGGGACGGTGGTCTGCGTGCGTCTGCGGGAAGGAAAGGAAGATTCAACCCCGCTAAGAAGTCAGGATCAGGTGGGAAGGTCCAATCTCCCACGAGAGCAATGGTCATGCGAGCGGCGTTGGGGAGAATGGTGTAAGGGGCTGGGGGTGACCATAATTGAAGATGAAGCGGCCATCAGAGTGGGGTCTAATCATGTGGATGTGCTGCAGGACATCAATATCAAGCTGTGAGGGTCCTGCGGCAGCAGGAAGATTATTGGGGATGGGAATATTGAATTGGGCGTGAGAGCAGATGATCGTAATAATGCCCCCACAACAAAACTTCCCCTTACCGGCCCGGCTGATCTCGAGTAGCTTGTAAACAAGCCAATCGCCGCCATGGATGGGGACGGTAGGGGCCCTGAAGCTAATTCCATCATCATCCCGGACAAAAGGAAAAGTCATGGCCCAAAGGATAAAAAGGTCAGGGATAGTCACGGTGCCGGACTCGTCCCTAGGAAAAAATGCAGATGAAATGATCCTGTGGGCCAAACGAAACACGGGATGAATGATGGAAGAGGCCTTGGCCCTTCCTCGGGGATAGTCACAAAACATCGTGAGGCGGAACCAGAATTGATCGACATCAAACTCGGGCAAGTACCCGTAGTGTCGGATGGAACCATCCCCAAGATTGGGGAAACCAAATATATCGTTAATCGTGTTCAGATTAGTGGTGACACTACGGTTACGCACCCTGAATTTAATGATCGACCCGAACTCCCAAACAAGTGTAGAGAGAAATTCGAGTGTGAGTGCCGGGTAGGATATGACAGATGCATTAAGAAAGGCCAACCATCCTAAGTTAGCGAAAAGGGATTCGACCTCGGTGAAGACACCGAGATCGACAAGTGTTTGTGTGTGCAGGAACTTAGTAGATAGATGCCCTCGAGCATCGAGCCTACGGTAAAAATCCTTGTGCCCTTGGTTCCTAAAGATATACCCATGTGGGCCCAACATTGGGTCCACAGGGGGATAACAGGCGAGGGAGGGCCAAGTGTAAGTGCTCGTGTACGAGAAGGGGGGCGTGATTGCTTTCGTCTCTTTCGAGACGGTTCCTCCTCCTGCATAATCCCCTTACCCTTGTCCTTATCCTTAGCCATGTGCGAGTGTGTGTGTATGAATTAGTGCAAAAAACAGTGGATACACACTAACACAAGCGAACGAGCAAGCACAATATATAGGGCAAATATATAAATATAAGCTTAGGAGCGAGAGTACCCAAGCGGAATGGCGGAGCTTGCTCGTAGATGTCCCCACACTGTTCAACGAGAGTAGCGTGGAGCCGCGGTGTTCTCCTTCGGCAAGAATTTTCGGATGGGAGTGGTTTGGGGGAAAACTAGGTCAGAAGTTTGGAATGGAAGGAGAGAGAGGGTGTAGATGATGGAGGGATTGATGGAGGAGGTGGAGAGAGGGGGTAATGGAGGAGTAGAGGCCGTGGGGGAGTGAGAATCGGTCGTTGGGGAAGAGAGGAAGGCGAAACGACGGTGTTTTTGGCGATCGGGCGAGGATGAAAACGAGCGGGTGTCGGGGGGTTTATATAGGGTTTTAAGTCGAACCGATCGGGTGACTTGTCACCCGATCGGTTGGCAGCTCCACTCATTTTCCCAAGAACTTAGGGCTGCTCACCCGGTCTCATCAACCGATCGCGCTCGAACTCAACCGATCGGTTGATATTCCCCAAAAATTTCCGAGAGTTCTCCCCAGCTCACCCGATCTGTCATCCGGTCTCTTCATTCCTCAACCGATCGGGTCATATGGGAACAGATCTCGGCATGTATCAGATACATCCCAACCGATCGGGTGAGTTATCAACCGATCGGTTGGGGCTTTGTTCCTGCAAAAACCAACAGATTTGTCTAAGTCCCCGAACGGCTGTTCTCGCGGCTGATTTTATTTATAAAAATAGATAAAATAAAGTCAAAAATAACGCTAAAAAAGGGGAGAAAGTTTAGAATATGGGTTGCCTCCCATGAAGCCCACTTGTTTAACGTTGTTGGCTCGACGCCCGCAAGAGATGTTCATGGTGGTTGATACGGGTGATGCCTGAAGTTCGGCATCTCTTCATCATTGGAGCTGAAGGCCCTTGGAGTAGTCAACGGCTGGAGAAATATTTGCTCAACTACCCTCTCCTTGTTCTTGGGATCCGGGGGTTTCTCTTTCGTGTTGGCGCTTCCCGCCATCTTCTTTAGGATCCTGACCTCGTCTTTAGTGAGGTCCATGGGCTCTTTTCCCGTTCTCCTCGCAGGAGGAGCCTTGGGGAACCCGGGAGGGGTCGTTCTTGCTGCACTCGCTTTTCCAGCAGCTTCTTTGTTCTTGGGGCCGTCTTGTTCTTCTGAATCCCCCAAGTCATCGGGGGGGTTTCTTAAGAGAATCTCCCAGGAGCTCTCTTCAACAGCTTTTTCTTCTTCCATCTCCAGCAAATTACACCGAGGGTCATCAGGGGGATCGGGGTACTTCATGGATAACCCCAGGTCAAACTCAACTTTTTATCCGCTGACGTTTAAAGAGAGTTTTCCGTTCTTTACATCAATCAAAACGCCAGCAGTGGCCATGAAAGGCCGTCCCAGGATGATCGGGGTGTGTGCGTCTTCAGGCATGTCCATGACTACAAAGTCCACTGGCATATGCACCCCTTTCACATTGACGGGTAGGTCGTCCACAATTCCCACCGGATATTTGACCGACCGGTCAGCTAGTTGTAGGGTCATACCGGTGGGCTCCAAATCTCCCATTCCTATCCTTTTGTACATCGACAAGGGCATCAAACTAACACTCGCTCCGAGATCGACGAGTGCACGATGAATTTTTACCGCCCCGATCGTGCAAGGAATTGAGAAGCTCCCCGGGTCCTTGAGTTTCGGCGGATTTGCCCTCTGGATGAGAGCACTACACTCCGCTGTCAATACTACTTTCTCTTTTCTAGACCCTCTAGTCACCAAATCTTTCAGGAATTTCGCATAGGAGGGGATTGTTTCGATTGCTTCTAGGAAGGGGATTTGCAGGCTCAGGTCCTTTACCATGGCAAAGAACTTGCCATATTTCTCATCAATTTTGGCCTGAGCTAACCGTTGTGGAAATGGCACAATGGGTTTGAACACTTTCGAGCTCCCTTCCTCCTTCTTCTTCTCTTCTTCAGAGACTCCCTCCGGAGTCATAGGATTTGATGATGAAGCACCGGCGTCGTTTGATTTTTCGATCGGTCTCTCAACGACCAATGGTGCTTCCGGTTTGCTAGGGGGCACTCTAGTAGGAATTTGTGTCCCGCTTCTCAGAACGATAGCGGACACATTTGCGTGCTCGTGCACGAGTGCCGATGTTTGGGTTGCTCCCCTCGGGTTCACCTCCGGTTGTGGCGGCAATTGGTTTTGTGACCTTGAAAGATTCGCCACTTGTAACCCCAGCTGGGTTACTTGGTCCGTGAGGGTCCGCTGACCCATTTCCAGCTTTTGGTTGATCTTCTCCTGGTTGGTAATATATTGAGTCAAGAGAGACTCAACCGGAGAGACGGCCCTCTGTTGGCCATACTGCTGCTGCTGCTGGAATGGCTGCTGGTTCCTGGGGGCGTAAAATTGTTGCTGAGGTTGCTGCTGAAATGGTTGCTGCTGAACCTGACTTTGCTGTGGCCTAGCCGGCTGATAAGTTTGTTGCTGCGGCTGCTGAGGCGGCGAGGGCTGAAATGGTGGCCGGTAACTGAAGTTTGGGTGGTTCCGGTTGTTTGGAGAGTAGGCCGGGTTGGAATTGGTCCTTGGCGGATACGGCGCATTTCTCGTGGGGTTGTAAAATAGTGCGATCGCCTGATCCAACGGTGGTGAGATGTCACCACCGTCGAATTCCCCAAAGAATTCGGATTCTACCGCTGAAATTTGCTGTGTGCCGGCCCCACCGGCTCCTACCATTAGTGCAGAGATCTGGGTCGAAAGCAAGTCGAACTTGCTTGAAAGTTTGTCGACGTCCTCGACTCTGTGTATACCCCCGGATCTTGGTGTGGCTCTCTCGTCACACCACCGCTCATTGTTGGATGCCATATTTTCCAGAATATGCCCGGCATCTTCCTCGCTCCTAGGCATGAAGGAACCCCCAGCCGCGGCGTCCATAGAAGATTTCAGGTCATCCCTCAACCCAGCGTAGAACAGATTAATAATCTGCCACTTCGGAAGCTCATGGTGAGGGCATCTTCTTTGCATTTCTTTGTATCTCGTCCAAGCTTCATGCAAGGACTTGTGGCTGGCCTGGGAGAAGGAGGAGATCTCACTCCTCAACTTCATGGTCTTCCCCGGAGGAAAGAACTTCGTCAGAAAAGCATTGGAGAGCTTCTCCCAGGTGTTGAAAGTGTTGGGGTCCTTCCCCCTTAGCCATTGCTTGGCTTTGTCTTGCAAAGAGAAGGGGAACAACTTCAGACGGATAGCCTCTATCGTGACACCATTAATCCGGAAGGTGTCACACTTCTCCAAGAAGGAGTCTAGGTGCTCGATCGGGCTCTCCATGGGTGCACCCGTAAACTGGTCCTGCTGAATCCATGTCACTAGAGACGGCTTCAGCTCAAAGCTTTGGGCCGTAATAGCTGGAGAACGGATGGCGGAAGTCGACTCGATGGATGGCATCGAGTACTCCAGCAGAGACTTGTGAGGTGGGGTGTTCTCCTCCATGGATTCAGGATCCTCTCTTCTTCGCTTCTCGGCGGCCAAACGCCTTAGGGTGGCATTGATCTCTGGATCGAGGGGAATCAAGTCGTCAAGACTCCTTGAACTCCTGCGCATGAAAAACAACAAACACCCGTGAAGCGACAAGTGGGAAGGAAACAGATAAAATAAGAAATAAAAATAAGAAAGATAAAAAAGAAAAGGAGAATGCGAAAATTATCGCGAGGTAGGGATGAGAGCTAGACACGAGGGTTCAAGAGATCCTAAAATAACAAGCACGTTGCCTCCTCAACAACGGCGCCATAAACTTGACCGGCGCCCCCGCTTAACGGTTTGGGCGCGGTGTCGGTTTACCGCAAGTGCACGGTTAGTGTAGGGTGCGGGAATATCGAACTCATGGAGGCGAGGTTGTGCTTGGGTCAGGTAGGACCTAAATCACCCCGAGGGGCGAGCTAGCCCGAATCGGTGAATGGTTGTCACGGAAGGAAATAAAGGGTATTAACAACAAGAAAGAAAACCCGGGACTTTGGTTTCCAACCGGACGAGAGACTCTCGCCGAAACGGCCTACGGGTATGGATAGCGATCGGGATTAGGGTCTAATGGTGAGACGTTGCCTCTGAAAGTGGTACCTGCGTCCCATGGGCCCGATATTCCGGTCGGTGCCCAGGATGATACACCGGACTTCCCGGGTTCGATCAGTGGGTACTCCCGTGTCCATTAACACTGATCGATCCCGGGAGCACTAAGCCCGCAACGATAACTCACAACGTCTCATCCTACCGCTCCCGCGTGCTAGGATTCGACGTCTACGCTATGGGTGTGAGCTATGGCTAGGGAGTCAACCGCCAAGTTTATTCCCCCTTGGCCCAACGGTCAAAGGCGGTCTTTTTCCCGCCAATGACAATGAAACACCCCGCGTAACCATTAGAATCCTAATCCCTACCGATTTCCTAACCCTATGGACGCATCGGGAAGAGCCCCGAAGGGGTTTCCACCAAAATCCCAGATTTGGGAACTACTCACAAAAATCCATGAAAAAGCGATCTAAATAAAAATTAACCGTTGGAATCATAATCGGACAATTGAAATGCGGAAGTAATAGAGTAGATAAGACAATACTAAAATTTGAGAAAGATCTGAAAACTTACAAAAGAGTAACAATTACAGCCGTCACAAGAAGAGAAAACAGTAAAAAAATAGCAGCCCCCGTTTCTGGAACCCTAGGGGTTCTATTTATAGACTTTCGCATCAACCGATCGGTTGACAAGTCAATCGATCGGTTGATCCGTTACAAAATAATAACAAAAAACGGCGAGCTTTCACCCGATCACATGAACCGGTCGGGTGAGTTCTTGAGTGACCGGTTGGATCTTGGAGCAGTCGGGTGAATCGATCGGTTTGGCGCCCGTGTCTTCAGCTCTTCACCTTCAGCTACAGATGAACCGATCGGGTGAGAGTCACCCGATCGGTTGGCATTTTGCTCGTGAAAACAGAGAACAGGCCCCCGCTGAACCGGTCTGTGAACCGGTCGGGTGACTCGCTTATGAGCTGCGGCAGAGACCGGGTGGTGCACGCGTGCATCACCCGATCGGTTGGAGATGACCAACCGACCGGGTGAGGGGCTGAAAGATGAATTCTTTGGAGTTTGACCCCCTGGATCACGCATGACTTCTCCCGTTGCTCGGGGACTTGGGATATCATCGTTAAATGTCCCCTACGTGGTCAATCCCCTGCAATCATGGATAAACAAAGAAAAGTGAAAGAAAACGAGAAAATACAAGAAAACGAATAAAAGACGGCGGAAAAACACGGAAAAACACAAAAGAAAACGTGCGTGAATATATGAAATATAAACGCACGTCAATGAGCCTCTTCTCAATTTTTTCTTTCACCAACCGTTGTGGAAACGGTACCGGTGGCACATAGATTTGCTCCTTTCGTGGCTCATCCACTTCAGATTTTTCATCATCATTCACTGCCTTTGGGCTCTCCTCTTCATTGATTGTCTCCTTCTCAACCGAAATTTCCTCCCTCGGTTCCTTAGCTTGAATCATGGCAGGAGTAGTGTCCTTCCGCCCCTTGTAGTTACCACCACAACCGCATTGACGTGGCCGGTGTTGCTCCGTAGGTTTTGTTCCGGTTGAGCCGACAATTGTTGATTAGCCTTATTAAGTAATGTGATTTGCTCAGACAATTGTGCCACGACGGTGTTGAGGGATTCTTGTTTTGTCGACAACTTTGCGTTAATCATCTGTTGATCGGCCATGAATTCTTCAGCCCTTGCTTCGTGCTCCGACCTTGGTAGAGCTTTTGGGGGGTTGGGTGCCCTCCATCCTTGATTATATCCCGGGGGTCTATATGGCCCCGCTTGTATCATTGGTGGGTAGTTTTGTTGTTGGGGTGGCCTTTGTTGATACTGTAGTTATTGAGGAGGCCAGGCTTGTGGTTATTGCAGCGGTGGTTTCTATTGTGGTGGAGTCAAGGCTCCATCATTGTTGGCGTATGAGAATCCGGGGTGACCCCTAGTAGCCAGGTTCACCCAATAACCGCTACTGTCGAGCACACGGTGTAGTCGCGAGCGTATATCAAACATGAGGAGGGACTAATAATGATACTCTATCTTAATCATTAAGCTATTGGTGGAAAGGAGATTTTAGAATGTAGGTGTCACAATCGTTCAATAATCAATTCAATTCAATATTATAAAAGCGTTTAGGGCTAGGGAATCTCCACTACAGATTATCATGCTTCATTGTGAATCGTGAATTTCAATGTTACAAGACTTGAATTGAGGTTAACTAGTCGTAACTGAATAGAGAACCAAGCTCACGCTCTCGCGCTATTGCAGGTATATAGCAACCTAGATCAGAGCACACTCTCGTGCAAACCCTAATCTAGGCCACTAGCATTAAGATCGACATCATCTTCTAATCGCACCTCGAGCCCACTCTCGTGCAAACTCGAGTTGTGATCTAGATTGTGCTAGTTCGTATTCGTCCAATCTCTTGCAAACGAATATGGGTATAGACTTATAATAGAAATGCTAGCTGTGGTCCAATCTCTTGCAAACCAAACCTAGTGAATCTTGATTATAAATCTAAATCGAATATATAGGCCTCCCCATTGATCAGAGCCCAATCTCTTGCAAACCCTAAATCAATGGAAATTCCTAGCTATCCGTAATAAATTAAACACAATCTAACCTTCTAGCAATTCTAGCAACAAAGAAATTCATTCATCACAAATCTGAAATTAGATCCATAGGGTTCATCACTTTGCCCTAGAACAACAGATCTACTTACAATTCATCGAAATAATAGCAAAATCAATAATAGAAAACATATCAAAATTCAGACCTAGAAGCAAACAATTCATAAAAGTGCAAATATTCAAAAGAAATAGACAAACCAGATCTGAGTTCTTGGATCTCCAAAGCTGAATTACAATAAAAATTAGTCTAAAATCTATTTTCTGGTCTCTCCCTAAGCTGGGATAAAAACTGGGCTTAAATACATGCCCAAATCATCAAAATAAACTTGACAAAACTGCCCCTGCGCAGCCCAAAACCCTAGTTTCCAACCCAGGCTGGCGGCGCTACTCGACCGAGTGGAAATCTCACTCGGTCAAGTGCCAGATCCGAATAAAAACAGAGAAGTTTGAGGATTTGGGCACTCTGGCACTCTGCGTCACTCGGCCGGGTGTGGTTCATTACTCGGCCGAGTGGACTTCCTACTCGGTTGAGTAGGGTCTTCTGCTGTACTCCCAAAATTCCAGAGAGTCTGCTTCGATTTCTTTCAGAAGTTCTGACCTCATTGGGGCGAGTGGAGTTATCTACTCGGCCGAGTGGGATTAACACTCAGGCGAGTACATTACAGCACAAGGTCTCTTCGTATCAGTCGTACTCAGCCTAGTACGCTTCTTCACTCAGCCGAGTGGGCTATGTTACTTGACCGAGTGGCCTGTTTCTGGAGTTAACTCTTCTTCTCTACGCCTCTACATCGATTCTATCGATCTCCTTCTTCTCTCGCTCATCATCCAACGCTGTCAGCTCCTTGATAGGGCCATGGGCGATGCTCCGGTACGCGTGCAAAGTCCATTATGCTCATTTTTGCTCCCGATTGCTCCATATTTCCTAAAATCCAATAAAAACAAGAAATAGTGAAAAGTATCGCAATATCGTCAAATAATCATGTAAATCGCAATATGAGCAATCGAAATGACGTGATAACATGCATAAAAAAGGTGAAAAATATGGACCGATCAATTTCATTGTCCACGACCTACCCAACTTCGATGCTAGTCTCGACATTGACTGGTTAGGAGCTATCTATGCCACGACCGACTGTCACAGGAAGAAAGTGGTATTCGAAATTCCTGACCACCCATTGTTTGTGTTTGTCAGTGGAGGTAGTTCGCTTGGAGCTGTCAAGTTTCGGACCCAGCCGAATAAACTGACTGTTGCATCTTTGATATCTGAACCGGAGAAGCCAGCGGTAGTGAGACGTCTTCCCTGAAGACATTTCTGGATTGCCTCCCGATCGAGCGTTGGAGTTCGGCATTGATCTTATGCTAGGAGCTCAACCGATTTCGAAGGCGTCGTACTGTATGGCTCCTACAGAGCTGGAAGAGATGCGGAAGCAGTTGGATGAGCTACTGCAGAAGGGTTTCATTCATCCCAGCGTATCTCCATGGGGTGCACATGTCTTGCTGGTGAAGAAGAAGGATGGATCGAGGAGAATGTGCATTGATTATCGGGAGCTGAATCGGATCACAGTGAAGAATAAGTATCCGCTGCCCCATATTGATGACATCTTCGACCAACTTGGTGGATCGAGGGTATTTTCGAAGCTGGACCTCCGGAGCGGATACCATCAAGTGAGAGTCAAGAAGGAAGATGTGCCCAAGACAGCTTTTCGGACCAAGTATGTGCATTATGAGTTCGTTGTCATACTATTCGATGTGACCAACGCTCCTGCTGTGTTCATTAATCTCATGAACCTTATCTTCTATGACTTCCTAGACAAGTTCGTGGTAATCTTCATAGATGATATACTGTGTACTCGAAGTGTGAGGAGTAGTATGACGGACATTTGAGGATGGTATTAGAGACGCTCCATCATCATAGACTATATGCCAAGTACAGCAAATGTGAATTCTGGCTGGACAGAGTTGCATTTGTTGGGCATGTGGCATTAAGAGCTGGCATCTCAGTGGATCCGTAGAAGGTCAGAGCAGTCAGTGAATGGCCTACACCTCAATCTACATCACACATCAGGAGTTTCCTTGGATTGATTGGATACTACCGTAGGTTCATCAATGACTTCTCAAGGATAGCTGAGCCTATGACGCGATTGACGAGGAAGGATGTTAAGTTTAGTTGGTCAGATTCTTACGAGCATGCCTTTTTTACTCTAAAGGAGAAACTGACTACTGCACCGGTCTTAGCTATTCCAGACAGAAGCGGAGGCTTCGATATTTTCTGCGATGCATCAGGCAAGTGACTTGGATGTGTTCTGCACCAGCACAACCATGTGGTCGCATATGCTTTGCGACAGTTGAAGGTCCATGAGAAGAACTATCCTACCCACGATTTGGAGTTAGCCGTCATCGTCTTTGCATTGAATATCTGGCGACATTTCTTACTAAGTGAGAATGTGAAAATCTTCACTGATCACAAAAGTTTGAAATATATTTTCACTCAGAAGGAACTGAATATGAGACAGTGTAGATTGTTGGAGTTGATGGCTAACTATGACATCGACCTTCAGTATCATCCAGGGAAGGTGAATGTGTACCTGACGCCTTGAGCTGACTGCCCGAGGTGATGATTCTTACAGCTCAGTGGAGGTTGCAACAGGATTTGCGAGAGATTGATGTTGAAGCTGTTTTACCGGGAGTCACTTCATCGTTGATGAACATGCAGATTCAGTCGACGATTATAGATCGGATCAAGACTGCTCAAGCTGGAGATGCTAAGTTGAAGAAGATCAGAGAGCAGGTTGAAGCAGGACTCCAGACAGATTTTCTGATTCATGAGGATGGATCTTTGAGATATGGCAGTAGGATCCGCGTTCCTGCAGAAAATATCAGAGAGGAGTTGATGAATGAGGCTCACAGTTCGCCTTATTCTATCCATCCTGGTGGTACGAATATGTACAAGGATCTTCGTCAGAATTTCTGGTGGCACGGGATGAAGAGAAGTGTGGCACGGAGCATTGCCAAGTGCCTCGTGTGTCAGCAGGTGAAGGCTGAGCATCATTGCACTGCTGGACTACTACAGCCTCTGCCGATTCTGGAGTGGAAGTGATAGCACATCACGATGGACTTCGTGACTGGCTTACCTCGGAGCACCAGGCAAAATGACACAATCTGGGTCATTGTTGATCGATTGACCAAGTCTGCGCACTTTATACCGTTTCGAGTAGGACAATCCACGGAGATACTGGCAAGGAAGTATATGGAGGTAAAGACCTAACTCATCCCATCATAATTCCCTTCTAGTACCAATAGTGATGTGAATTATGTCGTGTAGGAGATCGTTCGCTTGCATGAAGTCCCCATGAGCATCGTATCAGATCAAGATACGAGGTTCACGTTCCAGTTCTGGAAGAGTTTACAGACCAATCTGGGTACCAGTCTGAAGTTCAGCACTGTGTATCACCCACAGATTGATGGCCAGTCAGAGTGGACCATTCAGATTTTGGAGGATATGCTGAGAGCTTGCATGTTAGATTTCAAGGGATAATGCAAGGATCATCTGCACCTGGTGGAGTTCTCCTACAATAACAGTTATCAGGCGAGCATTGGTATGGTGCCATTCGCCGCTCTCTACGGGAGGAAATGTCGATCGCCACTGAACTGGGATGACATTGGAGATAGAGAGTTATTGGGACCAGAGATGATTGTTGAAGCGGTAGATGTTGTGCGAGATATCAGGGAGAAGCTTCGGATCGCTCAGGTCCGTTATAAGCATTGGATAGATGCTAAACGGCGTCCTCTAGAGTTTTACCTGGGAGACCATGTATTCGTGAAGATCTCCCCAAATCGAGGAGTGATTCCCTTTGGGAAGTGCGGCAAGCTTAGCCCGAGATATATTGGACACTTCGATGTTCTGGAGAGAGTTGGCGAGGTAGCTTACCGCTTAGCCTTGCCACCGTCTTTGCAGGGAGTTCATGATGTCTTCCATGTGTCTCAGCTCCGTCGGTATATCAACGACCCATCTCACGCTGTGGACTACTCTGAGATTATCGTCCGTCCGGATCTGACGTATGACCAGTAGCCACTACAGATTCTTGATAGGCGTCAGAAGACACTCAGAAACAAGACTGTCAATCTTGTTAGAGTGATGTGGCAGCATGGCTCGCCTGGAGAGTCCACCTGGGACAGGGAAGATGAGATGAGAGAGCGCTACCCACATTTCTTTCCTGATTAATGATTGTTAGGAATTCTGAGGGCGGAATTGTTCTTAAGGCGGTTAGGGTGTAACGACCAGTTTTTAATGATAGGTTTTTCGTCTTCTCTCTTGTCGTATGTCTCTTCCATACCCGTAATTATTGTGTATTCGTGTTATGTATCATCGTTAGACGTAATTATACCGCATACCCGTATCAGCTATGAACCCTATTATGTATTAGCCAAAATTATTTTAAACCTACTATGATATATTCCATCTAATAATTATTTGAAATTTTCAAATTCAAACTTTTAAATTCAAATATTTTTGAAAAACTTCCCTAGTTAAATCCTATTAAAGCTCATAACTAAATTGGTATTATTTTATATTAAACCCCATGATTTCTCCCCAATTATTATTTCAATGTCAACTTCCCTTATTTGCATTAGCATTAACTCCCTTAATCAACTCTATTAAAAACAAATCAATTTTTATTAATAGAAAATTTAAAAACATTTTCCTAACTTAACAAAACCCTAACTCATTCAATATTTTTAAAACCCAAATAACCCAGGTTGATCTCACGCACCCTACAGATTTTTAAACCCTACAATCTTCTCCTGGGCCTCACCTGATTGAACTCAACCCTGCACATAAACCTAAACAAATACAACCTAGGACCCATGCTACGTGCGCTCACTCCTATATTTAACCCAGCCCCCTATATTACAAAACCCTAGGGCTCTACTAATAAAAGCTAGGAACAAAAACCTCACCCTAACTCTATCATCTCTCAGCCGCCCCCTATTATAAACCCTAAGAACCTACAAATAGAAACCCTATGCTACCCTCTCTCTTCTCCTTCTACCCTCACTCGTCCATTCTTGTGCAAACCCGAAGAGCACCCTGGGCTCTCCTTCTTCAGCTGCAAAGAATACCATAGCTGCCCCTTGAAACCCGAAGCCACGGCCTCCCTCCTCCACGTCGCTGTGCAAGACCCCAGCCACCTTCTTCTCCAAGCCACGCAACCCAGTCTGACACCAGCAGACACTTCCTCCAGTCTCCTGCAGCCCCTCACGCCGACAGTCCGTCGCCAGGGCTGCCTCCGGCCATCCTCCCTTGTCCTCTCCATCCACTACAAACACCAACCCTCTAGGCCGCATCCCACCTCCACCTCCTCTCATAAACTACCACAGGCCATCTTCCCATCTCCAGCGCACGCACCCAACTCCCTGACCGTCAGCCAACCTCTCAGGCCGCCAACTACTGCCGCTCTGCCTCCCCTTTGGCCAATTGCAGACCCCGGTGATCTGTAGACACTGATGTCTGCTTCTCTCCTCGCTGTCGCAATGTGTTCCCATGCCGTAGCCGTCGTTAGATGCCGTACGTGTTGTTGCTACCCCTTACTGTGTTCCGATACATCACTGCGACAATGGTTAGTAGATCTATCCCCTACTAACTCATGACCCACACCATAGGGTAGATAACTTAATAAAATTAGATTATTAGACGTCGTAGGAATTATTTTAACGTTTGTTATGTTGAAAAGAACCTGATCTAAATGTATGTTTAATCAAACCAGCGAATCGATCTCACCGTAGCATAGTGCTCGTCGAGACGAACCCAACGACACCAAGAACGCTGAAATCAGGCAAGTATACAAATTATTATGAATTATTGAAGTTGGATGCTTTTATACTCATGTTCATTAAAGCTGTATAACCCGAAATCTGCACGTGAAATGACGCATGATAGACTTAGAATGTGACACATCGACATATAACTTGGTATGTTTTAGTTTTAAACATTGGCAAAGAAAATCATTATCTATACATGTTCATTAAATCAACCTGTTCAACATTCTTTTTAATTATTGTAAATATTGTTCAACATTCTTTTTAATTATTGTAAATATTGTACAATAAGAAATATTGGCGATTTTAAATTGGTGCATATCTTGCTTGGTCATTTTTGGAATGTTTGGATAATGAGTGACATCGTGAAATCGTGCACCTCAAAGGTGAAATAGTGACTTCGTGATGTCGTGTGAGTCGACTAGGCCGGCTTGTGTTTCAGCATAGGGGTTCGGGTTGAGCGGCCACTAAGCGTATGAATGGATCCTCTCTTCAAGAGCACGACCTGCATGCGGTGGGTAGCGTCAATCACGGTAGTACTCCAGTGAGAAGAACGATCCACTCATCACGTCTTAAAGGCGTGAACCCAATGAGAGATAGGAAACACTGACATGGAACTTGAATTTACTATTGATGTCTCAGCTAGAATTTCCATGTTAATAAATCCTAAAAATGCCATGCTCATTACTTTACTTCTTAAACTGCTTAGGACTGACATGTTAGAAAAGCTTTACTTTGCCTCACTTAAAAAATTTCCACGCTTAAAACGTGTTGCTGACATATTGTATAAGACTATTAATGTTTCATAATTCAATATTATTTGTACACCTTACCTTGGATTTTTGACCTTTACTTGCAGACCCTTGCTGACATACATTCATGTTTTTGAATGTAGGTCAGATTCCGAGCCAGACTACCAGGAGGATCGTTTTGAGACGCCTGACTTAGAGAGCCAGGAGTTTGTCGTTGACACCGAGTCACTCCATGTGGAGGACTAGAGACCTGTGCCGTTGCCGTTTTCGTTAGTTTTGCTGTTAGTACCTTGCTTAGTGTACGTTTCCTTTGTAGTTACTTTGGCCCAGCTGTGGCTTTTCGCTTTATTTTGTGTATGGACATTTTTCTGGATGTTGCTTTAATTTTATGAATGTTTCTTATTGTTCTGAAATGCATGCAAGGACTTGCCTTGTTATTGTTATCACAGACATTCACTGAACTCGAGCTTCACCGCTCCAGTTCATGCGGATCTCGTAACGTTCTCGCTTCCGGTGTCTTTTGGGAAGCGGGGCGTTACATCTTAATAGCCTATCACGATGCTTATCCCTTTTGATGTGTTATATCGAATATTTCAGTCTTGCTATTATATGCTTGCATATTTTGTTGATTATCTTTCTAAATGAATGCCTGATATAAAATAAAACTGAATGTATGCAGTAGTATCTAGTATGTTCTTCGTTGGGTAACGCACCAAGATTCACGCATCATTAGAATATTTGAAGCACATGCTTTTTATCTTATCCACTTCTGATTGCATGCCTGATATGATTGTGCTTTTTACCGCATGACTTCAGTATTTATTAAGATGAATGAAAATATCCATGCTACCCATGAGTTTAGTTAGAGTATTATCCTATTGAACCATTGTGCACGTCTTATGAGTGAACCGAGCGATATTATATTCCTTCTCCACATATCTTATAAATTCTCTACATGTCATTTGGTTTCACCCCCCACAGCTACTTATACCGCATCTATCTCCCAAAAATCCCAAAAGAAAAATTTAGCTTCCAAAAATCCAAGAATACCAAAAAGGAGCTGATCACTCCTTATTTTACACCTTTTTCCTGCATGTTTGCATGCCATTTAGATCGCCCAAATCATGTTTTTCACGATATATCGACGATATTGCGATGCTTTTCACGATTTGTTGTTTTTGTCGCATTTCAGGTGATTTGGCGCGATTTGGAGTGATCTCGAGATGCGCTTACTCCAGAGGGTCACCGACGACCTCCCCGAGGGGTATTTTGCTGTTGGAGCGGAGCGGAAGAAGAACGGACGTCGCAGGAGCGACGAGGAGGCCAAAATAAGCAGATTGGGCATGTTTGTTGTCCCACTCGGCCGAGTGGAGGAGCCACTCGGCCGACCAGCGAGACACCGCTCGGCCGACCAGATCAGACACGATTTACCTGTGCACTCGGCCGAGCGACGGAGACCACATCGGCCGAGTGAAGACATCACGTCCGCCCGAGTGGCGCCCAGACGAAGCCCTTCAAAAATCTCCAAGTTTCTGTTTTTCGGCTGCCTGAGCTTCAGAAGACCCACTCGGCCGAGTGGAGAATCCTGTCTGCCCGAGTACAATGAAGCCATCGGCCGAGTGACGACAACTCACTCGGCCGAGCCGCCCCCGAAGTATAGACCCCTGAAGGCCCCGACTTACTGGAAAATTACAGGGTTTCTCACTCGGCCGAGCGACCTTTGTCACTCGACCGAGTGCGACGCGCTGCCTGTAGCGAAAATTGCGGAAAACAGGCTACGCAGGGGTATTTTGGTCACAGTTTTTGGACGATTTTGGGTGCTATTTAACCCCTGTTTTAACCCTAGTTTTGGAGAGCTTCTCCTTAGATTTTTTGCAGCTTTTTAGATTAGCTTTTTAGTTTTATTCTTGAGACTGGAGAGGAGAAAAAGTTTGATTTTTGTTGGATTAATTGAAGAACTCCATTGGTTTGTCTTTCTCTTCTCTAAAAATTCTATTTTTATTTCATATCTCAATATTGTGATGAATTCTATTGCTTATTTCATTGATTATTTTTGTGATCTTGCTATGGATTGTGAGTAGTCGCCACGTCTTGGGGCGTGGGGATGAACCCTACAAGCCCAACTTCATATTTGTGATGAATTAGTAGAAATCTTGCTAGAATTGATATCTAGGGATTAGGTTGGGATCAATTTACTACGGTTAGCTAGGAGTTCATACCGATCGGGATTTGCAAGAGATTGGATCCCGATTCGATAGGAAACCCTAGAAATCCGAATTGGGTTGGAATCGAATTTCCGTAGTATCGGTTTGCAAGAGATTGGACCGATACTAGGGTTTCCGGTTGCAATTCTGTGCCAATACCCGTTTGCAAGAGATTGGACGGGTAGGAACTATCCCAATCTAGATCGCGAGCCGAGTTTGCAAGAGATTGGGCTCGGTGCGCGATTGGACGATGATGTTGATCCTAATGCTAGCTTTCCTAGGCTAGGGTTTGCAAGGGATTGGACCCAAACCTAGGATAGCTATAGACCGGCAACATCGCGAGAGCGTGAGCTTGGTTCTACATTCAGTTGCAACGAGTCCATCCAAAATCTCAATCTAGCAATTTTGAAACCGACGAACCACATTTATGAGATACGGTGAGTAGCGGGGATTCCCCATTCCCTAGACATTCTTTATTTGATTTGATATTTCCGCGATTTGTCTGACGATTGTGACAGGATCGCCAAAGGAAAATCTTTCTTCTTGAATAGCCAGGGTGATTGGAACAAGCACGGTCATTCGTCCTCCCTGTGTTCGATATCCCGCTCGCTGCTACACCGTGCACTTGCGGTAAAACTACAACCGTTCTTTAGGGTTACGTCCCGGAGCGATCAAGTTTTTGTCGCCGTTGCCGGGGAGGCGATTGCGTTTGATCTTACCACCCCTAGCTACTTCTTTTTTTATTATTTTTCACTATTATCACCATTATTTCCATTTTTTTTATTTTTTACCTAACCCTTCCACGGTACTAATCATCTCTTTGAAACTCTGTTTTCCCTGTGCATGTACACGAGATCTACGGCGGACCCCGAAGCTATATTGTTTGATCCAGAGATCGAACGTACCGCGCGGAGACTTAGAGCGGAAAGGAGACAAAATCCGGAAGGGCGGTTTATGACCAACCCGGAAACTCCTGAACAATTGGCGGCAAGGATGGCGAGGCTAATTTCTATTCGAGATAGGCTTCGGCCTAAGACATCTTCTACTACCTCATCCATTGCCATGCCGGGGTTGGCGGCTGACAAGAGCTTCGAGCTAAAGACTGGACTAGTGGTTCTGATGCAGCAGGATCCATTTCATGGGAATGCCCATGAAAATCCCCACTACCACATCCAATCGTTCTTGTCGAAGTGCGCCACATTCCAAATGCCGGGGGTCTCCATCGATGCCATCAGACTGCGTCTCTTCCCTTTCATGCTAAAGGACAAGGCACTATACTGGTTGAGGACGCAAGCTGAGGGTGTCTTCACCACTTGGGACGAGTTGGCAAGTGCATTTATTGACAAGTTCTATCTGCCATCCAAGACGGTGAAGATCCGGAGCGCTCTCATGTCCTTCAAGCAAGGACCACAGGAGACGTTCTATGAAGCTTGGGAGCGTTTTAAGGATTTGCAGCATCAATGCCCGCATCATAGCATTGAAGACTGGGAGTTAGTTCATAGCTTCTACAACGGTCTCCAACCGGGGACCAAACAAATTATTGATGCCGCGGCGAATGGTGCTATCTTGTCAAAGACTCCCGAGGAAGCTACGGCCCTAATTGAGGAGATGGCCTCAAATAATCAACAATGGGGCGATGAGCGAGGACACTCTACGTCCTCCTTAAAGCCAACTAGCATCTACGAGGCGAAGGCCGTAGCGGAGCTTACGAGCAAGTTTGATTCTCTCCACAAGGTAGTGGAGAGATTGGAGAAGTTTATCACGGAGCCCCAAGGAGCCCCTTCTACCTCCGCTCCAACGAACCAAATGTGTGATTGGCAAGACCAATCTCAAGCCATGTACTCGGGAGGAGAGCAAGGAGAAGGATCCTTGGAGCAAGTACAATATGTTGCGGGGAACCAAGGATATTGGGCCAATCCGGCCGCAAGAAATCATCCCGGATTCTCATACGCCAACAATGAAGGAGCTTTGAACCCGCCACAACCGCCACCTCAACAAGCCCGACCACCACTACCACCCCAACAACAAAACTATCCACCGAGGGGGCCTACTCAACAAAATTTTCAACCAAAGCAACAAGTTCCACCATATAGGCCGCCCGGATACAATCAAGGGTGGAGGAATCAAAATCAAAACCCTCCACAAGCTCAACAACGATCCGACTTCGAAGCTAGAGTGGAGGCGTTTATGGTCGAGCAAAATAAGGTCAATGCTAGCTTGAAGGCGGGGCAAGACTCTCTTAATACCGTTGTGGCTCAAATATCGGAGCAATTAGCGTTGCTAAATCGGAACACTCAACGATTGCCGGCGCAACCCGAGCAAAACCCATGGAGCAACACCGGCCACATCAATGCCGTAGTTGCTGTTACCACTAGAGGCGGAAAGGATACCACCCCCGCCATGATTCCTACCGAGGAGCCCGTGGAGGAAAGCTTGGATCCAATTGAGCCGGTAGTTGAAGATGATAAGGAGAAAGAGCCACAAGAAAAGGAGAAATCTAGAGCGGAACAATTGATCGAGGAGAGGCGCTTCATGCCACCGGTCCCATTCCCCCAAAGGCTCGCTAGAGCGAAAATGGAGAAAAGGCTAGCGAAGTTTCTCGAGTATCTAAGAGGAGTTAGCCTCAATATTCTCTTCCTCGACGCCATCGTGGAGATCCCCACATATGCTAAATTCTTAAAGGACTTGATCTCGGGGAGAAAGAGGAAGGAGAAGATCATGCTAGCCGAGGAGGGCTCTTAGTTCACCAAGAGAGAGAAGGAGCCGGCAAAATTTAAAGATCCGGGGAGTTTTCGGATTCCTTGCACCTTGGGCGGAGTTCCTCTTCAAAAGGCGTTGGTTGATCTAGGGGCTAGTGTGAGCCTCATGCCTCTCTCCATGTTCTTAAGGCTAAACACCGGGACAAAGTTGAAACCCACCGACATGCGCATTCAATTAGCCGATGGACGGATAACAAGGCCGGTGGGGATCGCCGAAGACATCCCGCTACAAGTCCCGGGGGGAATATGCTTGCCATGTGACTTCGTGATCATGGACGTTAAGGATGAGGGAGATACTTCATTGATACTTGGACGCCCGTTCCTCGCCACCGCCGGAGTGATTGTCGACGTGCGTGAAGGTACCCTAACTTTAAATGTCGGCAACATCGAGGTGGAGCTTCACATTCCTAAGGCTATGAAGCACATGCCTTACCACGAGGAGCTTGATTACATGGACCTCCTTGATGAGGTAATTGAGGAGGCGATCCCCCACTCTATTGGCGCTCTATTCGATGAAAATTTCGAGAAAGGCCCGGATTTAGGCCAAAATGAGAAGAAAGATGATTCCCCCGACCTCTCCGCTGAAGATGATGAAGGCGACGTTGATGTCGCAAGGATTCGAGAGCTCTGTAAGCTCTCGAAATTAAAGTCTCCAAAGAAAGCTCCTCCGGTACGGAAATCGACATCACCGGTGAAGCCGTTGACCGGAGCAAATGCTAGCTTGGGGGAGCCTCCCCCCAACACTATTCGAGATGGGAGACCACCGAGGGAGAACACGCCGCCACGTCCAAATCCAAGCGCGCTCCCCGGAAAGTTTGATGGGTGCATCTCATATGCACCAATCATCCCGCATTGATTGAAAATTATAGGGGGTCGAGCTCACGACCTTAAACGAGCGCTTGTCGGGAGGCAACCCGACGGTTTTCGCTTTATTTTCACTTTTTCTTTATTTTCGTTTTAGAAATTTTTAGTGTTTTGAGTCGTTCGCCCAAAAAATTTGTGATAACGGTTCCTATTTTTCTTGACAGGAGAGGAGATAGGTAGATCCATCATGAGGAGGATGAACGCGACAATGAGGAGCGCCCCAAGAAGGCACTCGACGCTTAGGAGGAAGATGGAATCGACTGGAGGAAGAAAGACGGAGTTCAGAGCCCAAACGAAGACAAACAGCAGAACACAAGGCTCACTCGGCTGAGTATACTAGTCACTCGGCCGAGTACATAAGTTCGTCCAGCTGAGCCGCTCACGAACGAGGAAAGTCTGCTGAACCCAACTCTCTGTTTATTTTCCTGATTTCAGTATAACTGCTACTCGGCCGAGTATATATTCCCACTCGGCCGAGTAAAACGGATACGCTCCTAGGGCGAGTCTTGCCGAGTAGCTTGAGCCACTCGGCCGAATGGACTTACTTCACTCGGCCGAGGCTGGCAAGGCCACTCGGCCGATGCGTAAGAGGGGAGGAATTTCCATTGATTCCACTCGGCCGAGTGACCTAGTCACTCGGCCGAGTCGTAACTTCTGCTATATAAGGGGTCGAGGGGGGCACGTTTTTCGAAACGCTGAAACCGATCGTGCCCCCCGACATTTCAGCTTCCCTCGCCCGCTCGCACCCCTTACTCGCCCGACCGCCGTCGTCGCGCCGCCGCTCGGCCAGCCATCGCCGGCCGACCCCCGCCGTGACTCGACCGAGTCGCCGCCGGCGGCCGCCGCTCCGACCACCTCCGGTATCGCCTGATTTGCCTTTTTCTCCTCTTTTTGAGTATTTTTTGAGGATCCATGTGTTAAACGACCCCCAAACCCAAATCAATTTCTATATCTATCTGTTATACCCCTAATGCTCCATACGTTTTGGATATTACCCGCTGATATCTCCATTTCATGCGCAGGTTGTTTTTGGGAGCTTAGGGGAGCCCAGGGGAGCTTCTCGGGACTGATTTGAGCTTCGTGGAGGCGCTGACTTCGCACGCTTCCATTGCTGAGCACTCGCGGCGTGTCTGGGTATACTCCTTCCACTCTTTTACACACACCGCACTTTTTACACTTTCGGCGCGCTCGGGGCCGATATGCCGCCCCGGACACGGCCGCGGTCGAAGAGAGCTTCCGCCAAGCGGAAGCGGTCGGATGATGCCGGCCCCTCCCACGAGTTGGAGGACTCTCCTCCACCGTCTCCCACACATGCCGTCCACCCAGCACAGCCTGCAGGCCCCGCACACCCCGCACAGCCTGCAGTGCACCCACAGCCCGCACAGCCTCTCCCTGCCGCTGCACAGCCACCACCTCCGGCTCCACTTGTCGGGCCGCTCGGGATTACGTTCTGAGACGACGCACACCGCGCCGTCTTCGACCGTATCTCCCAGCGCTCGATCGTACCCTCCAGGTTTGCACACCTCGCTGACCTAGGACGCCTGGGGGTACTAGAGGGGATGCTCACGTTGTACGACAACGTGGGCTGGCGAGATTTCTTCCAGGTGTCGGCGGACATGTTCACCCGCCCGACACTTGAGGTTCTGAGTTCGATCACCCGGACCGACGAGGGATGCTCGTTTCGGTTCATGGATCGAGAGTGCCAGGTCACTCTCGATATGATGAGAGCGTTTTTCTCGTGGCCCGCTGTCCCCGGTGCCGATCGCGGTTACGGCCCCACCCATATCCCCCCACCTTCCTTCGATGCCGGTGCCTTCTGGGCCCGGATTACGGGTCTTCACGCTGCCTTTGACCCTAGTAGGGCCAAGGCCTCGGCCATTGTCCATCCCTGCCTCTGCATTGCTCAGCGCCTTATGGCGACGACCTTTTTGGCCAGATATGAGCCGGGCACGATGTCTACGCCAGAGCTCTACATGCTCTACGCGATGACACGTCCCAGAGCTCTATCTAGGGATGGCGATGAGCTTTTCCCCGCCGTCGTGATCGATATCGCGGCTTGGTTTTTGGACCGCATCATCGTATCGGTGGGCGCTCGCTTACCGATATGCTGCGGCGGCCTGATCACCTTGCTTGCTCTTATGACCGGCGAGGACTTCCCCGACGACTTGCGACGCATCCCGGGCCCCACTTCTCTGTCGATAGATGTTATGGCCCGGATGAAGATGCTTCGTCCGCACGGTGAGCGTCACTGGGTCTGGTTGCACGGCCCTTACGGGGCCGATTACATGATTCTCCCGAGCCCTGCTCAGACTCAGATTGCACCAGCCCACGTTGACTGGCTCCCTGCGATGGATGTTCTCATCCCCGCTGCTTACGTGCTCGAGGCCGAGGAGGCCGAGCAGGCCCACGCTGCCCCTGTAGACCCTGTTGCACACCCTGCCGAGCCTGCTGCCCCTGCTGACCCTGTGGCCCCTCAGCCCATACCTGACGTTTCCGCTGCTCCTGACACCTCTGTCGGTGTCGAGAGCACCTCAGCTGAGCCCACTTCCACCACCTCCACCACTTCCGAGGTTGTCACCACCACTCCCACCACCACCACTCCCACCACCACCACTAGCCCTCTGTCCGTCGAGCCTCTTTGCTCCGCACTCCCCGAGCGCCCATCGACCTTTGTTGAGAGTGGAGAGCCCTCGTTTGCCGCGGTCGTGGAGACCATGGCTAGCATGATCTCCGCTGGGGTTGCGCCTTTTGGTCCACACACTTCCACCCCAGCGGTAGTCACCTCTGTCTCCACCCCTGCTGTATTTTCCGAGAGCGTCGTGGCGTCTGTCCACACTTCTGTGCCACCGACCTCTCTGGCCGCCTCGCTGCCATTTTTGCACTCTTCTTTCGCTGCTGCTGCCTCCACTTCTCACCAGTCTGTGCCCCGGCCTCACACTGAGGCCAGGCCCACATTTGCTGGCGCAGCACCTTTCGTACCCTTCCCCGCTGAGCCCGTCACATACGCGACCCGAGTACGCCAGCCACGCCCTGCACAGCCCCGTCCGGTGCGTCCCTCTGCACCACCTCCCCCTGACACTGTACTTCAGAGCATTCGTGCTCTAGAGGGGGCGGTGAGTGGCCTCAGAGGCGACCTTAGGACCCTGTCCTCCACCGTCTCTGCGATGGCTGGCCGCTTCGAGCTGCTACCGCAGATTCATTACTGTCTCACCCAGGTTCTGGAGCGTCTCCCGCGCGTACCCCCACCCACCCAGCAGGTTCCCGCCCACACTTCCACACACACCCGACCTGCCACCACTTCCATACCCACACCCGCTCAGCGGCCTGTCCAGCCACCACCACCACCTCCGCCTCAGGACGGAGACGGTGCAGCACCACCTTCCTAGGCACCCTTGATGCCATCGATTCCTTTTGCCGTTGTGCTGCCCATTTCTGCTGGGTCCTGATGCCTTTTTGTCCACCCCCCCTCCCCTCACTTATTTTGGGATTCTCTTTTTGGTCATATCTTTATATATCTTTTTTGGGAGAGAGGGAGAGTTTTTGGTGCCACTTATATATCTGTATCACTCATATCTTTGCATGCATCATGTCCGCATCTTATTTTCATTTCTTTATTTTTCCTTTTATTTTCATTTTTCATGCATGCATCCTCACACTCCCCTTACACTTCTTGTCTCTCGGTGTGCCACACTTTGCACATTGAGGACACTGTGCCATTTAGCTTGGGGGAGTGAGTTCTCACGTTCTTTTTCAATTTGCCACCTTTATTTTTAGTTTTTCACACCATTCTTCGCTTTTGCACTTATCTTTTATCATTTTTCTTTTGTTTTGCCATGCATCACGTTTTTCTTATTTTTTCTGTGTGCCGCATTATAAATAGTTCTTTTTTCCCTTTACCTTTATTTCTTTTTCATCTCATGCTAGAGATGACTTTTCTGTGATGATGATGACGTTGGATTTAGCTTACTCTATATGCATGCTATATTTGTCATGTCTTAGACTATATTTCTGATATCATATGCTATGAATTGCCTTGCATCTAGAGATAGTAACCCACACTTTTGCCACATGAGAATGGATGAAGTTCTATTATTAGTTGAATCTGAATATTCATATGTATGCTATCACAGAAAACACACCAAGATTCACGCATTGAATGCTTATATCTGGAGTACTGATTTCTTTTTCCTATATCACTTCTATATGCATGAATTGTACACTTCACTTCAGGATGATTGAATGATGTTAGCTATGATAAATCTGGATTAGTTAGCTTTTTTGTGATCGAAACTGAGTAGATTAGATTACCCTGCTGAAGTTGTCGTGCATGTCTTATAGAGTGAACCGAGAGTTATATCTATTTCTTTCTCCACAAATCTTGAACATCATTTCTCTACTTTTATAATCATTGGTGAATCTCCCTTTAGCGATTCTATTTTATGGCATTTCCCCCGCTATTAATTCCTAGCTCCAATTTTCTTATTCAAAAAATAATAATAATAATAAAAGAGAGAAGAATATTCTTGTATATCATTATCTCTCTTTGAGTTGGGATCGTTGTGTATATATGCTATAAAAACGAAAAAAAGAGAAAAGATGAAAAATCCTCAATAAAAGATCCCATCTCACTTTCTTCCTTTCTTCTTTCTTCTTATTACATTTGGAGCTATATAAAAATGGGGATGTGAATATTTTTTATGCCACCACGCTTATAGATAAGCTTGGGGGAGGGGATCCATTGATGTGTGAGAGAGTGACTACTTGACATTGCACGACAACCTAGGCTAAGTAATATTCTATACTCGGTGAGATTATTTCTAGCTTTACGAAATCCAGAAATCTAAGCCTAGCGTTCATTTCATGAAATCCATACTTTTCTATTCTCTCTATTCTATTGTGTGATACTCTTATACTCCTGATAGAAAGCATTCAATTGAAAAGTGTGTGATCTGTGATTTGTATACCGCTTTAAATGATTCAGACGATGTTAATTTTAGAATTATTCCGTTTTTCATGATTATATCGTTGTTCGTGGGTTTTCCATTTCTGTTTGCACTATTATACTATGATATCAAAATAAAATCTTTTGACATGAGTTTTTCATTCGGTGCATGCTATATAAGTAAGTGAAACCCCCGTCCTGAGAAAATGATCTAGTAGCTTACCTCTTCGCTTCTTTCTCTCTTCTCTATTTTCATTTCGTTTTCCATTCTTCTCCGTTTTTCATTTTTTCATTTTTTCGCCATTTTCGTTTTCCAAATTCCACCGGGTTCGCCATTTACTTATCTTCCTCGAGGACGAGTAAGAGGCAAGCTTGGGGGATTTTGATCACTCCTTATTTTACACCTTTTTCCCGCATGTTTGCATGCCATTTAGATCGCCCAAATCATGATTTTCACGATATATCGACGATATTGCGATGCTTTTCACGATTTGTTGTTTTTGTCGCATTTCAGGTGATTTGGCGCGATTTGGAGTGATCTCGAGATGCGCTTACTCCAGAGGGTCACCAACGACCTCCCCGAGGGGTATTTTGCTGTTGGAGCAGAGCGGAAGAAGAACGGACGTCGCAGGAGCGACGAGGAGGCCAAAATAAGCAGATTGGGCATGTTTGTTGTCCCACTCGGCCGAGTGGAGGAGCCACTCGGCCGACCAGCGAGACACCGCTCGGCCGACCAGATCAGACACGATTTACCTATGCACTCGGCCGAGCGACGGAGACCACATCGGCCGAGTGAAGACATCACGTCCGCCCGAGTGGCGCCCAGACGAAGCCCTTCAAAAATCTCCAAGTTTCTGTTTTTCGGCTGCCTGAGCTTCAGAAGACCCACTCGGCCGAGTGGAGAATCCTGTCCGCCCGAGTACAATGAAGCCATCGGCCGAGTGACGACAACTCACTCGGCTGAGCCGCCCCCGAAGTAGAGACCCCTGAAGGCCCCGACTTACTGGAAAATTACAGGGTTTCTCACTCGGCCGAGCGACCTTTGTCACTCGGCCGAGTGCGACGCGCTGCCTGTAGCGAAAATTGCGGAAAACAGGCTACGCAGGGGTATTTTGGTCACAGTTTTTGGACGATTTTGGGGGCTATTTAACCCCTGTTTTAACCCTAGTTTTGGAGAGATTCTCCTTAGATTTTTTGCAGCTTTTTAGATTAGCTTTTTAGTTTTATTCTTGAGATTGGAGAGGAGAAAAAGTTTGATTTTTGTTGGATTAATTGAAGAACTCCATTGGTTTGTCTTTCTCTTCTCTAAAAATTCTATTTTTATTGCATATCTCAATATTGTGATGAATTCTATTGCTTATTTCATTGATTATTTTTGTGATCTTGCTATGGATTGTGAGTAGTCGCCACGTCTTGGGGCGTGGGGATGAACCCTACAAGCCCAACTTCATATTTGTGATGAATTAGTAGAAATCTTGCTAGAATTGATATCTAGGGATTAGGTTGGGATCAATTTACTACGGTTAGCTAGGAGTTCATACCGATCGGGATTTGCAAGAGATTGGATCCCGATTCGATAGGAAACCCTAGAAATCCGAATTGGGTTGGAATCGAATTTCCGTAGTATCGGTTTGCAAGAGATTGGACCGATACTAGGGTTTCCGGTTGCAATTCCGTGCCAATACCCGTTTGCAAGAGATTGGACGGGTAGGAACTATCCCAATCTAGATCGCGAGCCGAGTTTGCAAGAGATTGGGCTCGGTGCGCGATTGGACGATGATGTTGATCCTAATGCTAGCTTTCCTAGGCTAGGGTTTGCAAGAGATTGGACCCAAACCTAGGATAGCTATAGACCGGCAACAGCGCGAGAGCGTGAGCTTGGTTCTACATTCAGTTGCAACTAGTCCATCCAAAATCTCAATCTAGCAATTTTGAAACCGACGAACCACATTTATGAGATACGGTGAGTAGCGGGGATTCCCCATTCCCTAGACGTTCTTTATTTGATTTGATATTTCCGCGCTTTGTCTGACGATTGTGACAGGATCGCCAAAGGCAAATCTTTCTTCTTGAATAGCCAGGGTGATTGGAACAAGCACGGTCATTCGTCCTCCCTGTGTTCGATATCCCGCTCGCTGCTACACCGTGCACTTGCGGTAAAACTACAACCGTTCTTTAGGGTTACGTCCCGGAGCGATCAGGAGCCAAAAATCAGTTGTATAACCTTTGCTCCCATTCAAAAAAGAGAGAAAGAAAAAGAAAAAGAAAAGAAAAGAATATCTCTCTGTATCCTAGTATTAGAAGCTACAAAATTACTTGGAAAAAGCAAAATTTCCATATCCCATTCTTAGATGCGACGCCTCAAGCTAAGCTTGGGGGGTGAACCCATTTGATTATACGAGTGAGTATGACATTAGAGTGGAGATTGTGCACAGATGGGGAGACTTGATAATGCTTAAAGTTTACAAAATATTTTAGCTTTGGAGATTTTTCAGGATTCGAAATGAATATTTGAATGCCATGATACACTTTCTTTTCTCTATTTGCATGCTTGGTGTGATCTCTATGTGCTTCATTTATATCTCTTGATTGAAAAGTGCGTTGTCAACTCTCTTTATACTAGACTCTATGAATTGCACGATGTTGATATGAGTTGACGGCATGATTTTAGGAGATCCATATCTTTGTCTTTAATGCTTGCAAGCCATATGATTAGCTAAGACTTGAAATTCCTTTTAGCATGTGGTTTATTATTGCAAGTATCTTAATATGTTGCTTGGGCTTGAGATCTGACTGAATATTCTAGCGCTCCCCTCCATCTCCTATCTCTTCCATTTTTCTTTATTATTTTTATCTCCCTGCGAGCCTAGTATTCGTCTTCCTCGAGGACGAGTAAGAGGTAAGCTTGGGGGATTTTGATGTATCCATATTTTCCATCTTTTTATAGAATCATTTCATCTCATTCCATGTCATATTCGCATCCAAATCCCATATTTTCATACATATACGCGCTTCTAACGACATATTCGAGTCTCGTATAGCTTTTTGTACTTGCTGGGATTTTGGAGCGATTTGGAGCTGATTTGGGTTGCAGACACATCCAAAACGTCCAGGACATCATAGGCAAGGCTCCGTAGGAGTTCTTCGAAGTTTGGAAGCAGGTAGGAGGAAAGGAGGAGGAGCGAGCGAGAGAAAGGGCAACAGCCAAGGCCCAAGCCACTTTCCCAGGCGTCTCGACCCAAGCAGCATTCTGCTGCTCGGTCGAGCTGATACACAGATTCAGCCAGGAGATGTGCATGAGCCACTCGATCGAACAGAGAGGTGACTCGACTCGAGTCAACCCAACTTCGAGCTTCCACCATTAGACATCTGACTCAATCGAGCAGGACCTACTCGACCCGGGCAGGCAGAGCAAGGTTTTGGACGAAGAATCCAGACTTCCTGACGATTCGACCGAGCAGGACCTACTCGACCCAAGCAGGCATAACGACAATTTGAGAAGAAGCTCAGATCCACTGACGACTCGATCGAGCATGCGGGCTACTCGACCGAGTAGCCCGTAACCGTTTAAAGCAGCGCAGCAGCAAAGTACATGCCAAGGTGTCTGCTCGACCGAGCAGCCGCCTACTCGGTCGAACAGCCGACGCGGCCAGTGACAAGTGGGCCCCAAACTTTCAGATTTTGAGTTTTTCTTGTGGTGTCCATCCCCTATGTATTTAAGACGTTTTTCCAGACTTTTTCCACACATTGAGTTTTAGGTAAAGTTTTAGTTTTAGTTTAATTGAGAGTTTTAGTTCTAGCTTTTGGAGATATTGTGCCGACGAAGTAAAGACGATATTTTTATTGCTTGTTATTGCGTGGAATCTTTGGATCTTGACTTTCTTATTATTGTCTATTACGCTACTTGCTTTCGATACGTAAAAATCTCAACTTTCTTACTTTCTCTATTACTATTATGAATTCCCATCTAAAAATCGCATCTTTCTTTGTTCTATTTGCAATGTCTGAGTAGTCTTATTTAGGGCTACTGGGTTAGCCCTAGGATCTTAGGAAAAAGACGTAAAGCTAGGATTTTTAGGTTGTGTTGGGAATAAAAGAGGAGTACTTTGGTTGATCCAGCCAAATCCCTAGGAGAACTCGTACTGAGATCATGCCCACGGTTCGTGGAATTGATTAGCTTAAGGATTATCCTAAGGATTTAATTAGGGAGTTAGTGGATCCAACCAAGGCTCGTGACAATGCCTGACTCATGCCTTGAGAGAATACACCGACGAACTATATCACTAAATTGACGGCTACCGCCATTGCGTCAATGAGAGCCACCAAAGTACCTCAAAGCTCTAATCCACGAGAGTGGTATGAGATGAGAGACCAACCCCATAAAACCAATGCATAGGAACCCTAGCCTAACATCGACCTCTGACGGTCCTAGCGGTGATCCATAAGGCCATAGTTTCCTTATATTGAACCAACATCAACCAACAATTTTCCAACCGACTGCTAATTATTTCTGAGATTTAGAAATATTCTGAGGCCCAATACACCATCAATGTCTCTGTGGGACAATATTTTATACTATAATTTGACATCGTCCGCTTGCGGATAGAACCCAGAATCGACACTTAGGAACCATACGACGCCTGACGACCATGACACAGCCAGGTGGCTTTTAGGTGTAAGTCCTGGGCACGTCAATGCTCTCCCATAAAATTTATTTGGGTGCTTCTAAGAGAAGAGCTTGGTTTGTTCACCTTCAATGAAGAGGATCCCAAAATCTTGTCCTTTCTCAATTTGAAAATTTCAATTTGAGTAGACACTAGCTCACATTTCTTCAAAAGTGAAGAAATGTTGTCATCCCTCTTGGATAGACATGAGCTAAGCTCACAACATTTTGACTTGAGAGCCAATGTCTCATCTCTCAAAATGTTGTAATCACTCTCCGAGTGCATCTTCTCCATTTGGAGTTTGAGAGAAGCATTCTCATCCCTCAAGACACTCAATTGAGAAAGAAGAGTATCTTTTTCGGTATGCAAAGAATTAAGTTCAACATTATACGATGCATACAGACTCTCTTTCACAGATTTGTGAAAATCATGATCATATTCAATACGATCATTAAGAGAGTCATTCGCTTTGCTCAACATGCACACATGAGAATCAAGAGCAATCTTTTCTTGATTCAATGCAATGATTTGTGTATCAGCACGATGTTTGGATGATAAAGAAGTGTGTGTGCTAGCATCTCTCTCAAGCTTGTTATTTTTTGCATTGAGAGAGTCCATAAACAACGCATTCTCATTTTCAATAAAATTACCGCGTTGAACGAGAGAGTTAAGAGATACCTCATTACCAACAATGCTCTCATCATCGCAAGATTCCTCTCCACCATACTTTTCATCAAGATATTCCCATATCTCATTGGCCGTATCGAACTCCTTCACTTTCTTAGCAATTTTCGGAGAGAGAGCATGGAGCAAAGCATTCCACTCTTCGGCATCCGAAGTAATTAAGGACTCCTCATGCACATCAAGCCAATGGAACATATTCTTCCTCCATATTGAGAAGTATTTGCCTTTGAAGATGGGAGGAAGGGAGATGGGTTGTTGAGACTTAGAAATCATGCTTGCAAAAGCCACCAAACAAAGGCTCTGATACCAATTGTAAGGGACCCTACGGGTCTGCGCGCGCGCGCACACACACACACACACACACACACAAGAGAGGGGGTGAATAGTGTAATGGCAAGCAAAGTGCTTAATTAAAAGTTACCGAAATTAATGCACATTAAGCAGCAGAAATTAAACAGAGTGCTCAACAACAACAATCACAAACATAAGGATTTTACACTACTTTTCCAAAACTTGGGTACGCCCTGCCACACCAATATTCACTATAATTTCCACACAGAGAAGTGAATACAATCTCACACAAAGATACCTCACACAGAGGATTTGGATTCTCACACAGAGAAATCCTTACTCTCACACCCGAGAGACATCACATAGAGGATTTGTTCTTTCACACAGAAAGAACCAAACTCTTACAAAGAGAGTAACTCCCACAAGGAGAGTGTCTAATTCCCACAAAGAGAATTAGAGGTAACACAAAGGTAAAACAAAATAACACTTACCTATACCTTGACATGATCTTACCAATACAATGAAGAAGGCATGCAAGTGAATGACCAAGTGCTTGGGATGTGGCTTTGATTGCATTTGATGATCTTTCTCTCTTCTAGGAATGAATCCTAACACTTCTCACTTGAGTGCATGAAATGAAGAGAAGATGATCTCCAAGAAAGGAATGAGAATTAGATCCCTTGGAGAATTTCCCTATGAGCTTGCTTCAATGCATGAAGAGGAATGTGCTCATGAGAGGGAAATGGGAGAGATTAGGAGTGGCTATTGATTCTCAAAGATATTCAATATTAACCAAGAGTTCTAAATGAACTAAGCCATCTACTATATATAGGAAGCCAAGAAGAGCCCATAAAACCAGCCAAAAACCAAAGGGAAGAAATCTGCAATGGCTAGATTTTGGCAGTTTACTGCATAGATAGTCGACTGATGAACAAGTGACAGTCGACTGTTCAATGGCTAGAAAAAACACAATGGCTATAATATGAGCCAGGACAGTCGACTGTAGAAGACAACACAGTCGACTGTATACAGGACAGGCGCCTGTAAATCATTTAGCAGGCGACTGCTGTAGGGGATTGAAATAAAACAGAGAGATGCAACTTTCGCACTTACGCCTTTCAGACGACTGATGACCTTTTCACATGCGACTGTAAATACTTCATCAGTCGACTGACTTGCAAATTAGGATTAAGCCCAGAAAATGCAAGTTATGCACAGACAACTGTAGATCAATTTCCAGGCGACTGTAGAGACACATGCGACTGTAAATTGAACATCAGTCGATCGAGGTGAAAAGCTCAAGAAAAGTCAATAAAAATGTTGACTTGAGCAGTGCACTACAGTCGACTATAGAAGGCTTGGCAGGCGCCTGGAATCACCTAGTCGACTATAAAACTTTCATCAGACGACTGTTGGAGAACCAGACACTCCAATTGAGTCTTTGGGCAAGATGAACCTATTGTGTTGGATTCTATGATAATCCTAAGGCTCACTGAGATGGTTAAATGCATATGCATGAGAGTATGACCATCTATCAAGGCATTACAATAATCCTAGACTCAAAAAGAGAAATGCAAGTAATAGAAATTCATGGATTACATATTGCATATCCTAGAGTCTAAGTCTACAAGCTCACCGATACCTTGATGCTCCCCTACATCATCCAAGCTATGGCACCCCTTGATGAGCTTCCCTTCATCAAGCTCCAAGCTTTGGCATTGCTCCTCTAGATGTCCATCCATCATCATGCTCCAAATTTTGGCTTCATTAGATGATCTTCACGACTACATCCAAGCTTGGGCACACCATCACTCTTGGAGGTCTTTAATATATCCATTGCATCATCCTCCAAGCATTATGCTTTGTCTCATCAACATATAATAATTAAGATAAACTGAGACTAAAACATAAGATTGATTAGCACACTAACATAATGTATTGATCATCATCAAAACAACGTTAGTCTTGAACCCAAGAACTAACTATTGATTTGCCTTAGTTGATTATTTCCTCGTAGATGTAAAATAATATCTCACATCTTAGAAAGTCGATGTCCATCTCCAGGTAAAATAATTGCAATTTCATTTACGGTTCGCAGGTTATATCATCGTCGATCCTTGTTTGAATTATAATGCAGATATACGGGAGATCATGACCATATGAATCCTCTTGAGTTAAAACAGTATAATTAAGCTTGATGGTACAGATGGATGAATGTATTTATGCTTGATAAACAATCTTGAATAATTTTTAATACATCCCTTCTCAAATGAGGATTTCTATTACTTCGTAACTCTGTAGCGCATCCAGATCATATATGTAAAGTTGACAATAACTTGTTGTTTGATCCTGTTGTGGAAAAAGTGAGCCTGTTCGATGACGTAATTCTCCATGAATTGCAAATGTTGTCGGGTCTCTGCCAGTAATCAATCTTCGATGCAATGAAGTGCCAATACAGGTAAATGCTTTAACTGCATTATACTCCCGAGTATATTGTCGAAATGATTTTGATTGGTCACTGTCACCATCATATAAATCTCGAAGTGGTGGAGGGGGTTCAATAAGTGTATCTAATTTTACTTTTCCTTGTAAACAACAGGTTCCAAAACGATGTGTTGTCAAAGTTGAATTCGATAACTGTTCATCCAACCAATGTAAGGCTGAGCAATGAGGGCATGAAATGTTCATTAATCCAAGATAATACCGAACAAAATCCACCTGCATTGGCAGACCTACCCTATGTTGAGTTGGCAAGCATAGTAATAGTGAGGCTGAGCCCTCATCTTCCTGAACAACTGGAGAAGCTATCAATACAGGCTGTATTCGAGGCATATTAAGTATGTTGGTAAGAGTCATATATCGAGATATGTTCCGTTGCTCTTGTTCTAGTTCTCTCCTTCTGCGATGAGCTAAAGACCTATACAAATTAAACCTAAAAACTAAATACAATTAAACCATTTAGGCATCTTGTGTGGATAATTAAGTGGATAATAACCTGTAAACGGGTTCAATATTTTGTTCAAAAATTGCATCATTGCGTGGGCACGAACCCATAGCTTTTTGTTCAGTGGGAGAAGTTGTTAATGCAAATGTTACTTGAGGTATATCAAGTATACTATTAGGAGTCATATGATGCGGTATGTTTCTTTGTTCTTTTTCTCATTCTCTTCTTTTGCGTTGAGCTAAGGACCTATACAAAATTAAATCAAAAACTAAATACAATTAAATTACATTACTTAGATAAGATACTATGTACAGTCATATAGATAATAACATGTTATGTATGGTCATATAGATAATAACCTGGCAGATGGTTCAGCTTCTTGTTCAGAAATCATATCAGTGTGAGTCCTTTCATTTTGCCGTCATCACAATGCTGCAAGGTGACGATGATTCGGTGGTGAAGAGCCAAATGTAGGTTCAGTAAGAGTTCTATGTTGGGCTTGTCTCTTCCGTGATGCTGATATTCTTGATGATAAGTCACTATAAACAGATTTCTATATTGAGTGTATAGTATAAGTTTGATTGATAATGATAAATCAAGTATATATTCTAAATTTGTTCTAGTAACAAATTCCATATCGGTTACATGTTGATGTGTAGTAAATGTGAGTGCTATAATATGTAGGCTGGTCAAATAATTCCAACCTAAAACTAAATCATTTAAAATAAATGTTAAAAATAATGATAACCAATAATACTAAACAAATAAGTATGCAAGATGACCATTTCAACAATTATGTACCAGACAAAGTTGGAAAAAAAATCAGAAGAACCTTGTGCATATATTGAATGGAGAACCAAAATCTCCACACACATGATGCAAGGACTGCTTGTAGTGCTAAAGGAGAGAGATGTGTGTGTGTAAAAAGGGGAAAATATTTGGATCGAGATCTCGACCTACTTCGGCTTGCATGGCGTCACAGTTGTTTTCATGTGTAGTCGTCGCCAGGTGGTAGATGACCTCGTCACCGCCAGGTGGTAAATGACGTCGTCACCGAAATTCGGTCAAAAGGGGTTCAAGTCAAAGGTTGGGTATTTTTAAAGGTGTATCGATCGATTAATATTATGGGTAAATGTGTAAAATTCTGAGGAACTATATAATATGTTGTGGTTGTTCGTGACAAGTGCTAAAATTAAAAACGTTTACTCTAAAATCAAGAGGTTAACGATTATGTTTTGCATCAAGAGGTTAAAGTGTAGTTTTTGAATGATTTTCTTTCATGCTTATGCAATTGTTTTCTGTAACCATTTTGAAATCTGTGGAAGTTAAAAATATTTTGTTTGGCTTATAATCACAATCAGAATAATCCAAGTTAAATTTTTGTTGCCCCACAGAGGACCAACAGTTAAACATTATGATTTATTTACTAATTGTATATTGCAAACTAATGTTTCAACAGAGGACCAACAGTTATTGGTTCTAGCAACTAATAACATTCTGTTTCAATATGGCTGATAAATTATTTACTAGTTTCATGTTGGGCTAGAACCAAAATTGAAACATATATGTCTCATGATCAAATAAATTAGCAAATAAACACATACACATGTCTCATATATGTTACAATTATCAAATAAAACATATACACACATACAATATGGCAGATAATTTATTTGCTAGTTTATTTAGGCACAATATTCTAAAACATTCACACTTCTAGGGATGTCTTTGAAATTTGGTTAAAATTTGGAAAGAATCGAATAATTTGCTTAGTAAGAAAAGGATTTTAAGAAAGTTGTTTGTCAAACTATCACATGTCAATTATGGGATATGATATAACAGTTAATTGATAGAACAAACTAGATTATGTCATTTCGCAGTTGATGTGCTCAATAAATATGGATAAAGGCCTTGTGTTAAGATGGTAGAATAATTCTTTTCTGCTATTGTTGATGTGACCATAATTCGTACGAAGGAAACTGCATGAAGGTCTAAATTTTTTATAAGGCATATACTGTTTCAAAGATTGTGTATTAAGTAACTTATCGGCATACATGTTCAAGTAATTCCACAAAATGTAAAGAATAGTTAATTTGAGAAATTATTAGTTTCTGGTCATGTTAGTTGCATGGACCACATAGAAGAAACTACAAAATGTGGTCTTATGACTTGGATGGATATGCAATTCAATTTACAATTCAGTATTCTTTGGTAGTTGTTGTTACTGAAGTTGGATAGGCAATTTGCAAGAGTTGTGACCCTCCTTCCAAAAAAAAGCTTCCTTTTAATGAAGGCAAGGGATAGGCTTAATGTGTGTCTTACGTACATGCAACACATATCCAACATGATATGGCTTTAAAACAGGAGTGTCATGTTATAAGTGTTGAAAATGTGATGTTGGTGATGGTTCAAGTCATAGGAAATCTAAATATTTATTCAAATTTGTCAAACATATGGAAAGAAGCATGTATGCACTATATATTCCTCATTCCAAATATTTATTCAAATCTGTCAAACATATGCTTGCTAAAAGTTGGAATATTATTCAAATCTATCAAACATATGGAAAGAAGCATGTATGTACTATATATTCTTCATTCCAAATAGTTATTCAAAATTGTCAAACATATGTTTGCAAGGTGCTGCCAGGTTCTATTATCAAGGACATGCAGATTTTGTTTAGTAAAATAAAATTTAGGGCTTGGACTAAATTACATGCAGAATGGTTTAACATCATTCAGAACATAATTCAGAACAAAATATAGGGCTTGAACTACCATTATTTCAATGGTATGGTTTAACATCATTCAGCACAGAATTGAAGTAAAAAATGATCTTGCTAAATTACATTCACATGACAGATTACGTAAGTTAAAAAATGCTAAAAACAAATTCCGCACCTTCAGATAAGTAAGATTCCAGAAATAGGCGAGAAGAGTTGATCTTGCTGCCAGTTAACTACTTCAGACCTTGCAAAAAAAATGATCTTGCTGCCAGATATGCGAGAAATCCTAGGGCTATAAAAAATGATGTTAAACACCATTGTGCGAGAAAACAACTTCAGACCTTGCTGCCAGTAAACACCTTCAGACCTTCCAGAAATAGGTGAGAAATCCTATTGCTGCCAGTAATTTGATAACGCCTTCAGGCCTTTGGATTTTGCTGCAAGAAATAGGCGAGAAATCCACACCTTCAGATGATTCCAGAAAGCCAAACCTTTAAAAACCATCAACACCTTCAGATCTTATATGAAACAAACCTTCAGTTCTTGCGAGAAATCAGTAAGACTATGTACCTTCAGAGATTACACCTTCGGATCTTCACCTTACGAGAAATCGGCAAGCAAGAACACATGATCTCGGGGAAATGATGTTGATGCTTTGGGGAAGAGCAAGAGATTCTTCACCTTGCTGCTTTGGGAAAGAGATGCTTTTGGCGAGAAGACAAAGGGGACAAATCTTCACCTTGCTTCTTTGGGGAAATGATTTTGGGGGAAGAGGCGCCTTGCGAGAAGAATTGATGCTTTGGGGAAATGATTTTGGGGAAAGAGGCGCCTTGCGAGAAGAATTGATGTGGGATATGATTTTGGGGAAAAGCAAGAGCCGAGTTTTGGGAAGCTCTCCCCCAAAAATACATATTGCTCTCCCCAAAAAGTATGTTGCTATACCCGAGTTAAAATGATTGAAGGATGTTATTCTCTCCAAAAAAATCTTGTTGCTATCAAATGGGACACACAAATATCAAAAGTATGTGTTAAAATACAAACTCTTCATCTCAAATCTTCATCTAAACCGTTAATCCACCAAGAATTAACCCCGGCCCTCTTTCTATCAACCTATTTGTCCTACTCAGCTTGTCCTAGTCAACCCTAGAATTCCAAACAGTTGTCATCATCAAGGCTTTTACATTCTAAGTATAAGGAAGAAGAAAAATGAAAATTACATCATGTATCACAAGTTAGAAAAATTTTGTCGATATACTTCAACTTGATCTTGATGCTTCTTGCAAAATGTAGTCCGATGATTATCTTATCTGAGAGGGTCTATAAAATCCGCATAGATAAAGTTAGTATACAAATATATAAATGTTTGTATCATTAAAAACTTATGAGGAGTTATGAGTTTTCAACATTCTCCCCATTTTTGATGATTTTACAAACATTTAAAAAATATTTATAATATGAAAAGAAAGAAGCTCCCCCTAAATTTTTTTCATATGCCATATATACATATATGTCAAAAAATACTGACATGAGTAACTTAGAGAATCTTTGTGAAAGGTAGCATAAGTTAATGATAAGTATCATTTTAAACATTTAAAAACATTTTATTTTTTAAAAAATATAACTTAATCATTTTGTATAAATTAATGATAATGATAATCATTAATGATAGTGCAATGATATTGTAACATTTTTACTGTGATTTGCATTATTTTCTCCCCCTGTCAAATCAGTAAAATGGGGTTTCTGAGATTATTGGTCGGCTAACTGAGGGGATTGGTCGACCAAAAGTACAGTAAGTGAAAAAATTTGCAGAAATTTGAAAAGCAAATTGCATTAATGAAAAGCTAGTATCAAATACATCATACGAACACTGCAGAAAGCAAATACAATATAACAATCAATCAATTAAACAACTACATCATAGCACTACACTAAACAACATTAAAACTTAAATCAAACTAGGCTGTAGATTATTGGTCGACCAACTGAAGGTCTTGGTCAGCTAATGTGCGGAAATTTCGTCCAGAATCGCCTCAAAATTCTAGAGGAGGAGGAGGAGGAGGATCATCGCGCAAACTGGAGGTTAAGCAGGTGGCCCATTATTCAAAGTAATTGACAATTTTGGCTTGGTTTGTTTGCATGTTCTCCATGGAATTGCCCATTCGATCAAGACGGTTTTCAAAACCACTAAGGTGGGTTTGAATACACCGAAACACGACATTCATCTCAGCATGAAGGTGATCAATTTGCCCTTGAAGTGAAGTACGAGGAGGAGTAACGGTGACCTTGCGACGACGAGGAGTACATTCGCATGTTCTTCTTCTTCTTCTTCTTCAGTACGAGGAGGAGGTGGTGGTGGAAGTTCCATTTTATTGACAACATTATGATCAAAGTGTCGGGGATTGAAAACTAAAAACTCACAATCAAGGGGAACACGAAAGTGTTGGATGATCATAGTGATGGTGCTAGGGAGATAAATGCGAGTTTTGACGGGTTTGGTCAAGGTTAACATGAGATGAATGGCCCAATTTATCTTATGGCCACTCATTATGGCATAGAGAGCTCTAGTGCGGTTCTCGTTAATGTAGTTAAACAAACTGGCCTTTGGAATAAGATTATACATAATCTCTCTAGTGTAGTGCATGAAGCCTATTGAAACTGAATGTGTAGAGTAGTATTTAGTATGCTTTCATTAGATGCACACCAAGATTTACGCATCACTAGTATATTTGAAGCCTTGCTTTTATGTCTTATTCGCATTCTTATTGCATGCTTGTTTGAAAAACTTTACCGCTTGACTACACCGCTTGTTGATATGATTAGGAATACATATGCTTATAAATGAGCGTAGTTGATGTATTATCCCTCTGAACTGTTTGTGCACACTTATGAGTGAACCGAGCATTACATTATTTCTTTCTCCATATATATTTTTTTATTCTCTACTTGTCACTCGAGTTCACCTCCTATAGCTACGTATATCACATCCATTCCCAAAAATCACGTACAAAAGAAAAGCTAGCTCCAAAAAAGTACAAAAAGCCAAAGAGGAGCCAAAAATCAAAAATACAGATCCTATTGCTCCTACAAAAGTCCAAAAGGAAAAATGAGAAACAAAGTTTCATACGCAAAAAAGAGAAAAATTCTCCGTTTCATTATTTGGAGCCACAAATATACTTGGTGATCGGTCCATATTTTACACCTTTTTTCTGCATATTTTCATGCCATTTTGATTGCTCATATTGCGATTTTCACGAGTATTCGACGATATTGCGTTACTTTTCACTATTTCTTGTTTTTGTCGGATTTCAGGAAATATAGAGCAATCGGAAGCAAAAGTGAGCTTAAAGGACTTGCACATGTACCGGAGTGTCGCCCACGACTCATTTGCAGACTTATCGGCGATGGAGGATGAGTGGAAGAAGAAGGAACTTCATAGGAGCGACGAGGAGGAGAAACAGAGAAGATTGGGCATTTACAGCATGCCACTCGGCCGAGTGAAGCACTCACTTGGCCGAGCAAGAAGACCACTCGGCCGACCAGACCGGACACGCACCACAGAAGGAAATCAGCGTGCACTCGGTCGAGTGACGATAGTCCACTCGATCGAGTATGGAGATCCCCTCGTCCGAGTGGCACGGAAAAATCCACCCATCGAAGGATCCGACTTACTGGAATCCGTCAGGCAATTGAGGGTGTCTACTCGGCCGAGTACAAACGCCCACTTGGCCGAATGATGAAAGCCACTCGGCCGAGCCGCCCCCCGAAGACAGACCCTGAAACATCCGAAGTTACTGTATTTTTACAGGGTTTTTCAATCGGCCGAGTAGAGAAGCCCACTCGACCGAGTGGAGAAGTCCACTCGGCCGAGTGACGCCGATGACACACACGCCCAGATTTTCAGACAACCTTCCACTATTTTGAAATCTTCTATAATTCCAGCAATCAAAGTATTTTTCTCATATTTTTTATGGATAGTAGACTTCATGAAGGTTCCAATGCCACCAAGAACGTGCCAATCGGAGGTCGGATGAAATCTGGAGAATTTCTGCAAGTTGACACTGCAGTGCTGGAATTTCCACTCGGCCGAGTCAGATTGCCACTCGGCCCGAGTGGCGACGGGCCCAGATTTTAAGTTACGGTTAGGGCTGTTTTTGGGCACGATTTTGGGGGGTTTTCTAGGGTTATTTGCTAGGGTTTTGGGTGGCTATATAAGGGGTTTATAGCCACCATTAGAGGGGAGTTCCCATGATGTTTTCTTAGACTCTATTTTAGAGGTTAGGCCATGCCCTAGGCCCCCTCTTATATCTAAAAGCTTGTATTTGGATTGAAGATCTTCATCAAACCTAAGTATTTTGTTCTTGTTATTTGATTCTTTGTTTTCTATCTTTTTGTATGCAAGCAATGATTTTTATTGATTCCTATATCGTTGTTGCTATGCTTGAGTAGATTTGATGTTCTAGGGCATGTGGATGAACCCTATGGATCTAATTTCATATTTGTGATGAATGAATTTCTAAATTGCTAGAATTGCTAGAAGGTTAGGCTGTGATTGATTTATTACGGATAGCTAGGAATTTCCATCGATTTGGGGTTTGCAAGAGATTGGATTCTACTCGATGGGAAGGCCTAGATTTCGATTTAGGTTTATAATCGAGATTTTCTAGACTTGGTTTGCAAGAGATTGGACCAAAGCTAGGATTTTTATTATAAATCTATACTAATATTCGTTTGCAAGAGATTGGATGAATACGAACTATCACAACCTAGATCGTGACTCGAGTTTGCACGAGAGTGGGCTCGAAGAGCGATTGAACGATGACGTCGATCCTAATTCTAGCGGCGTAGATTAGGGTTTGCAAGAGATTGAGCCCTAACCTAGGTTGCTATTGATCGGCAATAGCACAAGAGCGTGAGCTTGGTTCTCTATTCAGTCACGACTAGTTCACCTCAACACAAGTCTAGTAATATTGAGATTCACTATTTACAATGATGTATGACGATCAGTAGTGGGAATTCCCTAGCCCTAGACACTTTTATTATCTTATATTTGAATCGATACTTATCCGACTTTTCTATCTCCGACACCGACATCCATTATCATTGCCATTACATCATACCATACCCATCTCCACCAATAAAACATTCGTAGTCAAACCAACCTAGGATAGATTGGAGCCAACACTACCTCCTCGTGTTCGATACCCGCTCCCCCCTTGACCATGCGCTTACGGTAAAACTACAATCGTTCTTCAGGTGTATATCCCGGGGCCGACCAAGTTTTTGGCGCCGTTGCCGGGGATTTATCTCCGTGTAATTTGCGCCATAGCTAGGTCTTTCTTGGGTTACATTTTAGAGCGATCAAGTTTTTGGCGTTGTTGCCGAGGATTTATCTCCGTGTAATTTGCGCCATAGCTCGGTCTTTCTTGGGTTACATTTTGGAGAGATCAAGTTTTTGGCACCGTTGCCGGGGAGGTGTTTTCTCGTTGGGTGCCAATTTGTCACAATTAGGTTGATTAGATTACATTAAAAAACAAAAAAAACATTGAGATAGATTTTTTTCCCCACCACCTGCTACTATTATTATCTTTATCTCTCTTTGTACCACTGACGTCTTTTCCAGGTTGTTTACTTTGCTTGATCAGGTACAATTGTTGCAGCGATGGTGCTTCCAAAGAAAATGCGAGCGGGCTTTATACAATCCTACATGTATCTCGCTACATTCTATCAGGCTGATGGAGAATCCTTCGGGGAAGCCTTGTCTAGGTTTGAAAGAATTTTAGGAATGTTCCAGACGGAGTCAGACCATGAGTGGAATGACTCCACACTATTTGATATCTTCACTAGAAGGCTAAGGGGACCCTCACGTGAGTTTCTGAAGAGGATGCAAGTGGGAAAGTTCAGTGATTTGCAGTTGGCAGCAGCCTTGGAGAAAATGATAGATGATGCTCGATCTATCGGTTCACTAACCGTTACGGTAAGTAAACCATACGACCAAGTATTCATCGATTTTGTTATGGCTAATGTCTCTAGTGCAGGTACTATCATAGATGGAGTGTATGCTTCACTTGAAGGTGATCATATCCACCTTTATACCATCAACACTCCACAAATAGAGACATCTGAGTTGCCAAAGGAGGACACGTACACGGACCTATTGAGAAACATTGTCGACTTAGTTCGAAATTTCGGTCCATTGACAATAACGACAGGTGATCCTTTTGAGCTTGAATTTCAAAACATTATTACTCATTGTATCTCTTCTACAGGCACAATTGATGATGGAATCTACGCTCTAATTGAGGGGCACAAGACCCATTTTTACACCATGGTCGAGATACATGAACCTATAGAGCCACCATATGCCTTCGTCGCCTCCCCCTGCCATCCACCTGAGTCAGAGCAGCCTATACCATCAGAGGATATTATTGTGGAGGTCATGCATACAGTAGTGGAGCAGACCATCGAGGAGGACGTGACTTTGGACGATGACATCTGCACACAGATGGAGCCCGAATTGTGCCCCCTCCTTTCGAGCTACCGCAGCCATCCCCACCTTCTACAGAGGCTGAGCATCCCTCAGAGGGCCACGCTTCCACTGATGCTGAGGACAATCCCACAGAGCTTATGGCTCCCCTTCAGGGAGATCTCTTTACTCCCTCATCTCCTACATTTGATTATCCTCCCGTGTATGATGTTTTTTATGATTCAGATTTTGACGACTCATCGTGCCTTTTGCAGGATTCATGTACATACGATCAAGAGGTACGATGGGACGTATACGAGGAGGAGAGCGAGGAGTTAGCACCGATGGACGCTATTGAATATGATCAGGAGGTGCGATGGGATAAGTCTGACGATGATGAGGAACTGCCTGATGAGACCTACGTTTATATGCCCAAGCTACCTGAACAACCTGAGGCGAACAATGAGGAGTTGATCGACGTGATATACGAGAGTGGAGATTTATTTCCAGGGAAGTGTTATCACCCGTATTTAATTTTAAATACTTATGTTGATGACCCTCTTTAGAATACATTTATTTTGGGGAAGAATTATCCACATCAGATTGATGCGGCTTATCTCTTGCAGGGTATAGGTGGAGTCCTTGGAGAGGTACTGGGAGCTGCATTGCTGGAGTCTGATGGAGTCCATGGACATACGCGTCTAGCGGAGCCACGGAAGGAGCAGTTGGAGCAATTGCCTGCACCGGCAAAGATACTGGATCCGCCTTTTGCTATAGGTGATATCAATCCAGTAGTGTAGAAATTTTTATACTTTAAATAAACACGAATTCTCTCGACAACGAGAGGACCGTATAGATTTGCTTGAATAAATATCACCTCATATGACGGAAACAAAAATTTTTACACCCCAAACCCATTATATATATTAATTGCCCTCTTCATATTTTGATGTGTCATATATTTTTGCTCACCACCATCGAGCATTTCTTTCAAGTGATACCTTACTTTCTTATTTGTTTGACTTGATCACGCTTTACAAAGCCATGACATTTTTGGTCAAGTCATTTGAATAGGATTGTTTGGTATAAGCTTGGGGGAAGTCGCTCTCATGCATCATTGCATGTGCATGTAGTTGCATTAGGATTTCATGTCATTCATTTCATAATTTTTCATTCACATCCCTCATATTTATCGTTGTCTCTTATATTCTTTCATGATGATCACATTGAGTACAATATGAAGTTTAAGCTTGGGGAGTGCATTTCCATGCCATCTAGTTGCACTTTTACTTCATTTTTAGGGTTTTTAAGAATTTTTCAAAATTTTGCATCATCTTTTTGATTTTTCCATCTTATTTTCCTTTTATGTGTGTTCATGCATCATGTTGTGTGCTTGTTTTTCTTTTCTTTCCTCTCTTTTATTTTTTTTATTTCTTTATTTTCCTTTCTCTTCTTCCGCTAGATGAGTTTTGTATGATGATATCTCTTATTGCTTAGTGCATTTCCATGCCATCTAGTTGCACTTTTACTTCATTTTTAGGGGTTTTAAGAATTTTTCAAAATTTTGCATCATCTTTTTGATTTTTCCATCCTATTTTCCTTTTATGTGTGTTCATGCATCATGTTGTGTGCTTGTTTTTCTTTTCTTTCCTCTCTTTTATTTTTTTATTTCTTTATTTTCCTTTCTCTTCTTCCGCTAGATGAGTTTTGTATGATGATATCTCTTATTGCTTTACCAACCATCATGATGCTTATTATTCCTTGCCATGCTACTTTGAGTATTCCATAGTCTTGCTATCCATGTGCTTGCTTATATATTCTTTTGATGATTCCTCTATATGAATGCATGATATTAATTGAAACTAAATGTATGGATTATTGTTTAGTATGCTTTTGTTGGAAATGCACCAAGATTCACGCATCATTAGTATATCTGAAGCATCAGTTTTATTGTCTTATTCACCTTCTGTTGCATGCTTGATATGAAAGAAAGTACTCTTTATCGCTTGACTTCGCTTTTTATTGAGATGATTGAGAATATCCATGCTTACATATGAGTTTTAGTTGAAGTATTATTTTATTGAACCATTCGCGCACATCTTAGAGTGAACCGAGTGTTACATTATTTCCTTCTCCACATATATCTTTTTATTCTCTACATGTCACTTGAGTTCACCTCCTAAAGCTACTTATATCGCATCTATTTCCTAAAAAAATCCCTACAAAAGAAAAGTTAGCTCCAAAAAGTCCAAAAAGCCAAAAAGGAGCCAAAAACCCAAAAAATACAAATCATATAGCTCCTACAAAAATCTAAAAAGAAAAAAAATGAGAAACAAAAAGGTCAAAAAGAAAAAGAAATATATTTCTCTATCTCATTATTGGAGCCACAAAATACTTGGGAAACCCAAGGCAAAAATCCCATTTTCCACTATCATATTCCTTTAGATGCGATGCCTCAAGCTAAGCTTGGGGGGGTTGAATTCATTTGACCAAATGAGTGAGTATGGCCTTAAAGTGGAGACGTGCATGAATGAGAATATTCGATAATGCTCAGACTTTGCAAAATATATTAGATATGGAGATTTTTCATGATTTGAAATAAATATGTGAATGTCATGACTCTTATTCTATTCTCTATTGCATGCTTGGTGTGTATCTTATATGCTTCATTTATAACTTTTGATTGAAAAGTGCATCGCTGATGAATTGTATATTATATGCTATGAAATTCATGATGTGAATATGAGTTGATTGCATGAATTTAGGGAGTCCCTTCCTTTGTTCTTAAAAGCTTGCAAGTACCATGTTTAAATAAGATATGAAATCTTTATAGCATGAGATTCGTATTTTCTGAGTTATCATGATGTGTAGCTTATGGCTTGAGATCTGAGAGAATAATCTAGCGACCCCTTCCACCTCATTTTCTTTCTTTTTCATTTCATTTTCTTTATTTTCATCTTCCGAGTTCGTCTCTCTACTTATCTTCATCGAGGACGAGTAAGAGGTAAGCTTGGGGGATTTTGATCGGTCCATATTTTACACCTTTTTTCTACATATTTTCTTGCCATTTCGATTACTCATATTGCGATTTTCACGAGTATTCGACGATATTGCGTTACTTTTCACTATTTCTTGTTTTTGTCGGATTTCAGGAAATATAGAGCAATCAGAAGCAAAAATGAGCTTAAAGGACTTGCACATGTACCGGAGTGTCGCCCACGGCTCATTTGCAGACTTATCGGCGATGGAGGATGAGTAGAAGAAGAAGGAACTTCATAGGAGCGACGAGGAGGAGAAATGGAGAAGATTGGGCATTTACAGCATGACACTCGACCAAGTGAAGCACTCACTCGGCCGAGCAAGAAGACCACTCGGCCGACCAGACCGGACACGCACCACAGAAGGAAATCAGCGTGCACTCGGTCGAGTGACGATAGTCCACTCGACCGAGTATGGAGATCCCCTCGTTCGAGTGGCACGGGAAAATCCACCCATCGAAGGAGCCGACTTACTGGAATCCGTCAGGCAATTGAGGGCGTCTACTCGGCCGAGTACAAACGCCCACTCGGCCGAATGATGAAAGCCACTCGGCCGAGCCGCCCCCCGAAGATAGACCCTGAAACATCCAAAGTTATTGTATTTTTACAGGGTTTGTCACTCGGCCGAGTAGAAAAGCCCACTCGATCGAGTGGAGAGTCCACTCGGCCGAGTGACGCCGATGACACACACGCCCAGATTTTCAGACAACCTTCCACTATTTTGAAATATGCTATCATTCCAGAAATCAAAGTATTTTTCTCATATTTTTTATGGATAGTAGACTTCATGAAGGTTTCAACACCGCCAAGAACGCGCCAATCGGAGGTCGGATGAATTCTGGAGAATTTCTGCAAGTTGACATTGCAGTGCTGGAATTTCCACTCGGCCGAGTGGCGGCGGGCCCAGATTTTAAGTTGCGGCTAGGGCTATTTTTGGGCACGATTTTGGGGGGTTTTCTAGGGTTATTTGCTAGGGTTTTGGGTGGCTATATAAGGGGTTTGTAGCCACCATTAGAGGGGAGTTCCCATGATGTTTTCTTAGACTCTATTTTAGAGGTTAGGCCATGCCATAGGCCCCCTCTTAGATCTAAAAGCTTGTATTTGGATTGAAGATCTTCATCAAAGCTAAGTATTTTGTTCTTGTTATTTGAATCTTTTTTTTTCTATCTTTTTGTATGCAAGCAATGATTTTTATTGATTCCTATATTGTTGTTGCTATGCTTGAGTAGATTTGATGTTCTAGGGCATGGGGATGAACCCTATGGATCTAATTTCATATTTGTGATGAATGAATTTCTAAATTGCTAGAATTGCTAGGAGGTTAGGTTGTGATTGATTTATTACGGATAGCTAGGAATTTCCATCGATTTGGGGTTTGCAAGAGATTGGATTCTACTCGATGGGAAGGCCTAGATATTCGATTTAGGTTTATAATCAAGATTCTCTAGACTTGGTTTGCAAGAGATTGGAACAAAGCTAGTATTTTTATTATAAATCTATACTAATATTCATTTGCAAGAGATTGGACGAATACGAACTATCACAACCTAGATCGTGACTCGAGTTTGCACGAGAGTGGGCTCGAAGAGCAATTGAACGATGACGTCGATCCTAATGCTAGCGGCGTAGGTTAGGGTTTGCAAGAGATTGGGCCCTAACCTAGGTTGCTATAGACCGACAATAGCGCGAGAGCGTGAGCTTGGTTCTCTATTCAGTCACGACTAGTTCACCTCAACACAAGTCTAGTAATATTGAGATTCACTATTTACAATGATGTATGACGATCTGTAGTGGGAATTCCCTAGCCCTAGACACTTTTATTATCTTATATTTGAATAGATACTTATCCGACTTTTCTATCTCCGACACCGACATCCATTACCATTGCCATTACATCATACCATACCCATCTCCACCAATATACATTCGTAGTCAAACCAACCTAGGATAGATTGGAGCCAATACCACCTCCTCGTGTTCAATACCCGCTCGCCACTTGACCGTGCGTTTGCGGTAAAACTACAATCGTTCTTCGGGTGTATATCCCGAGGCCGACCAAGTTTTTGGCGCCGTTGCCGGGGATTTATCTCCGTGTAATTTGCGCCATAGCTAGGTCTTTCTTGGGTTACATTTTGGAGCGATCACTTGGGAAGCCCAAAACAAAATTCCACAATTATTTTCTTTGGATGCGACGCCTCAAGTTAAGCTTGGGGGTGAATTCTTTTGACCAAATGAGTTAGCATGACATTAGAGTGGAGTTGTGCGCGAACGGAAAAGTTTGATAATGCTGAAACTTGGTGAAACAATTTAGTTATGAGAATTTCCCATGATTTGATAAGAACATGTATATGTATTGATTTCTATTCTATTTTTTATTCTATGCCTTGTGTGAATTTCCATACTTCAGTTATAGCTTTTGATTGAAAAGTGTGTAGCCAATGTTGTGTATATTTGATGCTATGAAACGTATGATGTGGATATAGGCCGAATGTTTGAACTCTAGAGGGATCCCTTTTATTCATCCTTAAACTCCATTTATATAAGATATGAAATTTCTATGGAGCATGTGAGTTAATTCCTGAGTCGTTGTGTTATGTGGTGAACGATGTGAGATCTGAGAGAATAATCTAGCGACCCCCTCCTCTTTGCATTCTTTTTCGTTTCCTTAATTTTTATTGTTTATCGTATTATATCACTTTCGATTGTTTATCCTATTATATCACTTTCGAAGCTTTATTCTCATTTTCAGGAGTTTTGAGGTGATTTGGAGCAAATTGGAGTAATGGACACATCCGAGGCCGCCAGAGCATCCATGGTGTCATCTCCTAGGTGCTTCACTTGGTGGAAGAAAAGAATTGAGGAGGAGAAGGAGAGAAAGAAACTCAATGGGCAATTTTCCCAGGCTGCTTGGTCGAGTGCATCAGCACTTGACCGAGCTGACACTCAGATCAAAAGAAGTGCTTCAGAATGGACACGCACTACTCGACCGAGTGGAGAAGCTACTCGGTCGGACCAACTCGGCCAGCGCTAATATTTCCAACACTTAGCCAAGATTTGAGAGCCTAAGGCCACTCGACCGAGTTGATCAGTTGCTCGACCGAGCAGATCTCCTACTCGATCGAGCTCGAACCAAACATAACGATCATTTTGAAGACTTTTCTAACCTACTGTAGCTCGACCGAGCACGAAAGCTACTCGTCCAAGCGTAACCGCCTTGGTCGAGTAAGGCAAGCGCCCTGATTTTCAGACAGCCTCTCACTCTTTTGAGATATTCTATCATTCCAGTTGGCAAAGTATTTTTCTCATATATTTCATGGATAGTAGACTTCATGATGGTTCCACCGCCGCCAACATGTCAATCGGAGGTCAGATGAATTCTACAGAAATTCTGCAAGATGGCATTGCAGAGTTGAAATCTGCACTTGACCGAGTGTAGTTTCTACTCGGTCTGAGTCAACTGGGGCCCAGAACTTAAGTTGTGGCCAGAAACAGATTTGGGCCGAATTTCAGAGGGTTTTGTTGGGTTATTTGCTTGGGTTTTGAGGAGACTATATATATGTATTAGCCGTCATTAAGAAAAAACCAACCCCCATTTGGGGATCCATCTTATTTTCCTTGGAGCTTTATGGATACTCTTTCAGGAGTTATGACATGCCATAGACCCCTCCTCTTGTATCAAGCTAAGTATTTTTATTCCTTTCAATTCTATTTTTAGTTCTTATTGTTTTCTTATATGCATGCAATGTTGATCTCTCTTGATTTCTCTTTTATTATCATGATTGAGTAGAATTGTTGCTAGGGCTAGGTTGAATCCTATTGCTAGGGTAGCATAATTGATGGGGTAGTGATCCAAGATATTGGCACCAAACCCATCTCAATGTGGGATTCTTTGATTGTTGGATCTTAGTCTAGGGAAGGAATTTGATCACAATTGGTTCTACGAATTGACAACCCTAGAATTCTTGAATTGACAACTCTTGGTGGTCGATGAACTCACCCTAGGATAAACCCAATAATCAAGGGTATTCTATAGCGAGATGATCCCCAACGTTGGCATCGATGCGATCCAAGACATTGGCGCTGCTACAACATAGCCAGGAATCGAGGGTGCCGTAGAGTTATGTTGCGGTTTGCTATCATCGGGGGTGATAGGAATTCGATAGATGTGGTGATCCATGACAGTGGCACTCGTCTTGAGAAGTCCCCTCATGTTGGAATAGGGTTGTAACTTGGCACCAACCCTAGTCACGATGATCCATGACAGTGGCACGAACCCTAGTCATTTGTTACATCTCTATATCGCTTACTAGGTGATCCACGACAGTGGCACCAAAGTATAGAGCCCCCACAACATATTTCGACTCGTCGGTCGATTCGATCCCTAGATACGTATAAGCTTCATTCCGTGCCCGAATCAGTAGTGAGGATACCGAACACATAATGACATTTCTCTCATCTGTTTTCTCTTTGTTTTATTTATTTCTTTCTTCATGGAGTCATTTGTTTGCGACATCGAGTGACATAACCGTCGCATCCATCACCATCACGACACTCCATAATCCATATCCACCAATAAAACTCGCAGTCTAACCAACCTAGGAGTAGATAGGTAGTATAGCACTGTCTCCCCGTGTTTGATACCTGCTCACCGCTATACCGTGCGCTTGCGGTAAAACGACCTCGTTTCCGGAGTTTAATTCCGGGCCGATTAGGTCACTCCAAAGATGGAAAAGATGAGCACTCTTGCGAAGAGGAAGAATAGGATAGTTACTAATGTCTTCATCGTTGAAGTCAATGAACCTTTTGGCATGGAAGGAAATGTTAGCCATTGCATCGAATTTGATTCGAGCCTCATAGGTGTTGAAAGCAACGGGACGTCGATCAGCCAGATTTCGTCGTTGTTGATGGCTAGGGAAGGATGAAGAGGCCATTAAAGAAGGATGTCTTCGAAGCCTTTCTCTGAAGATAGATGATTTGTGGGAGTATTGGCAAATGGGTCTTCGCATGGTGAAAGAGTTAAAGAACCCATGTAGTTTAAAAAGAAAGTTTGAGAGGGAAATTACAAAATTTGAATCATCAAACCCGATTAAAAACCATTTAATTCCGTTTATGAACTTCCTTAAGTAGTTGGAAAATGAATCAATGAAAGAAACCAGGAAAGAACGGTCAAAATCGTCAGGTTTCATAAAACTTCCGGTTATTGTCGACCAGTCGTGTCAATTGGTCAGCCAATTTTGTTCTGGGTTTGTTTTGGCTGCGATGGGAAGATAGATGAACAATGTAATTTGAAAATTTAATTAGGTCAAAATAGGCTGATGTGGATAAGTCATTGGAAGTAGGTGTACTAGATGTGTACTAGTTGTTATTTTTTGTGATTCAAATCCCATGGAGCCATTTTCCCATATGACTCGGTCGAGTAGGAGGCTACTCGGTCGAGCAGCAAGCTCTCGATCGAGCAGCATGAAGACTCTGACAGACCGAGCAGGCAAAGAGTTTGGGGAAGTTTTTCCTTTGGCTCGGGTGACTCTTACTCGGTCGAGTAGGAGGCTCGACCGAGCAGCTGGAAGGCTTTGTTTGCCCGAGCAACCCGAGGGCATTCCGTTTGAGGAGGGATACTGACACTCAGGCAGAGTAGCCAGGCTACTCGACCGAGTCGACTCGACTCCACCTAGCGACATTTTTAGGGCATGTCAGCTCGACCGAGCAGGCCGAGCTGACAGCCGACTCGGGCCGAGCAACGCGCAGGGTCAAGCAGGGAACTGACGGCCTGTATGTGTTTTCTCCTATTTTTTTGGGTTTCTACTTAAACCTAACTATTGTTTTAGATTAGGTTAAGCCTCCTTTTGGATTGAGAGAGTTTTGGAGAGCCTCTTGCTACCCCCATTAGAGATTGGAGAGAGTTTTAGGGTTTGTGTTCTTGAGAGAAAGGTTTGGTTTTTTCCTTCTCTTATTCTTCCATTGATTTCTTCCTCTTGAATGGATTCATGAGGGCTTGTTCCGTGTGACAAGTTATTACTCATGCGTGAGGAAGGAGTTTGTAATCCTAATTGTTTGGATCTCTCTACTAGTGGAATCGTCTCGGATCGGATTGCTGGATGTAGGTTGTTTACAACCGAACCAGGGTAAATTATCTTGTGTCTGCGATTGATTTATTTGTTACTGTGATTCGTTTGCTACTTTCTATTGGAAGGTCATTTGGAAATTTTGTTGGGTCATTGGGAATTGATTTTTGCTAGCTTTATATCCCTGATCAGTTTATTAGGATTGGTTTCCGCATTGATCCCAAGGTGATTTGGATTTCACCCCAACAAGTGGTATCAGAGCTTGTGGTTTTTATTGCAAAGGAAGTTAGTGGCAAAGGAAAGATGGTGCCTTTGGCAACTTTAAACATTGAGAAGTTCACCGGTCGTAATGATTTTCAGATTTGGCAGACGAAGGTGAAGAATGTTCTTATGCAGACAGGGTGTTACCAGATCGTATTCAATGTCTCGAATATCGATAAGGAGGTAACTGCATCAGCTAGGGCAGAGATGGAGAGGAAGGCGTACAACGCGATTCAGTTGTCGTTATCAGATAATGTTCTGAGGGAAGTCATGGATGAGGCGACGGCATCTGATATGTGGAAAAAACTTGAGGGACTATATATGAAGAAATCCTTCACGAGTTGTCTAAATTTGCTTCAGCAGCTGTATACTCTCAAGATGAAGTCTGGATCAGCGGTGAAGGACCACATGGATGAATTGAACAAGATTGTGCTGGAGTTGGGTGGTATGGATGTGAAGATTGAAGATGAGCAGCAAGCGGTTATCTTGTTGTGCTCATTGCCTGAAGAGTACAATCAGTTTGTTCAGTCGATGATTTACGACCGGACTACTCTCACCGTGGAAGAGGTGAAGGCGGCGCTTCACACGGAGCAACTATGTGGTAAGGTTCAAGATAGAGATCATATGAGTAACTGCGAGGAGGCATTGCATGTGAGGGGTCGACAGGAAAGGAGAGGAGGCTTCAGGAAGAATAATGACTGATCCAAGTCGAGACACTCGCAGGATAGGTTTGCGAACATCATATGCTACAATTGCCACAAGAAGGGTTATTATTCGAATCATTGTCCTATCAAGAATAGGAAGAAAGGAAAGAAAACCGAGAAGGATTCCGATTTTGCATCTTTAGAGATTGATGGTGAGCAGGTCCATAATGAAGGTAGAGATACCGAGATTTTTGCTACAGGGATTGCAGGTGATGCCAACATGGCATGGCTCATGGACAGTGGATGCTCGTATCATATGACTCCTCATAGGAGTTGGTTCGTGACATACCGTTCCAAGCAAGATGGAGGCTCAATCCTCATGGGGAACAATGCAGTGTGTAGAACTGCGGGTATTGGAACCGTTCGGATAAAGATGCATGACGACATAGTGCATACACTTGCCGATGTGAGGCATGTCCCAGATTTACAGAAGAGCCTAATCTCCCTAGCGTGTTGGACAATGTCGGATGTAAGTCGGTCTTTGAAAAAGACCGACTTCGAGTTTTGAAATGAGCCATGTTTGTGATTAAGGGAAAGAATGTTGGAAACTTATATGCCCTTCAAGGTACCACAGTTGAAGGTGAAGCAGACGTAACCATTACGAGCGTAGTCTCCAGAGATTCGGCCAAGTTATGACATTATCGTTTGGGTCATCCATGTAACAAAATGCTTGATGTACTTCGAAGAAGAAAACTAATTGAAGCCTCGAATGAGAGTGTAGAATTCTGTGAATCCTGTGTGTACGGTAAGAAGACAAAGCTGCAGTTTAACATGGGGAAGCATACTAGCAAAGGACCACTTGACTATGTACACACAAATGTGTGTGGACCGTGTCTAGAGCCGTCAAGAGGGGGAGCTAAGTATTTTTGTCTTGTTTATTGATGACTACTCTTGCAAAGTCTGGATGTACTTAATGAAGTCAAAGGACCAGACTTTTGATATGTTTCGAGAGTGGAAGACCATGGTGGAGAAGCAAACTGGAAGGCACGTGAAGGTGCTTAGATCTGACAATGGAGGTGAGTTTACCTCGAGTGAGTTCAGAAATTTCTGCAAACTCCATGTGATCCGTAGACACTTTAGCGCACCCGGTGATCCGTAGTCGAGTGGTGTGGTGGAGCGGATGAATCGGACATTATTGGAGAGAGTGCGGTGTTTGAGGCACTCAGCCGGTTTGGGGAAGGAATTCTGGGGAGAGATACTCTCGACTGTTGTGCACATTATGAACAGAGTTCCTTCAGTAGTGATTGGCTACAAGATCCCTGAGGAGATGTGGAGTGATAAAGTTGGAGATTACTCATACTTGCGCATTGTGGGTTGCCCGACATACGTGCACGAGAGGGGTGACAAGTTGGATCCAAGAGCAAAGAAGTGTGTCTTTCTTGGATATGGCCATGGCGTCAAGGGATATCGTTTTTGGGATCCAGAGGATCAGAAAGCGATAGTGAGCTGACATGTCACTTTTGATGAGGTTGCAATGCTCAGGACGAAGCATTCTCACTCAAAAGATGACACGTCTGCAGAGGAGATTTCACCGGAGAGGGTTAATCTTCTGGTCCAGCCCACTCAGCGACCAGGCAAAGAGTTGATGGTCGATGCTCTAGAGGGAGATGATGAGGTACATGCTGAGGACCATGTGCAGACACCCGGTACATCTCAGGTATGCGTTGACACTTATGCAGGTGATGATGGCACGCGGAGATAGAAGAGGGTGAAGAAAGCGCCAGAAAGATTTGGAGCATGGAATTATGCGGGATATTCTTTCGATGATATGGCGGCCTATGCACTCAACCTAGAGCACAAGGAGCCAGCGACATATGGTGAAGCCGTTGTCTCTGAAGATGCGGCACAATGGCAAGGAGCTATGGAGGAGGATATGGATTCTCTTCACCGGAACGACACTTGGGACTTGGTGCCGTTACCTAGCGAGAAGCGTGCTATTGGTTGTCAGTGGATATACAAGGTCAAAGAAAGTTCAACTCAAGATGGAAACAATGTCAGGTACAAGACAAGGTTGGTTGCCAAGGGATTTGCACAACGGAAGGGTGAAGACTTCAACGAGATATTCTCACCGGTTGTGCGACACACATCCATGCGTGTGTTATTGGCGCTAGTTGCAAGCATGTACATGGAGTTGGAGCAACTCGATGTGAAGACCGCCTTTCTGCATGGAGACCTTGATGAGGAAATCTATATGCAGCAACCCGAAGGGTTCAGAGTTGTAGGGAAACATACTTTGGTGTGAAGGTTGAAGAAATCGTTGTATAGGTTGAAGCAGTCACCCAGGCAGTCGTACAAACAATTCGATAGCTTCATGATGGGAGTAGGCTTTGAGAGTAGCATCAAGGATCAATGTGTGTATGTTTGCACACGTGAGAATGGCTTGAAGATTTATTGTTGCTCTATGTGGATGACATGCTAATCACTTCTAATAGCATGTCAGAGGTGAAGAAGCTGAAGGAGAAGCTAGGGCAAGAATTCGACATGAAGGATTTGGGGCCCGCAAAGAAGATTCTCGGAATGGAGATTATTCGAGATCGAAAGAAGCATGAGCTTAGATTGTCACAGAAGGGGTATATTCAGAAGGTACTAGCCCGGTTTGGGATGGATAGTGCGAAGCCCGTGACAACACCTTTGGGAGCTCATTTTCAGCTGTCGGCGAGTCAGTCGCCAAGCACCGATGAGAAGACTTACATGTCTCAGGTGCTATATGCAAGTGCAGTGGGAAGTTTGATGTATGTGATGGTTTGCACGCGTCCAGATATTACACAGGCCGTCGTAGTGGTTAGCAGATACATGGCTACTCCTGGCAAGGAGCATTGGCATGCCGTCAAGTGGAGTTTGAGATATCTACAAGGCACAGCGAGTGTCGGGATCCTCTATGGGAGAGGAGGCAGAAAGGTGCTGACAGGTTACCGTGATAGCCAGTACGCAGGTGATAGAGACATGTGGTGATCTACCACAGGGTATGTGTTCAGTTTGGGCACTATCGCGGTATTGTGGAGGTCGGACTTACAGTCTGTGGTTGCGCTATCGACCACAGAGGCCGAGTTAATTGCAGCGGTGGAAGCTGTGAAGGAGGCCAAGTATTTGAGGAGCCTGCTGAGATATTTGGGGGTGCCGCAGAGTTCGTCACATGTTCATTGTGATAGCCAGAGTGACATTCATCTGGCGAAGCACCAGGCATACAATTCGAGGACGAAGCATATTGAGGTGCGTGATTCCTTCCTTGAGTTACAGAAGAAGGAGATAGAGCTTCAGAAGATCCCAACTGATTTGAACCCTGCAGACATGTTTACCAAGCCTGTTCCTGCCGTCAAGCTCCTGGTTTGTATGGAGCTGATTTCTTTGTTGGCTTAGGTGGTGCCGGAGGGCGCGATTTTCGAGACGATGATGGTTCTAGAGAGAGGGTCATGACGCGCAGTATGGAGGTGCATGTGTCATTGGTGATGAGATTTTAATCAAGGTAGATTGTTGTTTTTTGTGATTCAAATCCCATTGAGCTATTTTCCCAGGTGACTCGGTTGAGTAGGAGGCTACTCGGTCGAGCAGCAAGCCCTCGACCGAGCAGCATGAAGACTCTGACAGACCGAGCAGGCAGAGAGTTTGGGGAAGTTTTCCCTTTGGCTCGGGTGACTCCTACTCGGTCGAGTAGGAGGCCACTCGGTCGAGCAGCAAGCTGCTCGACCGAGCAGCTGGAAGGCTTTGTTTGCCCGATCAGCCTGAGGGCATTCTGTTTGAAGAGGGATACTGACACTCAGACCGAGTAGCTAGGCTACTCGACCGAGTCGACTCGACTCCACCCATCGACATTTTTAGGGCATGTCAGCTCGACCGAGCAGGCCGAGTTGACAACCGACTCAGGCCGAGAGCGCGCGGGGCCAAGCAGGGAACCGACGACCTGGATGTGTTTTCTCCTATTGTTTTGGGTTTCTAACTTAAACCTAACTATTGTTTTAGATTAGGTTAAGCCTCCTTTTGGATTGAGAGAGTTTTGGAGAGCCTCTTGCTACCCCATTGGAGATTGGAGAGAGTTTTAGGGTTTGTGTTCTTGAGAGAAAGGTTTGGTTTTTCCTTCTCTTCTTCTTCCATTGATTTCCTCCTCTTGAGTGGATTCGTGAGGGCTTGTTCCGTTTGACAAGTTATTACTCACGCGTGAGAAAGCGAATTTGTAACCCTAATTGTTTGGATCTCTCTACTAGTGAAATCTTCTCGGATCGGATTGCTGGATGTAGGTTTTTTACAACCGAACAAGGGTAAATTCTCTTGTGCCTGCGATTGATTTATTTGTTGCTGTAATTCGTTTGCTACTTTCTATTGCAACGTCATTTGGGAATTTTGTTGGGTCATTGGGAATAGATTTTTGCTAGCTCTATATTCCTGATCAGTTTATTAGGTTTGATTTCTGCATTGATCCCAATGGGATTTGGATTTCACCCCAATACTAGTGTGTAAGAAGATAGGACTTTACACTTACACAAGTACTTTGACTTGGTGATTTCCAAAGCATGTAGTCCTTTTAAGAGGGAAGTTTAAAAATAGTTTGTCTTCATGTGATTTGAAATTGGAATGAAGACAAAATATAATTTTTAAAATTAATAATAAGTATATTTTATAAAAAGAATAGCACATATAAGTATCTGGGAACATATTTTCTAAAACTACGGATTGGTCGGCTAGTTTGATTGGCTGATTGACCAAAAATAAATAAAATAATTCAAAAAAATCCAGAAAAATTATATAATGAAAATAATATAATACGAACTTATAATATAGTATTAAAATTCAGATTCACTTAATATTCCTAACTCTCTTCTAAGTTTGAGAAAAGTCTCTTCTTTAATAGGTTTGGTAAGGATATCAGCAATCTGATTTTTAGTATCTATATATTTTAAAATAATATCATCCTTTTAGACATGATCATCCAAAAAAGATGGCTAATATCTATATGCTTAGTACGAGCATGATATACAGGATTTTGGAAAAATTATTAGCACTAGTGTTGTCACACATGGATGGACATGTGTTACATTTGATAACATAATCCAAAATAGTTTGTTTCATCCATAAAATCAGTGCACATGCTAAACCTGTGACTATATATTCTTCTTCTGTGGTTGATAAGAAAACATAATTTTGTTTCTTACTAAACCAAGAAACTAATGCTTGACCTAAAAAGTGACAAGTAAAACTTGTACTTTTACGATCAGATTTGCCACTAGCAAAACCTGCATCACTATATGATACTAAATCAAAATCTGGATCTCCTGGCACACCAAATACACTAGAGGGTGTGAATAGTGTATATAACGATGAAATTACAAAATTAAAAGTAACTAAAAAATTGCAATAAGAGTGCGGAAGTAAATAAACACAATCTAAAAAATAGCAAGCTCAAACACAGTGATTTATCCTGGTTCGGATCCTTGTGATCCTACGTCCAGTCCCTTACTGTCCGTAGAGATTTTCAATTCACTATAACACTTGCTCCCCGTAAGAAATGAACATACAAAGATGCCAACACTCCCCGTATTGCAAACTTGTACAATCTCTTGAACAAGAGATTCACCAAATAAAAGAGAAAAAGAGTATAAAAAATATCATCTATAGCCTTGATAAAGTGAGAATTATAATGCAAGGAAGGTGATGGAATCGTCAAGGTTCTGGATGAGAATTTGTAGTATAACACACTTGAAGATCGAACTTGCTGTTGAGGAAAAGTTTCCGAAGAGGTTCCCTAATACATCTGAAATTTACTCTCTTTCTAGTGAGAGAACGAACTCTTAAGATTTGGGGGGAGAGGGGGGAGAGAGAGAGAGAGAGAATTAATTCGGATATTTAGACAGAGGTCTTGGGGTTTATTTATAGGCCAAAAGGGTAGTTTTCGAACATTTGACAACTGCGTAAAATTTCAAAAAATTCTGAACCATTTTTGTCTAAATTGGCCGACTAATCTTGGTCATTGGTCGACCAATTTTTTTGCCAGTTGAGCGGTTTGACTGCTGAGACAACCTTTCATAAAATGACAAAAAGAACTGACAAAAACTACCATAAACTGATAAAAACATGCATATATCTGTCCGTTTGAGGTGGTTAAAAACTAACTTTGATCAGTTATAAAAACTGATTAATTAGTAAAAATTAATCAGAAATTAAAAGGTCAAATAAATGTCAATGATCTGGGATAAATAATCTAATATCTGTTTGGTCGACTAGTATAGTCTATTGGTCGACCAAAAATTTGGAACTTTGAATTTTATTGGAAAATGATAGAAATGACTTAAAATTAGGCCTGAGAAAAATTTGGAATTTTCTGAATTATTGGAATTTGTTTTTAGTCAGCCAAAAAGGGGTATTGGTCGACCATTGGCTTTGACTTGATTTTTTGAAGACGAACCCTAAAGAGCTAAGATGGATCTTCATCAAGGCTTTTACATTCTAAGTATAAGCAAGAAGAAAAATGAAAATTACATCATGTATCACAAGTTATAAAAATTTTGTCGATATGCTTCAACTTGATCTTGATGCTTCTTGCAAAATGTAGTCCGATGATTATCTTATCTGAGAGCGTCTATAAAATCTACATATATAAAGTTAGTGTACACATGTGTAAATGTTTGTATCATCAAAACCTTATGAGAAGATGTGAGGTTCCAACAAGACGAACCCGTTGGACCTACTAGCTCAAACCAAGTATAATCCTTATTTATATGCACTCCCCCATGCTAAAGCGTTTGGTGTGAGGCCATTTTTCTTTCTGAGGCATGTAGATCCGACTACTTAGCGTCGCTGGGAGAATGATGCATATTTTATTCCCCTTTTCATATACACATTTTTTCTCTCTCCTTTTTTTGAAGCATGAATGTGTTTAGCAAAGTCATTCCTCAGTACTAGGTGATATGTCGTTATCAAAGTCTCGAAGGATTATAAACCATTATTCTCAACTATCATTTCTACGGTCCATGCATAAGATGGATTCCTAGGAAAAATTCAACCTAAGTCGGTTTCGAGTACTACTATCATAGGGGCCATTACCATGGACGTAACAGGCATCTAAATTGGATCTTAGACTAAAAGCATATCCTAGTCATATATTCTAATCGATATTGAGAGGTCGAGTATAAAAAGATAGAGCCTGAAAATTCATTCAGTGAAGTGAACCATGCATATAAAATCTCGATCTTGGGAAATTCTTAACGCATGTATATACAAATGAATGCGTGAAATGCAAGATGAAAGATGCAAATGCAAGGTTTATTTTGAATGCATATAAAGAAAGGAAACACGATGCATAAAAGAAAAGGAAAAGAAGAAAAGAAAAAGGGGATGTGATATAAACATATGGGCCAAAATCTGAAAATGAAGGTGGAAAAATAAAAAGAAAAGCATGGAATGCTCTCCTGTAAGCTAGAAGGGAGCAATGTCCTTAAAGCGATATACTTAATGAAGTGATGAGGAAATATGTGACAGGGAAGAGATCGTGTCGAATCTCCCCTAAGCTTCGTCAAGAATGTGCCCTGAGTATGATGGGAAAGTGATAGTGAGGGCATGTGTATATGGGGGAGAATGAGTGTAGTGATCAGGAGATGTTACCATCAGGGGGTGGTGGTTAGGTTGGTGTGTAATGCCCTACGAAAGTACTAGAGGGAGGGTGAATAGTACTTTAAAATAATTAAGAAGATAATTCCTAATTATCTTGCAAACTCAACCAACAATGTGGAAATGTAAATAAGGACCATAAAGAAAACCAATCGCAAACACACGATATAACGGGTTCGGATCCACCTAAGTCTCCCCAACTTGTTCCCGGTGATCCTACGTTCCAAACACCCGGATCCCCTCCAGATACTTGAGTTAGAAAACCCTAACTCAAGATTTAGAACTATGAAATTCTTGTGAAAAACCTTCACAAGACCAAATCATACAAATGACATGTGACTCCCACAAACCGGGATCACACTCTCTCTCACAACCGAGAGACACAGTTCAAATATCGATTGAAATGAAACAATGAAACAACTTACCACAAAATCCTATGCCTTGAGTATAACTTACCAAATTAGGGCAAAGATGGATATTGAGGAGGAAGGTGTCACCAAACCCTAGCTCCAAGAAGATGACCAGCAATGGAGGCCTAGGGTGGAGTTGATGACCTTGATTCAAGCTCTTTGGCTTGGAAGGCTCACAATCAATGAATCTCTCTTGAGGAATAAGAGTGAGAAAGAGATTCTATTGAGAAGAGATAGCTTTTAGAATGGAGTTGATTTGCTTCTCTTTGATTTCTCTAAACCTCTAAAATGGCAGCCTTGAATACTAGGAAAGAACCCCTCCAAGTATATATAGGATAGAGGAAAGAGAGAGAGAAAAACGTTTCAATAAAAGCTCCAACGGCTCTATTCTGAACCAGACTAGTCGGTCAAAGAAGGATCACTGACCGACTAGTTCATTAACTAGTCGGTCGGTGATACAACGTAGACCGACTGACGGTTGAACAGGCAAAAGACGAAGTACAGGAGATAGACAACTAGTCGGTCTAAGAAGACTTGCCGACCGACTAGTTTCACAACTAGTCGGTCGGTGAGTGTTCTTTGACCGACTAATAGTCGAAATAGAATATGCTGACTTCAAGTTGATTTAGTCGGTCAAAGAACAAATGCTGACCGACTAGTTTCTCAACTAGTCGGTCGACAAACGTTCTTTGACCGACTAACGATAAACAGTAACTATGGTTGTACAGGGAAAGCTCAACTAGTCGGTCTAAGAAGGATTCCTAACTGACTAGATCGTCATCTAGTCGGTCGGTGACTATTCTTTGACCGACTAATTGATCAACAAAGCTAGGCTGAAACGAGTAAGGCATTCTAGTCGGTTCAAGAGGAATTGCCGACCGACTAGATCGTCATCTAGTCGGTTGGTTCTTCTACTTGAACCAACTAACATGCACTAGAAGCCGAGGGAAGAAGCGATAGGCTTCGGGAAAGTTTCTATTGGCTTCTATGATAATCCTAGCTCTAAGATATTAGCGAAATGAAGATAATAATGTAAGTCCTACTCAAGTCTTAACATTCTAATCTATGAAGCTAGAAGACAATAAATAATACATGACGAACCGTCTTCAAAGCTTCAATCTTCACTCTTGAATTCAATAAAAACTCATTGAGCTTCAACGAAGCATCAGGCACACGATCACGCGTATTGAGAAGTCTTGAGACGTCGCTTTTGATGTACGTGTTCTTTTGGCGACGATCTCCATAACTGCACTCACAAACAGTTAGTACACGTTATTTATGTTTGCTCATCATCCAAAACCAAATCCGGAGAATCAATACTCAACATTCTCCCCCTTTTTGGTGATGACAAACCAACATAAATAATAATCAATAATAATGATTCAATTGAAATTTACTTACTCCCTCTGCATTGATGACACATTAGTCTCGTATTAAATATTAATCATACGCATCAAGCAGATGAGGAAGATATGAGATATAAACCAATTATCGACATATAGGATCTAAATCCATTTTTATATCTTCACTCCCCCTGAATCTAACATATCAAATTAGATTCATGGTAAATTGCTTTGAATTATCAATTAGCACATTGTCATTATTAATTCTCTCCCCCTTTGGCATTAGCAAAAAGAGCGGGAGGAGATCAACGACAAAACCAATGGCTAAAACATAAAGCACGGGAGTCGAAGAATACGACCACGGTCCAAATGACACCAATGTGAAATACCGAATAAAAGCAAAGCGTGCTAATGAGACTATAGTCGAAAAAATAAAAACGAAATCCTCAAGCCATATGCGAAAATCGAAAAACGAAATCATCAAACCATAGGCAAAAATTGAAAAACGAAATCATCAAACCATAGGCGAAAATCGAAAATCGAAATCATCAAGCCATAGGCAAAAATCGAAAATCGAAATCATCATAACTCAAATCAATTTAACTTATTGAGTTATGGAACATACTCTCCAATATCAACATTCTTAGTTAAATAGAGTGCATGGAAAACAATTCTATGTTTCCATAGAAAGAATTCTATTTAACCAAGTTAATCGTCGAGCGACGAAATCAACATCAGAGACAAAAACAATCCGATGTGAAAACCACATGTAGCAAATTGATACCAAAAGTAATATGCAAAAGTGTTATGCCAAAAATAGATAGAACATCATAGACCAATGGCATAATCAATTCTAGCATACTAATTGAAAATGATACCAATGTGAATATTCTAACAATGCATGCAATCAACACACATGGATACCAAATGTATATCAAATGTAAGAAGATACTTACAACATTAAGCTCCCCCTACTTTGGTGCATCTTCTAAGCACCATCAACACCATTTGAATGAAAAATCCTTTGCAAATCAATGAGTTGGTAGGGTTGGTATCCCATGGTGGATTTAACCTTGAAAACATCATTTTGGTATCCAAAAATCCTTTTGGATCCTATGGGTTAGGCAACAAATTCAACATATTTAATTCAAATAATTGTAACCCAAATCCTAACTAAATTCAAATTCAATATGAATTTAAGTTTCAAACAATCATGCGCATTCAAGATCAATATGCAAATAAAATATACCAATTCTTACCACAATTGCTTTGGTACCCATAAAATGAAATTAAACTTATGGTACCAAGCAATGAAGGGTCAAAGGAAACTAACCCTTCGGAAACCAAGTCCACGAGGACCGTGATTTCCCAACATAATCATCATTCAAATTAATATCATTAATATACGATTGCACATACATATCCTTATTATACATGCTTGTGTTCTTCGGACCCCAAATGGTGTATGTCTTGGGAGTCCTAATCCTATTGGGAACATGCATACGTTGTTGATTTCTATGTGATGCATGTCGTGGGTAAGCATATGGCATATGATGCAATGGTGCATGATGATAATGATTCATATGAGAATGTGAATGAACATATGCATGTGGTGGAACACGTGCATGAGTGTGTCTCACATGGTGTGCACGTGCTCGTGGATGCGGAGCATAAAAATCATCAAACGTGCTAACATGTGGAGTAGGATGTGTATTCTTACGTGGCATGGTATACATGAAAGCATGACCCTTCTTTGGAGGTCCACCCAAAGTGGGTTTCTTTCCAAATGGGGGTGTGTACCTAGCGGAAGCACCATTGGTAGAAGAACTACCCATGAAGTGTTTACTCCCACTAGTAGAGGCATCGGAAGTTGGCCTAACAAAAGTGGCGGACGATTTGGACGAGTCTCCCAACTTATACCCCAAGCCAATGTGATGATTGGCCGGAAGTAAGTCATTTAGGATATTGTCCAAATGGCCCTTACCCTTATTGAATTCATGAATTCGGCCTAATGTGCATTCATACTTCTCGGTGAGAGAATGCAAAGAAGCATCCAATGTGGACACTTGCGATGCAAGTGCACAAACACGTGACTTGAGATTTTTATTCTCAATACTCAAAGTTGAGTTTTGAGACGTCAAATCCGCTATCACATGTTCATCCGAATCCTCGATATGAACATGCTCAAGTTGAGATTTGAGATTTACAATATCATTTCTCAACCCTTCAACAACGGTGTCGTTGTTGACGATGATAGGCGTAGGCGAGTTTTTAAGACTATCTAGCTCATTTTTAGTCTTCATAAATCTAGTAGCCAAATTAAAAAACTTATTCCAAAGTTGTTCGTTGGCTAATCTAAGTTCATCTATAGTTACCTCTTCGCCTTCATCCTCGCTTCCATCCTCGCTTTCATCTTCGCTTTCATCGGAGGAGGTCTCTTGAACACGTTCCTCTTTTCCCATGAAGCACATGTGTACTTTCTCCACTCGTTCATCATCCGACTCTCCACTTGAGGAGTCCTCTTCGGAGTCGGTGAATGTGCCGACAAGTCCTTTCTTGTGCTTTCTCGACTTGTCGTACTTGGACGCCTTCCACTTCTCTTTGTGTTTGTTGAGAGGACAATCCGGCTTGATGTGTCCTGGCTTGTTGCATTTATAACACACGGGAGTAGAAGCATTAATCGAACTAACTTTAGATTTATTTCTAAAGTTACCTTTTCGGAAGAATCGATCGAACTCCTTTGCCATACTGGCAATGGATTCTATGTCCAACTCGTCTTCCGATTCTTCATCATCGGTAGATGGAGCGGCCTTGTACGCAATCGCCTTTTTATTTGGCTCGTCTTGCTTCAAGTACGCTTTCATCTTCTCCTTCATCTTGATCTTACTTTCCTCGCGTACCTCGTAAGACAACAAGGTACCCATTAGTTGTACAACCGTGTACTTATTCATATCGTTACCTTCCTCGATGGCAAAGGTACGCTTTTCCCAACAAGAGGGAAGTCCGTCAATAATCTTCGAGACTTTCTCCTTTTGGGTGTAGATCTTCCCAAGAGCTTCCAATTCATTGGATATGTCCACGAAGCGAGCATAGTAGTCCTTCATAGTTTCACCATGTTCCATGTGAAACAACTCAAATTCTTTGTTTGCGTCAACGAGTTTAGAATCTTTTACCGTACTCATTCCTTCGTGCAAGATGAGGAGTTGGTTCCATACTTGATATACACTCTTACATGTGCATATCTTGTTGAAGTCTTCGGGCTCCAACGCACATTGCAAGGCATTCATGGCCTTGGCATTGCTTACCTCCGCGGAGACCTCCGCGGTAGTCCACTTCGCAAAATCTTCTTCGGCGGGCTCGACATACTCTGTCATTGTGGCTCTCCAAAGTGAAGCGCTCCGGAGGAAGGTTTCCATCCGGCATTTCCAATACACATAGTTGGTACCGTTGAAGTGAGGAGGCCTGACAGAGGATTGCCCTTCCATAACTGAAGAAGATCTATGACGATCCTTGAAGACGTTGTAGTCGTTGTTTGTCATAGCTTTGACCTTATAGCTTTAACCTTGGCTCTGATACCAAAGGTAATGCCCTACGAAGCTACTGCACAAGTACTAGAGGGGGGGTGAATAGTACTTTAAAATAATTAAGAAGATAATTCCTAATTATCTTGCAAACTCAACCAACAATGCGGAAATGTAAATATGGACAACAAAGAAAACCAATCGTAAACACACGATATAACGGGTTCGGATCCACCCAAGTCTCCCCGACTTGTTCCCGGTGATCCTACGTCCCAAACACCCGGATCCCCTCCGGATACTTGAGTTAGAAAACCCTAACTCAAGATTTAGCACTATGAAATTCTTGTGAAAAACCTTCACAAGACCAAATCATACAAATGACATGTGACTCCCACAAACCGGGATCACACTCTCTCTCACAACCGAGAGACACAATTCAAATATCGATTGAAATGAAACAATGAAACAACTTACCACAAAATCATATTCCTTGAGTATAACTTACCAAATTAGGGCAAAGATGGATTTTGAGGAGAAAGGTGTCACCAAACCCTAGCTCCTAGAAGATGACCAGCAATGGAGGCCTAGGGTGGAGTTGATGACCTTGATTCAAGCTCTTTGGCTTGGAAGGCTCACAATCAATGAATCTCTCTTGAGGAATAAGAGTGAGGGAGAGATTCTATTGAGAAGAGATAGCTTTTAGAATGGAGTTGATTTGCTTCTCTTTGATTTCTCTAAACCTCTAAAATGGCAGCCTTGAATACTAGGAAAGAACCCCTCCAAGTATATATAGGATAGAGGAAAGAGAGAGAGAAAAACGTTTCAATAAAAGCTCCAACGGCTCTATTCTGAACCAGACTAGTCGGTCAAAGAAGGATCACTGACCGACTAGTTCATCAACTAGTCGGTTGGTGATACAACGTAGACCGACTGACGGTTGAACAGCCAAAAGATGAAGTACAGGAGATAGACAACTAGTCGGTCTAAGAAGACTTGCCGACCGACTAGTTTCACACCTAGTCGGTCGGTGAGTGTTCTTTGACCGACTAATAGTCGAAATAGAATAGGCTGACTTCAAGTTGATTTAGTCGGTCAAAGAACAAATGTTGACCGACTAGTTTCTCAACTAGTCGATCGACAAACGTTCTTTGACCGACTAACGATAAACAGTAACTATGGCTGTATAGGGAAAGCTCAACTAGTCGGTCTAAGAAGGATTCCTAACCGACTAGATCGTCATCTAGTCGGTCGGTGACTCTTCTTTGACCGACTAATTGATCAACAAAGCTAGGCTGAAACGAGTAAGGCATTCTAGTCGGTTCAAGAGGAATTGCCGACCGACTAGATTGTCATCTAGTCGGTTGGTTCTTCTACTTGAACCAACTAACATGCACTAGAAGCCGAGGGAAGAAGCGATAGGCTTCAGGAAAGTTTCTATTGGCTTCTATGATAATCCTAGCTCTAAGATATGAGCGAAATGAAGATAATAATGTAAGTCCTACTCAAGGCTTAACATTCTAATCTATGAAGCTAGAAGACAATAAATAATACATGAAGAACGTATTCAAAGCTTCAATCTTCACTCTTGACTTTAATAAAAACTCCTTGAGCTTCAACGAAGCATTAGGCACACGATCACGCGTATTGAGAAGTCTTGAGACGTCGCTTTTGATGTATGTGTTCTTTTTGCGACGATCTCCATAACTGCGCTCACAAACCGTTAGTACACGTTATTTATGTTTGATCATCATCCAAAACCAAATCCGAAGAATCAATACTCAACATGGTGGAGATAGGGCAGAAGTGGATGGTGGTGCTGAAGATGATGGTGGTGGCATTTGTGGGAGTGGGCGGGGACTGGTGTCAGGGATGAAGTGAACGTCGACGAGCCTATCCTATATGTCATAGACCATTGAATGTAGGAAGAAACAATAATAATGAAATGAAAATTTTAGAAAAAAATTTAACATAAACATCGCTTGTTTGGGACAGAACAAGCGCAGTCTAGAAAAATAAGGTCTTTAACAGCACTTCTGCGTGTTGTATATCTCGCCGATGCTTGGGGGCTGGTTTAATAGCGTTTTACAAGCATTGTCAAAGGTCCTAATAGACAATGTTTCTTTAGTAAAAGCACTGTTAAAGGTCTACCATAGACAACGCTTGTACTAAAGAAGCGATATCTATCTGGGACCTTAGACAGTGCTTGTTTAGTACAAGCACTGTTTAAGGTCCCAATAGACAGCGCTTCTTTAGTACAAAGCGCTGTTAAAGGTCCACCATAGACAGCACTTGTACTAAAAAAGCGCTTTCTATCTGGGACCTTAGACAGTGCTTCTTTAGTACAAGCACTATTAATGGTCCACCATAGACATCGCTTGATAAAATAAGCCTTGTCTATCTGGGACTTTAGACAGTGCTTGTTTAGTACAAGCGTTGTCTGTGGTGGACCTTACACAACGCTTCTACTAAAGAAGCGCTGTCTATCTGAGACCTTAGACTGCGCTCATTCTGTCCCAAACAAGCGATGTCTATGTTAAATTTTTTTCTAAAATTTTCAATTCATTTTATTGTTTCTCCCTACATTTCATATTTAAATAGATCCATTTAATGTTCAAAATGCTTCAATAAACCACCAATAACATTAAATTACAAGAAACAATAAAATTAAATTGCTTTTATTCAACAATCACATAAATTAGACCATGTGCATTGATACAAAAGATACAAGTACAAGTCAACCCCTCTGGACAACCCCCCCAAAAATAGAAACATATGACAAAATTTTAATTCTGTTAGCTACTAAGGAGTCGAACTTCATTCTTCGCCTCTTGTTACATTTCTTATCACTAGAGACAGACTGACTGAATAAGCACTCAACGTCAATTTGTGTCCTAAGAGACATCTTCAGCCTCCTCAGATATTTCAATGCGCTGATGTTGCTCTAACAAATTGTTGTCGTCGCCGTCGCGGTTAGCTTCATCCCCCTCTGGGTCACATTTCCTCTCATATGGGGAATGCCACTTTGACTGAAGATAATGCAAGTATCTCCATGGACGCGGAGGCATAGAATTCTGCTTGAGTGGCCATCGAGTAGCTTCAACCATGATCTGCAAATACAATAAAAAATTTACATATCATTTTACATATTACCCTGGCACTTTTAACAATGTAAAATATATAAATAAACCATAAGGCAAAATTCATACCTGTGATATGAACAACTGTTTCCCTTCCAGACAAATCAGTAACCATGTAACTGAGGTACTGTATTGAGAGCTTGCATAACTTTGAGAGATTGTAGCTTATCGTGTATGAAAATACAACTATTCCAGGCAAAATTTATAGGGCTACCTGACTTGATCCCAGCAGCTTTCTTCAGGTACCAAGTGACTGAGGGAGACTTCACCGTAAACTCGATTGTATTGTCCTTGTATGATGTTATTGTGACATCCATTGGCGTATCAGGTTTGTATTTCTGTGTTCTTGCATTGAAATCCTTACAAAATGCCATCAAGTTGAAACGATATTGACCAAGTGGTGGTTCAACTCGTGGGGCTTGCCAAGCTTGTAGCTTATCTTTCTTGCAATGTCCCAGAAGTGTAGGCTTTTGCTGAGGTGCCATGTAACCAATGATTTTTGTGTCGTACAAAATATGAAACTGGCAATAGATTGACTCTGGAGGTGCCAATGCCCATACTATGTTTTCTGCTCATATTAACATAGTAAATTAAACATGAATTATGTTTTTTATGCAGCTCACAAGTCAGTGTTGGCTTATTTATCAAGGATAAGATATTGTTTGGTTTACTCAATTTCTTACCTATTGAATCCAAAAAAAGGCCAATAATGCTCAATATAAATGCTTCCATATTATTGTTCTAACTGTACATAGCAATACCTAGGTCAGAATGACATGATTAAAATACAATGACAAGTTACTGTGTACTTACATGGCAAATAATTTTCTAACTTTAAAATAACTTAATCATTTCACCAAAACCCTGCAAATTAAATAAAGGGTTGTAGACTCTAATATAACTTGGCTGTAAAAATTCCAAAAGATATAGAAAAATTGTTTATAAAACAAAGCGTTGCCACAAACCCTCCACATATGAAAGAATATGATCCAATGCGGCAAAACTGAAGAACAACAGCAGACCCACCAGTATGAGTGTAGTCATATGTTCAGAATACCCATTTTGCATCTACCATGAAACTAAAAAGCAAATTAATATTGAATGATGAAAAATAAAACAAACTTACTCCCACTACAAAATATGTCCTGCAAACAAAGTGTTATTTGCAAAAATATTGTAGTTACCAACTTTGCAATCATGGGCAATATGACATGAGACTAAGATCAGATTGTTCTCACTAAAAACCTAGGGAATTATCACAAGTTAGTAATGAGTGATACATAAGAATGTCACCATGATCCAATTGTTTGCATACCGTCCGATCACTTGATTTTGAAGATTGATGAATAGAAACATACTCTCTAATTTCATTATTGTCACCAACGTGTATGAAACTCTCATCATCTTGCTGAAAGAACAAACTGTTGAGAACTCTAGTCCCACCCCAAGTGGTACTGATGATGATCACACCAAACGTTGTTGTGTATTAATTACTTCTTAAATGTGTATGTTGTGCAATAAGCTAATTGAAGCTCAAAGCATATTCTGAGAAGAAGAACTATAACTACACACATAGAAGATGAAGAAGGATTGAGCTCATATTCCACGTCTACATTCTGAAGCTTTAACTAAGCACAAGAGGAGCTCGAAGATGAAACTCAAAGACTGTGCTCAAGCTAAAGCTAAAGAGGAGCTCAAATTTAGTGAAGCATATGCAACAAGCTCAAGTGCATCCATGGCTTCAAGTTCTTCATAGTGATTAGTGTGTGAGTTGTTTTTCATTTTTCTTAGGATTATGTCAAAGCCAAGAAAGAATATGCGCACACACACAAACACACACACACAAAAATTTTGAAAATAGTTTAAAATTAATGTTAATATTATATGAACTTATTTTCAATGATATGAGAGCAAAACTTCTTAAGAAAATCACTTTTCAAGAAGGAGTCAACTACCAAATACACAGGAGTTGATTACCTTTCAGTAGCAGATTTACTCAGAAAACTGCACTAGGAGTCGACTACCAAAGTTGGGAGTCGACTACCAGCTATAGCAGATTTTCTCAGAAATTGCTCTAGGAGTCGACTACCAAAGTTGGGAGTCGACTACCAGCTGTCGACGGCCAAATTCATTGAATCTGTTTTGTAGCTCTTTTGGGGGGCAACAGTCAAATGTTTTTGAAATGATTTGAATTCATTTTAGCCCTATAAATAGAGAGCCATTGAGACCCTTTTCTATATCAATTATTCTTGAGCAAAATTCAAAATTCTCTCAAAGCATTCAAGCTATCAATTTCTCATCTCTCTCAAGTTTTTATAGCCAAACTGTTTTTATATTCTGATCTTATTCTTGTGCGTAATTTTTTTTTATCTTCTTTTAAGATCATTTTATTTGGCTATTACAAGTTGTTTTCCAAATCATTTCTACTTCATTTTTGAATATACTTAAAATGATTTTAAAACAACAAAGTTTCTTGATCACATTGAATCAACTAATATTCTTTGTGTGATCAAAGAAAAGATTAATTCTTTAGCCACATAGAGCACAATTGCACATTCTTCCTGGCTATAGAATTATTGGGTGTAAAACGAATCTCCACTAACTTATTGTGGTTAATTTGATTTGATCTTACTTTGATTCCCTTGGAGATAAGGGTGTTGGAAATCCTAGCTAAAGCTAGGTGGTATTGTTGCAAATCCTATTTGAGACTAGGTGGTTGGAAATCCTAGTGAATGAGCTAGGTCATTGGAAATCTTAGCCAGTGAAGCTAGGTAATTGTATTGCTAAGGCAATAGTGGATTTAATCTCGATCTGTGACGGTCGGGGACTGGATGTACCCAGGTGGGGTGTGAAATGGGTGAAGATGAATGCACGCCAACAACAAGAAATCGTGCACAACGAGCTATAACCGAAAATTTTGAGGTAAGGGGAGAGATCACCCAAGAAGTTTCTCCATAGTCGCATTGACTCCATGCAATCGGGCTTCGATCGACCCTTCTTAGCTACAAATCCTCAGTCCCAACCATAGCCTCCAATTTGGGCCAATCGAGCTCGTCGAGTACCTTCGCGAGGGGATTTAGGGTTTCTGGGGGTAGGGCGTGGCCGTCGATGATGGATGAGGAAGGCCGAGGAGGAGGAAATGGTGGGGTGACGTTTGTAGGGTGAGGGATCACCGAAGGAGGGGGGTAGCCGAGAGAGAGGGGCGCTAATTTTAAACAGGTCGAAAATAAACAAAGTGATTCGACCATATGAAGAGAGGGGGGTTATTTATAGGGGAAAGGGGGGAAAATGATACGGCCGTATGAAAAATTTCATACGGCCGTGGCGTTGTCGAATTGAAGAGGTCGTGGGAAGTTTGGATGATGCAACCGTGCAGAAAAATTTGACGCGGCCGTGGAAAGTTGCGTTCAGATGGGGATAGATGCGGCCGTGTAAACGTCTGCAGAATTCCTCAACTTTTTTGAGCGTTACCGAGGGAATCGTGGCCGTGTGGGATTTATTTACACGGCCGCATGGAGTTTGGTTTCAAAAGAGGGGCGGCTGAAGTTTTATTATGGCCATGTGGTTTGAAACCACACGACCGTGTCGATTGCGAACCCCTCAGCTGATCTCCCTTGGCCCTCATGCTCCCATCATTGGTTTTATCTCCTCCAATTTTCAACTTGGCTGCTCCTTCCATTTTCCCTACTTTGCTTCAAGCTCCCATCATTGCTCATGGAGCAAAAAGGAAACCAACAACGTGGTATCAAGATTTCCTAATAAATGGGTTTTTAAAATCCATCTTTTTACGTTTTAGAACTCAACTCTATAATAGGATTTGAAAAGCCACTAGGAGTTTAGGTCTTTGTTTCTAGGGTTTAAAAGATTTTGGGGGCATGCCATACGATGGGTGAGTCAATTATCAAAGGGAGAAGTAAAAACTAACATGATCATGCTCCTCTCACCAATGAGAAGGGAGCGATGTTATTGGGATATTAGAAAAACGTAAAAATTCACTACACTACTGGGTTGGTTACACCAGTTTTCAAAAGGTGGATTCAACACTTCATTTGGAGCAGGAAATTGCTCAAACTGTTCCTTCTGCAGCTCCGCCAATGTCGTGGTGCCACAGATGCCAACAGACCCTAGCAGTTATTCCCCTAGCTTCTTTTGAGGGCATCCACCTATATCCTGCAAAAGAAAGGGAGCATCAGTCCGTGATGTTGAAACTTTTCCCAAAATAAATGTATTCCAGATAGAATCGTCAAAGTGTAATAAAGTATGTGAAATGGGTTGACTAGAACTAGGGGTGTGCATGGGTACAGGGTACCCAAATACCCGATTGGAACCTACCCGAACGGGTAGGTTCTGGGTAGATAGTTATCGGTTTCGGGTAGGTTCCGGGTAGGAAAATTAGGAACCGACGGGTATCGGGTCCGGGTCCGGTTCCTGTTTATAGGGAACGGGTACCCAGAACCGGAACCGATATTTTATATATTTAATTTTTATATATATTATAATATTAATGATCAACATATATAAGAGTGATCCACCCTGGATGTATTTAATTTGAACTTATAATATTAGGGAGTACAAATTGCATCCTGAAGTTTTGAGCAACGCAAAAGTTCATCAAACAATGCATTTGAATCAAAGATCATATTGTTCTCTTGTGCGTTCAAAAGAGCAGTAGAGGTAAACGTGAATCATTCTTCCATATGTCTAGCTTTATCTAGTAGAAATGACTGATCAGTATACCTTTATCACTGAAGAAAGAGACTAGAGACAATATTTTACTTCTGGAATGGTCTTTAGTCATGTGTATTTGAGGTAATTGTCATGCACAAATCATTTGGAAATCATTATTCGTAATGCATCACAAACTAGATTTTTTTACAGGGTACCCAGAACCTACCCGGAACCATAGGGTCCGGGTAGGGTCCGGGTATAGGGTCCAACTGGGTAGGTTCCGGGTCCAAATTTTAGGAACCGGTCCCTTACCGGGTAGGGTCCGGGTAACATCAAAAAAACAGGGTACCCGGACCCGCACACCCCTAACTAGAACTCCCTGAAAATAAATTGCAATCCCTTGATGATGACGCTATCGCTGCTTTGCTAATCACGTACACGTACTCCTCATGTGCAGCCATGGACTAACACACCTCTGTTGAATGCGAATCTATATCCTGCGAGGGGTGTGTTAGGTCAATAGCATCTGAATCAAAAGAGTTAGGGGAGGGAATGGATGACTCAAAAGTGGAGTCCAAAATACTTCCTTGAACGGGAGCAGTAAGCTCTGGTGGGTGCGACGTCTCTGGTGGAGTGGGGGTGTCCTGTAGGGGCGATGATGGAAATGCTCTCACTCTCATCCTCCTTGTCAGTGTGGTCCTCCACAGTCTCCTCGATGATCTCACGTGGTAGAAAGTGGGGGATGCTATCAAATGGGAAAAGTGACTTGGGTTCCTTGATGTCTGAAATCTTGTTCTCGCCCAAGTACCCTCACTCCCATCCTCCGTGGCGGAGTAATTATGAATGGCATTCCCCTTAACTCGTACAAACGTCCCATCATCCATATAGTCATCTTCCATGGGGTCGATGGTGCCATGGTTTAGCCCTTGCTCATTACCACCCTCACCAAAAAAAATCGTGTCCACCCACGGGCCGATGTGTAGTTCATTATCCACCTGAGATATAATGTCTGGGGTATGGTGATGGATGTGGGCCTTGGTGGTAGCATCTACATGGGAAATAAACCCATGTCAAATTTTTTCAAATTCGAATCATATGATTTACCTCTTTGTAATACTTGAGATACGTGAGATGCGAGAGTGATCTCCATATACTCCCATGCATTCTCAGGCGGCATGTCGAAGAAATGCCCTCCATTCATCTTCACCATGGATTCTTGCAGGTCAAAGTGCAGTCCTCCATTGAAGATGCAGAGGAGCTCATGCATGCTTATCCCATGCATCGGCAATCCGTCCACCAATCTGATAAATCTTCCCCAAGCTTGCCAAGGAGTCTCTTCAGCGAGTTGGGTGAAATTGTAAATCTGATCCTATGGTGTATGGTGTTGCCTTGCCTGAGTCTCGACGGTGGAGGTGACTCCTCCATCAATACTATCCCATCCGGACGGTATTTGTAGAGAAATCGAATCCCTACCAAGCAAATGTGACAGTCATGTGATATGACCAACTGATTCACACTTTGGGTAAGTTCATGAAGTTTAGCTTGGGCATTGGTTCGGGGTTTGAGCCATTGAGCGTCATCTCGGAGTTGTTCTTCCAAAAGCAACTCGAGGTGGGATTTTTGTGGTGGTGGTGGAGGATTATAGTAGGAGGGTTTATGAAATAGGTTGTGGGTATATGATGGTGGGTTATAGGGGTGTGTAAAATTTTGGCATTCGGTGAAGACATGCCACTGCATCCCACATCTTATACAAAGCGCTGCAACCTGTGGAATCTGATCGTAACCTCCAATCTGAGCATCTTGCAAGAATAAATCGCCGAGACTCTCCACATATGATCCATCGGGCATCCATATATTCTCCTAATAGCACATGTAATGTCAAAGATAAAGCTAAGGCAAGCGCATCAGTGGTACAAGAGAATTGCGAATAAATTGATAATCGGTGGTGGGAAAATTTTTATTATTAAATTTTTTTTGAATAAAACGTAGCTTAGCGAACCCTAATCTAACTAATATCAATCAAACCGTGCCTCCCCGGCAACGACGCCAAAAACTTGGTAGGAGCTTTAATATTTATAACCGCAAGTGCACAATGTCGTCATAGCATGTTACGGGTCGTCCGCAAGGATGTAATGCACTGATAGCTACTACACAAGTACTAGAAGGGGGTGAATAGTACTTTAAAATAAACAAGAGTATAATTCCGAATTATTGTGCAAACCCAACCAACAATGCGGAATGAAATATTGACAACAATAAAAGACAATGCAAACAAGAGATGTAACGGGTTCGGATCCACCCAAGTCTCCCCGACTTGTTCCCGGTGATCCTACGTCCCAAACACCTGGATCCCCTCCGGCTACTTGAGTTAGAATCCTCTAACCCAAGTTTTGCACTATGAAATTCTTGTAGAAAACCTCTACAAGATCAAATCATACACAAATAAAATCGTGACTCCCACAACCCGAGATCACGATCTTCTCTCACAACCGAGAGATAAACTTAATATCAAAGTAAATGAAACAATAAACACTTACCAAAAAAATCATATGCCTTGAGTAAACTTACTGATTGTAGGGCAAGGAAGATTTTGAAGGAGAGAATGTCACCAAACCCTAGCTCCACCAAGATGAACAGCGATCGAAGGCTAGGATTGAGTTGGTGACTTTGAATCAAGCTCTTGGCTTGAGTGGCTCACAATGAAGAGAATCTCTCTTGAGGAAATTAGGGCTCAAGGAGTTTGGAGAGATTCTTGTGAAGTGAGGGAGATTGGAAATGAGAATTGAATGCTGTTCTCTTTGATCTCTAAACCTCAATAATATCCGCCTTGAATGCTAACAATAAGCTCATCAAGATTATATAGGAGTGAGAGAAGAGAGAGGCGAAAATCGAAGCAATAAATGCTCCAACGGATCTATTTCTGAAGCAGTCTAATCGGTCTAAAAAGGATCACTGACCGATTAGTTTTGCAACTAGTCGGTCGGTGATTCTTCTTGGACCGACTAAAAGGTTCACAACCAAGATAGAGAATTCAGGAGATAGAACTAGTCGGTCTAAGAAGACTTGCCAACTGACTAATTTGACAACTAGTCGGTCGGTGAGTGTTCTTTGACCGATTAAGAAGTTGAAATACAATAGGCTGAACACAAGGAGAACTAGTCGGTCTAAGAACAAATTCTAACCGACTAGTTTCACAACCAGTCGGTCAATGGATGTTCTTGGACCAACTAACTAGTCAACGGGAGCTAGGCTGAAAAATGAAGGCATAACTAGTCGGTCTAAGAAGGATTCCCAACCGACTAGTTTGACAACTAGTCGGTCGGTGAACCTTCTTGGACCGACTAATTGGTCAACAGTTCCTAGGCTGAATTGAGCAAGGAAATCTAGTCGGTTCAGGAAGGATTCTTAACCGACTAGATGACAATCTAGTCGGTTGGTTCTTCTTCTTGAACCAACTAAGATGCACTAGAAGCCGCGAAATGAAGCGTAAAGCTTCAGAAAAGTTTCTATGGGCTTCTAAGATAATCCTAGCTCTAAGATATGAGCGTTATGAAGATTATAATGTAAGTCCTACTCAAGGCTTAACATTCTACGAAAAGAAGCTAGAAGACTATAAAATAAACTAGACGAACCGTCTTCAAAGCTTCAATCCGAATCTCTTGACTTCAATAATGCTCCTTGAGCTTCAACGAAGCTTCAGGCACACGATCACGCGCTTTGAGAAGTCTTGAGACGTCGCTTTTGATGTACGTAGAATTTTGGCGACGATCTCCATAACTGCGCTCACAAAGAGTTAGTTCACGATATTTATGTTTGTTCATCATCAAAACCAAATCCGGGGAATCAATACTCAACATTCTCCCCCTTTTTGGTGATGACAAACCAACATAAATGATAATCAATAATAATGAGTAAAATGAAATTTACCTACTCCCCTACATTGATGACACGTTAATTCCGTATTAAATAATAATCATACACATCAAGCAGACGAGGAAAGTATAAAATATGAACCAAATTATTGAAATTTAGGATCTTAACCCATTTTTATATCTTAACTCCCACTGAATCTAACATATCAAATTAGATTCACGGTAAATTGCTTTAAATTATCATTTAACACATCGTCATTATTAATTCTCTCCCCCTTTGGCATTAGCAAAAAGAGCGGCAGGAGATCAACGACAACAACAATGGCTAAAATAAAAGCACGAGAGTCGAAGAATACGACCACTGTCCAAATGACACCAATGTAAAATAACGAAGAAAATCAAAGCGTGCCAACGAGACCATAGTCGAAAATCGAAAAATGAAATCATGAAAACTCAAATCAATTTCATGTATTGAGTTATGGAACATACTCTCCAATATCAACATTCTTAGTGAATTTAGTGCATGGAAAACAATTCTATGTTTCCATAGAAACAATTCTATTTAATCAATGTAATCGTCGAGCGACGAAATCAACATCAGAGACAAAAAGAATATAATGTGCACACTGAAGTAAATGGCAACACGATGTATATATATATATATATATATATATATATATATATATATATATATATATATATATATATATATATATATATAACAATATAACATTATTGTGGAATTTGTTGTGGAATTATTTATCCTGGGGCTACATCTCCCCTCTCGGACTTACCCGGGGGCCGTTGGGGGCACGACGGTTTCCCCCCAGTTTGCATAGTCTCGGCCGGGCTCTCGCCTTACCCTCCTAAAAAAAGCCAAAGGCAGGGGGAGGGGGTTGGGGATTTTTCTGGGTTGTCAAAAAAAAATATATATAACATGATACATCAAAAAGTTTACATCCGCCAACACAAATATAAACGATCATCAGATCGGTGCACAACATACAAAACATGTCTCAACAGACATCAAAACGAACATACATCAAAATGTATCACCAAAAAATACAAAAAAATACATCAAAAATACATAACCACCCAACTATCCTACCCCACTCTCTCACGACAAAATAGATCATCCAAGTGCACATGGGAGAGACCTCCAATGCAAGCTCAAGAGGCGGAGGCAGGATCAGCAGCAGCAGCAGGCTGTGCAGAAGGGGTGGTGGTCTCTGGAACAACTGGAGTGTCCACCAAAGGGAGAGTGGCAGCAGGAGTGCTCTCGGGAGCACCATCAGAAGAAGTGCCAACAGAAGTACCCTCGGGGGCACGAACTGGAGAAGCATCTCGCTCCTCGTCCTCAGCAGCATCCTCAGCCTCCTCATCAGAAAGTGTAGGAGGAACCTCAATGCCCAGATGATCACAGATGCGAGCAAGCATCTCCTCACATCGAGCAATACGAGCCTCCTGACGGCTCTGGGAAGCTGAAGAGTCAGGACGTGAAGGCGGAGGAGGAGTAGAAGGGGTAGTCCTCTGAACGTGACGCAAGGCCGCAAGAGACTTCTTGACGGCAGTCGTGTTCAGGGAAGGACCCAACGGACGCTGATCATTAGGAGGGAGAGGAACGCCAAAGTGGCGGAAGACAAGAGTCAGCAGACAAGGATATGGAATATGGGCTGACTTGGTGGACTTCCTTATGCACTCAAAGGAATCCATCTTGTCAAGGATAATGCGGGCCCAATTTATCTCGCTCCCCATAAAAAGAGCGTAGATAAGCTTGAGGAAAGGCTGGGAGGGCAAGCTGGAGGAGCCGTACTTCGGTAGAAGACACGACTTCAGAATGAGATTTAGGACCCACGCATTCGGCTTAAATGATTTCGATGGAACGCCAATCATGGCGGGAGGAATGACATGGAACATCTCAGGAAGCATGGTCTGGTTAAGATCGTGGATATTATCCACGGAGATATCAGAGGGGAGCAGGCCAGAGGAGGAGACACCAATCAACTGCCCTAAAATCTCTACCGTGAGGACAATAGGTTCCCCAAGACAGTGGTCTCAATGCAGTGGGTGTCATCATACTCACCCTGGACTCGATTGGCATAGAACAATTTAACGAGTCTGGGATAGGGATGAGGATTCGCCTTGGGATCATGGCGAAGATAATCTAAAAGGCCGATATAGGAGAGGAGATATGCGAGATGAGGAAAGTCAGAAAACTGAACGAAATGCTCCAGAATCAACGGACAGTGCTCAATACAGTTGTATGCCGCAAGACACAACGGGTCATCGCGACACAACGAGATATCGACACCACCCAAAGGCATGGGAGCCTTCCCCTTAGACGGATGAGAAGAAGTGCGAGGAGGAGGAGTAGGAGCCTTCTCGGTAGGCTCAGTCTCCGGGATATACTATTCGTCAGAGTCAGAGGGTGGTGAGGGAGCACGGAATGGTCCAGAAGTTACAGTCTTCTTCTTAGGCTGGGGCTTGGGTTTGGAAACGACAATCCTCTTCTTCTTGAGTGGAGGCGAGGAAGAGGAAGGACGAGTGGTTTTGGCACGACGTTTGGGTTGAGGAGGGTCGGTAGGAGGAGACTCGACGTTCATGGGAGACGGAGTGGTAGGACGGATAGGGATGCGTGTCTTCACATGAGATCGCGACGAGACAACACACAAACGAGAACGAACGAAATCGAACGAAATAGAAAACCCTAATAACGGAATCGAACTGAAATCGAATGAGATCGAGCCCTAAAAACTGAGAGGGAGTGATAGGATATACCCTAGGACGGAGGAGAGGGGCTCAGGAGGACCGGCGGCGGCAAACGGCAGCCGGAGACGGCGGCGCACGGCGGAGGGAGGCGAAAGGACTAGGGGTTTAGGGTTTGAGGAAAGAGGCCGCACCGATTAGAATGAAAACTAATCGGTGTGGAGGGGGGTTAATATCGACTTACGGATTCAAAGACGCAAAAGCCTCTGCAGAACTAGTCGGTCTAAGTTCAAGTGCTGACCGACTAGAATGCAATCTAGTCGGTCGGCAGATGAGCTTGGACCGACTAAGTGCAAACAGCAACTGAAGTCAAATTTAGAGCATGAAATAGTCGGTCTGAGTTCAATCACTGACCGACTAGAACTGAAACTAGTCGGTCGGTAAATGAACTTGGACCGACTAAGAGAGTCCAAAAAGTTGAAAATCTGAAATTTTGAGTTCTCTCCTAAGAACACTGGGACGAGACATCGAAATCACTCTCAAACATCATTATTCTACCCCATAAAACATAGAAAATCATAAATACGACGTGCATGAACATATCTATCATAAATTCTGAAAATCCAATCATAAATCCAGAAAATCCCAACAAATCTAGCATGAGCATATAGAAAATTATTATCATGCAAGATTATTGAAAATATGAATCCTAAATCTCGGATTCACCCATAATCCCCAATTCTCGACGTAACCGCACAAAGGAGTCTTCCTTGAGTGGTTTCATGAAAATATCGGCGATTTGCTTCTGGGTTTCAACGTACACTAAAATGATGTCCTTTTTAGCAACATGATCATCTAGGAAATGGTGACAGACATCTATGTGTTTGGAACGGGAATGGTGTACCGGATTCTTAGAGAGACATATTGCACTTTGGTTGTCCACCATGATAGGGCAAGTATCACAGTTTATATCGAAGTCTTTAAGAGTGTGTCTCATCCAAAGAACCTGAGCACACGCAGCACCGGCGGCAATATATTCCGCCTCGGTGGTTTGAAAGTGATACCGAATTCTGCTTCTTGGAAAACCAAGAGACAAGAGAATTTCCTATAAAATGGCAAGTGCCACTAGTACTTTTCCTGTCGAATTTGCATCCAGCATAATCTGCGTCACTATATGAGATTAACTTATACGTGCTAGACTTTGGATAATATAATCCGTAGTCGAGTGTGTAACTTAAATAACGGAAAATACGTTTTACCGCTATTAAGTGAGATTCCTTATGTTGTGACTGATAACGAGCATATACACATATATCAAACATAATATCAGGCCTACTGTCAGTAAGATATAATTAACTACATATCATACCTCGATATAGACGAATGTCTACATCTTTGCCGCCCGTATCTTTATCAAGATGTGTAGTAGTGCTCATTGGAGTCTTCTTGCCAGAAGCATTCTCCATTCCAAATCGCTTTAGCAACTCCACCGTGTACTTGGTTTGGTGCATGAAGATTCCATCGTGCATTTGGCGAATTTGGAGATCTAGGAAATATTTGAGCTCACCCATGTGGCTCATCTCACATTGGTCCTTCATGACATTAGAAAACTCTTCGCAAAGAGTGAAGTTAATAGCATCGAAAATGATATCATCAACATAAATTTGAACTAAAATAATATCATGATTGGCATACTTAATAAAAAGTGTTGAATCAACTTCACCCATTTTAAAACCCAAATCCAAAAGAAAGTTCTTTATGCGGTCATACCAAGCTCTAGGAGCTTGTCTCAAGCCATAAAGTGCTTTCTTAAGTTTGAAAACGTGATTTGGAAATTTTTCATTTATAAAACCCGGAGGTTGAGAAACATAAACTTCCTCAACGACATCTCCGTTTAAAAACGCACTTCTTACATCCATTTGAAAGAGTTTAAAATCTTTATGGAATGCAAAAGATAACAACAACCTAATAGATTCTAATCTAGCTACAGGAGCAAAGGATTCTTCGAAATCTATACCTTCCTCTTGCCTGTAGCCTTGAGCTACTAACCGAGCTTTGTTCCGGACGACGTTTTGGTTCTCGTCGGTCTTATTCTTGAAGATCCACTTCGTTCCTATAACGGTGTGGTTCTTCGAAGGCAATGGAACAAGCTCCCAGACCTCATTCCTCTCAAACTGAATGAGTTGCTTTTCCATGGCTAGGATCCAAGCACTATCTTCGCAAGCTTCGTTAATATTCTTTGGTTCTACTGAAGAGGCAAAGGCACAATGAGCGAAGTAGTTGACTTGAGATCTCGTCTTGACACTATCAAGTATGTTGCCAATGACTTGCTCATGGGGATGGTCACGAACTGTATGAAGCCGTTTGGGAACTCCCTGATCACTAGGAACATTCTCAAAAGTATCATCAGTAGGTTTAGTATCAATAGAATCAATAGAATTTGAATTACCAATAGAATCACATATAACTTCCATAGAGTCATCATCATTGATAATTCTAGGAGGGACAAAATTTTCATTGAATGAAACATGAAGTGATTCCTCGATCGTTGAGGTTCTTTTGTTGTAAATCCGGTAGGCTTTGCTACGGGAGGAATATCCAACAAATATTCCCTCATCGGATCTCAGATCAAATTTGTCCAAACTACCATATGTGTTTTTGATAAAACATTTTGCACCAATAATTCTAAAATGTTTAACTTGAGGCAATCTACCAAACAACAATTCATAACAAGTTTGTTTGGTGCCGGGCCTCAAGAGTATCCTATTAAACACATAGCAAGCGGTATGTACCACTTCCGCCCAAAATTGATGGCCAAGTTGGCTATCATCAAGCATCGTGCGAGCACATTCCACTAGAGTCCTATTCTTTCTATCAACAACACCATTTTGAGGAGGTGCGCGAGGGAAAGAAAAGGTGTGTGTAATACCAACTTCATCACAAAAATTTGAGAAAGACTCATTCTAAAATTCACATCCATGATCACTACGAATAGTGACAATGGTGGTTCCAATGAGATTTTGTACTTTCTTAACAAATATTGTGAAGTTTTCAAAAGCATCATTTTTATTAGTTAAAGAAAATACCAAAGTAAATCTAGAAAAGTCATCAACGATGACAAGTCCATATCGAGCATTCCCTAATGAAGCAACTCTAGTTGGCCCAAAAAGATTTAGATGTAAAAGCTCTAGAGGCCGTTTAGAGGATATGCTCTTCTTAGGTTTGACTGACGATTTTGGAAGTTTGCCTCGTTGACACGAGTCACAAAAGCTTTTCTTTTGAAAAGTAAGCTTAGGAAATCCTTTTATAGAGTTTAACTTGGAAAGTTTGAAAAGTGTTCCAAAATTCACATGACCAAAACGTCGATGCCATAAGTGTTGTTCACTTGTGTTGGCAATGAGTCATTGTTCATGTGATTTTGGAAGATCTAGGATATATATATCCTTATGGCGTGTGCCAGAAAATAACAAATTATTATTATCTTTACTAAAAATATGACACATTCCTTTCGCAAAGCTAACTTTGTAACCTTTGTCACAAAGTTGGCTTATTGAAATAAGATTGTGATTTAAGCCTTTAACAAGGTAAACATCACTTATAAGAGGTTTAGATGGGTTACCAACTTTACCAACACCAATGATGGTTCCGCTCTCGTTTAGGGATGGCAGTAATGGCCTGACCCGTCCGGCCCGACCCGGTTTTGACCCGGCCCGACCCGGCCTGCAGCCGGGTCGGGGCAAGCTTGGGCTTTGTATGCGCCCCGGCCCGACCCGACCCACCCCGGTAAACTATAGAGGTTTACTATTTTGATGCGAACCATGCACTCAGTGAATAACCCATAAGTCATACTCTATTCCACAGTTCTCCTAATTGGGCCAATTCCCAATTCCAAATTACCAAATAAAACAAAATTTTCCCAATTCACAAAATAAAATTTTTATTTGGGATTCATATGGATGGCATTAATGACTTGACCCGACCGGCCCGACCCGGCCCGACCCAGTTTTGGTAAGAAAGAACCCGCCCCGCCCCGCCCCGGCCCGCGACCCGCCCCGGCCTGTAGATGGGTCGGGGCAAGCTTAGGTAGTTAAATACCCGCCCCGCCCCGTAATATTTCCATTCATACTCTCGTTGCCTCCAAAGACTACTCGGTTCCCATTCTCAATGGGCACCACTCCGGAGAGCAATTGAACTTCACCCGTCATGTGTTTTGAACACCCGCTATCGAGTATCCCACCCATCCTTGGAGCTAAATTTGGATTTGTTGCTCCTTTTCTTTTTCTTGAGTACCCGAAGATAAAAATATCATTCCATGGTACCCAAAGTCATTGGGTCCTAATAGATTAGACCTTTGGAAGCCAAGTCCAATTGGACTTAGACTTCCCAACATAATCATCATTGTGCACTACATTCATGAAATAAGAATTTACGTAAGCTTGTTTTTCATGCATGCTAGTGTCCTTCGAGCCCCAAATTGTGAATGTCTTGGGAGCCCTATTCCTATTGGGAGCATGCATACGTTGTTGATGTCTTCGTGATGCATGTGGCCTACGAGGAAGTGGCCTAGGGAATGCATGACGTGGATAAGCATATGGCACATGATGAAATGGTGGTGGCGGCATATGATATGGTGCATGATGGTAATCATTCATATAGTAATGATGTGGTTGAACATATGCATGTGGAGGAACACGTGTGTGAGTGTGTCTCACTTGGTGTGCACGTGCTCGTGGACGTGGAGCATAGAAATCATCATACGTGTGAACATGTGGAGTAGGAGGTGTGTTCCTACGTGGCATGGTATTGGTGTATATAAATGCATGACCCTTCTTTGGAGGTCCACCCAAAATGGGTTTCTTTCCAAATGGGGGTGTGTACCTAGTGGAAGCACCATTGGTAGAAGAACTACCCATGGGGTGTTTACTCCCACTAGTTGAGGCATCGGAAGTTGGCCTTACAAAGGTGGTGGATGATTTGGATGAATTTCCCATTTTATACCCCAAGCCAATACGATGATTGGCCGGAAGTAAATCATTTAGGAAATTATCCAAATGGTCCTTGCCTTTGTTGAATTTGTTAATTCGGCCTAATGTGGACTCATACTTCTCGGTGAGAGAAAGTATTGAAGTATCCAAAGTGGACACTTGAGTTGTGAGTACACAAACACGATACTTGAGATTCTCATTCTCAATACTCAAAGTTGAGTTTCGAGAAATCAAATTCGCCATCTCGCGTTCATCCGAATTCTCAATATGAACATGCTCAAGTTGATATTTGAGATTTACAATCTCATTTCTCAAACCTTTAACAACGGTGTCGTTGTTGATGATGATAGTTTTAGGCGAGGTTTGGAGACTAGTTAGCTCATCTTTAATCTTAGTATATCTATTTTTCAATTTAGAATACTTAGACCAAATTTGCTCGTTAGCTAATCTAAGGTCATCCATCGTTACCTCATCGCCTTCATCCTCGCTTTCATCGGAGGAGGACTCTTGATCATGTTCCTCTCTAGCCATGAAGCACATGTGTGCTTGCTCCACTTGTTCATCATCCAACTCTCCACTTGAGGAGTCCTCTTCGGAGTCGGTGAATGTGCCGACAAGCCCTTTCTTGTACCCTTTCTTGTACTTTCGAGACTTGTCGAACTTTGGCGCCTTCCATTTCTCCTTTTGTTTGTTTTGAGGACAATCCGCTTTGATGTGTCCTGGCTTGTTGCATTTAAAACACAAAGGAGCGGAGGCGTTAGTAGAACTAAATTTAGATTTGTTCTTGAAGTTACCTTTCCGAAAGAATCGGTTGAACTTCTTTACCATGAGGGCAATGGATTCTAAGTCCAACTCGTCTTCCGATTCTTCATCCTCAGTAGATGTAGATGGAGCAGCCTTGAACGCAATCGCCTTTTTCTTCAGCTCGTCTTGCTTCAAGTACGACTTCATCTTGTCCAACATCTTTATTTTACTGTCCTTGCGTACCTCATAGGACATCAAAGTACCCATTAGTTGTACGACAGTATACTTATTCATATCGTTACATTCCTCGATGGCGAAGGTACGCTTTTCCCAACAAGAAGGAAGCCCATCAATAATCTTTGAGACTTTCTCCTTTTGGGTGTAAGTCTTTCCAAGAGCCTCCAATTCATTGGTAATGTCAACGAAGCGAGCATAGCACTCCTTCATCTTCTCACCCTGTTGCATGTGAAATAATTAGAATTCTTTATTTACAACAGTGAGTTTGGAATCTCTTACCCTACTCGTTCCTTCATGTAAAATGAGGAGTGAGTTCCAGATTTGATATGCACTCTGACATGTGCATATCTTGTTGAAGTCTTCGGGCTCCAACGCACATTGCAAGGCATTCATTGCCTTGGCATTGTTTACCTCCGCGGCGACCTCCGCGGTAGTCCACTTAGCGAAGTCTTGCTTGGCGGTCTCGACATACTCCGTCAACGTAGTTCTCCATAGTGAAGTGCTCCGGAGGAACGTTTCCATCCGGCATTTCCAGTACCCATAATTGGCACCGTTGAAGTAAGGAGGCCTAGTTGAGGAGTGTCCTTCCATCACCGAAGAAGATCCTTCACGGTTCTTGAAGGTTCTATAGTCTGAAGGTGGACGAACGTTCTTGTTGTCGTTGGTATACATAGCTATGAACTTGGCTCTGATATCAAATGTAATGCCCTGATAGCTACTGCACAAGTACTAGAGGGGGGTGAATAGTACTTTAAAATAATCAAGAGTAAAATTCCTAATTATTGTGCAAACTCAACAACAATGCGGAATGAAATATTGACAACAATAAAAGACAATGCAAACAAGCGATGTAACGGGTTCAGATCCACCCAAGTCTCTCCGACTTGTTCCCGGTGATCCTACGTCCCAAACACCCGGATCCCCTCCGTCTACTTGAGTTAGAATCCTCTAACCCAAGTTTTGCACTATGAAATTCTTGTAGAAAACCTCTACAAGATCAAATCATACACAAATGAAAACGTGACTCCCACAACCCAGGATCACGATCTTCTCTCACAACCGAGAGATAAACTTAATATCAAAGTAAATGAAACAATAAACACTTACCAACAAAATCCTATGCCTTGAGTTAACTTACTGATTGTAGGTCAAGGAAGATTTTGAAGGAGAGAATGTCACCAAACCCTAGCTCCACCAAGATGAACAGCGATCGAAGGCTAGGATTGAGTTGGTGACTTTGAATCAAGCTCTTGGCTTGAGTGGCTCACAATGAAGAGAATCTCTCTTGAGGAAATTAGGGCTCAAGGAGTTTGGAGAGATTCTTGTGAAGTGAGGGAGATTGGAAATGAGAATTGAATGCTCTTCTCTTTGATCTCTAAACCTCAATAATATCAGCCTTGAATGCTAGCAATAAGCTCATCAAGATTATATTGGAGTGAGAGAAGAGAGAGGCAAAAATCGAAGCAATAAATGCTCCAACGGATCTATTTCTGAAGCAGTCTAATCGGTCTAAGAAGGATCACTGACCGACTAGTTTTGCAACTAGTCGGTCGGTGATTCTTCTTGGACCGACTAAAAGGTTCACAGCCAAGATAGAGAATTCAGGAGATAGAACTAGTCGGTCTAAGAAGACTTGCCAACCGACTAGTTTGACAACTAGTCGGTCGGTGAGTGTTCTTTGACCGACTAAGAAGTTGAAAAACAATAGGCTGAACACAAGAAGAACTAGTTGGTCTAAGAACAAATTCCAACCGACTAGTTTCACAACTAGTCGGTCGATGGATGTTCTTGGACCGACTAACTAGTCAACAGGAGCTAGGCTGAAAAATGAAGGCAGAACTAGTCGGTCGAAGAAGGATTCCCAACCGACTAGTTTGACAACTAGTCGGTCGGTGAACCTTCTTGTACCGACTAATTGGTCAACAGTGCCTAGGCTGAATTGAGCAAGGAAATCTAGTCGGTTCAGGAAGGATTCTTAACCGACTAGATGACAATCTAGTCGGTTGGTTCTTCTTCTTGAACCAACTAAGATGCACTAGAAGCCGCGAAATGAAGCGTAAAGCTTCGGGAAAGTTTCTATGGGCTTCTAAGATAATCCTAGCTCTAAGATATGAGCGTTATGAAGATTATAATGTAAGTCCTACTCAAGGCTTAACATTCTACGAAAAGAAGCTAGAAGACTATAAAATAAACTAGACGAACCGTCTTCAAAGCTTCAATCCGAATCTCTTGACTTCAATAATGCTCCTTGAGCTTCAACGAAGCTTCAGGCACACGATCACGCGCTTTGAGAAGTCTTGAGACGTCGCTTTTGATGTACGTAGAATTTTGGCGACGATCTCTATAACTGCACTCACAAAGAGTTAGTTCACGATATTTATGTTTGTTCATCATCAAAACTAAATCCGGGGAATCAATACTCAACAAAGGAGGCTAGTTAATCGAGTACTAGCTCGATATGGGGTTGTGTGCTAGCTACGCTAATCGAGAGAATGTGATTTGGTTTACGGGGTTTTAACGAGGCGAAAGATATGGAGATGCGAAAATACGAAGAACAACAATAATAATGAAAGGATAGAATGGATGAACACTATTAAAACAGCAATTATTACAAAAGTGATAACAATAACAATCATAAAAAGAGGAAAGTGTTTGAAGATGATCAATCATGGCAATAGCCCATGGTCCCCTTTTATTATTTCATCATATGAAGGGGAGACCAATAGTCTCAATTATACCAAAGGTTCACTCTACTACTAGTTAGTGGGGTGTAATGGTGGATAAATGAGGGAGGGGAGACCATAAGTCTCCACTACTCATAACACTCCCCCTTATACATCTATTACCTTGGACTTAGCATATGAATACTTCAGGATTCATAATGCAAATGTGGTGGATACTGGTGGATTCAAAGTAAACGTCTTTGCCTCGTTAAAATCTTAGCTGTGGAAAACCCAGTGGGAAAAACCAACAGTCTTAAGGAAAAAGAGTACAACCCATAGATTACTCCCCCTGATCCGTACAAGCTTTAGGCTTATAGGTCTCTCAGTTGTCTCATCCCGATTCCTTTTACAAGCTTTACAAAAATACATCAAGGCAGAGCAGTGGTGAACAAATCAGCTAAATTATCACAAGACTGAATCTACTATATTTCAACTTGCTTCTCATTTTGTAGGTCGTGCATCCAGAAGAACTTAGGAGATATGTGTTTCGTCTTGTCGCCCTTGATGTATCCAGTCTGTAATTGAGCTATGCAGGCTGCATTGTCCTCAAATATCGCGGTTGGCTCAAGGTTACGAGTCTTCAGGCCGGTAGTCACTAAGATGTGATGAATGACTGAATGAAGCCATACACATTCTTTGCTTGCTTCATGGATCGCCAGGAGCTCGGAATGGTTGGAAGAGATAGCTGTAGTGGTTTGCTTCACAGATTTCCAGGAGATGGATGTACCACTATAGGTGAACACAAAACCAGTTTGTGATTTCTCGGTGTGAGGATCAGACCTGTAACCTGCATCTGTATAACCAATCAAAGTGGAAGATCCACCTTTCGGGATTTATAATCCCAGGTCAACTGACCCTTGAAGGTAGCGCAGAAGCTGCTTTACTCCGTTTCAGTGGCGCTGCTGGTGCTGAACTGTATCTGGCTAGTAGGAAGACTGCGAACGCTATGTCGGGACGCGTGCAGTTTGCCAGATATAATAGTGCTCCAAAGGCACCATGTTAAGGTACTTCAGGACCTAACATTTCCTCCCACTCTTCCAGCGGACGGAAGGGGTCCTTATGTACATCCAAGGATCTAAACGACCATTGGTGTACTTAGAGGATGACATTTATCCCATTTGGAAATTTTTCAGTAATTTTTCAAGATCCCTCCACAGATGTTTTCTATCTGTAAGCCAAGACTATATTTAGTCTTGCATAGGTCTTTCATTTCAAACATTAGTTTGAGGCTTGCAGATATATCATCAATCTATGCAGGAGATCCGATGAGATTTAAGTCGTCTACTTCAACAGCTATTATTACGAATCATGTTCCCGTGGTTAAAATACATGGGCAGACTTCATTATTGGTGAAAACTTGTTGAACAAGGAATTCACTCAGTCTGTTATGCCATATTTTTCACAGATTGTTTAAGATCTTATAATGATCTTAGAAGTTTAACAGAATAGACGTCCCGATGTCTATATTTTATTTCTGTTCGTATTTTGAAACCATCTGGAAGGTTCATATAGATATTTTTATCTATATTGTCATTTAGATATGCAATCACAATGTCCATGAGTTGCATTTCTCTGCCTTCCATTGAAGTTAAGCTTATTATCAATCGGAATGTGATCGTATACATAACCTGGGAATATGTATATTCATAATCCATCATGGGTCTTCAAAAAAATCCCTAAGCTACAACCTGTGCTTTGTAGCATACGATCTGATTATTCTCATTTATTTTCCTTACGAATACCCACTTGTATCCCACAGGTTTTACACCTCTTGGTGTTTGGACTACTGGTCCAAAGACTTTGTGTTTCATGAGTGAGTCCAACTCTACTCGTATTGCTTCGTTCCACTTTGGCCAATCATCTCTACGTTTGTATTTAGCTAGAGATAGTGGATCGATATCATCGTCGCCTTTAGCGACATGAATAGCAATATCGAACGCAAAGTCGGCGTCGTCGACAGTGCTTTGTCTGTCCAGTACCTCCCCAGTACGTACGAAATTTTATTATATTTCTTTTGTATTGTCCTCTTCGGGGGACTGAAGGAGGGAAGATGTTACTGGTCCGAGCTCAGCATCCTATGGTGGGATATTCTTTATTTCTCCAGGTATATTCCTCTAACGAGGGAATTTATCCATAGAGCCAGGCGGTCGTCCTCTTTTTATTTTAGGTACGGCCGATTCGGCAGCCGATGGATTGCACCCATCTTTGGGGATGTCAATCCTAGCTGGCGTGTTGGCAGCAGGGACGTGTGATCTGATAATCTTCTGGTTATCAGTAAATTTGTCTGGTAGTAAAAGAAGTCTGAATATGAAAGATCTTAAGGATCTCATCTTCACAGAGATTAGTACGCGGATCATATTGAGACAAAGACTTAGTGTCCCAAGAAATGGTCTCAGAAGCTTCAGGCTTTGGTTTTGTGAGCCTGGTATTGAAAATAATTTTATAAAGCTGTATCTATCAGTACTATTAAGTACCGAAATAGAGAACTTGATGGGTGAATTGGCCCATAAATATCTCCTTGTATTTTCTCTAAGAAGCTAGGAGATTCAAAACTCCACTTTCAGGTGGGACGGTCTACTGATTAGTTTTACCCTTATAACATGGGGGACAAGGAAAATCACCCTTTTGAAGAATCTTCAAGTTCCTCAAATTATGTCCACAGGAGTGGTTTATGATGATGTACATCATTACCGATCCTAGGTGACCTAGTCTATAATTCCAGAGACTGAATTGTGGTGATGTAGAACACTGCTGGTGCTCTATCAGATTAGCTTCTATAGGTTGGATGTATGTTTAATAAAGGCTCGACGGGAGTCCTTTAAAACGTTCTAGGATGGTTACAATACCATCCTTATGACAAATAACATACAATTATTCAACACTATTGAAATCATCAGTTTCCAAGTAATATCCGTTTAAACGGATGTCCTTGAAAATTAATAGATTTATGTTTGTTTGTTTATTGGAGAAAATAGCATCTTTTATTATAACTTGTGTTTGGTGTGGGAGCAATAAAATTGCTTCACCTGATCCTTCGATTAGTTTATTTAATCCCGAAATCGTAGTGACGGGATCATCACAATTAATGATGCTTTTAAAATAGCATCTATCACGAAGGATCTTGTACGTGAAGGCACTATCCACTAGGCTTTCACACTTCATCTCTAGAAAAGAATGTAAAAACTTTTATGAAAAGTAAAACTTCATTCGATTCATAATTAAGATAAAGAAAGACATAATTGAAAATACATTTAAAACATTAATGATAAAGGCTGATAAGATGACTAAATTTGCTTTAGTCAAGGAGGTCGTCATTCTCGAAATCCTTGGTGTTGAACCGAGTTGAAAGCTGTATGTCGACCAGATTTCTTTTTGCGGAAGACTTCAGGCTTGACATATACAAATCATGGAGGTGGCGTGGAGTACGACAGACCCTGGACAATGTCCAGTCATGCCACATCTGTGGCATTTGTCTTCCCAGTTTTTCTTGGGAGCAGACATCTGGTCAGAGGTATTCCTCTACCACGTATTCTTTTTCTTCCCCACATTATTTTTGTTCTGGGGAGGAGCTTTGGTCTGCTTCTTTGCAGTTTTCCCCTTGTTGAATCTTCCTCTGTGCTTGTTCTTCATCTTCTGGGAAGAAATCGTGTGAGCTTCAGGGAGAGGAGCAGAGTCAGCATGTCGTAGGTTATGAGTGGCCAGTAGGAGGTCTCTGTTCCGCTCTGCCATAAGAAGGCAGGAGAGTAAATCAGAGTACCTCGTGAACTTGCGTTCACGATACTGTTGCATAAGAGTAGCATCCTTCTCATGGAAGGATGTATATGTTTTCTCAAGCATTCGAGATTCCGAGACTTGTTCACCACACAACTTCAGGCGTGAGGTGATGTTATGGAGAGCTGAGTTATCCTCAGCAATGGACTTGAAGTCCTGAAGTCAGAGATTTTCCCACTCATAACATGCACGAGGGAGGATAACATCTTTGTGATGTTTGTATCTGTCCTCAAGTGTTGTCCACAGTTCATGAGGGTCTTCCACTGTTAGATATTCGGCCTTTAGGGTCCGATCAATATGTCTCCTGATATAGATAATGGCTTAGCCTTCTCTACATCGGAGACTCTAACAGTAGAAGTCCATTCATCAATTGTCACAGCTATAGCTAGAGCCTGAATTGTGTGACTTATGCCCTGTGAGCGCAGATGGAACTTCAGGTCCAGCTACCAGCTCAATTAATTTTTTCCAGCCGCATCGAGAACATCAAAATCGACGCTCGCAATCTTTGCCATTTTATCTAAGCATGGAATAAGTATGAATTAAATATTTTTCAAAAATTAAGACATGCATAGTAGTAAAACTAAGACTGTTGTGGGGATCGACCGGTCACCACCAAAAATAACAAAAGTCCTAAGTCCCTTATACATTTTGAATTACGATAAAATTAAAATTAAAATTTGGAAACCCTTGGGAGTCCCAGCATTAGCAATTTCCTCCGTCTTTAGGCGAAGTTTCTCCGGGCTTTGGCTTTTACATTTAGTTCCTCATTACATTTTCACTCAAAAAGAAAAAATGCAAGGAAAAATAAATAGTGGTGACTAATAACGGCCGATTCAAAAAACCACAACATAGTTTTAACAACATTCCAGGCAGTTTATAAACGTATGCAACAGGCATAAATAATATATTAAATTCAACATCGCACGCAATTTATTGGAGAAATATAAAATATTTAATAATTACTTGGGCCACGTGGAGACATATCATGCACTGTTAGGTTAGATAACTAACGGTAGAGCGATCTCAGGACCTTTCATAATTATTAAATAAAAAACTAATTAATCCAAATTATGCAGATATTGACATTATAGATATTATATGGACAAAAAAACAAATAGCATCCCAAAAAGAATATATTAATGCAACACATCAATTATCTATTTTTTTAGAATTTCCAGTAATTTTCTGGTATTTTCTGATATTTTTCTAGATTTAATTGAAATTTTCTGAGTTTAAATTTATATTTAAATCAAAAAAAATAACATAACCCAATTATTTCAATAAAAGCCCTTAGGCTTGCTGGGGGCTTCAGGCCCAACAGCCAAATAAGAAAAAATATGAAATAGATTCATGTGGGCTACAAGCCCAACATACAATTTAAAATCTCTAATTTTACTGATAATAAATGGGTTAATGGGCTAATAGCCCATATGTTTAGTGTTGCAAAAATAATATATTCATCCTCAAGAAAAAATGAAATTGAAAACAATTTCATCATCTCCCCCAATCGCCAATGTTCAATTTTGTCATCATCCCCCAATCTGCTTTCAAATTCCCAAAGGAGGCGCATGGAGGAGCCCCCGTATAGGGGGGCAATGCTGGGAGGAACCTCCAACTGGGGGAGCACAGGGAGGATCCCCCTCTGACAGGGAGGGGCGTCGGTTTAAACCCCCCGACCAGGGGGGAGGGAGGCGCCGGAAAGAAGACCCCCCGACGGGGGGCGTCGAAGGAGACCCCTCGACAGGGGTGCGGAGCCAGGAAAGAGACCACCCGACAAGGGGGCGGCGGCGGGATAGAGACCCCCGACAGGGGGGTGCCGGGAGCCCCTGCGTCAGAAAACCCCTCCTCGCCGACGGGGGGTGGCACAGCAAGGAGCCCCCCGACAGGGGGGGTGGTGCATCGGGAGCCCCTCCGACAGGGGGGCGTTACCGGAAAGAGCCCCCCGATAGGGGGGCGGCGCCTGTATGAGCCCCCCCGATAGGGGGCGCCGAAAATGAGGCGACGGGGCATCGCCCCCCTCGACTGGGGGGTGGCACGGGGGCGCCCCCCAACTGGGGGGCGGCGGACGTGAGGAGCCCCCCTTTCAGGCAGGGGGGAGGGGGGTTTGGGGTTTAATTATTAGTTTTTATATTAAAAATCTGTTATAAACCACAAAACATGGGAATCTTGAGGAAAACAAGTTTGGGTTTTTTATATTGATCAAGAACACCAAAAAATCAAAGGATGTTTGAAATGGAACCCTTTGAGGTTTTTTTCTCAATTAAAGATGTGTATGTTCTTGATTTTTAGCAAAAAATATATAATATATTGCATAACCCAATTATCTATGAGCCAAGGAAATTACCTCTATATAAATGATCTAGGGAAGAACCAATAGAATACATAGAGAGAAAAATAATATCCCCGCTCCCGCAACGCCTTGCAGGTTTGTCGCAACTTTGCCGCAACAAGCAAGATTCCTTCGCAAGAGGGAAATTTTGTGGGGATGAAATTTGTGTTTAAAATTTTTTTCTAGAGCTTGATCGTACATATAACGTGTTTGACGATGATCAATCATGGCAATAGCTCATGGCCCCCTTTTATTATTTCATCATATGGAGGGGAGACCAATAGTCTCAAGTATACCAAAGGTTCACTCACTACTAGTTAGTGGGGTGTAATGGTGGATAAATAAGGGAGGGGTGACCATAAGTTTCCACTACTAATAAAAGAAAGAAGGCTTATCTCATTGATTCACAAAAGTGGGTCGTCAATCCCCAATACAAAATCCAAGAAGAAAGCCTCAAAATCCCATCTATAATCTAATCTAAACCCTATCTACTCCTAAAACTTCAATAAAACAGTAGAAAATACCCAAAATGGCCTAAAAAGCTCGGACCCTGCAAAAGACGGCGCCCCCTTCTATTATACAACCCTAGCAGCTGTGGGTTTTAGTTCTCGACCCGTTGCTGGGCGCTTGGTTGGAGGAGTGAAATTGACGCGGTCGTGTGGTTTGAAACCACACGGCCACGTGGTTCTTTGTTGTTGCTGGCGCTTGGTGGGGAAAGAATCCACGCGGCCGTATGAATTTGGTTCATACGGCCGCTGCTGCTGCCCTTGCCACTTGGTTGGAGGACACGTCCGTATGGGAGAGACCATACGGCCGTGTGGCTTGCTTGCTTGATGTCGGTTCTTTGGTTGAGGAGAGATGATACGGCCGTATGGGGGCAATCCATACGACCGTATGAGAACTCCAGAATCAATCTTCAAGTGCTCCATCTCCTTGCAAGCTCTTCTTCAGCAACCATCAGCACTCCTCCAGAATCAATCTTCAAGTGCTCCATCTCCTTGCAAGCTCTTCTTCAGCAACCATCAGCACTCCTCCATGCTCACAACTCCAACTGTAGACTTTCATGCTCCAGAATCTCCAGCTCCAAGGCCAGGATCATCATCACTACTCCTCTAACAAGGTCATGACTCCAGCCAATATCCTTCAAGTTCATCTTCCCCGAGGCAGTATCCAAGCCCATTCCATTTTCAATCTATGAAGTTAAACCCCATGCTCAATGCTCCATCACTCCATTTCTCCAAGTTCCTTGCTCCAGAACACATGTATCTCAACGAGCTCTATAGCATGGCTCCACAACACAAACTCATCTCCATCTCCACAATACTCCAATGTTTCAATATAACACCGAGGCCCAAATATGTTCAATTAAGCTCCATGTGCCGATCTTTGCTCCAAAAGCCTGAAATATCGCATTTAGCTTCAGAGTTCCTTGAATTCACCTGAAATGCACCAGAGAGACCAAAATGTAAAAATGAAAAAAAACGATAAAAAAATGGCACGAAAAACGAGGCGAAGTGGAATAGAACGTGAATGAAATGGACGTGAAACCATATATAAAAACAACCTATCAATTATCATGGACTAGCAAATTATCTTCTCAGATCTGTATAAAACAATATAAAGAACAAAAAAATTGTTGAAATTGTTCCATTATCCTCTCATCATAGTATGCCCCAATATAAAAATTCCTCTTGCTGCTCTTCTAAACATATCTTGCACCTATAGATAAAGAATAGATGTGTAATTTTTTTACTTTTGATCGATCGGTAAGGAGGCCGTATTCAAAAAGAACCTAATACTCATTAGCTAAGTTCAAGTTGAAGAAACTGATATTTTAAGATAACTTGTGAAAAATACTTCGATGATAGCTTACTTGCTTGGAGGAAAGACCAATCTTTTTTATATCCGACAGCTGCAAAAGTTTTCAGCATCTAATCAATGAATATACAATAAAACTTTTCAACTTCAAGTCCTAGTATGTGTACTAAGCTTACTTATTTCAATGGATTTTGAGCGTGCTCTCATAGCTCAAGTATGTATTCCGCCCTTTTGTGACCAATTACCTGAAGGTATAAATAGCTTATTACTTAATGGTTAAAATAGAGAATTTTCTTAAACAAATTTAGTATAAATGATGCATAAATATGTTCCATACTATATAAGATAGAAAGGTAAACAATAAAACATAAATATGTTCCATACTATATAAAACAGAAAGGTAAACTGTAAAACATACCCATGTTATATTCTTAATGTTGCAGCGGCTTTGCTTTAGCCTTATCAACCAACTCCTTCCATTTTCTTGACAATGAATAAATATCAACCTACAAACACAACCCGTTACACAAAAAAATTCATGCTCGGAATTAAAAAACAAGAAGAACCTCTACTTCATACTCCACATCATGGTACATGGCAACCAAAATCCCAATCCTAACTGATTAGCAGAAAACATTAAACCTAATAAAAAACTGAATAACAATCCAAATAAAATAAAGCATAAAATAATAATTTAAAAATACTATGAGAAGCTCCATGGATAAGCATATATCACCTGATTAGCAAACCCCAAGAACAAAACAGAGAACACCACACTCCCCCAGAGCACAGCCATCACATATAACAAGCAGAAGCTCAATATCCTCAGAATCGCGACCAGGCCCAAGAAGCTCGGCCCGAGGGCGGCCAGGAGCTTATCAGCGAATGCCGTGGGGTGAATCTTATCATTGAGTGGATACAGAATGGACCCAAATGCCCCAAAGAAGGCAATGAATGGGAATATCACGGAGTACAAAATGGCATCCTTTTACAAGACATTAGAGAGCTAGTGTACAAGATCATGAACCCAATAGCCATGGGCAAATTCACCCACGTCTTCAAAAAGTGTATAATTTCCGCGCTGCTCCCTTTAGCCATCACCTCCAAAACATCCTTTTGTTGGATCCTGTGGATGGCAGACAACACTAGAAGTGGCGTTGAATAGTGTTATACACAGAGTAATAAAATTCGCGCGTAAAATAAAAACCCTTCTTTTGTTGCCTAAGTCTCAAATGAGGGTGGCCTCAATTTGTACTGAATCAACGATTATATGCTTGTAAAAATGAGAGTTAATAACAGTGGAAATGAAAATGTACAAGAAATAATATTATTTCAGAGATAAATGATCACAACGCAAACACACAACGATTTTACCCTGGTTCGGATACGCAAGTCCCACTTGCCCACTGTATCCTACGCCAGCAACCAATCCACGAGCTCTCCACGAGAGCAATCTTTCCTTAACACACGAAGAGGACTTCCTACAAGCACCTAGCTTCCCTTGTCAGGAATTTACAACACTAATACATAGTTTCAACCAACTAGGATTTTCCAACAACACCTTTCCCTTATAACACGGGAATTACAACTTCCTTGCCTTCTTCAAAGGCTTTACAATGAATATGAAATTGATTACAAGATTTCCAAAAAAAAGCCAAAAGAATATATTTGTGTATATGTGGTTTAAAGAAAATCGGAAAACTCTTGATCAAGTTAAATGATATAGATGAGCACAAATTTGATCAAAGGAGTTATCTTGAAAATTGATCTTCTAAAAACATGCACTTGGGCTTTTAGAGATCAAAGATCAAGTCTTTTTAATCTTTGAAAGAATATAATTATAAAACACAAAGATTAAAAAGAAAGACTTGTATTTTGAATCTCAATATAAAAAGCTTTTAGCTTTGGAGATCAAAGACAAGTAATTCAAAAAGTTGTCTTGAAAATGATCTTCTAATATGAACTTGGTTTTTAGAGATCAATGATCAAGATTTTGATCTTTGAGAGAAATATAGAAGTGAAGAACACAAAGATCAAAAAGAAAAACTTGATGTTTGAATCTCAAGAAGAAAAGCTATGAGATTTGGAGATCAAACCAAGTTATAAAGGCTAGAAATGATTAGAGAAAATAATTGCAAAATTAAGCACAAAAGAATTATAAACTTAGCCTTTAGACAAAAACTGAAGAACTTTGAGAACTTGAATTTGCTTAAGAGAATTATAACTTTGCTCAAGAATGAAATGGTGAGGAAAAAGATATCAAAGGTTCTCTATTTATAGAGCTAAGAGAGAATTCAAAAGAATTCAAATCAAGTTTGACTTCAGCCCAAAAATCAAGCTAGGAATAAATTGGAGAGGCAATCAAGGAAGTCAAATCGCACAGCTGGTAGTCGACTCCCAGAGGAGGTAGTCGACTCCCAGAGAGTTTTCCCAGAAAACTCTGCTACAACAGGTAGTCGACTCCCTCTTTTGGTAGTCGACTCCCAGAGTAGTTTTTCAGAGAAAACTCTGCAATATGATATGTAATCAACTCCTGAGTGTTTGGAGGTTGACTACAAGATTTAAATATAGCTCTTAAAAAATAAGCTCTCAAATAAGTTTAAAACAAGTTTAAAACTATTTTCGAAAATCATTTTACGTGTGTGTGTATATAGAATATTCATTTGGCTTTTACATTCTAAATACAAAACTTACTAATACACACATCTTTAGCTCTCTTTCTTCGATCTTTGACTTGAGCCGTCTTATCTTAATCTTATGTCTCCTTATGCTTCATATTATTGAGCCATCATATGCTTCATTTCTTGGCTCGTAAGTAGACTTCCGATCATGGCTTCTAAGTCCTTTATTTAGCTTTTCAATGCATTTGATCTTCATGGCTATACAATAATAAATCAATACCTATACACACTTGAATTAAACATATTAGTATACATATGACTTTGTGCACATCATCAAAATCCACTGGGGTGGGTCTCAATATCCCAACACTCTCCCCCTTTTTGATGATGACAACAAATGATATAAAATATTTAAAATTTAATATGACAACAAAAATAACTTACGTTCCCCCTACAGAGATGCATGATTGCTATGGAGAAGTTACTCCCCCTGCATCAAGGCTGGTTAGTAATAAGAATAAATATGTACATATTCAAATTATGTTTCTTTTTCAAGTGTCGAACAAATATCATTTTACCATAAAACATGATTTTATATGCATTTTATTTTTCTCCCCCTTTGTCACATCAAAAAGTGTGACATGAAATACAATCAAAGTATTAAAAATATTCGTGACACCAAGTGTGAAAAAAATTACATGGGCAGAATAATATGCATACTATGTGAAAAAGATATTTAATAAATTGCATGTCTTAAACATTCATAGCATGCAATATTCAATTATTCAATGACATAAAAATGTTTGAATATCCCTTCATGTATATATTTCAATTTAGCATGAATTGAAGCATGAATTAAAAGAAATCATACTTACTCCTCCTATAATAATGCATTAATCTCTTGGAGGTGTTACTCTCTAGGCATTAATGCTAGAAAAAAACAAGCAACATTTAGAATATATCCAAAAACACCAATTGTAGTCAATAAGCATATTCAATTCCAATATGCAATTTCTAACATAAAACATATTTATGATCTAAACATATGAATAAAATCAAATATCATGCATAAAGAATGCATAACAACCAAGTATAATACAATCTTTTGCTATCCATGAACAAATGGAATATTATTCATTAAGGATGACTCAATAGCAATTTTTTTAATCTTTTGAGTCATAAAATAATTTTGTTTCCCAATGAAATAAATATCCAAGCATTTATTGATTTTAATAGAAAGTATGATACCAAGTGATATATCAATACGACGTATAGATAAATAAAAAAATATATGCATGGATTCATATGTCATTAATGGTCATATTTGACAAAATGAATTTTTATGAGACTATATCCAAAATAGACATCAAGATGGATACATGGGCATGTCAATAAGCAATATGACATAGTCAACTCACATACAATCAAGAAATCATAATTTGTCATTTAGTGATACACAATAAGTACAAACAATGAGCATATGTGTGACTATTCTAAAGATGAACTCAAAAGAGTTATAGCACAAGATATCACAAAATAAGCCTAACTCAAAGTATATTCATGAATGTCACATATCAACATATGCATGTCTTAGCATTTGAGGAATATGTCATGATCATTAAAACAAATATCCATAATTTCAATATACCATATTCCAACTTATCTAATGCATAATATAATCAAGAATGTTATCATAAATAATATTGCAATGTCATGATTTCTATGAGTATGACATTCTCAAAAATGAATCAACAAATATACATCAATCAATAATTTTAATATTTTAACAATGTGTGACAAAACTCAAAATATCCAAAATATCTAAGATATCATCACATATTGAAATGGATATGAGCATTAAACTATAATCAATATTATGAAAGCAGTTGATATTCATTAAAGATTAGACTCAATTTTGTCAACTAAAATATTTTGTTTAAACAAGATATAATAATGAGGCACATAAAAATAAATTCACGAATTAATCAATTTGTGTGACATAATAGCATAGCATGATAACTCGCACACTAGAGATGATGTGCCATAATTATGTGATGACATATATCATTTATATGATCTTATGTGTTGAATAAAAATTAAACTTATTATGTCATATCATCAACTAAATTTTCATATATCGAAAATATCAAGTGTTGAAAGTATCACGTAATGGAATAATAAACGTGATGCATGTGATTACGAGTCTGAAACGCATTATATATAAATTGTCATACTTAGAGCTTTTAGCTCCCCCTACAAGTGAGCATATCAAATGTCAAACTCCTTATTTGAGTTACATTTTTTTGAAAATCAAGGAGTTGAAAGGGTTTGCTCCAATTTGTAAATATTACCTGAAGAATAATACTTTTTTGGTACTCGTAATTTTTAGGGTCCTTAGGGTTAATCATAAATCATATTTAATTTCTTCATCAAAGAATATAACATTACATTCAACTATAATTAATTCTATATAATCTCAGTGACACAATGAAATTATAGACATGAGTGTTCAAATATAATAACAACTCAAAGTAGTGTCATATAGTAATCAATTTGAACAAATAATAAAATGTTCTTAAGTACACAGAATTAATTGACTAATTTATAAAAGTAGTCAGCTACTATTTCAATAGAATGGTAAACATGGTATAAATAACATATTGAATCAATTTTGTTCAAACGACCTAATCAAGATTTAATCTAATATCTATTTTATCATTATACACTAGGGTATCAACAAGATAATCATATAGGCACATGGATACCCCCAAATTCATGGGTTCAATCACAACTAACTATTAGGAACCCAAATTTGATTTGAATTTGATTTCATATGCATATAAGCATAATCATGAACATGGTGTGCACTTCTAAAAAGATTATGAATGTAAGCATTTTTATGTGGCACCCAAATCATTTTGTCATGCATACGAACATAATTTTTAGTATGATGCACAACATGTGGTTTTGTGGAATGTTGTGTGCAACATAATGGGTATTATGTGCAACACATGGTTTGTGTAAAGCATTATGTGTAACATGTGGAACATGTGAAGCATGTGGTTCATGGTGTGCACTATGAATATTGCGTCTAGCATTTCTTCCATACATAAAAGCATACTTTTTAATATTGATATGCACAACATTTACATTTCTACTCGTATCTTTAGATGTAGAAGCTTGAGTGTGAGTAGATCAATCAGCAACATTTCTAGGAGCATAAGAACAAGAAGAAATAGAACTATTCTTGATACAATCAAATTTTGCAACTAATTCTCCATGCTTTATATGGCTAGAAGCAATAACATTTGCAAGTAAATCTATCTTATCATTTAAACAAGAAATATACAAAGCATGTTCATTTTTCAACGAATCATGATCACAAGCTAATTTATGATATTTAATTTTTAGATTTTCACACTCATTACAACAATATTTTGATGAAGCAAGAGAATCAAATTTATTATTAAGGTTGTCATGTTCATCATGCAGATCATTATACCTATTATTTAAACTTTTATGTTTCTTTTTCAATCTTTCGTATTCTCTATACAGATTTTCGTATGCACTCGCGATGTCAAAATCATTTTCATCATCAGAAGTATATTCACATACCTCATTCTTGTTATCTTGATGAGCCATCATGCATATTTCCTTTCCAAAGCTCTCATAGTTAGATTGGGTCGTCTTCATGGGTGTTTGGATTGCATTTGAACTTGGTCCGAATCTTTCTTCCAATATATTGAGTATTTGATGTGCGGTGTCTGCCTCTTCTACAAGATCTAACATCTCATTAGTTAACCCAATATAAAGTAGATGTATTACCTTTATGTTTCTGAAGTAGGCTTCCTCTTGATCTAGATTCCATTGAGTTTGAGGAGTGGTTGGAATTCATATGGTTCTTTAAGTAATCGTGCGTACTTTAGATCTTGTGCCTCAAAGTGGTTGGAATTTCATATGGTTCTCTTCCATTGGGAATAGGAAGTGCCGTCGAACGTTGGTGGATTATGAATGTTATATCCGGAAGGATAGAAAGTTGTTGATGCCATCGCCGTTGACCTTGTTCTGATACCAAGTGTTGGATCCAGTGGATGGCAGACGACACTAGAAGGGGGGTTGAATAGTGTTGTACACAGAGTAATAAAATTCTCGCGTAAAATAAAAACCTTTCTTTTGTTGCCTAAGTCACAAATGAGGGTGACCTTAATTTGTACTTAATCAACGATTATATGCTTGTAAAAATGAGAGTTAATAACAGTGGAAATGAAAGCATACAAGTAATAATAATAAGTTAGAGATAAATGATCACAGTGCAAACACACAACAATTTTACCTTGTTTTGGATACGCAAGTCCCACTTGCCCACTGTATCCTACTCCAGCAACCAATCCACGAGCTCTCCACGAGAGCAACCTTGCCTCAACACACGAAGAGGACTTGCTACAAGCACCTAGCTTCCCTTGCTAGGAATTTACAACACTAATACATAGTTTCAACCAACTAGGATTTTCCAACAACACCTTTCCCTTATAACACGGGAATTACAACTTCCTTGCCTTCTTCAAAGGCTTTACAATGAATATGAAATTGATTACAAGATTTCCAAAAAAAGCCAAAAGAATATATTTGTGTATATGTGGCTTAAAGAAAATCGGAAAAACTCTTGATCAAGTTAAATGATATAAATGAGCACAAATTTGATAAAGGAGTTATCTTGAAAATTGATCTTCTAAAAATATGCACTTGGGCTTTTAGAGATCAAAGATCAAGTCTTTTTAATCTTTGAAAGAATATAATTATAAAACACAAAGATTAAAAAGAAAGACTTGTATTTTGAATCTCAATATAAAAAGCTTTTAGCTTTGGAGATCAAAGACAAGTAATTCAAAAAGTTGTCTTGAAAATGATCTTCTAAAATATGCATTTGGGCTTTAGAGATCAATGATCAAGATTTTGATCTTTGAGAGAAGTATAAAAGTTAAGAACACAAAGATCAAAAAGAAAAACTTGATGCATGTTTGAATCTCAAGAAGAAAAGCTATGAACTTTGGAGATCAAACCAAGTTATAAGGCTAGAAATGATTAGAGAAAATAATTGCGAAATTAAGCCCAAAAGAATGAAAAACTCAGCCTTTAGAAAAAACTGAAGAACTTTGAGGATTTGAATTTGCTTGAGAGGATTATAACTTTGCTCAAGAATGAAATGGTGAGGAAAAAGATCTCAAAGGTTCTCGATTTATAGAGCTAAGAGAGAATTCAAAAAGAATTCAAATCAAGTTTGACTTCAGACCAAAAATCATGCTATGAATAAATGGAAGAGGCAATCAAGGAAGTCAAATCGCACAGCTGGTAGTCCTCTCCCAGAGGAGGTAGTCGACTCCCAGAGAGTTTTTAGAGAAAACTCAGCTACAGCAGGTAGTCGACTCTCTCCTTTGGTAGTCGACTCCCAGAGCAGTTTTTCAGAGAAAACTCTGCAATATTATATGTGATCAACTCATGGGTGTTTGGAGGTTGACTTCAAGATTTAACTATAGCTCTCAAAAAATAAGCTCTCAAATAAGTTTAAAACAAGTTTAAAACTATTTTCGAAAATCATTTTGCGTGTGTGTGTATAGAATATTCATTTGGCTTTTACATTCTAAATACACACATCTTTAGCTCTCGTTCTTTGATCTTTGACTTGAGCCATCTTGATCTTAAGTCTCCATATGCTTCATATTGTTGAGCCATCATATGTTTCATTTCTTGACCCGTAAGTAGACTTTCGATCATGGCTTCTAAGTCCTTCATTTAGATTTTCAATGCATTTGAACTTCATTACTATAAAATAATGAATCATTACCTTTACACACTTGAATTAAACATATTAGTACACATATCACTTTGTGTACATTATCAAAATCCACTAGGGTGGGTCTCAATATCCCAACACCTTTATACCTCTCAAAAAAGTATAATTGAACAGGGTGCAGAAGAACATGATCCCTAGTGGGATAAGCTTCTTCAGGGTCAAAATCTCAATCCCCAAAAAATTAGGCTTCTTCTTCTTGTCGACAAGACCATCCCTGTGTGCAGGAATCGCCGCCGAGGCCCTTATGCACATCCTGTAGCACTAGTGTAATCAACACTCCATCTATTGCCACAACAACTACAATATTGATACTACTGTTATAAGCAAAGCTCTTTCCATATCTACAACTTGAATTCACAACCGAATGCTTCGTAAGTGCCACAGTAGTCGCCTCGGCCAGCAATGCAATCATGGTCACCCCCTTCGACTTAATCTAATTATACAAATTTTCCAACCCACAATACAAACAGTTAACAAATATACCAACGAATCCAAATAACTGACAAAGATCAAAACTTTACCAATCAAACCCCAGAAAAATCTAACCTTTTTGTAAAGCTCAATGAGCGCATCCGTCGAAGTAGTTTATCCAACCCTGAATGTCTGCACCGATAGGCTCTCCACCATGTTCTTGCTCACCGCTCCATGCATCATCGTAACACCATGCTCCCTAACTCAACATCTTCAACATCCTTGGCCACAATCTAGCCCATCGAACTACTTACCACCATCGATATGAGCTCCATCTTTAGATCCTTGGCCAATTTATTAGCATATGTATCGCCAGATCCTCCCCCTTCCACCGTCAGTGAGGGTTTCGATGCCGACAAGGAAGAAGAAGAATCTACGGCCTACTAGATGTAATTAGGGTTAATTGAGTCAGTATTGATCACACACAATTAAAAAAGAAAGACTCGAAGCCTTTAAGTTCAGATGTGATCGTAACTCTGCTTAAAAGATAATGGTGATACAAAGAACAGATGATACCTTGACGGTGAAATTGGTAGTCAATTGAGCGTGGGCATCATCGATGAGGGAGTATTAGGCAATGAGACGATGGTGTGTTGGATTTCCTCAGAATCATGACTATGGCAGTGACCATTTGGGGGGGGATTTTGGGGCTTTGGAAAAAATATACTAATCATTTCTATTAAAACAAAACCGTTTAACAGCTCTTTGTAAAAAGAAGTGCTATCTAAGAAGTGTTGTCAATTACCTGACCTTTAACATCGCTTGCAGAAAGAAGCGATGTCTATTATCGGACCTTATTTAATAGCACTAGCAGAAAGAAGCTCTGTCTATTATCTGACCTTTAACAGCGCTTGCAGAAAGAAGCGTTGTGTATTATCTGTGCCTCTAATAAACAGCACTTGCAGAAAGAAGCGATGTCGATTATCCGACCTTTAACAGCGCTTGCAGAAAGAAGCGATGTCTATTAGCAGACCTTTAACAACGCTTGCAGAAAGAAGAGATTATCTATTATCCGACCTTTAACAGCGCTTGTAGAAATAAGCACTGTCTATTATATGTGTCTTTAATAAACATCGCTTATAATTGGCAAGTGTTGTTTAACATGTGCTATTAAATGTCTTTTTTGTAGTAGTGAGCCCAGCCTGCCCATTTCAGGTGGGCTGGTCTAGCCCGCCCGCCAGCTGTGTACGAGCACACCCAGGTGGGTGGGCATGCCCACTAGGAGCGCCCGACCCATGGGTGGGCCCCACAGGTGGGGCCTATGCGAAGCTCTGCTGCAGATTTGATCTGCGCAGTTGCGGAGGCTCGTTTTTTCGATGAACTTTAAGATGATGTTTGAGGGATCAAACTAAGTCAGAATTGAGCCATATTTGTTTCTCCATGTTCACCGTTCAGTGCTCTTCGATTTGATATATGATATCTCTTGCGAAGCTTAACGGTGAGAGAGGAAAAATTCTTTGAAATTTGGCCTTCGTGAAGATCAAACTTGAAATTGATTTTCTCCTCACATTATTAGTCCTACATCAAAAATTGAGAGATGAGGAGGGGTGAGATCCCCATATAAATATGGGCTAGCTCCCCTCCCTGAACCTTGAAATAAGCCTTGGATCGAGGGAGCCTTAAAAGTTAAGTGCAAAGCTAGATTGAAAAGGCGAAGATAATTAATTCCCTCTTTCTCCCTCTTCTTCCTTGCTCCTGCTCGAGCTCTTATAAAGCTACGAATGAGTTCAGATCAGATCTGAAGTCTTGATGGATGATCCACTCAAGATGAAACTTTCTAGAGCACATAGTTGGCTCGGCGACAAGGGGATTGCTCGTCTCGGGACGCGGTTCGATTTGGGAGAAGCGGCTCGGCCCCAACGTGAGGCACTGTTTCATGGGATTCTGCGCCTTACTAACGTGCGAGTCAAAAGTTAGTAGCTTAATATTCATGCGTTTATAATTGCAGTTAACTTTATAGATCTATCCTTAGGGGTTGGTCACACCCATCCCAGGATAGTAGAGATTCTGTCTAGAGTTTAATTCCTTAGTGCTAGACTTAAACTAGTTTTAATTTGTTCTTTTTTGCTTCTTTTATGATCTCGTCGTCCGTCCGACTTAGGCCGGACATCGATTTAGAGCCCCAAGGGTCGCTGAAAACGTTTCACTTCTTCAGTGATCGCTGCTTCTTGTTGGAGAAGGTAATTTTTTTACATAGCCCGCTGCTTCTTCTCTGATCCCTACTTTCTTTACCGAATTAAATCCGTGTCCGACGCCTCTGACTCCCAAGCTGCCCCCTCCGATCATTGTAGGATGTTGACCCTAGAAGAGTCACTGTCCTGGGAAATCTCTATCAGTGGAGAGAGTTCACATCCCTTCGAGTGGATAGGAGATCGAGAATGTTACCGACCCTAGTGTCAGGAGGCATAGCAAGCCTTGCAACCCCACATCGGTGGAGGGGTAGAAGCTAGCTCATCATCGCCACGTCAAGGCTCATGGGTCTCATCCTCAACATGTTTCCATGGTGACATTGCCCTCTGGCCAGTCAGAGTATGTTTACCGTATAGAGGCATCTCGATGAGTCATTCTATGAACTTGTTCTCTAACAAGTACATGTGCATCCTTCGACGGTATCTCTATATTAAGTGTCTATGAGACTAGCCACTACATTTACTAATAGATATCAATGCTTACTGGTCTATCTGGAATATCAATGGCATGTCTTGTTATTCTTACGATCATGAACATTTGAGAATAGTGCTTACGCGGATCCATTGGACCTCAATTTATCAATTCAATCATATCATACCAACATCCCTACTCAACTGTATTAAAGAATCATATATATTAATAATCACCAAATAACATACTATTATTTCGATCAAGATGTTTTTAATTACAATAATTATACAAAGGACATACATATCCCAATAGTATGGACAATCAGCTACACGGTTCGCCTTCGCTATGGTATATATTGCTTGCAAAATAGTTGAATGTCAAATAAAAAGCATGCTTCCTATAATTTAAGTATGTACTTTCTAAACAGATCTGCTCCCAAAAAAAGAAGTTTACAATATACCTTTTGTTGATCTGACTCATATTAGAAGCATTAAACAAAGAAGTGCATAATTTCTGCATGAATGTTAAGATTCCAGTAAAGATCACAATAGTACTTCTGCTGTGGATCAACCCTTCACTGCATCGGTGCATCCCTCATCCTTTTGGCAACTGAATAGCCATCCAACATGAAATACCTCCTCAACACAGAAAGATGCAAACATGCACCATGCACGTGACATGCTAATACATTTTTGTAGTATCTTTTCCTCTTCTTGCATGTCCCAGACCCCCTGGAACATGCACCATGCACGTGACATTTTCATGGAGATACATACGCCGTACGCGCAAAGCGATGTTAGGACGCAAAATCGATCACAGTGGAGATCCTTCGTGCAAACTCACGGCCGGTGCAAAGGAATGACTTTGTCTCCCCAAATGTTCTTCTCACATCGATTATGCCCTCATCATACATATCTTTAATCACATCAAGGAAAATGAAGGTTGCCATGCGATTATGCGAATTTATAAAAAGCAGCAGAAGTGCTTGTTAACTTCGTTTTGATGCCCCAGGATAAGAGAGTAGAGAATCACCCCCAACCATTGTTCTTCCATTTAAGAAAAAGAGAAGAAAAGGAAGGGGACGGAGCACCTTCCAGATTTCATGGCAATGAACAGATGCCAGATGAGAAAGCAACATCCTCCAGCATCTCTCATACTCTTGATGGCACAGTGCGTGGTCCAGTCCCATGCGCCTCTCGTGCAAAAGAAACAGTGGTGTTTGAGTGTGGATCCTGCCTCCCATCATCCTTGGGGACGCGGGATGCTTTTGCATGGTGTGCGACTTCCCGGTGCGATTAATTTGTTGACCCATCACGGTCAAGTGAATGTGATGCGCACCGAGCTGGGCCGAGGACGGACGCAAACAAGCTTTCACACCTATCTTTTGCCTGTCCGGCTGCATCTAGAGATGCAAGGGGAGCTCATACGGAGCATACATTGTTATTATCACCTGATCTATAGATCATGTGCCACATTTTCTACATTAAAGCCTAATTGAAATTGAAATCTCAATTCCAAGAAAAACAATCCTTATAGCAGTAAAAAGGCATGATTATTCATTCTTAAATTGCGTTGAATATGAAGAAAATAAACCTGAATCTATTGATGAAAATAAAAGGGCTCGAAGAATTCTTTTTGAATTAGGCTAGGGGTTATGGAGTTCGTTTATAGAATATTCTCTAGAATTAACGAGGGCAGAGCAAATGACAGAACAAATCAACAAATCTATCTCTGGGGAAACAACCCATTTATAATGATCCTAATATACTTATTAGTTAATTATTTTCCCGTTTACCCTAATTAGAATTGTTTCAGGGTGTTTTCTCACTACAGGTTGATAGTACGGAGTTCCAAAGGTCGTCGCTGACGTGAAAAACAAGGAGGACCATCGGGGCTGGTCGGCCGAGCACACCGTTTAGCATGGATGCTCTGGAGCTAAGCAGCTGAATGCCGAAGTTGGGCTTCGGCTGGATAATAATCTCTGGGATCGATCGACCGAGTGGACTCTGGTGTGAAGATGTTCGGAGCCGAGCGATCGGGCGCCGAAGTTGAGCTTCGGTTGGGTGATGTCTCCTTCGATCTGCAAAATGAGCAACTCGTCAAGGGGGTCGGACCTTGGCTCCGATCAAGTCCCCTCTGATGCTTAAGTCGACCTCCTCGGCAGCTGCTTTCATCTTATCGATGCCCAAGTTTCTCTTCTTCTGCTTGATTGGCTTGAAGTTGGGATCAGTATGTAGCTTGTGATTGATCATCTGTGGTCCACGCCTGGCATGTCATCGGGTGACCATGCGAAGATGTCTAGGTTGGCCTTCAGGCAATTGACCAGCTCCCCTTTTAGGGTGGGTTCGAGCCCCGAACCGATGGACACGAACCTGCCATCCGAATCCGAGATGGGTATGAGCTCTTGTTCCTCGATGGGCATGGGCCTCGACCCGTCCGGGCCTCCTCTCTGGTCAAGGAGGTCCATTAGGTCGAATCGCCCCGCGTCACGCTCTCGGTCGGATAGTTAGTAGCAAGTCCTTAACCGCGCCTGATTGCCTCTCACCCTTCAGATCCCTTTTGGAGTTTGGAACTTGATCATTTGGTGGAGGGTCGAGACTATGGCTCCGGTCGTGTTGAGGAGCGGTCGGCCAATAATCCCATTGAAGGCTGACCTGGCCCTCACAGCCATGAACTGCATGCTCAGAATGAACGAGTGGGGAGGCTCCGCGAGTGTCAATGGCAGACAGATCATTCCTGTGATTGAGGCGACGTGTCTCGTGAATCTGACTATCGGACCTGAGCATGGCTACAGATTGTACGTCCGCAGCTCTATCCTCTCCAGGTTTGACATGAACAAGATGTTGGATGAGCTGCCCGTGTCGACGAGCAACCGTCGAACCTCGGCCATGTTGATGATGGCAGTGACGACTAAGGAATAATCTTGCGGCAGCTCGACCCCTTCCAGGTCTTCCTCAGAGAAGTAGATGGGTTGGTAGTCATCTTTGGGCTTCTTTTGGCAGGCACTTATAGCCATCGCCTGCCAAATGCATTGCCTCTAGGCTGGGGGAGTGCATTCGCCGACGCGAGCCCACTAAAGTTGGTGTCAACGGGCCCAGGAGCGGGCGTAACCGAGATGGCCCCCCTGGGGCATTTGGTACATGACCATGTCATTTTCAGTGTGGTTATTGATGTGGATGTAGACTCGTTTCCCACAGACAGCTCCAGCTATTTCAGGGTGTTTTTTCACCACAAGTTGGTAGTACAGATGTTTGAAGATCGTCCCTAACGTGGAAGATGAGGAGGACCTTCGGGGCAGGTAGGCTGAGCAGACTGTGTTGCAGTGATTCTTTGAGTTGAGCGGCAGAATGTCGAAGTGGGGCTTCAGCTGGATGATGACCTTTGGGATCGGTCGACCGAGCAAACTCTGGTGTGAGGATTCTCGGAGCCGAGCGATTGGACACCGAAATTGAGCTTCAGCAAGGTGATGTCTCCTTCGATCTATGAAACGAGCAACTTGTCAGGAGGGTCGGCCCTTGGCTCCGACCTAGTCCCCTCCGATGCTTAAGTCAGATCCTGACAGAAGAGTGCTTAGTGGAATCGAGTACGGCTCACTGAGAGGCCGTGCACAAGTTCTCGGGCCAAGCTATGGAGGATGAAACATGCTGTGGGAGCATGTGTAGGGAGAGTGTATACCTAGGTGTCAGATATCCAGAAATCGTCCCCTTGGCATTTTGCCTATTGGGTTACTTATAAGAGAGCGTCATGTCAATGCCTCCTCTCAATACGCCCTAGCGTTCATGGAGATCAACGCAGGCTCGGTTTAGGGAGGGATTTCATCAATCGTAGAGAGACCATAGTCCATTGGGCTTTGGTCTTGGGCGAAGAAGTCTCGATATACTCTTGAGGCCATCGGCCCAGAGCCTGGGGGAGGGCGTTCGACCGATCGGTCAATCCACTTCTCTTCTGGCCCATTCGGGAAGTTGTATCAATGGCCCCCATCGTCCAAGCCGATCTACTATGGTGGTTTGGGTCGGGGGATGTGATACGTGGAGATTTGACTGGCACGACAGTGGAGACGGTGCATTTAATGGAAGCCATCATGGCACTAGGTGCCACGAAAATTCTATTGCCCCTTGGCCATGGGATTCAGAGAGCCGTCTGCCCTGAGATGTTGACACATATGTGGGAACGAACGACCGGATGTGATGCAGGGGATTTGTTATGGGTTGCCTGAGGGGAGGCTGTTACATCATAGGAGAGGGATTTTCATCCTTAGAGTCGCATTCTACTTTGTCACCTCCTTCTATCTTCCTTGCTTTTTGCATTCTTCGGTGACCATTTGCAGTTCCGTACCATTAGTTCCTAAGCATCTTCTTCTGGCACTAAGGCGAGTCGGTTAGCATCAGTGCCAGGCCACGTGACGGGGCCACTCCTAGGTTCCGTCGCCACGGTGGCTGTGCTTCCTAGCATGGGCGCCGTGATCCACTTGGCTGGAGTTGACCCTTCTGGGGTGCCTTGGGAGGTGATGGATAAGCCATCGGTGGCATGCGCTACCTCAATGGCATCGCCTCTGTCTCTCGTTCTTTCGTCCTCCTTACAGGGCCAGGGGCCCCTCGATGAATGAGAATGTTTGCTTCCCTGGACGCTGTGAGGTTGGGGTGTACACGAAAACCTTTGCATACGGTCTATGATTCCCTCTCCATCCCTTCATCGCTGTGTTTGTGTCTGCATTCGGGCTTGCTCTTTGTCATTTTAGCCCCAACTCTTCGTAGAGGCTAACACGCTGAATCCAAGATCGTGCGAAGGTCACCGATCACTTGGGAAGATTGTCGAGCTTCCTGCACAATGAGCAGCTTGTCATAAAGGCTGGGTTGGCTGTCAACCCATGGTCTCTCTGAAGGTTAAGTGAGTAGATGACTTAATAGAAGAAGGCCGGACACGCTAGCTGATCTTAGTGTAGAGCGAACTAACGGGGCGTGCATATGTGGAAGGTACAGATATGTGGACGATATCAGACCTTGTGTGGATGAGAGTTTGAGATTTCTACTAACCAACCCCCTTCTCGATGGCTGGAGGGGGTATTTATCATGGAAAGAGTCGATTGAGCGCAATCTAATCAGCTGTCACTTTCGCTTAGCTGGAGCTTAGCTGGAGCATTAAAAGGGATGTGATTGGTCAGCGAGAATGTCAGAGATATTCTTGCACCGCCTCAACCGAGGATTAATTTAATGTCAAAGAATGTCCAAAATATTTGTGTATTAATGGGGTTGCAATGGACGGCCATTAGTTCTCGTCTTTAACCTCTGGCATTAATTGGAGGTGTATGTGGCCCTACGTCACCATGTCAGAGATATTTATGCCTGCTAGGTCGTCGAGGGTAGCTCTTAGAGACAGCCGAGCTTGGCATCTGAGCTCGGTGCTCGAAGCTTCCTCCGTCCGTCCTTCTTGTTCAGTCAGTAGGCAAGCTTTGCCGTTTGCCGGATGATCTCTAAGTTTGGCAGCGAGCTCCCCGCTCGATTAGCTGGGCGAGCCTCTCTCTCGACATGTCGGACCAGCTCCCCGCTTGGCTGGAAGAGCTTCTTGATAGGGGGTCGAGCTCCTTGTTGGGCTTGCTCTTGTCCAGGCCGGTTGGCAGGCTTATTTGCTTAGGCTTCGACTATTTGGGCCTTCATTTTCTGGGCCGATCATCAGGTTGTAACAGGTACTATGCTTGTATGTTTACATTTTGTACCCATAGTTATGTGAGTGTATTTATTACTCCCTATTTTGCTTGTTTTATATGAATATGGGGGAGTATGAAATTTTTTCTTGCTAGCATTAGTTTTTCCATTCATATTCACATTGAATGTCATTCACATTATGTTTGTGTATATTGTAAGGACTGCCTTTGCCTAACAATACTAACAACAAACACTCTAGAGGGCGGTGAATAGAGTAATGGTAATAATCGTGTAATTAAAAATTAAACTTGCAAATGCGGAATTATAAATGCAAGAGGAGAATAATTCACACAATCAATGCAAACGCTAACACAATAGTTTTACCCAAGTTCCCTAACTAGGGTACATCCAGCCACACAAATATCTATTATGATCCTACACAAGGTAGTGAATACAATCTCACACAGAGATACCTCACACAGATGATTTGGATTCTCACAAAGAGAAATCATTGCTCTCTCACAGAGAGACTTTAACTCTTACAAGAGAGTACTCAACCAACCCTACACAAAGGTTAAACTCTCACAAACAGGTTAACTATCTCTCACAAAGAAAGCTAGGGTTTCAATACACAAAGATAACATAAACTCTCTTACATATGCATACTCAATATTTAATGCAAGGCATGTAAGAGGATCTCCAAGTGATGAGATGAAATTGATTGCCCTCGGATGATTTCCCTTGAGCTTGACTTCAATGCATGAAGAGGAATATAAGCTCTAAGAAGAAAAATGAGAGAGTTTGAGAGTAGCTTAATGATTCTCAATCATATGCAATATTAACCAAGAGTTCTAAATGAACTAAACAATCTCCTATATATATATGTGTGAAGCCACAATAACCCCTCAAAATCAAGCAAAAAGGCCAAAGGAGAACATCCGTAACAGTTATATTTTGGCAACTTACATCTTGGACATGCGACCTTATAAGGACAGATAGTCCACTGGCTAATTGCTATATTATTCCTAACGGCTATAATCTAAGCCAGGACAGGCGACTGTAGAAGACTACACAGGCACCTGAACCATGTGCAGGCACATGTAAAGACTTCATCATGCGACTGTCATATGTGATGGACTAGAGCTGAGAAAATGCAACTTACATACTTATGCATTCAGACGACTGCAGAGCAAAGTACAGGCGCTTGAATAATGATAGGCGACTGTAAACTCTAATCAGCCGACTGACATACAAGCTGGAGAGATGCCGAGAAATGACAAGTTACGCACTTTGGTACACAGACGACTAAAGAACAATATACAAGCTCCTGATGAAAGACAGGTGCCTATCAAATGAACTTCGGTCGCCTTCTCCAAAACCTCAAGAAAGAGTCATTAAATATTTGACTTGAGCTGTGCACAACAGTCGGCTGTAGAAGGTTGGCCAGGCGCCTGGAATCACCCAGTCGTCTTTCTTGCCTTTAGCAATCGCCTGTTGGAGAGCCAGAGATTCCAATTGAGTCTTTTGGCAAGGTGAACCTAATGGGTTGGATTCTATGATAATCTTAAGGCTCACTAAGATGGAAAATGCATATGTATGAATGACTAGTCCATCTATCAAGGCATTACAAGATCCAATGACTCATAAAGAGAAAAGAAATTAAATGAAATATTACATTGATTACAATTGATTCCATTAGAGTCTAATCTTTAAGCTCTTGATGCCTTGATGCTCCATATCATCTTTGAAGCGTTGGCACCTCTTGAGGAGCTTCCATTCATCAAGTCCCAAGCTTTGGTTATGCTCCTCTTGATGTCCATCCTTGAACCAAACTATTAGTCTTCAAATAATGCTATTCTTCATTTATAATCATGAGACTAAAACATGAGAGTCATTAGCAACAATATATTGTTGTGATCACCATCAAAATAATATTGTTCTAAAACACCAATACCTAACAATCTCCCTATTTTTGATGATGACACACATTATGTACAACATAAATAATTAAAGCACAATGCTAATGAGCTCTCCCTACTTATATGCACCAATTGTAAAATGATAGATAACCAATTGTAAAAAATTAAGAACAATAGTGACATATAGTAGGCATGGATTACATAAACCAATTGTAATATCTCAATAACACTCTCCCCATGAATGGTTTACATAATCCCCCATATCTCTCCCCTTGTCATTGTCAAAAAGGTGGACATCAAACATACAAGAGATAAAGAGATGTGTGATACCAAATGTAAACAATTAGTGGGTATCAATCACTATCCCATACACCCCCTAGATCATAGAAATAGTCAAGTTGTTGACTTCTAGGATCAATACCAATCGTAAAAGAAACATCTTTATCGATTGATAATCATAATACTTGGAACCATGGGCCTAAAATGTATCAAAACATAGATATAAAAAATCAAACATCATTAATACACATGACATTGCCCAAAGAAAATATAGCATGAAATGTTGGAAATATCAATGGGTTGAGTTCAAGACCATAATAACCAATTGTAAACAATGTAAACAATGATCTCAAACATAAACCAACAATAAGCGTTAAAATATGTTTTTTAAAATAATTTTAAACATACTAACCATATTAACTCCTCCGTTGTCATACACATGGTTGAAAGTATGCATGTATAACAATGTATTCCCCAATGTCCCCATTTTCATGAAAACATAATTTGAAATTTTTTTTTTCAAAATCATGAAAACCCCCCACACAATCAATGGGTATGCTAAGAATAAACATTAAGAATAATACACATGCAATATGCAGATGTGTGAGAGACCTAAACATTAGGGAACCAAACCCAGGAAGAGTTTGATTTCCTAATGTCATCACATGATGTGATCACATCCCTACCTAATGAGTTGATGTAACTATCTCTCTCTTGCACACTAGCCTTAGTGGGAATCCAAAGACTCAAGGATTTCCTAGGCAATGGTTTTACCTTTGCAAGAGAGGTGGATGTGGTATGCTTAGGTGTAGAAAATATTATCTTGGCATGCAAAGAATGAGGATTTTGCTTATGAGCAAAAAATGAAAGATTTTCATCTTTCCTCACCACCTTGTGATTTATATGCATCTTGTTACTGTTATTGTTATACAAGAAGGCATGGTGATTCTTCTTAGATTGTTTAGCAATATTTCTGGAAATAGCTCCAAAAGAAGAATTAGAGATGGTTTGGGTACCACATTTTGAATATAACCCAATCATCCTCTATGATTTTCCGGATGTTTTTTTCCAACAAATCGTAAAGTGAATCCCTCGAATGAACAAAGCTTTTGAGCTTTTGGGATTCCTCTTTACATTTCAACGTAAGTTGTTGAATGCGAGACTCTAAAATAAGGTTTTGAGCTACAATTTATCATTTGCAATGCTCAATTCTTTAACTTGAGAGAGAAGTGTGTCTCTCTCACTAGTGTCACAAATATGCAAAGCATTATTATTTACACTAGTAGACTCAAGCTCATGCAACCTACTCATAGCATTTTTAAATTTAGCGTTCGATTTAGCATAAGAATCGATGCACTTACTTGCCACGTTGGAGACCACATTGAAGCAGTATTCAAGCTCCTCATACGATAACTTTGGCTCCTCCTCATCTTCATCATTGCTTTCTGCCTCGCTAGAGCTTGACGAAGACTCTTTCCCTTTTTCCATGAAGCACGTGTGGGTTTTCTTCTTGTCTTCTTCTTCTTCGTCACTTGATGAGTCCTCATCCGAGTCATCAAATGTTTCGACAAGACCCGTCTTTTGGTTCTTGTATTTGGACTTCCCTTTCCAATGGTTCTTCTCTTTTCCTTTGTAATTATCTTTGGAGGGTTTGGAAGGGCATTCGGTAGAGCGATGACCTTTACCACTGCAAGTGTAACAAATCTTGTTAAACTTAGAGGCAAACTTTGACAAAGATTTACCTTGCATGCCCTTGAGAAATGCTTTGAATTGCTTGGAAAGCTCTATGAAATCATCATCACTAGCCTCATCCTCTCCATCTTCACTAGAATCTTCTCGATGGAATTTCTTTCTTCACTCGATTTGATCCTTCTCGACATGGAATGTAATCCACTTTTACTTTTTCGGCTTCTCGGGCTTGGTTTGTTGAATCACCTTCTTGTGTTGAAGCTTGACTTCATACGCCATGAGATTTCCAATGCACTCCTCAACGGTATATTTGGACATGTCATTTGATTCCAAAATACCGTTGGCATTTGACCCCCATTACGGTGTAAGAGAGTCAAGGATCTTCTCCACACGATCCTCTTAAGAAATCACCTTCCCAAGTCCTTCCAAAGTGTTCACGATGTCTGTGAACCTTGTGAACATTTCCGAGATGCTTTCTCCTTTCTGCATCAAAAACATTTCATATTTAGATCTAAACACACTTTGTTTAGATTTCTTTACCTTGGACGTCCCTTTATAAGTAATCACCAAGATATGCTAAATTTCGTTGGTCGATTTGCATATGGAGATGCGGTTGAACTCATTCGGAGTGCAGACATAATGAAATGCGTTCATAGCCCTCGCATTTTATTTGATTGAGTCCTTCCCCACCTTTGTCCTTGAGGTCGCGGGTGTAGTAGGCTTCTCAAAGTCCGACCCCGCAATGTCCGATAAGTTATGACCCTCCAAGTAAATCATCATTCGGATCATCCAACTTGGATAATTTGTTCAATTGAAGAGCAGGGGTCGAACGGTTGATAGACCTTCTTCATGAGACATAGATGAAGCATTGAATTCCATCGTTGTTAAATGCCTCAACCTCGCTCTGATACCAATTGTAAGGACAGTCTTTGCCTTGTAATACTAATAACAAACACTCTAGAGGATGGGTTGATGGCAATAATCATGTAATTAAAAATTAAAGTTGTAAATGTGGAATTATAAATGCAAAAGGAGAACAATTCACACAATCAATACAAATACTAACACAAGAGTTTTACCATGGGTCTCCAACTTGGGTACATCCAGCCATACAAATATCCACTATGATCCTACATAAGATAGTGAATACAATCTTACATAGAGATACCTCACACAGAGGATTTGGATTCTCCCAAAGAGAAATCCTTGCTCTCACATTGAGAGACTTTAACTCTCACAAAGAGAGTACTCAACCAACCCTACACACGGGTTAAACTCTCACAAAGAGAGTAACTATCTCTCACAAAGAAAGCAAGGGTTTCAATACACAAAGATAAAATAAACTCTCTTACCTATGCCTTGATGAGATGAACTTACTCAATAATGAATGCAAGGCATGGAAGAGGATCTCCAAGTGATGAGATGAACTTGATTACACTTGGATGATTTCCCTTGAGCTTGACTTCGATGCATGAAGAGGAATGTGAGCTCTAAGAGGGAAATAAGAGAGTTTGAAAGTGGCTTAATGATTCTCAATCATATGCACTATTAACCAAGAGTTATAAATGAACTAAACCATCTCCTATATATATGAAGCCGCAATAACCCCTCAAAACCAAGCAAAAGGGCCAAAGGAGAAAATCTGCAAATGCTAGATTTTGGCAACTTACGGTTTGGACATGCGACTGTATAAGGATCAACAATCCATTGGCTAACGGCTATATTATTCTTAACATCAATAATTTGAGCCAAGACAGGCAACTATAGAAGACTACACAGTAGTCTAAACAATGTGCAGGCACCTGTAAAGACTTCGTCAGGCGACTATCACATGGGATGGACTGGAGCTGAGAAAATGCAACTTACGCACTTGTGCATTCAGAAGACTGACGAGCAAAGTCCAGGCGCTTGAATAATGATAGGAGACTGTAAACTCTACATCAGTCGACTAATACACAAGCTAGAGAGATGCCAAGAAATGACAAGTTACGCACTTTGGTATATAGACGACTAAAGAACAATATCCCGGCACCTGATGAAAGACATGCATATGTCAAATGAACTTCGGTCGCCTTCTCCAAAAGCTCAAGAAAGATTCAATAAATATTTTACTTGAGATATGCACAACATTCTGTTGTAGAAGGCTGACCTGGCGCCTGGAATCACCTAGTCGCTTATCCTGCCTTCAGCAGTCACCAGTTGGAGAGCCAAAGACTCCAATTTAGTCTTTTGGCAAGGTGAACCTAATGAGTTGGATTATATGATAATCCTAGGCTCACTAAGATGAAAAATGCATATGCATAAATGAGTAGTCCATCTATCAAGGTATTACAAGATCCTATGACTCATAAAGCGAAAAGCAATTAAATGAAATATTACATGGATTACAATTGCCTCCCTTAGAGTCTAATCTTTAATCTCTTGATGCCATGATGCTCCCTATCATCTTCCAAGCTTTGGCACCTCTTGATGAGCTTCCCTTCATTAAGTCCCAAGTTTTGGCTATACGCCTCTTAATATCCATCCTTGCACCAAGGTATTAGTCTCCAAATCATGATATTCTTCATTTGATAATCATGAGACTAAAACATGAGAATCATTAGCAACAACATAACGTTGTGATCACCATCAAAATAATATTGGTCTAAAACACCAATACCTAACACAATCAAGGTGGTTATTTCTCTTGCCCTTGGTTTTCATATTTGGCTATTACCCATCTTTTTGATATGCCAATGGGGAAGAGAAATGAGTTATATAAAAATAAACCTTATGCTGTTTATGAATTATTAACACTTGGTATTATTTTTGCGTAACATCCATCAATATGACTTGTGCTTTGCATGTTTATATTTTGTGCACTTTTGCATATTGTTTGGGTGAGTTTCTTAGCACACATTGTTTATTTCAATGTTTATTATATTTTGACATAATGGATTGTCATCATCAAAAAGGGGATAATGTTAGTTCGTGGGTTCAAGACTAACATTGTTTTGATGATGATCAATACATTATGTTAGTGTGCTAATCAATCTTATGTTTTAGTCTCAGTTTATGTTAATGATTATATGTTGATGAAACAAAGCATAAAACTTTGAGAATGATGCAATGAATATCTTATAGACCTCCAAGAGTGATGGATTGCTAAAGCTTGGAAGATGATGGGGATATTCAAGGCATCAAGAGCTTGAAGTCTAGACTCTAGGAGAATTAAATTGTAATCATGTAATACTTTATTACTTGCTTTTCTCTTTTTGAGTCTAGAACTTTGTAATGCCTTGATTAGATGGTCTATCATTCATGCATATGCATTTACCATTTTAGTAAACCTTAGAATCATTATAGAATCCAATCCAATATGTTCCCCATGCCAATAACTCAATTGGAGTTATTGGACTTTCAACAGGCATATGTTGAAGCCATGACAGGCGACTGGTGGTTCATCGGGCGCCTGGCCATCCTTCAACAGACGGATGTCTGCACAAGTCAAGTCAAATTTCTTGACTCTATACTTGAGCATTTGGTACAGGCGACTGAAGAGCAAAAGACATGCGCCTGTTAACCAACAGGCGACTGAACATTTTTTTACAGTCACCTAGTGCACCAATGTATTTGGTACAGGCGATTGAAGTACAAAAGCCAGGCGCCTGTTAACCAACAGGCGACTGAACATTGTTCTACAGTCGCCTAGTGCACCAATGTGCGTAACCTGGTATTTTGAACTCCAATCCATCTTAGGGGACAGTCAACTGATGTAGCGTTTTCATCCGCCTATCAACCTCAGGCGCGTAAACATTGTTCATCATCGCCTGGTACACAAGTGCGTAAGTTGTATTTTCCAGCTTAAATCCATCCCTTGTGGCAGCCGCCTGCTAAGCCTTTACAAGCACCAGCATAGTGGTATAGACCCCTGTGTAGTCTTCTACAGTCGCATGTCCTGGCTCAGATTGTAGACATTGGGTAAATCGAGCTGTTACTTCAGGCGTCTGTCTCTTTGCCGTCAGTCGCCTGTTCTAGCCGTTAGACACAAAATTCTGTCTGTTTTCTTGGACTGTTTTGGGCTGTTTTGATGGCTTATTTAAGCTAGTTTGAGTGTGATTTTTTTGACACTAACTCCTACTCATAGAGATCATTTTGTAGTGTCAATAATCCCAAGAGAGAGTTTTCTTGGACTGTTTTGGCTTAACGAATTAATTTTCTATACAAACAACCTCAAAATGTTTTCAAACTTCAATAGTATCATCCTATGATAATTTAGGGCTCCCCACATTAATTTCGTAATTTTCTGAAGTCAAATCAACAGAGAACCTGCAAACCCGCTTTCTAAACGTTTTGGCCCAAAACTCGTATCTCCGTAACTCAAACCCCAAAACGGACTTCGTATTTACGCTCCTGGCGACGATGTGAACCCGTGGCTATGTTTTTTAATTTTTCGGAGACGTTTAGTCTCAGGGGAAAAATCGTAATTTCAAGTTATTATTTACTAATGATGTTTTGCTAATTACGTTTTACTAAAGTAATTACCTTCCAAAAACTTACCTAATCATGTTTTTAGCATTGCATGAGGAAAAATGTTTTTCCTCTCCCACTTCTGGTTCATCCCCATGTATAGACACACACCTAACCTATTTAATACTTTGACTAAGTATTAATGAGGTTTAATTACTTAATTAATTTAATTAACTTATTTAAACCCCTCTAATTATTCATATCCCTCACAACTCAACCCAGGAGAACTCGAACCCCGACTTCACTCTTCCATACTCACGTCGAAGCCCACCCCAATCTCGAGCTCCCTCACCGAACCTCTTCCCTAACCCACGCACACACAGGATTCATCTCCCTCCTCTCCTTCTCACTCAGCCCGCATCACCGAACTCAGGCCCCCCCTAACTTTTGCAACACACGCAGGCTCCCTCACTCAGCTCTCTCCCTCTAGGTTTCGTTCTCCCTCTCTCTCACTTTCGTTCTCTTCCCCCGAAGCCCTCAAGCGGCGCTGCGCCGTCGCTTCGAGCTCTGTAGCTCACCCCCATCAGCCCCCTCCGACGAAAATTTCACCACCGCTCGGAGACCCCACCTTCTACGTTTCCTCAGGCAGAACCCACGGCAACCCCTTCACCACACGTCCCTTCTCCCCTGCCCCGAAGCCCCTGCCTCAGACCTCCTTTGCCGCTCTCCGACTAGAGCTCCCACCACACGCTCAGCCCGCCACCGCCATGGCCTCCCATCACTGCACCCCGAGTGCACCACCTCCGCTCCACAGTGAACGCCACCCCGCTCCCTCACCCTCTTCTCCGAACCCCGTCCGCCGTAAGCACTCCCCAGTAACAACGCCTCCACCCACCTCGCCCAGTGCTCTGACACTGAACACCCCCCGAGTCGACGCAGCACCGCTTCGCTCCTCGAGCTCCACCGAATCTCTTCCATTGTCCCCGCCTGCTCTGCCACCACCACTCGCGACGTTGCCGCCACCGTGTCGCCGCGCCCCTCCCCGTGCACCCCCGCCCCCATCGCCATCGACAAGCCACGCAAGCCCCATCGCTGCATAAACTCGTGAAGCGAGGGTGAGTAAATTTTATATGAAATCGTATTTCCTATAAATACGTGTATTTGCATATTTTTAAAATTATTAAATGGGATTTACTGGTCTTAAATCCGTAATATATTATATAAGGATCAGAAAAATGCAAGGCCGCTCCAGAAAATTAGAAATGCCGTTCTGGACCCAATGGCACTAGTTTCATCTCAATCAAACGCTCAGTTTTTTCAGAATAAATTTTTAACCCTAAAACTTAAATACAACATTTTCACTTAAAAATCTGTAACTTGTAATTTTCACGTACACTGATACGTGAGAAAAATATATGTTGTAGTACTCTTCGAGACGATCGTTTTGATAGCTCACTTGAACCATTCCGATAAGTTTTGCATCCAGAAGAAATTGTTGAATAAACACGTTACTAATTAAAATTAGTTTTAAAATAATATTTGAGCTTTTAAAAAATTATAAAAATTACCAGGAGCTTCTGGAAAATATTTTCTCGTACAGTAAAATTATTTTCCTCATAACTAGCCTATATAAAAATTTAGAACGCTTTTCGACAACATTTCAGTCAGTTATGAAAATCAAAACGATCAGGTTATTAAATAGAAAACAGTGTATTCTTTAACCGATTGTTTCTTGTGTTCACAGGTATCAATTCTCGTGCACCAGCACTAGATCCAGTCTCGGCTCACTACCACCAACCGAGATCTATAAGTCACTTTAATTCTAGACTTAGAAACTAAGTGTATAAGTACGAACTTAGGATTCTTAACTAGGGTAAATTGTATGCTAACGAAACTATTGCCATTAAACCAACAATTTTTGTATGCCATGTTTGTTGGGCCTGTCTTTATCTTCAAATTTCTTAGCATTCACCTTACTTTACTTTCTGGTTTTCAATAAGAAAGTCAAACAGTGGTCCTGCTTTAACTGTCATCGTAAACAAGGAATTGATAATGTCAGTACATCTTGTGGAATGTCTTGTGGAATACCTCTTGGAATATCTCGTAAAATGATCTGTGGAGTATCTCATGGAACATCTCGTGAAATGTCTAAAGGAATATCTCATAAAATGACTTGTGGAATATCTCGTAAGAAACATGTAATCGACACACACGACACTGGGGTTTGGGGTAACTCATTATAGAGAAAGTATGGGAGCTATGACAGGAGTCACTATCTCTCGTCTCGTCTCGTCTCGTCTCGTCTTTCAAAGTGTGTTGTAGTTGACGCCCGATATTGGCCCCGTGGCAATGGAGATGACCTATGGTTGAATATCATACTTTCCTACGTGAGTCACATCACATAGTTTAGTGCGTCTTATTCGGTACTTTGCATGTTTAATTGCTCACAGTTCATTCCTACTAGTCTCATCATTGTTATCACCATGTTTGCTCTTATACGTTACTTTTTGTACTTGCACGTTCACCTTTACTTTACACATTACATGCACTTTACTTACCGCACTTGTGCAGACACTCATACTTTACTTGTCGTGCTTTTAGCTACCGTAGTAGCATGTTTCACCTGCTTAGCCTACTTACACTTGCACTACCACAGTACAGTTTGTTCTCTTCTTTCAGTTCAGTTTACATTTACTACTTAGTTGTATACAGTTGTTGCTAAGTACTTTACCTTTTCGCTCTGGTTTGCTTGTACGTAGTTACTTTTTTCATACTTGTGCACTGCTTCTTTTCTAAGTTTAGAATTGTTGTGACTTACCTACGGTTCCATCTTCATGGCACCGCAGATGACACACATATGGAGGTAGATGCTCTTGAGTTAATAGCGCCAGAGTTCGACCCTGAGACCGCAGCTTCCAAAGTTATTTGCACTTTTGTACTTCCTTTCTTCCATGTATATTTGTTGAAACATTTTGTACAATATGGATGTAATAATTGGACACTATTTGAGTATTTTTGTACATCTCTGCATCGTGGCTATTTTTAATTCACTGGTAACCTGCAGGACCTGTGCAAATATCAAATAAGTAACAGGCCCCAGGAGCGGGTTGTTACAGGTTTGGTGGCCCACGCAGGTTCGGGCTAACTAGCTCGTGAACATTATAACAAGATCAGGATGTACCATATATAATACTCAACTAAGCTGAAAATTTTCCTATGTATGCATGTGTGACATTCAAACGATGGACGGGAACACTTCTGAGAGTCCCAATGGAGCTAACCTGTCCGGAGCTAGCAACCAGACCAACAACGAACCACCTTCCACTGTGCATCAAATTTTTGATGTCGCATTGCGAGAGCTGGTTGAAGAGATACGAGGAGAATACAAGCACGAAGGAGGAATTCAACAATTTCGGTCACTTTGCCCAAAGACATGGAATGTCGTGGGTGGTCCTCTGAAGGCCGAAGAATGGCTGTAAAGCACCGAAGATAATTTGAGAGTCGCTCAGATCGGAGAACATGCTTTGGTGGACACAGCCAAGTCCCAACTGACTGATGGAGCCAGAATCTAGTGGAACTCCACTGAAGGTCGTCTATAAAAACCAATCAACTGGGCGACATTCACTGACCACTTCCACACCCAATACTTTTCACCCGAGGCTCAGATGGAACTGCAAGCTTAGTTCGTCGGGTTGAAGCAAGGTTCCATGTCTATGGAACAGTATGATGCCCAATTCACAATGCTTAGCCAGTTTGCTCCCCAGATGGTTGCCACCCCTCTGACCCGAGCTCAACGCTTCAAGCAAGGGTTAAACATCGAAATTCGACGAAGCTTGGCCAGACGCTTACTCTGAACACATACTAAGGTTCTCACTGCAGCTCGCGAGTACGAGTTCATCAAACGAGAAGAGAAGCGAGAGCAAGCTTTAGCTGCCCCTCCCCGAAGGCCACCACCTCTTACGCCTGCTGCTGGATCCAGTCATCGACCTCCATCGCACCGTCCAGTCCAACAGACTCAGTTCAAGAGGCCAGCACCACAGTAACATCGAGAGTGCTTCTATTGTGGTAAAACTGGACATATCAAAGCAGGATGTCGATCGTACCTGAACCTTTGCTTAATCTGTGGATCCAATGACCATGGGGCAAGAGATTGCCCAGAAGATTAATATAGAGATACCGTTGATGCCCCTGCAAGGAATGCTCCACATTGACCACCACTTCCACCTCAACAGAAGGTGTTCCAACAAGCACAACAACCGGCTCCACCACCGAGACGACAAGCCTACACCATGATTGCAGAGGATGTCGAAGCCATCAACCATGCGATTAGAGGTATGAGTTATCGCTTTTAATATTATACACGTTCATTTGGCATAACCGTATATCATCGTAGCTATCATGATAATACTAGTCTCGGGACTAGTTACGGAAGCTATGGTGATGTCAGTAGTATGTATGCATACATAATATCTCTTGTTTTCTTGATGCTGTGTTATTACATCATATTTCATATTATTTACAACCTGATTTACTAGATTACTATCTTCTCTATCATTTATTTGCTTAAATTTCTTCATAACATCAATTATTTGTTTCAGAAAAGTCTTTCAAATTCCGAGGACGGAATTATTTTATTGAGGGTAGGATGTAACGACATGTTTTCCTCGACACAACTATTTACGTGTTTAACCTATTTTTAATTTTTTTAAAAACTATTTTATAATGATTCGTCAGGAGTTATACGATTTCAAAAATTTCTTATAAAAATATTTTGAAGTATCAGACTAGTTATGGAGTATATTAGTACGTTCAGATTTCATCAAATAACTTTAAATAATCTTGATAAAATTCATTTTCAATTATTACCATTTTGGCTTAACGAATTAATTTTCTATACAAACAACCTCAAAATGTTTTCAAACTTCTACAGTATCATCCTATTATCATTTAGGCCTCCCCACATTAATTTTGTAATTTTCTGAAGTCAAATCAATAGAGAACATGCAAACCCGCTTTCTAAACATTTTGGCACAAAACTCGTATCTCCGTAACTCAAACCCCAAAATGGACTTTCTATTCGTGATCCTCGCGACGATGAGAACCTGTGGCTATGTTTTCGTAATTTTTCGGAGACGTTTAGTCTCAGGGGCAAAATCGTAATTTCAAGTTATTAATTACTAATGATGTTTTGCTAATTACGTTTTACTTAAGTAATTACCTTCCAAAAACTTACCTAATCACGTTTTTAGCATTGCATGAGAAAAAACGTTTTTCCTCTCCCACTTCTGGTTCATCCCCCCGTATAGACACACACCTAACCTATTTAATACTTTGACTAAGTATTAATGAGGTTTAATTACTTGATTAATTTAATTAACTTATTTAAACCCCTCTAATTATTCATATCCCTCACAACTCAACCCAAGAGAACCCGAACCCCGACTTCACACTTCCCTACTCACGTCGAAACCTACCCCAATCTCGAGCTCCCTCTCCGAACCTCTTCCTTAACCCACGCACACACATGCTTCATCTCCCTCCTCTCATTCTCACTCAGCCCGCATCACCGAACCCAGGCCCCCTAACTTTCGCAACACACACAGGCTCCTTCACTCAGCTCTCTCCCTCTACATTTCGTTCTCCCTCTCTCTCACTTTCGTTCTCTTCCCCCGAAGCCCTCAAGCGACGATGCCCCACCGCTCCGAGCTCTGCAGCTCACCCCCATCAGCCCCCTCCGACGAAAACACCGCCACCGCCCGGAGACCCTACCTTCTCTGTTGCCTAAGCCCGAACCCACGGCAACCCCTTCGCCACACGTCCCTTCTCCCCTGCCCTGAAGCCCCTGCCTCAGACCTCCTCCACCGCTCTCCAACGAGAGCTCCCTCCACACGCTCAACCCGCCACCGCCATGGCCTCCCATCACTGCACCCCGAGTGCGCCACCTCCGCTCCACAGTGAATGCCACCCCACTCCCTCACCCTTTTCTCTGAACCCCGTCCGCCGTAAGCACTCCCCAATGACAGCACCTCCGCCAACCTCGCCCAGTGCTCTGACCCCGAATACCCCCGAGTCAACGCAACGCGCTTCACTCCTCGAGCTCCACTGGAGCTCCTCCGCTGTCCCTGCCTGCTCAGCCCTCGCCCGCCACCGCCTCCCGCGCCGTTGCCGCCACCGCGTCGCCGCGCCCCTCACCGTGCACCCCCGCCCCCATCGCCGTCAACAAGCCACGCAAGCCTCGTCGCTGCATAAACTCGTTAAGCGAGGGTGAGTATATTTTATATGAAATCGTATTTCGTATAAATAAGTGTATTTGCGTATTTTTAAAATTATTAAAGGGATTTACTGGTTTAAATCCGTAATAAATTATATAAGAATAAAAAACAAGCAAGGCCAGCTCCAGAAAATCAGAAATGACGTTCTGGACCCAATGGCGCTAGTTTCATCTCAATCAAATGCTTAGTTTTTTCAGAATAAATTTTTAACCCTAAAATTTAAATACGACGTTTTCACTTAAAAATCTGTAACTTGTAATTTTCATGTACACTGATACGTGAAAAAAATATATGTTGTAGTACTCTTCGAGACGATCGTTTTGACAGATCACTTGAACCATTCCGATATGTATTGCACCCAGAAGAAATTGTTGAATAAAAACATTACCTAATTAAAATTAGTTTTTAAATTGATTTTTGAGCTTTTAAAAAATTATAAAAATTACCAGGAGCTTCTGAAAAATATTTCCTCATACAGTAAAATTATTTTCCTCATAACTAGCATATATAAAAATTTAGAACGTGTTTCGACAACATTTCAGTCAGTTATGAAAATCAAAACGATCAGGTTATTAAATAGAAACCAGTTTGTTTCTTGTGTTCACAGGTATCAATTCTCGTGCACCAGCACTAGATCCAGTCTCGGCTCACAAAACACCACCTCGAGATCTGTAAGTCACTTTAATTCTAGACTTAGAAACTAAGTAAGTGTATAAGTACGAACTTAGGATTCTTAACTTGGAGAAATTGTGTGCTAACGAAACTACTGTCATTAAACCAACAATTTTTGTATGCCATTTTGTTGGACTTGTCTTTATATTCAAATTTCTCAGCATTCACCTTACTTTACTTTCTGGTATTCAATAAGAAAGTCGAACAGTGGTCCTGGTTTAACTGTCATCGTAAACAAGGACTTGATAACATCATGTGTACATCTTGTGGAATATCTTATAGAATACCTCGTGGAATATCTCGTAGAATGATTTGTGGAACAACTTGTGGAATATCTCATGGAACATCTCGTGAAATGTCTAAAAGAATATCTCGTAAAATGACTTGTGGAATATCTCATAAGAAACATGTAATCGACACACACGACACTGGGGTTTGGGGTAACTCATTGTAGATAAAGTATGGGAGCTATGACCGGAGTCACTCTCTATCGTCTCGTCTCGTCTCGTCTCGTCTTTCAAAGTATGTTATGGTTGACGCCCGGGATTGGCCCCCTGTGGCAATGGAGGTGACCCATGGTTGCATATCATACTTTCCTACGTGAGTCGCATCACATAGTTTAGTGCGTCTTATTCAGTACTTTGCATGTTTAATTGCTTACAGTTCATGCCTTATGGTCTCATCATTGCTATCACCATGTTTGCTCTTATACGTTACTTTTTGTACTTGCACGGTCACCTTTACTTTACACATTACATGCACTTTACTTACCACACTTGCGCAGACACTCATACTTTACTTGTCGTGCTTTTAGCTACCGTAGTAGCATGTTTCACCTGCTTAGCCTACTTACATTTGCACTACCACAATATAGTTTGTTCTCTTCTTTCAGTTTAGTTTACCTTTACTACTCAGTTGTGTACAGTTGTTACTTAGTACTTTACCTTTTCGCTCTGGTTTTCTTGTACGTAGTTACTTTTTGTCATATTTGTGCACTGCTTCTTTTCTATGTTTAAAATTGTTGTGACTTACCTACGATTCCATCTTCATGACACCGCAGACGACACACATATGGAGGTAGATGCTCTTGAGTTAATAGCGCCAGAGTTCGACCCTGAGACCCCAGCTTCCAAAGTTATTTGTACTTATGTACTTCCTTTCTTTCATGTATATTTGTTGGAACATTCGTACAGTATGGATGTAATAATTGGACACTATTTGAGTATTTTTGTACATCTCTGTATCGTGTCTATTTTGAATTCACTGGTAACCTGAAGGACTTGCGCAAATATCAAATAAGTAACAAGCTCCCAGGAGCGGGTCATTACAAATATGCCCTATAAACACCTAATGACTTTGAACTCTTTCCTTAACAACCGAAACTTGATGTCTATGTGCTTTGACTTCGAATAGCTTCTGTTGATATTTGAATATAACACAGCTAATTTGTTTCACCCAGTGACAAAGTTTTGCACCTATATACTATGATTAGATGCATTATAACCAGCTACAAATTCAACTGCTATAGTGAAAGAAGCTACAAGTATCCGCTTAGCTCTTTTCTAAGAAATCGCTTCTCAGCTAGCAAATAAATATTGCTTCATGTGGATCTTCTATTGTCTTAGCATTTTAGTAAAATCGAAATTAGAATTTCCAATGATCTCTTACTGATATCTTATAAGTGAGCATGTAGTCTTTTGTTCTCTGCAAATGATGCATACCATTTTGGCTTCATTCTAGTGATCCATCCCAAAGTTTATTGAATATCTACATAGTATTGTAGCAATATATGTTATATCAAGACTTATGCACACTTGGGCATTCATCAAACTCCTTACAGCTGACGCATAAAGAATCTTTTGCATTTCATTAACTTCAACCTCAATCTTAATGCACTCACTAAGACTGAACTTGTCTCCTTTGCAATGGGAGTAATCCTGGTTTGAAATCTTTCATGCCAAATCTATTAAGAACCTCTTTAATATAGCTCTTTTCTGAGAACCCAAGAATACCTCAAGAGCGATCTTGATGTATCTTCATACCAAATACAAAAAAATCATCCCTAATATCTTTCATTTCAAAATTCTTTGTTAGAAATCTCTTGGTTTCGTGCAGTAAGCATATATCATTGCGTGCAAGCAGTATATCATCGATATATAATACAAGGAAGATATATTTACTCCCATCGAACCTATAGTATATTAAATTATTAACTACATTCATCTTAAATCTAAACAAGATGATAACTTGAAAAAATTTATTATACCGTTGACGAAAAGCATGCTTACGCCCATAGATTGATTTCTTCAATTTGCAAACTATTTTCGTTGGATCACCTAATACAAAGTTTTCTGCTTGCAGCATATATATATATATATATATATATATATATATATATATATATATATATATATATATATATATATATATATATATATATATATATATATATGAAGGATAAGCAACTTTATTCATATACTCAACAAATTACAATATTGGTCTACAAATAGAACCAAACATATAACTCAATGAAGCAAAACATAAATAAATAAATAAATAAATAACCTTCAACTCTAAAAGAGAGCAAGGAATCCTAACGATAATTAGGATTCCGATTATTCCTTGAGCTTTTCCGTCTAGGTGGATCCAAACAAATCTTTTTAAGTGTCTTTAAAGTAGGAGCTAAGCGGTGCATTTCATCCTCCCACTCTTGGTTTATCATTGTAGCATCTCCATCAAATTCTTCCACCCATTCTTCCTCATATTCATCTTCATCAACATATCCATCACCAACATTGTCTGGATCATCAACGCGATCACCAGAAGGGCCCCCACCAGATCCCGTAGATTTTGGAATTACACGTATATCCGCTGCATCACCATTAGTTACATCTACATTTCCATTTGGTTGGCCTCCAGTCTCTATACCAGAAGGGCCTCCAGTCTCTATCGTCCGGGCCACAGTAGCTGAAGAACATCTGCTCGTATCATTCCCTTCATTAATTAACACACTCCCATTCTTTTAGATTTCCCTTCACATATATATATATATATATATATATATATATATATATATATATATATATATATATATATATATATATATCTCTCTCTCTCTCTCTCTCTCTCTCTCTCTCTCTCTCTCTCTCTCTCTCTCTCTCTCTCTTGTGCCCTATCCCCTCTCTTCTTAATTTCCTATGAGTGGAATCTAGTTTGTACATTTGTATCATTTTCTGATTTTAATATAGTTCACCTTTACCTGTCAATATATATATATATATATATATATATATATATATATATATATATATATATATATATATATATATATATATATATATATATATATATATATATATATATATATATATTTGACAGGTAAAAGTTAGCTTTATTAATATACAAATGTACAACCACACCCACCCTAACCAGTAGCACTAGCAATCTAAAAAGGAATGGGGAGAGGGCACATTAGCGCCGTCACCCACTACCGATTCAAATAACAAGTCTACCAGTTAGGACCAATACAACCAAACAATACTCAACAGTACTACTAGAAAGCAAGACCCCAATTGGCGAAGGGGGACTTATCAACTACATCATCAACATCTAAGCTACAGAGGGCTATCCTGACATCAGAAGCGATTTCCTCAAACAGTGATACTTTGGAAGTAACCTTCTCCTTAAAAATCCGCCTATTCCGCTCTTTCCATATATGCCAGACTAAGGAAGACAAAATCAATTTAGCCAAGATGCACAGCGGGTCTTTCTTCTTGTAAGAGGAGAGAATAAGATCACATACTCCAGAAAGTGAGGTAGGAACCTGAGAAGTGATACCTAGCTTGAGAAGGCTCCTGGCAACAATGTATCTTGTAAAGTCACATTCAAAAAAGAGATGGCCACTGCTCTCCTCCACATTCCCAGAGCATAGGACACAATTAACATCCGCAACAGTGCTCCACTTTTGCAACCGGTCCTTAGTCAACAACTTCCCCTGAAGTGCGCGAAGCAAGGCAATTGAAAATTTGGGGACATGTAGATTGAACCACACAGCTTCCATGTATTGAAAAGCCGGCCTATGAATACGAGCAGCCTCCCATATATCACGTAACCTAGCCTTTTGTCCGGCCACCCAGGACCATTCATCCGGCTCATCACTAATGGTAACATGCTGTAGAGGGTTCACACAACCCTGAATGGCCGGAACTTGGTTCCAGGAGGTCCCTGTCCAGAAATCTCCAACACAAGTACGTTCAGAACCTGGAAGGGGGTCTTGTAGGAGAAATAAGGGCCCCAAAGGGTGCCAGTTGTCATACCAGAAGGAAGTAGATTTACCATCCTTAATAGTACGTTTAATGAGTCGCTGAGATAGACTACGGCTCTGTAGAATGAACTTCCAAGATCCCGAGTTAGAAGGGGCAGATTTGGCAGTGTAAAACCCCTTATCAATTGCAACATAGTGGCGCCTCATGTAGCTAGCCCAAATGCCTTTATTAGAGAGTACTCTCCAGGTCAAACGCACTCCTGAAGAGTCATTCAAGTCAGAAAGGAGCCTAAGCCCCAACCCCCCTCCTTTTTGGTAGTGCACATATCCTTCCAGGCCCACGTCTTATTCTTACCCCAAATGAAGGACCTGCACATAGAATTAATTGATCTGATGACAGATAATGGAAGCCTATAAGCCTGCATCCAGAAAGCCACCATACCATAGATGACGGAACGGACCAATTCAACTTTCCCAGAAATAGAGAGGAGAGAAGATGACCATCCTAGGAGCCTTTTCCTGCATTTGTCCACTAATCGAGAAAACATGGATGCTCTAGGGTAATTCGACGAAAGGGGGAGGCCCAAATAAGTTGTAAAAGAGTTTACCATTTTAATACCCAAGAGCTCAGCTAAACCTCGAGCATTCTGTACCCCCTTACTGAAGATTGCGGAGCTTTTATCAAGATTAACATGAAGGCCCGACAAAAGTTTAAAGTAGTCCAGTACTTCCATAAGGCCATAAAGAGAATGATAATTGGCACGGCAGAATACTAAAAGGTCGTCAGCAAAAAGTAAATGAGAGATTGAACCAGATCTTTTCATGGGCTGGATAGCCCCAGATGATTCTGCCACAGACATGAGAAGGGAGAAAGCTTCCATAGCTAGAACAAACAAGTACGGGGATATAGGGTCACCCTGACGTAGCCCTCTATTGGAGTCAAAGTAACCTTCAGGGGAGCCATCCACTAAGACAGAGAACCTGGGAGTACTAATACATTGGGAAATCCAGGATATAAAGGTATGTTTGAATCCCATCTGATGGAGAAGAAAGAGGACAAACTCCCTATTCACACTGTCAAAAGCCTTCCGAAGATCAAGTTTGATACATGTTCTGGACCCCATTGGGTTGCTAAAATCACGAATCTGTTCATGGGCCAGGAGGGAGCAGTCCGCCAACAGCCTGTCCTTAAGGAAGGCCGCCTGATTGGGAGAAACCAGGTCTGAAATAACGTGTCTCAATCTGTTGCAAATTATCTTGCTGATAATTTTATAAAGCACGTTGCAGCAAGCTATTGGCCTATAGTCACCCAGATCAGAGGCATTTGCATTCTTTGGAACCATAGTCAAGAATGCGTGATTAATAGATGGGGGCATCATACCTGATCTGAAGAATGAAGAGATCCCTGATATAACATCAGAGCCTATAATGTCCCAATTAGACTGAAAGAAGTGGCCATTGAAGCCGTCAGGCCCAGGGGCTTTGTCCTTACCAATCTGGAATACTGCCGATTTAATTTCAGAAGGAGAAACTGGCAATTCCAACCAACATGCCGCCTCCTCAGTAAGCTTCCTTTTAGGAATGATATTAGGGAATACAGTCCAGTAATCCTCCTGGTGGTATAGCCTTTGATAATACTGGGAGGCTTCCTTCCGCAAGTTGTCCCTGTCTGAAATCAATTGTCCTTGTGAAGAAATAAGGTGATGTATGTTGTTGTGCCCATACCGCGCCTTCAAAGAAGTATAGAAAAATTTTGAATTCCTGTCTCCCAGGGTTAGCCAGTTTTGCCTACTCTTTTGTCTCAGATCTTCTTCCTCCGCCCTAAGTGCAATTCCAAGCCTCTGAGTTGCCAAGATTTCCTGCTTCTGAATAACCGGATCGGAACAGAGCATTGAATTGGACCGAATAAAAGCAAGCTGGGCACGGCACTTGTTGACATCAAGCAAGCTTAAATGCTCCCTGGACCAAGCTTTTAAAACAGGCTTAAGGGATTTAAGCCTCCATTGTAACAAGCTTAGGGAGGGGAACCCCTGCCTGGAACCAATAGAACTTCGGCCAGCATCATAATGGTTGGAAATAAGCTCTTTGTAGCCTGGGAAGGAGCACCATGAGTTAAAGAAACAAAATGGTATAGGTTTAGATCTGACCTTGGGGAGAAGATGTAGAAGTAATGCAGAGTGATCACTCGTGCCCGAAGGAAGATATTCATAATAGGAGTGGGGTAGCGCCGATAAACAGTCGGTGTTGCATAGGATGCGGTCCAGCCTAGCTGAAATACGCCTTAACCCAATTTGATTATTGCTCCAGCTGAGAGAGGGGCCAGTACTCTTCATATCAAGAAGCTTACAATAGCCAATACAAGAATTGAAGGAGTTCATAGCCATATCATCCACAAGACGACCACCCTGCTTTTCGTGAGAGCTCCTAACACAGTTGAAATCACCCCCCACCAACCATGGGATGGAATTAAAAGAGGAACAATCAGCTACCAGATTGCTCCAAAGAGAGGCTCTAGAAGTAGCCAAATTGAACCCGTAAACAGCAGTTAGGCCCATCACAAATCCCGCTGAATTGGAGATTCTAATAGAAATATGTTGAGCAGATGCAGCAATCAGTGTGCTACTCCATATAGTCTTATTGAAATAGATAACAATACGACCCCCCTTATGATGATCTCTATTATCCACAAGATCCCAATCATTATCAAAACAACTGGTAATACGATTTGCATTGCATACTTCCACTTTAGTTTCAAGCAAACAAACAATAGATGGACGGAGCTTACGCATGGAATGCCTCAGATCCGCCCGCCTAGTAGAATTATTGAGGCCTCTCATATTCCAAAAGTAGACAGACATTAGGCACGATGAGAAAAAGGGGGTGGCAGCTGCGCCACTCTAGCACTACGGCGAACCGAAGAAGGGGAAGGAGGATTGGACTTAGTAATTTCCCTTGATTTACTAAGGTCTTGATGCAATTCCTGCCAGAGGGGATTCAACATAGTAGGGTTCGGTGGAGGGTCCGGGTGGCCTGCCGTGACCTCCTCCCCTCCCAGAGACACGATGGCCACACAAGAAGCACTACTAGCTGGCCGGGCCTTACACACAATGGGCCTTTCCACAGCCTGAGAGATAGAAGAAGTATTCTGGGAAACAAGTGCATTAACCTCCACAGTAGGGCGAACCAATGTAGAGACCGACCTGTTAGCCTCCTTTGACATGCCCACTACCGCATCAGTCCCAGATTTGGGAGCAGACTGAAGGCAAATAATGGAATGTACCATCCAGATTACCCGCTTCCATAGGCCTCGTGCATCACGAGATGAGGGAGAAGGATCAGCGCAAACTGAAGCTGACCCCCCTAGGCCGCTAGGCTCTCCAACCTCAAAGCACTGAGCTCTGGGAACTTGCGTTGCATCTAACTTGGTGTTAATATCTGCCAGAATATTTTGGGTCTCAACAGCGCCAGGAGACTTCTCAAACACGCCCTCCTGGCCCGGGGCCGCATCCATTGGGCACTGACTGAGGACATGGCCAAAGCAAGCACAAGCATCACATCTGGGTGGCTCTCCCTCATACTTGACATCAATAGATATTGTAGAAAGATCATCTAGTTCAATATCAACAGTTTTCTTCAACCTGCTTTCCGCATTAACCTCAACCAAACAACGTGCATAAGAAATCCTCTCCAGCTTAGAGGTAGCATTGTCCAAACATAGGGGTGTACCAATCACACTAGCAATACGATTCAAAATATCGATAGTCCACATTGAGAGAGGCAAATTATGGAGTTGGACCCACACCGGGACAGCAGTCAGGATATCCCTAGTATGACGGGTAGTAGGGGACCAGTTTTGGAGCACTACTAGCCGTCCATCAAATAACCAGGGCCCACCGTGAAGAATCATATCACGGTCTTCTGAATTCTCAAATTTGAAATAGAAGTAACCATTTTCGCGAGAGAAAATGCGAAGGCCACCCTTAATTCTCCATAAACGATCAGTCCAGGCCTTGATTTGGCTAAAATATGGCACATCCCCTAGTACATAACCAACAAGAGTATTCTGCCATCTAACAGCCCCCTCAAGAATCAAGTTTTCTGGAATTTTTGCCTTAGCAACACCATCAACACCAATAGTGGGGGGCACATAACTCATCACCAACGGATCAGCGTATTTACGCCGAGAAGAACAAATATCGGACCAAGAACGCTTACCTTCGCCAGGGATGATCTGGAAAGGAGCAGTAGGCCGTGCCGGCCTCTTCACCAGGCCATCAATCAAGGTAGAGGCATTATACGAATTCCTCCCAGGCCCTGATCTCGCCCTCCGATCAGGTACAACTCCCTGTTGATTCGCCTGGAACCGGCCTCCAGCAGCCCCACGAACCCCAGCCTTGGATTGTTGCCCATGATCTCCAGATTTCCCCCCGGCCAAACGATTGCTCCGCCGGGAAGTAACCCTCAGCCAGCCGGAGTCGAGATCCCCTGGACGTCGAGGATCAACGCCTGAACCGTCTTCAGGCGAACGGAAAACATTCGGCGGCCTAGGGTTGGCCGCCGCCTTACCCTCTCGCTCTCTCATGTTTGTTTATATATATATATATATATATATATATATATATATATATATATATATATATATATATATATATATATATATAATTTCATCTACCAGTAAGAAACACAATCATTACATCCATATGATGTGGCTCTAAGTCAAAATAAGCCACAAGGGCCATTACAATCCTAAAAGAATCTTTGGAGGAAACTAGAGCGAAAGTATTTTTATAATTAATGCCTTCCTTATGCGTAAAACTAAAAGCAACAATATAAGCCTTATATCTCTTGACATCACCTTTTGAATCCCTCTTGGTCTTAAACATCCATTTGCAACCAATGAGTTTTGCACTTTCAGATAAGTCTACGAGATCCCAAATAACATTGTCTGTCATGAACTTTATCTCATCATACATGGCATTAATCCACTTTTAAGAATTAGAACTATGTATGACTTGATGGAAATTGATTGGATCATCTTTCACCACTCATATGGCATCTGATGTTCTTAGAGAAAAACAATATAATCATGTGAAATTGCATGTCTCATTTCTCAAGTGGATCTCTTAAGAGAATTTGCTCTTGAAGTTGTTGAGTTTGCTCTTAATGAGCAAGTTCTTCATATTAGACAAGGAGTTTCTCAATATTATTTTGATTATCTGGATTTGCTTCTTGAACAATATCGATGATAGGAACCTAATCATTGTCAACAGCAAATTTTGGAAGAGAAACATATTCTTCTTCAAATACGATGTTTTTAACCTTATCCCCCCCACTCAAACTCACCGTCCTCAAAGAATCTTGTATTTCCCATCTTAAAAAGGGATCTATTAATGTGATCATAAAATTTATAACCCCCTTAATTATTCAGAGTATCCAATAAAGTCATAGTTAATAGTTCTTATGTCTAGTTTGTTCTCATTCAGGTTGTATGAAATCGCGCAAGCTAGACAACCCCAAATGTGTAAGTGCCTAAAACTAGGACTCTTATTGTCCAGATTTCATAAGAGATTTTAGCCACTTGTTTACTTGAATCCCTAATTAAGGATAGATGATGCAATCTTTAATGCTTCTCCTTTGAGGGATATAGTAATGCAGCATAATCATAATCCTTATGTCCTTAAGCGTTACATTTCGTCCCTCAGCAACACCATTTATGCAAGGTTTGCACGACATTGTGTATTATAGGACGATGCCACATTCCTTTAAGAATTTTGCAAAAGGTGATGTACATTGTTCATATGATCCATCATATCTACCACAATCAGTACTACCACGATCTGATTTGACAGCTTTAATTCTTTTGCCAATTAAAATTTCAACTTCGGCTTTGAAAAACCTAAAAACATCTAATGATTGGGGCTTCTCATGGATCAAATATATGTACCTGCAATATGAATAATCATGGGAATGGCCCATAAATCTCAGTATAACTGAGTTTTAAGACATTAGAACTTCTATTGGTACTTAGTTTCCGTATGTTTGTCTGTTTCCCCATTATACACTCAACACAAACTTGAAAGTCTGTAAAATCAAGTGGATCAAGAATCTCATCTGATACAAGTATATCAATTATCTATTTAGAGATATGACCTAAATGCTTGTGCCATAACATAGTGGAATAATCATAAGTTAATTTTCATTTAATACAATGTGAACTAGTATCACTACAACAAAACAAGTCATTTACAACTTTCACGGGACAACGTTTCTATTTTGGTAGTTGTAATACATGTTTACCACAACTTTTTTTCTCTGAAAGTTGTAAAAAATGTTTATTACAACTTTTTCGTGGATAATTGTAAAAAATGGTTATTACAACTTTTTTCGTGAATAGTTATAAATGTTAATTTTGACACCACAACTTTTTTCTCTTAAAGTTGTAAAAATATTTATTACAACTTTTTTCTTGGATAGTTGTAAAAAATGGTTATTACAATTTTTTTCGTAAATAGTTGTAACTATTAATTTTGACCGAATATTTACAACTTTTTGAGACGTTGTTTTAGTTAAAGGTTGTAATAGCTTTTTTAAGTATCGTTGTTAAAAACCACATTTATACCATGGACATTACGATAGGGAGAGGAGGAGAATTACGATATCGAAGACGGCGAACAAAGGAGGGGGAGGGAGGGAGAGGGAGGAGGTTGTCTTCCCTCTCCAGCCTTGCTTCCATTGGGGTCCCCTTATATCACCAAAGAACCATGACATGTTGGTTTGTTTGTTGCACAAAGGCTCAAGTGGCTTTATTCGCTTATAAAGATGTTGGGAGGGGGGTGAGATTCTTGGAGATTATTATATTGTGGAGGGTTGAGTGGGAATTGATGCTATGCTTTTCTTTTGGGTATGATGGATTATGGGATGCTTGGAGTTGCAGGTTTATATTTAAAGGGTTCTCATATGTATGCCCCTTCCCACTTTTTGCACACTTGGTTTCCATGAGGTCATTGCATATACATGTATTACAATAGAAAAATGATTATATGCTTTCAGCTTATGAAAATTTGCACTATAAACACATTTCTATTGTTTTAATTTTTTTTTGACTTTTTTTGAGATGATCTGCACATCATATGTTAACCATGAAATCAAGTTAATATACATCCCCATTTGCCCCTCAATCTAGTCATTACAAAATTCAACAGTTTTAGACCAATAGAACTATTTGTAATGAACCGAATTGAGTCATATCCACCATCTAGTAATCATCCATATTTAGGATTATTATGTTTTTGTATGTGTATAACAACACCAACAAAAAATTTGAAAAAAAATAATAAATTTGCTAGAACAGGGCTTGTCAGCATAGGAATTTTCTTACGGTTTTATCAACCTCGTAATATATATGGTTACATATATCAAAATACTATAACTTCTTCCATTTAACAAAAATGTTCAAGTAACACTCTTCCCTAATAGCATTAGGGCGAGCTTTAATTTGGAATGACTAAAAGAAATAGAATTATGTTGTCAAATGTACAAATCATGAATTTGGAGGGGCAGTTCATCAGAAAACTTTTGCAAGTGTCCAGTTGTAAAAAGGGGAACTCCAAGTTAATATCGACCTAGCTAAACAAAGCACATGAATCTGATACCCTAGGCCTCGTTGTGTTGCGCAGCCTGCCCTCAGGCCCTGCGGTCAAGTGGACAAAATTTAAAGAGAGAGTTGAGAGAAAATCAAACCCTAGCTCTCCAATTGGCGCCACTGCTCTTAGCTCTGTCTCCAACTCTGCCCTCCCTCTCCCTCCAATCGGCCTCGGAGCATCCCTCTCCCACTCTCTATCTCTCTCAGTCTCTCTGAGTCTCTCGCATCACCTCGGAGAGTCAGAAAATCTCGGCTACCCCCTCAAAATTGACGACGACAATATCCTCCCCGAACATGGCTGCGACACCCACCCACGAACTTTCAATACTGCATTCAGAGACTTTTGGGGATTGGTTTGAAAACAAGGTTGTAAGGATTATATCTTGTTTTTTGTAAATGATTAATTTTGATATATGAAATACGTGTTATCATTATAAGTCCTTATGCATAACAATATACTCTTACATGTTAAGGTTGAAAGGGATGAGTCCAATGTTCGCGAGACAATAAAATGGCTTTCTTATGGGCCTAGCTTGCAAATAACTTCATATACTGGCTATATTATTAATGGCCAATGCTTTCATACGAAAGACCGTGAGAACTCGACATAAAATAGTGGTGTTTCCATTGGGGCGAGTACTATTCTTTTAGACGGGTCCATTGAGAAAGTAGTCTATTATGGGCGTCTTGCGTGAAATTCTTTTGCTGGATTATCGACTATTTTAAGTTGCTATATTTAAGTGTGATTGGGCAAATATTGATCGTGGAGTTAAGCTTGAAGATGGATTTACATTACTCAATTTACACCTGTTCCAAAACCAGTTTGCAAGTGACCCATTTATCTTAGCAACACAAGCTATACAAGTGTTCTTTTCTAGAGAAAGTATGTCTTCAAATTGGTATATTAGTAGAAAACTGCGCATCAGCCACAGAACAACAGCCACAGATTTAATCTGTGGCTGTTGTTGGAATAACTACCACGGATAAATCTGTGGCAGTTGTTCCGTGGCTGTTAGGACTAACAGCCACGGAACATCTGCCACGGACCATATCCGTTGCAGATAAGCATCATTTGTCACGGATATTTTTGTGACAGATGGTTTTTGCCTAGGGGATGCATCTGTCATGAACTGTCCGTGGCGGATGAATGGGCTAGTCAGTGGCAGATTGGCCAAAAATTTTCGCCGAAATCGAGGGCGGGCGAACGCGGGCATTTTCCCCCTCCCAATAATGTTACCCCCCTCTGTCTCCCTCCCGATATCTCCCCTTTGCCCTCTCTCTCTCTGTGTTAGGGTTTGCGGTCTCTCTCTCTCTCTCTCCTCTCTCTCTCTCTCTCTCTCTCTCTCTCTCTCGTTTCCGGCTGCCGGCATCTCTCTCTCTCTCTCTCTCTCTCTCTCTCTCTCTCTCTCTCTCTCTCTCTCTCTCTCTCTCTCTCTCTCTCTCTCTCTCTCTCGCGTTTCCGGCTGCCGACAACACTAGTGGAGGAGGGGCGACGCCCCCTTCTCCCATCTGTTTTTCCTCTTTCATCCGCCATTTTGCATCTCAGACAGTGGCCTTATCAGGTCCGAATCTGATTCGCATGATTCCCAATCCGATTCGACACCGGCCGATCCGAGATCCGGCGGCCGGGTGATCTTTCGGCAGCCATATCGCCTCTCAGCAAAGAGCTTGTGTTCCTCATACGCCAGTGCTTGGAAGAGGAGAAGTTCAAGGAGACGGTTCACAAGTAAGGAATCTATTTCTGTTCTCGAAAGCACTAGGCTTTTCTTTTCTATTTGCATAGAATTTGGCTCTCTCTTACCTTTTTCGGATTGTCGAAAGATTGGAGCAAGAATCGGGCTTTTTCTTCAACATGAATCACTTCAAGGAGGTGGTGCTCACCGGGGAGTGGGATGATGTGGAGAGGTGCCTGTCGGCATTAACCAAGGTCGATGATAACCGATACTCAATGAAGATTTTCTTCGAGATCTGGAAGCAGAAATATCTCCATGCACTCTATTTTAAGAAGAGGAGGGGCACTGCCCCATTCTCCTCCTCTATCCTCCTCAATCTGAGGAGGGGGGAGGAGGAGGAGGAGGGGGTGGCGCCCCTCCTCCCATTTTTTCTTTCTGTTTTTTGTTCATTTGGTACAAATTAAGGCATATTGAGTTGCTGGACCTAATCATTAGTTTATCTCAGTGTTGTAGGCTGAACCTGATCCAGATGAAGTTTATGCACTGATTACTTTACTACCGGAACCAGAAGTGACCATTTTTTATTGATTTTTCTACTCGCTACTTGATCACAACACTTCAATCAAATAGGATTTAACTGTCCTTGTTAAGTAGTAAGTGGCTTATGCTCATGTCTCTCTTTTTACATGATTATGTTGCTTGTATATTGACATTCTTTGTTGTGGAAATGCATTACTGGATATTGAGTGTTTAAAAAAAATTCATTTGCAGAAGTGCAGATTTGTTTTGACATTTTAGAATAATGATTTGAGACTGCATCTGCAGACATTGCAACTAAAGGCTAAGTTACAAGACGGTACAAAAACTTTCAAGTTTTGATACTTGAAGTGCTTTGCTTTTTTGGCGATTTCTTTGTTAAATGACAAGCTACATGGTTTTCGTAATAACTCTTTTGTAACTTGTGTGTGCTAATCCAGTAAACAGTGAGTACTAGTTTTGAGGAGAAATTGGTATTCTCCATCTGCTATTCGAATTTCTAGAACCCTATAGTTATTGTCTAAATTTGCAAGGCCGTAATTGTTTTTATCTTGTTCGTCTGAAGATGGCTATATTTAGAGAAATGAAAACGAGTTTATTTTTCGGCACAATTGATGTATGATGATTTTTAGATAGCCATGTTGCATTTCATTTCCTTTTGAGAAAGATTAAGTATATTATATGTCAGCATGGCAACTAGCTTTTGGGTACTGCAGAAGATCATGTGATTAACACATCAATCATGATTTAACATATAATTATGATGCAAGCTTTCTGTGAATGAAAATTGTATGCATATTCGTCGTATTGGCATTTATCTTAGTACGTGAGCTTAATTAGCGGTCCTCATCATCGACATCACTTAATTACACTTTCTTAGTGAATATGTTGGATGATTCAAATCCAACTTCTGTTATTCTTTTAGTTTCATATAGAAATCAACAGAGCCCAATCCTTCTCTCTAATTGAACTTGCATGCCAAACATGTCATTAGCGAAACCAACCAAGCTCAAAGCTAACAGTGTACAAAAAGTTAAGAGAGATTAAATTTCTTTTATCTTGCGTTACTTTTACTTAATAGTTCAAAGTAGGTATTTTTGGTCCTAGCTAAAATCTATGATGCCTCACATCGTAAGTAGGGAATCTAACTAACTGATTAATAGTGCAAGTTCATCTCTTTTACTTATATACGACCTAAAATATATCAACCATGCTTGAATGTGACTCAGAAGTAAGCAAAGGATGAAAAGAAACAGTGACAATGATTTTTCTTTAATTTCATTATTTTGAGGGGAGCAAAGCTTTTGATCACTGGAAAGGTATGCTGCCCTCTTTTTGGGTATATATTCTATTTGAATTTTTTAGTGAAATTGTTGGAAAAGGCAATGCGACACTCATTGAATAACTGGAACAAAAGTTTTTGCTAACTAGAATAACTGGAAACTTACATGAAGCTTTACTTATATGCAGTGATTCCGTGAAGAGAATGAAGGAAGAGATTTTAGGAGCTTCTGAATCTTTTCAGCATCTTAAGTTGGTATTAATCTTCTCAAAGTATTGAAGTCCCATCATTTATTTTATGGTGTTTTTTAATCTCTGCTTAATATTCCTGAATCCTAAATATAAATCTTCATACTCATCCTCATCCTCATCCTAAATATAAATCTTTTTTCTTTTTTTCCGTAAGATTTTTTCAGTGATTCCTAAATATAAATCTTTTCAGCGATTCTGTAAGATTTTTTTTCTTTTTTCTTCATACTCATCCTAAATATAAATCTTCTGTGTGAATACATATGTCAGCCAAGACAATATTAGGATGTATTTCCCCACATTTTGAACCCTTCAAAGTACTGATATTTCTATTATTCTCCTGAATTTCTGCAAGCAGACTGTATGCAACTTCACTTTTCATTGCAATTAGCCAGCAGTGCATTTAATTGCTGCTTACTATATTGTTTTATTACTCAGCAGAAAATGCAACTTGAGAGACGACTGAATGATCGCTGGAGGTGCGTGGCGCTATGGAGGAAGCAGCTGGAGGTGCATGGCACACCTAATCTGGTTCTATGAGGACCTAGGACTCTGACCTTGACTTTGGTTCCTGCCAAGCAAATGAGCTTCTTAATCACCTTGAGAGCGTGCTCGCCAACTAGCCAGTTTCTGTGAAAAGCGGTTCCCAGATTGTGGAGGTTAAGCCACAGGTTTGAACTTCGTGCCTTATTGGTTCTCTTGTTATAAAGAAGCGTGCGAGGAAACTATGAAATAGATGAGAAACAGAGATGATATAGAAAATGACAGACATGTGTTCCTTAATCTTTACTTTGTCTCTTCTTGTGACTAAAATATGGCAGGAAATGTCTTGAGTCATTTGCATTCTTTGGTCTTGTGCTGGAATCAAATTCAACTTATAGGGAATATGGAATAAACCAAGTATCATATGTAGTGACCTGCATGAGTTTTGTGGTTTTCAAATTTTATGATTTTGAAATTTTGTTAGGTTTTGATTCATCTTGCATTAGGTTTCTTTGTCGTTTTATTACGTCCACCTAAAATAGGTAAGAGTTAAGTAATGTGAAACCCATCAATTGAGATTAATTATATACTGCTTTCTCTAATTAATATAACGTTGTATTTACATATATTTGATTCTTTGTGAGCATAATTGATTCCATACTGAATTAATAAGATCTTCCTTATTTACACATGTTAAAAATTAAGTTTTTTAGGTGTCTAGTATTATTAACAAGAATAGATAAAAAATGCATATAATAAATTCAAGGTTTGAAATCTCCATTTCTTTCGTTTGGTCTCAGTATCGGTAGCTTTTTGTGTCGATGTCCAGTGCATTGGAAGTGTTGAACCATATGTATCAGAAATATCAGAATTTTGGTATCGATTGTCGTGGCTCAACATTCTGTTGGTTGCAAGTTAATCTTCTCTTCAAGAAATGCTTCTTCATCATATCCATCATCCAATACATTATTGTACCTTTTTCTAACCTATTATCAACGTGTCATCTTAATGAGGAACCATCGATGACATTCTACTTTGAGAACCGTCGTATCAAGCAAGAGCCAGTAATCATGAATCATTGTGGGGAATATTTCAGCACCATTAATATTGTTGCTAATATAAGTTTGGGTTGGGATATAGTTGTACACAAAATCCTGTAAAGAGAGAATTTTTATATTATATGCAAGTTTATGTTGCCATTATAAGTTAGCTGGTATTTTGGACATGTTTTGGTTCCATTTGGGGACAGATATGTTGGTTTGGATGTGTGCACAGAAACCAGTGATGGTTGAGGAAAAGTTGACCTTAACAAACTTTGATTGAAGAATAGAAAATTTTAAACGTTATGTCTATTATTAACTTTGTGCTTAACAGATCTCCTGATCGGATGAAAAGGATTCATGTAGCAGACCCTGATTATTTGTTATTACAGTATAAGCCCTTTTTTAGAATTGTAAGTTTATAACAATGTACTATTTCTAAATGGTATCTAATTTTTATTGTAAGTCCATGTGTATATCTTTTAAGTTCATGTGGTATTGTATACAGTTGCAGGTGCCTTACGGTCTCATAGTAATTGATACTCAATATCATGTTGAAAGTACATCATTTGGGTGTCCAAATAAAATTGGCATTTTGCTAGCATTTTGACAACTTGGTTACTTAGGTGACCATTTATTGTTGCATCGTCGTTCACCTTAACTGACGATTGACGCATGGAGATTAATTCATCTCCTTTTATTGTTGCAAGTTACAAAATTTATACTGTCATCCATGCATTTGTATGCATTTGCCCAGATGTTGAGTCATTATTTCTAGTTACACATTCATTTACTTTTTCTTACAAGTGATATATTCCCGAGCAATTATCAATTTTAGCTTTAATTGGAGGTGTACATAATTTTTCTGTTTTGCTTCTTCCTTTTTACCCATATTGGTGTTTGTAGTTTTCTGTTGGTCGTATTCACCATCTCATGAAGTCTCAGATTGAAGCAAATGGTAGAGTGGGAGCTACGGCTGCGGTATACTCTGCTGCTATTCTCGAGTACGTGACTGCTAAAGTGCTGGAGCTGGCTGGAAACGCAAGCAAGGATATGAAGGTTAAGAGAATCACCCAAGGAACCTCCAGATCACAATTAGAGGGGGCGAAGAAAGGTCAGAAAGCACCATATGGGATCTATAGCCTAACCCCTAATAGATAACATTTTCATTTTAAGCAACTGTTTCAAAATTTGTACTACCTTTGCTCCATAGATGCAGTAAAACAACATAATCAAAATTATACCATTTTCAAAGTTCTTGTGGATTCCGTTGCAATGCTTCTTACTGCTGTTGCATCAATATTCCTCTTTGGCATCCATCTCACACTTGCCGTCTTTCTTGGGTCCACGTAAGTGTTATTACTAATAATCATCAACTAATTTTTATCAAGTAGGTTGGGAGTAAAGACTGAAAGATGATATTTCCTTTCAGGGTTGTTTCTGTCTCTGTATACCTCCGCTCAATTGGAAAGCCACAAAAATGAGCTCAACGACGGGAGAGAATGTGAGTATTCAGCAAGGCATGAAGGATATCAGAACTGACAAAACCTGGAAATATGATGACAGAATCGTTTCATGAGCTCAGTTCAACCTACGATTTTCAATTTGCCATCAGGCAAGATGTTTGAGCAGCAGTAGCAACAAGTTTTTATTCTTAATAGAAAATCTTCCAGCGGGCATTGTCCTACCTCCCGTGGCTGGCTTGACGGTAATGCTTTACGGCTGCGGTCATAGCCAGAGGTGGCATCATCCCCGACATCCACAGTCTCTCATCAACGAATCCTCAAAGGATTGATTTGCTGCTTCTCTGTTTGCGTTCTTGTTCCTCTCCCCAATCCGTTGATAGTTTTGATTACTTCAGATCTTCAGCATCTTTTGGAGACAATTGTCTGTCCAATTTTTGTTCATTAGCTTCATTGAATTAATCCGCCGATGGTGAAAATCTTTGTTAGGATGCTTTATGCATGTGTGAGTTCTCTGACAGATTGACTAATAGAAAAATACACATCTTTATGAATATGTTATGATGATTGCAAGCTGTGTGTGAGTTATCTGAGCAGATGATTGCGAGTTTGCAGTTATATTTTTATTTGTAAATTTGTTGGGCCAAGGGGCTGTTATGTATTTGTATGTGGAAAACTTTTCTATTGAGGTATGTTGATGTACGTGGAAAGTTTGTATTCATATAGTTTCTTGGAATTTGTTGATGGATGAGAATTTTTTAATTGGATTTTTTTGATATTGTTTATATATGGGAATTTTGATTGTACATCGATGTTTCTTTCTTGTTATGTACATATATGGGAATTTTGATTGTACACGAATTTTTAGAATTTTTGGATTTAAAAAATAATAAATAAACACATTAGCCACGGACTGTTTGTGGCTAATATTTTTAGCCACAGATTTGGATTTGGAAAATATCCGTCGCGGAAACCTTTTCGCCACCGAGAATTCGTGGCAAATAAAACAATCTTGCCACGGCATATCTGTGGCTAATGCAGGTTAGCCACTGTGAATTTTTCGGAAATCATCCGTAGCGAATATATGTTTGCCACGGAATTTCCATGGCAATAGTTGGAACAATAGCCACGAATATTCCGTGGCTAATACAGTTTACCACGGAAATTTTTTCTGGACTTTTCCGTAGCAAATATACTTTTGCCACGGATTTTCCGTGGCAATAGGTAGAACAATTGCCACAAAATTTCCGTGGCTATAGTTCCGTGGCTAACTTTTCCGCCACGGAATTTCTTCCATTTGCCACGGATTTTTCACATTTGCAATGCCACTTTCCCCCACGGAACAATAGCCACGGAATTTATAAAAATCCGTGGCTATTGGGTATTAGCCACTGATTTTAGGGTATTAGCCACAGATTTGTCCGTGGCTAATGTCCAATTTTCCAGTAGCATGTGCTGAGAGCACCCCAATAGGGTTTCTTTAATTGGTTAAATATGACAACGAGGAAGAATCAACTAGTAAACCACTAGATGAGTCGCTACTGGATGATAGAGAGGTCAATAATGGGGATGAAAGTTAAATAAGGATGGATTACGATGGCTTATCGGTACAACTTTTGTTTTTATTGAGCTTAACTGTAAAATCGATCAAAAGATGGAATTATTATATATCGTTTTATACATTCTTTTTATATTGTGATTTGATACCACTTATTTCATTGATGCTGCATACGTATATTTTTTTTCCATGTAGATAACTTAAAAGAAAATTGAACTTGTAACATCAATGTGTAAGGAAGAGTGAAAGGCCGGGAGAGATCAAGCAGAGGTAATTATGTGTTGGTTATATAATATCTATTAGTTGAGTTTACATTTGTTCCACTGTACATGTATTTCAATTGATATAATATCACGTTGTGCATAACATATATAATAAATTGCTAGAGCTCAAAGGAAGGGAAGAGAAGATCAAAGAAAACGCGTCTTGCTAAAGTAGCTCTTACTATTAACAAGATAGGTGGTGGTGTTAGAATATCGAACGGGGAATCCAACACTCCTCCCATCATTCCCCATAATTCACCCCTCCACCCACATGTCACCACTCTCGGGCAGCCTAACAATCCCCAAAATTTTGCTTTCCCCACAAATTCATCCAATCCCTCCCATCATTCCTCTCAACAATAAGAGAAATTGCCATAAAGGAAAAGGGGGGACAATGATGAAATCGTTATCTTTGACTCTGAGAAAGGGTTGAAGTTGAATTCAATGATAAATGGCAATATATAAGTACAAATTCAACATTCTTGTCATCTTATGCTAGTGTTTTAGTAAGGGAGATGGTTCCTTTTAACCTTAGGAGTTGGAAGAAATTCGGCGATCTATTGAAGGATGATTTGTGGACATGTATTCAGGTTATTTTAAATATCTCTTTCATTCAAATGAATCTTATATATGTTGTATATATTAACATATATAACTTTAATTGTATATCTTAAGTTGTACAGACAAGATTCAAGTAAGATGATCTGGACATGGCTTTATTGCTTAAGATGATGGGCGCACGATGGAAAGATTTCACGTCAAGATTGGTTTTAGCTATCAGAGATGCATCCTTAGGTCCTCATTGTGCCAACAAGTTAGCCATGCTAAGACCCGATAATATAAAAAGTGACCAAGAGTGGAGTGATTTTATCAAGGAGAAACTCTCGGATGAGTTAGAGGTTACTTAAGTTTCAAAGAGTACAATTATAATTTCACGTTCTTATATTATACCTAATTTTAATATGTCAATTTCTCCTATGCAGTTGAAGAGCAAAAAATTCAAAGCCATTAAAGCGAAGAATAATATTCCTCACACCAGGAGTACAAAGGGGTATGCAAAATTGGCAGAGGACATGGTAACAAATTTAAATAAAAATTGCAAAATGCCCAAATATAATGTCTATCACTATAAATTTCATACTTATTTTGCAGAAAAAGGAGAGTTGATCAAAGATCGACAGAGACGAGTTGTGATGCAAAGGACACACTAAGAAAAATGGAGAACCATCAAATTCTTATGTTGCGGAGTGCATAGTAAGGATATATATTGAATTATGTTAATTTATATTTGATACAACACTTGGAAAATTGGTTTTACTAAATGGATCTTTTTTTTTCAAATTATACACTAAGATAAAAGAGCATAGCAGCACTCAAAGTTCTCAAGGAATGGTACAATTAACTGAAGATGGTGTGGTGAAGACATTCGGGAGTGAATGCAATGGAAGAGTAAGAGGACTAGGTTTTGGGGTTACACCATCTCAGTTGGGTGTTTGTATGTGTAATTCAAAGAAAGTATGTTCATTGGAAAACCAAATTACTGGCTTGACGACTAGATTACAAGAGCTGTCTAAGTTTTTCATGGTAGTAAGTTATAAGTTAATTAACTATTTATTAATCAATAAAATACATGCTTAGGAATTACCAGGTGCATATATAACATTATGCTTCTTACATACTATGGCAGGAAGATCAAATGTCAGGGCAGAGCCATTAACTCCTCGTGCTAATACGCCTCGGGTAGCTAATTTTGAGCCATTATCTCAACATTAAATAAGTTGATTAGAAATGCTCTCTTTTGCTTCGTTTCAATCACAACATGATAGTAACTATGCAAATAGTGGCAATACACATATTCAAATGCCTACTCAAATGCCTACCCAAGATATTCCAAAAAATAAATGCAAGTTACTTAATTGGGAAAAGAAGGTTGTTGCGGAAGGGACACTTGCATCAACTGATCCTAATGCTTTGGTGCACGATGTTCCACTTGGATAGAATGTTTGGAAGGTTTGGGTCAACGTGGCGTTGGAACCTCAAGCTCCTTTATACCGGGCTAATTCGGAGATGTCTACTATCCAACAAGATGGTGAAACAACTGTTGCTTGGGTCAAGTACTTTATCTCTTTTGATTAATACATGCTTGTGGGTTATCTTTTGGTCTTTTATTTTTTTGGTTGTTTGTCACGAGTTAAGACTTGTTGCACTTCATTTTTTTTATGTTTTGAAACTATGGTAAGACTTTATTTCATCTTATTTTTATTGTTCATGTATATTTATGTGAAACCCCCTTGTAACTTTGCCAATGCAATTTAATTATTGTATTGCTGGTCCCAAGCCCGGATAAAGGAGGAGGGAAAGGTGCTCATTAGAAGGATGTAATGCATGCGTCTAATTTAATCCGAGGCTAGATACACTACAAATTAGCTATTGATATATATTTTTCTTCTTTTTGTGGGAATAAAGAAATGTTGTGTCATTATATATATTCTATTTCCTATTTGTACTAGATTAGTTCTGTTTAATCCATACTCTATGCAAACATTCTATCGGGTAAAATGAACCCGATTACTATTTTCACTAAGCAATGAAGCCAGAAGTGAGCGACTGCATGGAGATTTGGAACAGCTGCAACCGCATATATTTTTTAATTTTGTTCTTTTTCCGCAACGTTTTATAAAAGTTGTAGTAGAGTTTTAAACAACTATTTAAACCAGTTGTAATATAAGTTTTCACAACCTTTTATAAAAGTTGTAATAGCATTTTACACAACTTTTAAAGAAAGTTGTAATATTGCTTTATACAACATTTTTATAAATGTTGTAATAATAGTTTCCACAACATTTATTAAAAGTTATGATATCTCTTTACACAACCTTTTATAAAAGTTGTAATAGTAGTTTACACAACTTTTAAAAAAGTTGTAATATTGCTTTACACAATCTTTTATAAACGGTGTAATAAAAGTTTACACAATGTTTATTAAAAGTTGTAATAGAAGTTTACATAATGTTTATTCGAAGTTTTAATATCTTTATATACAACCTTTTCTAAACGTTGTAATAGAAGTATACATAATGTTTCAAAAAAATTATAATATTTATCTATTACAACTTTTGCTTACAACATTAGAAAAAGTGTTCGAAGGAGCCGACCCTATTACACCTTCGCATATTACAACATTTGTTAAAAAAATTGGCTGACCCCTATTACAACCTTTTTTAGAAGTTGTCAATAACCATTTTTGTTCTAGTGTATGCAAGTTTTTATGATAAAAGGTAATAATATCCCATAACAATATGTTATCATATAAGATTATAATGGCCCAAAACTTATATACGGTTATTAATACATTTTTCTAAGCGTACAAATATGCGTATGAATTTTTGGAGGCCTTGTATATGTTTTCTTTAATTTTTGTGATCTTAAAATTATATTTAAGGAATTTCATAACACCCTTTTTAATTACTAAATGGAGTATATATATAAAGTATATAATTATACTAGGTATTCATATGCTATGGTAAAACTTTCTTTCATCTTATTTTGATTGTTCTTTGTATATTTATGTGAAACCCCCTTATAACTTTGCCAATGCAATTTAGTAGGATGTCATGCATGCGTCTAATTTAACCCGAGGCTTGATAAACTACAAATTAGCTATTGATATACAGTTTTCTTCTTTTTGTGGGAATAAAGAAATGTTTTGTCATTATATATATTCTATTTCATATTTGTACTAGATTAGTTCTGTTTAAACCATACTCTATGCAAACATTCTATCGGGTAATATGAACCCGATTACTATTTGCACTAAGCAATGAAGCCCGAAGTGAGCGACTGCATGGAGATTTGGAACAGCTGCAACCACGTATATTTTTTAATTTTGTTCTTTTTCTGCAACATTTTATAAAAGTTGTAGTAGAGTTTTAAATAACTATTTAAATCAGTTGTAATAGAAGTTTTCACAACCTTTTATAAAAGTTGTAATAGCAGTTTACACAACTTTTAAAGAAAGTTGTAATATTGCTTTATACAACATTTTTATAAACGTTGTAATAATAGTTTCCACAACATTTATTAAAAGTTATAATATCTTTTACACAACCTTTTATAAAATTTGTAATAGTAGTTTACACCACTTTTATAAAATTTGTAATATTGGTTTACACAACCGTTTATAAACGGTGTAATAAAAGTTTACACAACGTTTATTAAAGTTGTAATAGAAGTTTAAACTGTTATGAATGAGGGAGGATTTTGGCCTCCCCTCCTTCATTACCCACTCATTGGTCCCCATTACTATGGGTAATGGGGACCCTTGGTCTCCTTGAGACCCTTCATCTCCCCCTCTCTAATTTAATATATAGAGAACCATGGCCTATGGCCATGGTTACTCATTTCTATCTCTATTTTCTCTTGAGTTTGATTACTCTCTAACACGTTATCAGCACGTGTTCTTCCTTGAGCACAAATCCAAGCCACAAATCCCCACCAAATTGATCCCCTACGCGCTAGGAATCTTTGGTTGCTGCGGCGATTCGTTGGAGCGTTGCGACATTCTCGAAGTTTTCGGGAGCTAGGATTTTTATTTCTACGGATTTTTTTTCATCTACGGTCGTCCCTAGATCATCGATCTAGAGGTATATTTCTAATTCCCGTAGATAAACAATTTATATTTTAGCCATGATTTTTTACAACCCTATTTTTTTATTTGGCTTGTTTAAAATCTGCTACATACAATGAAAATAAAAAGGAAAATTTTTTTAACCCATCTGCACCCCCCCCCCCGCCGTACTCCTCACCGGCTTAGGCCGCCCGCCCCCTCCCCCCCAAAAGATGTAGCGTATTGGCTTAGGTCGGATGGGGGGACCCTTCCTCTGTCGTCCGGCGACAACCCCCTCGGAAGGGGGGGCTCTGAACCCCCCCCCCCCCCCCCGGAAGCGGGGGGGGCTCGGACCAACCCCCCCCCCCCCCCCCCGGCAGAGGGGGGCCGCAGGAGAAACCCCCCGGCAGAGGGGGGCGCAGGAGAAACCCCCCCCCCCCCCCCCCGGCAGAGGGGGGCGCAGGAGAAACCCCCCCCCCCCCCCCCGGCAGAGGGGGGGCGCAGGAGAAACCCCCCCCCCCCCCCCCCCGGTAGAGGGGGGGCCACAAGAGAAACCCCCGGCAGCAAGGGGCTCGGACCAAACCCCCCTCCCCCCGGCAGAGGGGGGGGCCGCAGGAGAACCCCCTTGGCAGCAGGGGCTCGGACAAACACACCCCCCAGGCAGGGGGGGCCGCAGAACTAACACCCCGGCAGCGGGGGGGCACAGGCAAACCCCCCCCCCCTCCGGCAGAGGGGGGCGCAGGCAAACCCCCCCTCCGGCAGAAGGGGGCGCAGGCAAACCCCCCCCCCCCCCTCCGGTAGAGGGGGGGGGCACAGGCTTCAACCACCCGGAATCGGGGGGGGCTCCGGACTTATCCCCCCCGGCAGCGGGGGGCGCAGGGGATACCCCCCCACCGACTGCGTGGGGGGGCTCCGGCTGTAACGCATCCCCGGCATTGGGGGGACTCCGGCAGGGGGGACTCGGTCAACGTGGCATGGCTGATGCTACAGTTTTTGTGATTTGGGGACTCTTGAGATCCCCTACATACCTAATGTTTTAATTTAGGGTATAAGTTAAAATTACCTTAAATTAATTTTTTTAACGGTAGATGGGCTGTTTATTGGGCTTGAAGCCCAGTAAATACGGTTGCACACTTAAATATTAAACTAAAATTTTACTAATGTGCCTGAAGTCCACATATTGAATTGGCTTATTGGGCTAGAAGCTTTGTTAATACAATTGCTTATTAAATTTATTAATATTTTTCTGATGGGCCTGGAGCCCCAATCATAATATTACTTTACTCTACGCCAAATTTGTCTTTTTGCTAATATTATATTAAACATTACTCTGGCATTATTATTAAATTATGGAATACTAGGATTCTATTTTTCAAAATATAACTATCTTAAAGATCCTGAGACCGCTCTACTGTTAGTCAACTAACCTAACGGTGTATGACATTTACACGTGGTCTACGAGATAATTATATTTTCTAGTTTCCTTTACCATATGTTATGCTTGAGATATATGCGTGGTTGTTTATTTTTATGCATGTAGCATATTTAGAACTGCATGGATGTTTAAATAAGTAAAAATGTGTTTTTCGGGATCGGCCATTGTATACCTATTTACATTCCTTGCACTTTTATTTTCTTTTGAGAGAATTTGTAAGTGAGGAAATTTGTATAAAAAGCCAAAGCTCGGTGCAACAGCATATGAAGACGAAGATATTGGGACCCACTTTGGGTTTCCGAAGTTGTATTTTTCTTTTCTTTTATGGACTGTAAATGAACTTTGGACTGTGTATTTTTTATTGGGTATCTGGCCGATCCCCGCATTTTTACTTGTTTATTTCTTTATGCATGAATTTTGAATTTTAATTAATTTATGCTCATTTTAAATTGCGTAGATAAATGGCAAAATTGGCAAGCGTCGATTTCGAAGTCCTTGACTTTGCCGGGACGAATTACCTGAGTTAGCGAGTGGACCTGAAGTTCCACTTGAGTTTGATGGCCCTCCTTGGGTCCATTTTGGCTCCTTCCTCGGCCCCAGCAGCGGCCAAAGCTTCTGCTACATCTAGCAGCAGCCCTCCAACCACTGTATCCGAGGTAGATAAGGCGAAAGCCATAATCTACATTAGGAAACATATAGATCGGACCTTAAAGCCCGAATACTTAACAGTTAAGGACCCAAAGGACCTGTGGACAGCGCTGGAAGCTCGGTATAAACATCAAATTGATGTTATATTACCGCGTGCCAGTTATGAGTGGGAAAACCTCAGACTTCAGGACTATAAGTCCGTCGCTGAGTACAATTCTACACTTCATAACATCACCTCACGCCTGAAGTTATGCGGTGAAGAAGTCACAGAACAGCGCATGTTGGAAAAGACATTTACCTCATTTCACGAGAAAGATGCAATCCTCATGCAGCAGTATCGTGAACGCAATTTCACGAAATTCTCCGATCTGATCTCACGCCTACTTAGGGCAGAGTAGAATCGAGACTTACTGCTTGCAACTCATAACTTACGTCCAGCTGGCATTGCCCCTATCCCTGAAGCCCACCACGTTTCTCCTCAGAAGTGGAGAAACAAGAGGAAGGCTAAAACACTAAAGGGAAAGCTGTAATGAAGCAACCAAGAGGTGCAGCTCCCCAGACAAACAGAAACAATAAGGGAAAAAGAAACTTCACTTGGAAGCGAAAGAACACCGAGCAAGTGTCACTTCCAAAGAAGAACTGGGAGGATAAATGCCATGATGCGGCATGACTGGCCATTGGTCCAGAAACTGCCGCACTCCTCGCCACCTCCAGGATCTATACTAGGCGAACCAGAAGTCTCTACCTGAAACAAACTTGGCGGCTGTTCAGCCGCCAACAATGTTTACTGCAAAAGACTTCGAGAACGACGACCTTCTCGATTGAGCATCATCTTTTATCTATGCATTTAGAATTCAATGTATCTTCATCTTTTATTAGCTTTAGTACGAACTTTTATTTTCGAATGAACGTCTACATTTTCGCTCAAATAAAATTTCGTTTTTGCTTATATAGATGATGTCTGAGTGCCTAGTGGACAGTGCCTCAATGCATACAATCCTTCGCGATCATTGCTATTTTAATAGAGTAAATAAATATGACGGTCCTGTTATCACAATTTCAGGACTATCCCAAATAATCGAAGGATCAGGTGAAGAAATTATATTGCTCCCAAATAACACAAGACTTCAAATAAAAAATGCATTATTCTCTCCGAAATCAAATAGGAATCTCGTAAGTTTCAAGGATTTCCGTTTAAACGGATATCACTTAGATACCAGAGATGAAAATAAGGTTGAATATCTGATTGTCACTTGTCATAAAGATGACCAGAAGATCATCTGCGAGCGATTCAAGAGCCTCCCGTCGGGTCTCTACCAAATATACATTCAACCAATAGAAGCCAATATGACTGAGCACCAGACGTGCCAATCACTGCCAGAGTTCCAACTCTGGCACAATAGACTTGGTCACCCTGGAACAGTAATGATGCGACGCATCATCACTGAATCCCGTGGACACATATTGAAGAACCTGAAGATTCTTCAAAAGGGTGAATTTCATTGTCTCCCTTGTTTCAAGGGAAAACTTATAACGAGACCATCCCTCCTGAAAGTTGGATTAGATTCTCTTCGCTTCCTTGAGAGAATTCATGGTGACATTTGCGGGCCTATTCACCCCGCAAGTGGCCCATTTCGGTACTTCATGGTACTGATTGATGCATCAACCAAATGGTCTTATGTGTGCCTCGTGTCCACCCGCAACCTAGCTTTTCCAAAGCTATTGGAACAAATAATAAGGTTGCGTGCTCATTTCCCAGATAACCATATCAAGAAACTACGTCTTGATAATGCGGGAGAATTTACTTCACAAGTCTTCGAAGACTATTACCGGGCAACGGGTATTGAAGTTGAACATCATGTAGCACATGCTCACACCCAAAACGGATTAGCTGAGTCCCTTATAAAGAGACTCCAATGGATTGCACGTCCATTGCTTATGCAGTCCCAGTTGCCGGTGGATGCTTGGGGCATGCTATTTTACATGCCGCATCACTTATTAGGATAAGACCCTCTGGAGGTCATACTTTATCCCCGATGCAACTAGCATATGGCGCACCTCCGGATATCTCTCATTTGAGAGTGTTTGGTTGTGCGGTATATGTCCCAATAACACCACCTCAGAGGACCAAAATGGGTCCTTAGCGTCGTCTAGGTATATATATTGGGTTTGATTCGCCCTCTATTATCAGATACCTTGAACCCCTGACGGGTGACGCATTCAAGGCACGTTTTGCTGACTGTGAATTTAATGAGAAAGTTTTTCCTAAACTGGGCACACAGTCTAAGAAGCCAGAAGCTCCTGAGACCATTAGTTGGGACCAGAAGTATTTGTCCCTATATGATCCGCGTACTAATCTATGTGAAGATGAGATCCTGAAGATCCTTCACATCCAGAATGCAGTACATCTTTTTCCGGATAAGTTCATGGACAACCAGAAGATTGTCCGTTCACACGTCCCTGTTGCCAATATGCCAGCTAGGATTGACATCCCCATAGATGGATGCAATCCACCGGCAGCAGAATTGGCTGTACCTCAAATGAAAAGAGGACGCCCACCAGGTTCAAAAGATAAAGTTCCTAGAAAGAGGAAGACTCCGGGAGATACTAAGATTATCCCTCTACAGAATGCTGAGCTCAGACCAGCTACTTCTCCCCTCCTGATTTCCCCGGCAGAGGAAACAATAGGAGAAACATCATTAAATTTTGTACGTACTGGAGAAGTACTGGACAGAAATAGCATAGTCGTCGTCGACGATTTTGCGTTCGATATTGCCGTTCACGTCACTGAATATGACGATGACGTCGAACCACGATCTCTAGCGGAATGTAAACGCAGAGATGATTGGCCAAAGTGGGACGAGGCAATAAGAGTAAAGCTGGACTCACTCTTGAAACGCAAAGTCGTTGGACCAGTAGTCCAAACACCAGTAGGTGTAAAGCCTGTGGGATATAAGTGGGTTTTCATAAGAAAAAGAGATGAAAATAATGTGATCGTTCGCTATAAGGCACGCCTTGTAGCCCAGGGATTTTCCCAAAGACCGGGGATTGATTACGAAGATACGTATTCCCCGGTCATGGATTCGATCACATTCCGATTTTTAATAAGCCTAACTTCTCTGGAAAGCCTAGAAATGCAGCTCATGGACGTTGTGACTGCATATCTATATGGCGATATAGATAAAAATATCTATATGAGACTTTCTGATGGGTTTAATATACCCCCAGAGATGAAAGAGATACCTCAGGACGTATTCTCTGTAAGGCTACATAGATCATTATATGGTCTAAAACAATCGGGCAAGATGTGGTATAACAGACTTAGTGATTTCCTTGCACAGCAAGGATTCACAAATAATGAAGTCTGCCCGTGTATCTTTATCAAAAGAACGAAAACAAGATTCGTCATCATAGCTGTATATGTAGATAACTTAAATCTCATAGGATCTCCTACAGAGATCAATGAGATATCTGAGAGCCTAAAACATACTTTTGAAATGAAAGACCTAGGCAAAACAAAGTATTGTCTTGGCTTACAGATAGAACACCTAAGATGTACATAAGGACCACTTCCGGCCACTGGAAGAGGGGGAGGAGATACTGGGTCATGAAGTACCCTACTTCAGTGCCATTGGAGCACTTCTATATCTGGCTAACTGTACGCGTCCTGATATATCGTTTACAGTTAATCTTCTAGCCATACATAGTGCAGCGCCCACAAAGCGCCACTGGAACGGAGTAAAGCATCTTCTGCGATACCTCCAGGGTTCCATTGATCTTGGACTTTACTACCAGAGAGGTGCCTCCCCCAAATTATTTGGTTATGCTGATGCAGGTTATCTCTCAGATCCGCACACGACAAAATCCAAAACGGGTTTTGTTTTTACCTACGGAGGTACTGCTATCTCCTGGAGATCGGTAAAGCAAACCACAACAGCTACATCATCCAACCATTCGGAGCTCATTGCGATCCATGAAGCATGCAGAGAATGTTATTGGCTACGATCCGTCGTCCAACACATTCTTCAATCTACTGGCCTGAAGACCGGTGATTTGGAGCCTACCGTCCTGTTTGAAGACAACGCTACATGCATTGCTCAACTTCAAAAGGGCTACATCAAGGGCGACAGGACGAAGCACATATCTCCCAAGTTTTTCTGGACACATGAGCTAAAGGAGGACAAGCAGATCGAAGTTCAACAGATACAGTCCTGCAACAACTTAGCTGATCTTTTTACTAAGTCTTTGCCCAAATGTACTTTTGTAAAGCTTGTAAAGAACATTGGTATGCGACAATTGAAAGACCTGCAAGCATGAAGCTTGTACGGATCAGAGGTTGTAACCTGTGGGTTGCACTCTTTTTCCTTTAGCTGTTGGGTTTTCCCACTGGGTTTTCCACAGCTAAGGTTTTAACGAGGCAAGCACACTTACTCTGGATCCAGAAGTATCCACCCCTCTTTGCCTCAGATGCTGAGACCAAAGTGGTGAATGGGTAAGGGGGAGTGTTATGAATGAGGGAGGCTTTTGGCCTCCCCTCCTTCATTACCAACTTCATTGGTCCCCATTACTATGAGTAATTGGGACCCTTGGTCTCCTTGAGGCCCTCCATCTCCCCTCTTATTGAATATATAGAGAACCATGGCCTAGTGCCATGGTTACTCATCCTTTTGGCTAAGAAACTCTCTCTCTCTCTCTCTCTCTCTCTCTCTCTCTCTCTCTCTCTCTCTCTCTCTCTCTCTCTCTCTCTCTCTCTCTCGAGTCCGATTACTTTCTAACATAAAGATAATTTTAAGATCACAAAAATTAAAGAAAACGTATACAAGGTATCCAAAAATTCATATGCGTATTTGTACGCCCAGAAAAATGTATTAATAACTGTATATAAGTTTTAGGGCCATTACAATCTTATATGATAACATATATTTATTGGATATTATTACCTTTTATCATGACAACTTGCATACACTAGAACAAAAATGGTCATTGACAACTTCTAAAAAAGGTTGTAATAGGGGTCAGACAACTTTTTTGCAAATGTTGCAATATGCGAAGGTGTAATAGGGTCGGCTCCTTCGACCACTTTTTCTAATATTGTAAGCAAAAGTTGTAATAGATAAATATTATAACTTTTTTGAAACGTTGTGTAAACTTCTATTACAATGTTTAGAAAAGGTTGTATATAAAGATATTACAACTTCGAATAAACATTGTTTATGTTAGAGAGTAATCAAACTCAAGAGAAAATAGAGATAGAAATGAGTAATCATGGTCATAGGCCATGGTTCTCTATGTATTAAATTAGAGAGGGGGAGATGAAGGGCCTCAAGGAGACCAAGGGTCCCCATTACCCATAGTAATGGGGACCAATGAGTGGGTAATGAAGGAGGGGAGGCCAAAAGCCTCCCTCATTCATAACACCCCCCTTACCCATTCATCACTTTGGTCTCAGTATTTGAGGTAAAGAGCGGTGGATACTGCTGGATCCAGAGTAAGTGTGTTTGCCTCGTTAAAACCTTAGCTGTGGAAAACCCAGTGGGAAAACCCAACAGCTTAAGGAAAAAGAGTGCAACCCACAGGTTACAACCCCTGATCCGTACAAGCTTCAGGCTTGCAGGTCTTTCAATTGTCGCATACCAATGTTCTTTACAAGCTTTACAAAAGTACATTTGGGCAAAGACTTAGTAAAAAGATCAGCTAAGTTGTTGCAGGACTGTATCTGCTGAACTTCGATCTGCTTGTCCTCCTTTAGCTCATATGTCCAGAAAAACTTGGGAGATATGTGCTTCGTCCTGTCGCCCTTGATGTAGCCCTTTTGAAGTTGAGCAATGCATGCAGCGTTGTCTTCAAACAGGACGGTAGGCTCCAAATGGTTGGATCATAGCCAATAACACTCTCTGCTTGCTTCATGGATCGCAATGAGCTCCGAATGGTTGGATGATGCAGCTGTTGTGGTTTGCTTTACCGATCTCCAGGAGATAGCAGTAACTCAATAGGTAAAAACAAAACCTGTTTGGGATTTTGACGTGTGCGGATTTGAGAGATAACCTGCATCAGCATAACCAAATAATTTGGGGGATGCACCTCTCTGGTAGTAAATTCCAAGATCAATGGAACCCTGGAGGTATCGCAGAAGATGCTTTACTCCGTTCCAGTGGCGCTTTGTAGGCGCTGCACTGTGTCTGGCTAGAAGATTAACTGTAAACGCTATATCGGGACGCGTACAGTTAGCCAGATATAGAAGTTCTCCAATGGCACTGAGGTAGGGTACTTCAGGACCCAGTATCTCCTCCCCCTCTTCCAGTGGCCGGAAGGGGTCCTTATGTACATCTAGTGATCTTACGACCATAGGAGTACCTAAATGATGTCATTTATCCATATGAAACTTGCGTAGGAGTTTCTTTTTATAATTAGATTGGTGTAATAGGATTCCACCTCTTAGGTGTTCTATCTGTAAGCCAAGACAATACTTTGTTTTGCCTAGGTCTTTCATTTCAAAAGTATGTTTTAGGCTCTCAGATATCTCATTGATCTCTGCAGGAGATCCTATAAGATTTAAGTCATCTACATATACAGCTATGATGACGAATCCTGTTTTCGTTCTTTTGATAAAGATACACGGGCAGACTTCATTATTCGTGAATCCTTGCTGTGCAAGGAAATCACTAAGTCTGTTATACCACATCTTGCCCGATTGTTTTAGACCATATAATGATCTATGTAGCCTTACAGAGAATACGTCCTGAGGTATCTCTTTCATCTCTGGGGGTAGATTAAACCCATCAGAAAGTCTCATATAGATATTTTTATCTATATCGCCATATAGATATGCAGTCACAACGTCCATGAGCTGCATTTCTAGGCTTTCCAGAGAAGTTAGGCTTATTAAAAATCGGAATGTGATCGAATCCATGACCGGGGAATATGTATCTTCGTAATCAATCCCCGGTCTTTGGGAAAATCCCTGGGCTACAAGGCGTGCCTTATAGCGAACGATCACATTATTTTCATCTCTTTTTCTTATGAAAACACACTTATATTCCACAGGCTTTACACATACTGGTGTTTGGACTACTGGTCCAAAGACTTTGCGTTTCAAGAGTGAGTCCAGCTCTACTCTTATTGCCTCTTCCCACTTTGGCCAATCATCTCTACGTTTACATTCTGCTAGAGATCGGGGTTCGACGTCATCGTCATATTTAGTGACGTGAACGGCAATATCGAACGCAAAATCGTCGTCAATGACTATGCTATTTCTGTCCAGTACTTCTCCAGTACGTACAAAATTTAATGATGTTTCTCCGAATGTTTCCTCTGCCGGGGAAATCAGGAGGGGAGAAGTAGCTGGTCTGAGCTCAGCATCCTGTGGAGGGATAATCTTAATATCTCCAGGAGTCTTCCTCTTTTTAGAAACTTTATCTTTTGAACCTGGTGGGCGTCCTCTTTTCATTTGAGGTACAGCCAATTCTGCTGTCTGTGGATTGCATCCATCTATGGGGATGTTAATCCTAGCTGGCGTATTAGCAGCAGGGACGTGTGAACGGACAATCTTCTGTTTGTCCATGAACTTATCCGGTAAAAGATGTACTGCATTCTGGATGTGAAGGATCTTCAGGATCTCATCTTCACATAGATTAGTACGCAGATCATATAGGGACAAAGACTTCTGGTCCCAACTAATGGTCTCAGGAGCTTCTGGCTTCTTAGACTGTGTGCCCAGTTTAGGAAAAATTTTCTCATTAAATTCACAGTCAGCAAAACGTGCCTTGAATGCGTCATCCGTCAGGGGTTCAAGGTATCTGATAATAGAGGGCGAATCAAACCCAATATATATACCTAGATGACGCTGAGGACCCATTTTGGTCCTCAGAGGTGATGCTATTGGGACATATACCGCACAACCAAACACTCTCAAATGAGAGATATCCGGAGGTGCGCCATATGCTAGTTGCATCGGGGATAAAGTATGACCTCCAGAGGGTCTTATCCTAATAAGTGATGCGGCATGTAAAATAGCATGCCCCCAAGCATCCACCGGCAACTGGGATTGCATAAGCAATGGACGTGCAATCCATTGGAGTCTCTTTATAAGGGACTCAGCTAATCCGTTTTGGGTGTGAACATGTGCTACAGGATGTTCAACTTCAATACCTGTTGCCCGGTAATAGTCTTCGAAGACTTGTGAAGTAAATTCTCCCGCATTATCATGACGTAGTTTCTTGATATGGTTATCGGGGAAATGAGCATGCAACCTTATTATTTGTACCAATAGCTTTGGAAAAGCTAGGTTGCGGGTGGACAAGAGGCACACATAAGACCATTTGGTTGATGCATCAATCAGTACCATGAAGTACCGAAATTGGCCACTTGCGGGGTGAATAGGCCCGCAAATGTCACCATGAATTCTCTCAAGGAAGCCAAGAGAATCTAATCCAACTTTCAGGAGGGATGGTCTCGTTATAAGTTTTCCCTTGAAACAAGGGAGACAATGAAATTCACCCTTTTGAAGAATCTTCAGGTTCTTCAATTTGTGTCCACGGGATTCAGTGATGATGCGTCGCATCATTGTTGTTCCAGGGTGACCAAGTCTATTGTGCCAGAGTTGGAACTCTGGCAGTGATTGGCACGTCTGGTGCTCAGTCATATTGACTTCTATTGGTTGAATGTATGTTTGGTAGAGACCCGACGGGAGTCCCTTGAATCGCTCGCAGATGATCTTCTGGTCATCTTTATGACGAGTGACAATCAGATATTCAACCTTATTTTTATCTCTAGTCTCTAAGTGATATCCGTTTAAACGGAAATCCTTGAAACTTACGAGATTCCTATTTGATTTATGAGAGAATAATGCATTATTTATTTGAAGTCTTGTGTTATTCGGGAGCAATATAATTGCTTCACCAGATCCTTCGATTATTTGGGACAGTCCTGAAATTGTGATAAAGAAATAAAGCATGAATTAATTAAAATTCAACATTCATGCATAAAGAAATAAACAAGTAAAAATGCGGGGATCGGCCAGATACCCAAAAAAGTACACTGTCCAAAGTTCGTTTACAGTCCATAAAGGAAAGAAAAATACAACTTCGAAAACCCAAACTGGGTCCATATATCTGCATTTTGAAACTTCGTCTTCATATGTTGTTTCACCGAGCATTGGCTTTTTATACAAATTACCTCACTTACAAATTCTTTCAAAAGAAAATAAAAGTGCAAGGAATGTAAATAGGTATACAACGGCCGATCCTGAAAAACACATTTTTACTTAATTAAACATCCACACAGTTCTAAATATGCTACATGCATAAAAATAAACAACCACGCATATATCTCAAGCATAACATATGGTAAAGGAAACTAGAAAATATAATTATCTCGTAGACCACGTGGAAACGCCATACACCGTTAGGTAAGGTGACTAACGACAGAGCGGTCTCAGGATCTTTAAGATATTTATATTTTGAAAAATAGAATCCTAGTATTCCATAATTTAATAATAATTCCAGAGTAATGTTTAATATAATATTAGCAAAATGACAAATTTAGCGTAGAGTAAAGTAATATTATGATTGGGGCTCCAGGCCCATCAGAAAAATACTAATAAAATTAATAAGCAATTGTATTAACAAAACTTCTAGCCCAATAAGTCAATTCAATATGTGGACTTCAGGCCCATTAGAAAAATTTTAGTTTAATTTTTAAGTGTGCAATTGGATTTACTGGGCTTCAGGCCCAATAAACAGCCCATCTACCGTTAAAAAATTAATTTAAGGCAATATTAACTTATACCCTAAATCAAAAATATAGGTATGTAGGGGCTCTTAAGAGTCCCCAAATCACAAAAACTGTAGCATTAGCCATGCCACGTTTACCGATTCCCCCTACCGGAGTCCCCCCAATGTCGGGGATGCGTTACAGCCGGAGCCCCCCCTCGCCGTCAGGGGGGAAGTTGCCGCAGCCCCCCCCCCCCCCCCCACTTGCGGGGGGTTAATGCCGGAGCCCCACCCCTACCAGCACAGTCAGGGGGGATCACCTGCGCCCCCCCGCTGCCGGGGGGATTAGTCCGGAGCCCCCCCCACCGCTGCTGGGGGGGATTAGTCCGGAGCCCCCCTCCCCTAATTCTGGGGGGGTTGTCGCCTGTGCCACCCCCCCCCCCCCCCGCTGCCAGGGGGGATTTGTCCCGAGCCCCCCCTCCCGATTTCAGGGGGGGTGACCAGCGCCCCGTTTACGGTATGGGCGCGATGTCGTTTTACCGCAAGTGCACGGTTAGTGTAGGGTGCGGGTTTATCGAACTCAGGGAGGTGGATGGCTTGAATGGCTACTAGCCTCGCCTAGGTTGTGTGCTAGCTACGCGGATAATGTGGGTGGAAGTGTAGAAATAAAAGAAAAAATGAAAAAGACACGAAATGAATCCCCGCTAACACGGGCTACAGCATTCATGACACTTGACATTTGACTTGACTCAGGGTGAGACATTGCCCTAAAAGGTGGTACCTAGCGTCCATGGCCCGATATTCCGGTCGATGCCAAGCACGCTAGGCCTACCCGGTTCTAGACGGTGGGCATTCCCATGTCTATTAACACCTTCCTTAACCGGGAGCATTAAGGCCACAATGATATCTCCCAACACTACGTCCAAGCCGTTCCCACGCGCGAGGACTCGATGTCTACGCTGGGGGCGTGAGCTATGGCTAGGGAGTCAACCGCCAATTTTATTCCCCCTTGGCCCGACGGTCAAAGGTGGTCTTCCTCCCGCCGATGACAATGAAACACCCCCACGTAACCCTAATGGTCAAATAGGTCAAATGTGATTTCTAGCAATACATCGAAGCGGATCTTGACTGGACAAGCACCGGACCCCAACCCCCAACACAACTAGTGTGTCGTCGTACGAATTGGACCCAGATTGCTAGAAATCCCCATTGACGCATTTCATCGAACACATGCCATGCAACCAAGTCAAATGAAACAACCCAAGCATCAATCCTACTCTAACCTGTATTAGGGTTCATCAACACTACTCCATGATGTGAAACATAAAAACAAGCAAAACAAATAACATACAAACGTTCACCATAGAGCAAAATGAAAACAACACAATACAATAGAAAATGAGAGTAGAAAAATACTTATCTTGATTCGAATCCAACAATCCGGTACAAGATTTATTGAGCAAAGACCTAATCTAATCTACCCTAAGCCTCCCAACAAAGGGGCTGAAAAAGCCCTAAAACTAGAGGAGACCCCCTTCAAGTCGGCCAGCCTCGAGTATTTATAGCCCCACTTCGAAACCCTAATGGTTCGGGTCCAAACCCGCAGAGAAATCGCCACCCGATCGGTTGATGAGTCAACCGATCGGGTGAGAGCTTCGAAAATCTTCAACCGGGCGCTGAGGCGAGCGGGTGGCTCAGTCGGTTCGCCAAATGAGAAATTGCAGCTACAGGTGAACCGATCGGGTGATAAGTCACCCGATTGGTTGGAATTATGCTCCATTTGGCCGAGAGCTCTGTCGGATTCAAACGGTCCACGAACCGGTCGGCTGAGCTGTCCGGGTCGTCTCTTAGAAAATTCCGTTACAGGTGAACCGATCGAGTGATAAGTCACCCGATCGATTGGAATTCAGCCCAAATGACAGAGAGCTCCGTCAGTTCACCCGATCGCTGAACCGATCGGGTGAGCTGCTATTCTTCTTCAGCTGCCGCCCGGGTAGGATTCGCGTGCACCAACCGATCGGGTGACTGGTCCACCCAATCGGTTGAGGGCTGAGGAATATCAATCTTCATCGCTTTGACCCTCTGGATCACGCGTGACTCCTCCCGTTGCTCTGGGGACTCATTATATCATCGTTTTATGTCCCAAATGCTAGAAATTCCTGCAAAATACCAAAAACACAGAAAAGTGAAAGAAAACGAGAAAACACGAGAAAACGAATACAAGACGGCGGTAAATAATGGGAAAACACGGGATAAAACATGCGCAAATATATGAAAAATAAACGCACGTCAAAATCCCCCAAGCTGAACTCTTCCTCGTCCTCGAGGAAGACGAGTGAGAGTAGGAGCTCGGAGAGAGAAAATAGAGAGAAAGAGAGAAAAAGAAAACTCTATATCCTAGATCGCCCGTGAGGGCCAACAAAATCAAAACGACACATCAAGCAGGCAAACAACACAACACAACACTAAACCAAGGAATGTGAGTCCAAACAAGTGTCGTGGGCCCACGCGGTGAAGCGCGAGTGAGTGTGGTCGTGTGCTAGCAGACGGTGTCACTATCTACATTGTGTAATAAAGCTCGATATACACAAATCCAAGAAATGACCCAAATATCGATTCGATTCGAATTAAGCGGTGAATATATAGCTCAAGCATGCATGAGAATAGAGCGAGAATCGAAGCGTATCATTCATCGGGGACTCCACAGCTAGGGACAAGGAAATCACCACACTATAGCCTAGATAATCGCTAGAAGGTCCCTATGCCAAGTGTTTTTGAAAACGATGGGGGTTGAGATGATGTGGAGTAGAACACTTGGTGCAAATTCTCGCCTTCCCTTTATTCTCGGTAGATAGGAAAAATATTCACACTTGAAATTTTTGGGTTTTGGGTATTTGTATTTTTTTTTGGATTTTGGGCTATACAAAATTTTTCTTTTCTTTTCTTTTTGGGTTTTTCTTTTCTTTTCTCTTTTTTTTTGGATTTTTGGGTTTCTGGCTATACACATGTGTACTCTCCCAAGTGGGAGAACGGTACACGACGAGGGGATTTGCACCAAGTAAAATAAAAATGAAATCGGATTCTAAACACTTGGGCAAAGGAGATATTTCTTGCTAATCAGAGCATAGGCTAAATGGGTTATCCTAGTCCTTAATTGTGGAATCCCGACACATGCGAAATGAAGTACACGATATATATATATATAGCATGCAGAAGTAGACAGGGGAAATAAATACCGCATATTCAAATCGAAGCATGATAATCTAGGGGTCATTCCTGGACAGGTATATAAAGTAAAATCACAAAGTAGAAGCACACCAAACAGCTAGGCACGACGCACGACTCACAAAAAGCTAAGTGGACCCGCGATGCATGAAATGCAAGAGGACTCGATATCCTAGGGTTAGTGAATGTGATTATCGAAGCTGTGCAAGGTGCACATGTAATTTTCGTGGCAATTCATCATAGGGTTCATCTCTAGGAGAAAGAGATAAAAAGAAGAAAAGAAAAAGAAAAAGAAAAACACGGAGAAAAACGACTCAAATAACGAAGAAAAAGAGACAAATGACGCACGAAGTGCGACTCCCCCAAGCTGAAACTTGCATTGTCCTCAATGCAATAGTAGTGAATACGGGAGGGCAATGAAAATGGGGGGGTGCACGGACACAAAAAATGAAAAACACGAAAAACACACGAACGAAACTGGAAAATAAAGAGAAAGAAACATACAAAATAAAAGATATAAAACGCAACGAATGACTCAAAGACACAAACACACGACAACGACACACGAAAACATGCACACAAAAGTCGATTTCCCCCAAGCTGAACATGACAATGCTAGCAAAATGATATGATCAATGGGGATGTAGAGATATGCTAGGGGGAAAATCGAAAAAGAAAGAAATCAGAATGCAGGAGAGATAGTGCTCGTTCTCCTCGGAAGAGGATGGGGGTGAAATGATAGAAGGGCATGACATGATGGGTTATTATGATGCAAAAGCAAATCCTAGATACGCTCCCCTCGCTATTGAGAGGAGACGAGATTATTCAAATCTAAACTAGAAAGCGGTAAATTTTTACACTACTGGATTTAGATACACCTGAGCATAGGCGGATCCAAGATCTGGAGTGGGGCAGGTAGCTGCTCTAGCTGCTCCTTCTGTGGCTCCGCCAGAAGCGCTGTGCCACGTGTGCCAATGGACCCAAGCAATGCACCTCCAAGCATCCCTCGTAGGTGTCCACCTGTGACCTGCAAAGGACGAGGTGCATTAGTCCATGGCGAGAAATTATTTCCCAAAATAAATGTATCCCAGAGATAATCGTCAACATGAGATGGAAAAATAATAAAAGGGTGACGAATACTCCCTAAGAATGGGTCGCTATTCTCTGTACTATCGATGACCAAATCCTCGCTCTCCATGAGAAGTGGCTCTCCAGGTAGTGACACACCACAGCATACCTCAAGGGAAGTAGATCATGTGTCCTGCGAGAGATATGGCGTGTCAAAAATATATGAGTCTAAAGAAATAGGACGTGAAAAGCGAGACTCAAATGTGGAGTGAGAGTGAGTATGAAAATCTCCCTGAATAGGGGCAATATGCTCAAGTAGATGCTCAGCCGCAGAAGAAGTGGAGCGTGATGGTAGAGGTAGATGTGGCTCGGGCTCCATGAAGTGGACGATTGTATCCAAGCCCTCATGCACATCCTCCTCGACGATATGCTCATACTCCACCATCTGACCGATGTCCTGAAAGACATCCTCATGGTTGACCACAGACCAAGGAGGAAGCTGCGACAGAGATGACTGTGGAGGTGGATGTAGAGCGGACCCCTCGTATGTGGCCGTGGTGTCCTCGTCCTCACGCACATCCTCCTCGCCGGTATGCATAAGCTCTGTGGTCTCCTTGGTGCTCTCATAGGACTCATATGGGGTATCCAAATAAAGATGAAAAGTCTCTCCCACAGATCCTAGAGAAATCTCCCCATCCTCACTATCATCATCAAAAAATGCTTCGTCATCCAAGTGGTAGTGATGGAAAAATGGGGGGTCGGCATGAGATGTGCCTATTGTGGCCGACGGCATGGTAGTCTCAACCATGAAAGTATGTATATCCTCTCCTTCATCCCCTCTCATCTGTGTAGGCTCGATGATTGGTACCGTCAAGTTTCGTAATGTTTGGCCTTGGTTAAACATGGCACTTTCAAGGAGAGACACGAGGTTTGATTCTTCTTGTGTTGGTGGAGGGATATAAGGTTGAGGAAATTGATGGGAGGTGTTTGGCCAATGGTTGTGGGAAAATGTTTGGTCTTGGTGTAGGGGGAGGCTCTCAAGCGTAAATGGGCAATCATAATACATGTGCCCCGCCATCCCACAAGTCTCACAAACCACAACTGAATAAGGATCGTATCCTCCCATCTGAGCATCGAAATTTGATCTCCACATGGTTACACCAAAGATACCTGGACAACAAAAATAAGAAAACTAGAGAGGAGCGTCAATAGTACAAGAGAATAACAAAAAGATAATATAATAGTGGGGGAAAAATTTCTTGGTTATTGAATATTTTTTTTAAAAAAAAGAAAAATAAATTTTTTTGTGTTTGTATGCGTAGTCTACTGAACCCAAGCTAAGCTAATATCAAACCGAACGCCTCCCCGGCAAGGGCGCCAAAAACATGACTAGCGCCCCGTTTACGGTATGGGCGCGGTGTCGTTTTACCGCAAGTGCACGGTTAGTGTAGGGTGCGGGTTTATCGAACTCAGGGAGGTGGATGGCTTGAATGGCTACTAGCCTCGGCTAGGTTGTGTGCTAGCTACGCGGATAATGTGGGTGGAAGTGTAGAAATAAAAGAAAGAAATGAAAAAGACACGAAATGAATCCCCGCTAACACGGGCTAGAGCATTCATGACACTTGACACTTGACTTGACTCAGGGTGAGACATTGCCCCAAAAGGTGGTACTTAGCGTCCATGGCCCGATATTCCGGTCGGTGCCAAGCACGCTAGGCCTACCCGGTTCCGGACGGTGGGCATTCCCATGTCCATTAACACCTTCCGCAACCGGGAGCATTAAGGCCACAATGATATCTCCCAACACTACATCCAAGCCGTTCCCACGCGCGAGGACTCGATGTCTACGCTGGGGGCGTGAGCTATGGCTAGGGAGTCAACCGCCAATTTTATTCCCCCTTGGCCCGATGGTCAAAGGCGGTCTTTCTCCCGCCGATGACAATGAAACACCCCCGCGTAACCCTAATGGCCAAATAGGTCAAATGTGATTTCTAGCAATACATCGAAGCGGATCTTGACTGGACAAGCACCGGACCCCAACCCCCAACACAACTAGTGTGTCGTCGTACGAATTGGACCCAGATTGCTAGAAATCCCCATTGACGCATTTCATCGAACACATGCCATGCAACCAAGTCAAATGAAACAACCCAAGCATCAATCCTACTCTAACCCGTATTAGGGTTCATCAACACTACTCCATGGTGAGAAACATAAAAACAAGCAAAACAAATAACATACAAACGTTCACCATAGAGCAAAATGAAAACACCACAATACAATAGAAAATGAGAGAAGAAAAATACTTATCTTGATTCGAATCCAACAATCTGGTACAAGATTTATTGAGCAAAGACCTAATCTAATCTACCCTAAGCCTCCCAACAAAGGGGCTGAAAAAGCCCTAAAACTAGAGGAGACCCCCTTCAAGTCGGCCAACCTCGAGTATTTATAGCCCCACTTCGAAACCCTAATGGTTCGGGTCCAAACCCGCAGAAAAATCGCCACCCGATCGGTTGATGAGTCAACCGATCGGGTGAGAGCTTCGAAAATCTTCAACCGGGCGCTGAGGCGAGCAGGTGGCTCAGTCGGTTCGCCAAATGAGGAATTGCAGCTACAGGTGAACCGATCGGGTGATAAGTCACCCGATCGGTTGGAATTATGCTCCATTTGGCCGAGAGCTCTGTCGGATTCAAACGGTCCACGAACCGGTCGGCTGAGCTGTCCGGGTCGTCTCTTAGAAAATTCCGTTACAGGTGAACCGATCGGGTGATAAGTCACCCGATCAATTGGAATTCAGCCCAAATGACAGAGAGCTCCGTCGGTTCACCCGATCGCTGAACCGATCGGGTGAACTGCTATTCTTCTTCAGCTGCCGCCCGGGTAGGATACGCGTGCACCAACCGATCGGGTGACTGGTCCACCCGATCGGTTGAGGGCTGAGGAATATCAATATTCATCGCTTTGACCCTCTGGATCGCGCGTGACTCCTCCCGTTGCTCTGGGGACTCATTATATCATCGTTTTATGTCCCAAATGCTAGAAATTCCTGCAAAATACCAAAAACATAGAAAAGTGAAAGAAAACGAGAAAACACGAGAAAACGAATACAAGACGGCGGTAAATAATGGAAAAACACGGGAGAAAACGTGCGCAAATATATGAAAAATAAACGCACGTCAGGGGGGGTTGTCGCCTGCGCCACCCCCCCACCCCACCCCCCGCTGCCGGGGGGGTTTGTCTCGAGCCCCCCCCCCCCCCTTCAGGGGGGGTTTCGCCTGCGCCCACCCCCCCTGCCGGGGGGGATTGTCCCGAGCCCCCCCCCCCCCCCCCCCCCCCCGATTTCGGGGGGTTTTTGCCTGCACCCCCCTCCCCGCTACCAGGGGGGATTTGTCCCCAGACCCCTCCGATTCCGGGGGGGGTTGTCACCGGCTCCCCCCCGCTGCCGGGGGGGATTTGTCCGGAGCCCCCCCGATCCCGAGGGGTTATCACCTGCGCCCACCCCGCTACAGGGGGGATTTTTTCGGAGCCCCCCCCCCCCCCCCCCCCCCCCCCGCTTCCGGGGGGTTGTCGCCGGACGACAGAGAAAGGGCCCCCCTTCTGGGGGGTGGGCGGCCTAAGCCGGCGAGGCGTACATCGGGGGGGGGAGCTGATGGGTCCAAAAAAATTTTTTTTTAAGTTATTTATTTTCATTGTATTTTATCAAGGCAAGCTATTGTATTTAGCAGATTTTAAACAAGCCAAAAAGAGGTTGTAAAGAATCATGGCTAAAATATAAATTGTTTATCTACGGGAATAAGAAGTATACCTCTAGATCGATGATCTAGGGACGACCATAGAGAAAAAAATCCGTAGAAATAAAAATCCGAGCTCCCGAAAACTTCGAGAATGCCGTAACGCTGCAACGAATCGCCGCAGCAACCAAAGATTCCTAGCGCGTAGGGGATCAATTTGGTGGGGATTTTAGGCTTGGATTTTTGCTCAAGGAAGAACACGTGCTGATAACGTGTTAGAAAGTAATAGGACTCAAGAGAGAGAGAGAGAGAGAGAGAGAGATTCTTAGCCAAAAGGATGAGTAACCATGGCACTAGGCCATGGTTCTCTATATATTCAAGAAGAGGGGAGATGGAGGGCCTCAAGGAGACCAAGGGTCCCCATTACTCATAGTAATATGGACCAATGAAGTGGGTAATGAATGAGGGGAGGCCAAAAGCCTCCCTCATTCATAACAATTTACGGAATTTCATAACACCCTTTTTAATTACTAAATGGAGTATATATATATAAAGTATATACTTATACTAGGTATTCATATGAGTATTCCTATTAAACTCTTAAACTAACATCCTAAAACCCCATAAGCAGCCACCTCCTACTTAGTAGGTGGCAACGTCCAAATAATCCCCACCAAATTCGGATTAGGTGGCAAGCTCGGCAGGTTTTAGGGGAAGCAGGAGGTGGGCTAGAGGAGGATCAAAAAGAGAAAAATTGAGGCAAAAAGAGAAGAAAGAAAAGAAAGAGGAACTCTCGTAATCCATGTCTCTTTCCCTCACGCACCATCCCATACTTCACTGTCGATTCCTTCAAACCAAAGCCAAGACCTAAAGCTCGAAACCCTAGTTCGTTAGACTCTTGGAGAAGAAGGAGGGGACTAGCATCAAAAGGTCTACACGGAGAAGAAGGGCCCCAAAAATTTGTAGACAGACTACTGAGGTAGGATCTTAAGTAAGTAGATATGATCAATTTGAAATTGCGTTAGGATTTAGCTTCCTCACTGTTGAAATCGACAACTTATGACCCTGCCCCCACACAATCATATTACTGATTGTATGTTGATCGTATGATCACCAATAGAGTCATACGGTCGTTAAACAACCGTATCTAGAATTTTTGAGTCCATACGGTCGTATCGAGCCATCATGCAGTCGTGTCGACCATCCCCTTTTATCGAATGCATTGACTTAAACTAATCGAGTCCCTTTAGCTGATTGAAGATTGGTACGACTGTATTGAAACCCTATACGACCGTGTGCTACCCCTCTTTTTCCCTTGGCCATTTCCCCCTCCACATGACCGTATGGCAACCCCATATGGCCGTGTGAGCCACACGACCGTATAGAACCACTGTACAGCAGTGTTGATTTTCCCCCAAAGGCCTTTCCACACGGTCGTATGAAATTATCATACGACCGTGCGAGTCACCCAGTTTAGCTTCAACCCCTTCCCTTGACCCAATCCATACGGCCGTATGGACTTTGCCATACGGTCGTGTGGGCCATTCCTTGGCTCCAACTCCATACGGCCGTATGAAATCTCATACGGCCATGTGGCTTTCCCATGTTTTGTTTTCTTGCAAACTGACAGTGATTGTTTTATGATTTTGTTGATTACTTCATACGTGCATGATTGCCAAATTGAAGACTAATTATATTTGCTAACTATGATCCAGTACACTAGTAAAGTTAACCATGTTAAATTAAATAAATTGCTTGATTACCATATTATGAATCATGTTGAATTATATGATAGGAATCACTTGTTTTTATTCACATCGCAAGTACATTTTATCTATGCAAGTGTCCATATGAATCTGAAATTGAGAAGTAAAGTAAATGACAATGTGATATGTGGTACTATGCCACCAATGCAACATGAAATTGGTGAAGTAAGAATGATAGTGAATATGAGAATGATATCCAAAGTGAAAGATTCGTGAAACATATAAAAACAGAGTGAGAAGACAGAATTGAACTGGAGTCTCTAATCCATTCAAAAATGTGTGAAACTCCAGGTTTGGGTTGGGGGGAAAACGTGTAAAAGTAGACTTTTAAGGAGTGGACGCTTATGATGATTTATCACCCATGCTCCCGGCAGTCGGCAGTGGTAGTAGACAGGGTTAGATAGGCCTGTGATGTACTAATGATGCACCATGAGGGTAATGATGGTTTGCTCCGTTTTCCACAGAAAACACGAGATTTCTCACTCCCGACAGAGGAGATACGAGAGGCCCCTCCAGTGCTCGTGTTTCTGGTTGAGGTACCACTTTTCAGCCACCCTGGGTGAAGTCCAGCTCCTTAAAAGTGTCCTACTAATTACACGGATTCCCAAATATGAGAACTGTTAATTTAATATAAGTGTTGTTAATTCACAATTGTTTCCATCATTATGATATGTTCTCAGTTTATTTTCAATATTTGTATGTTTAGTATGAACACTTTGTATGCTCTGTTAACCTTTTACTTCTAGACCACCCTTAGATAGGTAGTCCAGTTCTAAACTGGGTCTGACCTAGCTTAGTTAGATTCCTACTAGGGTCACGTGTTGACGTGTCCCATTTATATTTTCAGGTCCTGAGGTAGTGACACAAGAGTCAGGACCTGTGCAGACTTCCACTTCTTCCTCTCCTTAGGTACATCTGGAGACGTCTGATGGAGATTTGGTCCACCTGGGCTTTCCTGTGTTAGACTAGGGAGTATGTTGTACGGGTGAGGACACCTTTTGGGTTTCTTAAGGGTGGGTTTCCCTTTTTGTTCTACCCCCTTTATTGTACTTTTGGTACCCTTTGGTACTTGTACAAAGATATATAATGTATCTTGTATAATGATGTTCAGTACATTTTACTTTAAAGCACATACGATTTTAAGTTTTGTTGGAGCATTGTATTTCTTACTTTTTTGTGCTTTTCCAGTGTATCACAATGGCCTGCTTAGAAAATTTTATTCTAACCAGAATCAAAGCCTAGTAGTATTTGGATGTTAGGGGCTTGAAGCCCAGTGTCTGAATACTACGGCTGCCTAGTCCACCTCGTATCTCCTGTATTTGGGAGAGTGGGGCATGACAAAGATAAGAACTAGCACCAAAAAATTTGAATTTTAAAAAAGACTAAATTATTATTTTCAAATGAACAAGAATAAACAAATTTGTACAAAATAGAAATAAAAATTAAATTTTATCAAAATGATGGTATTACTTAAGTCTCTTCCAAATCCAAATAACAACTATTTCTTATTTCTTAATAACAACTTAAATGTTCATATGATCTTTTAACTTTAACTAATTTATCGTCACCCACAAAGATGAATCTTTTAGGATCATTTGGATTTAGCTCCTCAAACAGCCCTGCAAAGATACACTTATGTGAGTATTAGCACCAAAATTTATCCACCAAGTGTGGTTGGATACAAAAGTCAAATTAATTTTAGGATAAGCCAAAGTGAGAAGCATACCTTTCTTAACATGCTAAGTAGCATACTTGGGACATTCCTTTTCCTATGTTCACCATGTTACAACCCTCCGACCGGGCCGGGGAGAAACAAGTCGACCGCGATCGATCACTCAGCCCACCATGGCCATGGGCTCTATTCCAAGGGCCTCACATGTGTGTCATGACATCTCCACCCAAGACGAAGGCCCAACGGACCATTGGATCTTCGCAATTGAAACTGTTACGCAAATTATGGCTACCCTCATCCAATGAATGCGACCATCAATCCAGAAATTATGGCCCATCTTCATGGCCATCAATCCAGCGATTATGAACGTCATGGAATTTGTCCCCTCACCAAATGGATGCAATTATTGGGGTCAATACTTCATAATCAGCGTGTCCCTGTCAATGTCGATAATAACATCTCATCATTGCCCATTAAAATGGGAGGTCTCATGTATATGAATGCCTAGAGGAAGCATGCACCAGGAAGTGGATCTCCGAGATCCAACATAGTGGTAGCGTCAAATTTCAATTTAGACTTTACCAAATCTATATCTCCTTTTTTATAACACGGTCGGTGGACTAGCAGGCAGCCTCCCAACGGGTCGGACCTAGCTCCACCGGGCCTCTTTTGAGTCATACACTAACTTAAGCATCAAAAGGGATTTGGTCGGGCCCCAAACCCGCCCCCCTAACGAGCTTCTCGTGATGCAGATAACGAGGGAGGTAGCCTGGTCCAGGGTTCCATGGTACAGATCAAAGCTCGGCTAATCCGGGGTCAGCAATCCAATTGCCCACCTACCGTGTGCCTAGGATACCCCAATCAGATCGCGGGAGATATCGTCCGGTCGAAGCTCACTTCGGCGACCCACTACTCGGCCTTGAGCATCCTTGAACCAGAGCCCCCTCGGGTGACCAGTCCCGATGACCATCTTATTCATCCACGTTAGCGAGAACATTCAGACTACCCAACTACCAACCTATAGTGAGAAGATACCCTAAAACATCTGGTACCGTTTATGGAAAACGAGTCGATATCGACGTAGTCAACCACACTGATAATGACTCGTTCCAATAATCAAATTATATGCCTCATCATTTGGAGCGACACATGTCTGGATTGTCCTTTCAATCAACTTTTTGGCGGTCATACTTTCTCCAGTCAGATGATGATGACAATGACGATGTATCTGTCAAAATATCTGGTGCACTCTCTGTTTCAGAGGCAGCTACATACGGCTTAGTCTCAATATGAAGAAAACCGATGGGGCATTACATTCAAACGATGATCTGGCGGAGGATGTTTCAAGTGGTTTGGGCTCAACCTTGTTCAAACTCGACACCATCCTATGACAAATGAGATGGGTTAGTCTACGCCCCTTCCTAAGCTAAAAGCACTTTCTGCTCTATTTTTGGGGTTCATCCTATGGTGGGGGATGCATTCGTCCTTATGTCCTCATCTCCAGTGGATAAGCTGATGTTTCCCTAAAGTAGCTGTTGCTGCAGCAACATCCAAATTATACGGTGGTCCAGCTCCCTCCAACCTGATGCATCACCCTCAACACCAAAATATATGATGGCATGGTGGTAGAGATCATGTATCTCTTCATTGTCGAACCAAATCCAGAAACTCCCTTGTCGAGGGCTGGCCGGGGACCTAATTTCTCTTGAAATAAAAGCGTCCACATCAAAGTTCAACGATCTACTAGCGGGTGACGTGCGTTTATATTTCATATATTCACGCACGTTTTCTTTTGTGTTTCTCCGTGTTTTTCTGCCGTCTTTTATTCGTTTTCTCGTATTTTCTCGTTTTCTTTCAATTTTCTTTGTTTCTCCATGTTTGCAGGAGATTGACCGCATAGGGGACGTTTAACGACGATATCTCAAGTCCCCGGAGCAACGGGAGGAGTCACGCGTGATCCAGAGGGTCAAACGTCAAAGAATACATCTTTCAGCCCCTCACCCGGTCGGTTGGTCATCTCCAACCGATCGGGTGATGCACGCGTGCACCACCCGGTCTCAACCGGAGCTCAAGTGAAAGTCACCCGACCGGTTCACAGGCCGGTTCAGCGGGGGCCTGTTCTCTGTCTTTTCGAGCAAAATTCCAACCGATCGGGTGACTCTCACCCGATCGGTTCATCTGTAGCTGATGCTGAGGAGCTGAAGACACGGGCACCCAACCGATCACTTCACCCGATGGCGCCAAGATCCAACCGGTCACTCCAAGAACTCACCCGACCAGTTCATATGACCGGGTGAAAGCTCTCCGTTTTCTGTTCATTATCTGTAACGGGTCACCCGATCGGTTGACTTGTCAACCGATCGGGTGATGCGAGAGTCTATAAATAGAACCCCTAGGGTTCCAGAAACGGGGGAGCTGCTAGTTTTTACTGTTTTCTCCCATTGTGACGGCTGTAATTACTGTTCTTTTGTAAGTTTTCGGATCTTTCTCAAATTTTAGTATTGTCTTAATTACTCTATTACTTCCGCATTCCAATCGTCTGATTATGATTCCAACGGTTAATTTTCATTTAGATCGCTTTTTAATGAAATTTTGTGAGTAGTTCCCAAATCTGGGATTTTGGTGGAAACCCCTTCGGAGGCTCTTCCCGATGCATCCATAGGGTTAGGAAATCGATAGGGATTAGGAATCTAACGGTTACACGGGGTGTTTCATTATCATCGGCGGGAAAAAGACCGCCTTTGACCGTTGGGCCAAGGGGGAATAAACTTGGCGATTGACTCCCTAGCCATAGCTCACGCCCTTAGCGTAGACGTCGAATCCTAGCACGCGGGAGCGGCAGGATGAGACGTTGGGAGTTATCGTTGCGAGCTTAGTGCTCCCGGAATCGATCAGTGTTAATGGACACGGGAGTGCCCACTGATCGAATCCGGGATGTCCGGTGTATCATCCTGGGCACCGACTGGAATATCGGGCCCATGGGATGCCGGTACCACTTTCAGAGGCAACGTCCCACCATTAGACCCTAATTCCGATCGCTATCCATACCCGTAGGCCGTATCGGCGAGAGTCGCTCGTCTGAGTGGAAACCAAAGTCCCGGGTTTATTTTCTTATTGTTCATACCCTTCATTCCTTTCCGTGACAACCATTTACCGATTCGGGCTAGCTCGCCCACGGGGTGATTTTGGTCCTCCTTGACTCAAGCACACCCTAGCCTCCCTGTGTTCGACCCCCAAGCCACACTACAATACCGTGCGCTTGTGGTTATAAATTTCTAAACCCCCACGCGGGTCCCCCGGTCATTTGCGGATAGCAAGCCGGGGTGGTCACGTCAGCGGGTGTAGGCTATTGGGTTCACTCCTCCGACCTCCATCACGCTCGCTGTCGACGGCCAAAACCCCCAGACCCCGACTCGAACTATTACAATCCCTATGATCTTGCATCCTGGATCGCCTCCATGATTGATTTCGATAAGAGCCATATCCAATCCCACTGATCTCGCATCCTGGATCGCCTCCATGATCGATTTCGATGAGAGCCATATCTGAATCTCAATTGAGAACATGAATGGGGCCAAATCCACATGTCCTCAGACTCATTGCCTTCAAAATCAACTACCCTTCTTTGACGATCTTCTTGTCAGGGGTTTAGGAAGATCAAATGAGATTATTGACGAAGCATCGAAGGACGCTGAGGAGAACCATCGCCACTGAAAGATGGATCAGGGTCCAGACTCTGATGGCAGTATCCAGAGCTCGATCCATCACTGTTTCATCTCCTTGGAGGGGGCCGTGTTCTTCTTGCTTAGGGATGGGATGTCTCTTCCACAATCGGGCTCCATCGAGCTCCCATCTCCGTCAGAACCCCTCTGATCGAGCCCCTATCGCTGAACTACCTTTACCAAGCATGCCAAGCTTGGGCCCCCTAGCCGAGCATGGCATCTCTGAGCATGCCGAACTCCTCCAACTTAGCTTAGTCCTCCTCTACCAGCCCTCCTCTACCGAGCAGACTCTGGGAGCTCGGCCCACCTTTGCTGGAGGAAGCTCTCTACAGCTGGACCTGCTTCTGCCAAGCGGAATTTTGGAAAGCTCAGCATCGGTGATGTTCAGAAGCTCGAGTGAGATGCGCTCCATGTCATGTGTGCGGAGCATCCATGATCCACATATTTTTAAATGTTCCTGAAATAAAATGTCTTAAGTGTTTGGTACCCACTAAGGATTGGGCCACAATGTTAGCCAAAAATAAACATAAGCATTAAATTTCTATTGTTACTCTAGGGTATCAAGAGATAATCATAAATTGCATGGATACCCAAAAGTATATATATAATATATGGGGTCATCGATTTGGAACCCAAATCCTATTTGGATTTGATTTCCCATGCAAAAATGAATCATTGTGAAATCCATGCATGAGTCTAATCAAATTACGAATATAGACATGCATATCATGCAAACTTAAGTGTTTAGGCACCCATAACATATTGTTGTGTTTTCTAGCATGGTGCATGGTGTGTGGTTAGTGTACAAAATGTGGTTTGTGATAAGTATTGTGTACAACATTATAGTGTGCAATATTATGAACATTATGAGCTGGTGCATGAGGGCTATCTTCCCTAGCATATCTTCCATACATAAAGGAATGATTGTATCTACTATTTATATACACAACATTTTTAGAGACATGAGCAATGTGTGGTGTAGTGACATGCTTTGGAGTAAGAGGAGTCTTAACACTAGAATAATTCTTAACATTACTGAGTTTAAGCATTAGCTCCTAATGCTTGAGCTTACTAGTGTACACATTATTTTCAAGAATATTTATTCGATCATTCACCAAAGAAACATATAAATCATGCTCATTCTTTAAACAATCATGGTCATGAACCAACACATCATATTTGTCTCTTAAGCATTTAAAATCATGCAACATTGTATTATGACCAGCATGATTATGTACTAGAATGTTACAATCATTTTTCATCATTTTTCAAGAATTTATGTTCTTGGGATAAAACATCATGGTTATGCACAAGAGTATCATAGTCCGATTTCAAAATATTGTAGCTGCTCTCTAATTTCTTATTCTTATTTTTCAATCTTTTAAATTCATTATGATGTTGTACATAAGCATCTTCAACATTGAATTCATCTTCAGCTTACATCATCATTATCCTGCTGATGAGCCATCAAGCATATTTCCTTTTGAGTGCTTTCTCTAACTTCCTTGGAAAGTGAGATCTCTTTGGTCGATGCTTCGGTACATCGTTCTCCATACTGCTCTTCTAGAATCTCAAATATTTTGTGAGGGGCTGCGGCTCCTAAAGTGTCACTAACAATATTATCAGTTAAATAGGAATAAAGTAGATGCATTACCTTTAGATTCGTCGAGTACTTCTTCTTTAGATTTGGTGTCCATGTTGATTTGGGAGTAGAAGGCACTTCATTGATCTCTTGCATGAAGATTCCATATTCAATGTCCTCGGCCTCCAAGTATATCTTCATCCTCTTCCTCCAAATGGGGATGTTTGTACCATTGAATACTGCTGGAGATAACATTGTTGATGACATCGCCTTGACCTAAGCTCTGATACCACGTGTCGGATCATGTGGATGGCAGAAAACACTAAACGGGGGTTGAATAGTGTTGAGTATAGAAATATAACTTTTTAGAGAATATTAAAACCCTTCTAACAAAGTTGCCTAAGTCTCTAAGAAGTGTTACCTATCTTGGTATTCAATTAACACAAATATAATGCTTGTAATAAGATAGAGATAATGAATACAGTAGAAATAATATCACAAGTAGTAAAGAGATAATAAGAGTAGTCATAGTGCAAACACCGAGAATTTATCCTGGTTCTCCACAACTTGGGTATGTCCAGTCTCCGACCTCCCTTAGGATTTAATCCACTATTACAACAACTTGCAATACACTTAGATAGCTCCACTTGCTAGGATCTCCTAACCATTCCCACAACAACAAAAATACCCCTTACACAAGGGAATACAACAACTTACCGATCGAATTACCAATGCCTTCCTCGAGACGTAAAAACCTTTGTCGATTGATAGTTACACCATTTTGATCATATAGCCAAAGAATGGAGCTTTATGTTTTATGTGGCTATTGATGAGTGTTTATTGTATATAGTTTTCCACTCTTTTTCATACACGTTTTACACCATTTTATTCTCTATTCCTCCTCGTTTCCCCCCGTTTTTGTCTCTTCTTTTGTTTTTGTGGTCCCTCACATGCTTTGTATGAGATATATACCGATTAGGGATCATATAGCAAGATCTTAGAGAAAAAAGGAGAAAGGAGCAAAGTTGGGGAGTCAATTGGCACAAAGGAGAAGATTTTAAGAAGAATAAAGCTCCACGTGGCTGCGTCACCATGTCCACACGGTCACGTCAATCCGCCAAAGAAGAATCATCCACGCGGCCGCGTCAATTTCCACCAAACGGCCGCGTCAGAAGACTTGTAGAATGGAGAAAAGAGTGAAGATCAGAGACTTTTGCAGCCAGCATGAGCTAGAATGACACGGCCACGAATTTGTGGCTTCCAGATCAGAACGACACGGCCGCATGGCGTGAGTTAGGACGACACGACCACGAATTTGTGGCTTCCAGAGCAGAACGACGCGACCACGTCAACAGACCACGCGGCCGTGTAACCATTTTTGACACGGCCGTGAATTTTTCGGTGCGACCGCATCACTAAACCCCCAAATACCCCACTCTTCTAGGGAATGACGCGACCGCGTCGTTTCTTGACCCGGTCGCGTCAAACCCTATTCCTACGGTTTCTAGGGTGGATCTGGGGGTATTTTTGTCTTTTGGGCGTGCGTATATAAGTGCCCCTTTATCCTCCTGCAAGATGAATCTCTTTTTCAATATTTTTTCTGTTATTTCTTGGGTTTTGGTCCGGTTTGTAAGAATTCTAACTTTCCTATTTAGTTGTTTTCATTGTTCTAATCGATTATTAGTGTAATACTCTATCTTCCTTTAATAGAATTTTTCTCTCTTTGTTGTTGCTGCCTCATTGTATCATTTATTGTTGTTATAGCTTGAATCTATTGTTTTGAATGCTTACCCATCGCTAGAAGCTCCTTCTATTGCGATGGGTAGTGAGTAGTTTTTATCTAGGGCAATGGGATGAACCCCATTGGATTAGGTGCCATGGGTTGAACCAAATAACTGATTTGATTACTGGGCTAATTGAGATTAGGGTACATTGAGACGATTATTATCATCATAGATTCGACCCCCTCCCTTCGGAGCGATCGGGTCGGCCGTCGATCAAAAGTCGGGACCGATCCGGAGATCTGATCCCTACGATGATCCATACTATCAGTGTGATTAAACGCCAACGGGCACCAATTAGATCTCTCCCAAATTAGGTCTAATCCCTGAACGCCACTGTGTACGGCAGGAAGATTGGGGGTATTTGTCGAGTTAATGCATCCAACGTACATTGATGCATCGGAGACCCCCGATATCGATGTAGGTTGGGCTGGCCTATCATTGCATCACAACAGCGGGGATAGGACATGACATAAGGGAATAACATATCATGCATCACGACCGTGGGGGATAGGCGAATGCCCTTGGGTCACACGAACTCTCTTAAGTCCCAATGAACCCGGCAACCTATCGATTTTTAGTTTGACCCTAACCATAGTCAAATGGCGGGGATTCCCCATGCCCTAGAGCTTTTACCCCTTGATCACACTTTTCTACCATTCACTGACCAATCATCGTGACTATCACGTAGCTTTCATCCAAAGACCCATAAAACCGATACTCATTGACCGCATCCTCGTGTTTGACCCGTAAGCAACTACACACAACCCATGTGATGCGATTTTTATTAGCAGCATTCGGTCCCCTCGCGGGATGGCTATCAGCTTTTTGGCACCGTTACCGGGGAGGCACGATTTGATATTGGTTTTTAGTCTTTGTCGAGAGACTACGTATTTCTTTACCATATATTCACTTCTCCATTTTTCTTATTTTGCAGGTGTGTATAGTTTTGTACGATGATGTTGGCCACTACGAGGACCAAATTATTCCTTGCAAATAAGATGGATAGCATGACACAACACTTAACTCAGCTGAGAAAGGGAGAAGTTTCCTTCAATCCAACCGTGTCAGTGAGCCATGGCATGTACCACATGCAAGGACACATACACGACCAGCATCGACTGGCAATCCACCCCTGTGATCACTTCCATCATCCACACTACCATCATTGGACGGACTACCCCATCCCCCCACATCAAGATTTGCAAGTGGGTCCACCATATTCTTTCCTGCAATTGACACCACTTGAGAGGATCGTGATGGAAAGTCTAGCTACGGAGACCACCTACAGCATTGACTACCAACCTCCACCTGGGAGACCCGATCTTGAGCAAGAACCAATTATGCCCCGAGAGGAGGTACCACATATCATCGAAACATGCTACCGGATTAGTACGATAATGACATCATTGGAGGAAGCCTCCACTTCGGAACATGCACGACACAAGTGCCACCAAGCTCCTTCCCGAGACATTGAACCTTCAAGGGACATGCCATATGTCAAGGCAATAGAGGTAGGGGATGTCGACTCCCCAGATGTAGATCTCAAACTTCTCCCTCCTAATTTAAAGTATTGCTTCTTAGGGGAGAACTCCACGTATCCAGTCATCGTCAATGCCTCATTGTCCAACGATGAACTTGACGACCTCATTGCTATCCTAAAACAATTTAGAAACGTCATAGGATGCTCGATCCATGATATAAAAGGTCTTAACCCCGGTAGGTGCACTCACAGGATCCTTCTTGAGGATGAGAGTGCCACCTCTATTGAGCCTCAAAGGCGCCTTAACCCCAATATGAAGGAGGTGGTCAAAAATGATAACGATGGGCCTTAACCCCAATAGAGGCGCCTTAACCCCAATCTGATAAGAAGGGAGAAATGATGGTGGTTAAGAATGATAACGATGAGCTCATCCCCGCTCGGACTATCCTCGGATGGAGGATGTGCATCGACTATAGGAAGCTCAATAAAGCAACCCGAAAGGACCTTTACCCTCTCCCCTTCATTGATCAAATGTTGGAGCGCATAGCCAAGCACTCATACTTTTGCTTCCTAGATGGGTATTCTGGGTTCCCCCAGATACTTATCCACCCCGACGACCAGGAAAAGACTACATTCACCTATCCTTATGGTACCTTCACCTATTGAAGAATGCTGTTCAGACTATGCAATGCACCTGCGACATTTCAAAGGTGCATTACTGCCACCTTTTCTGAATTTGTTGAGAATATCATGGAGGTGTTCATGGACGACTTCTCCGTCTATGGCGTAATCTTTGACGCTTGTCTAAAAAATCTTACTAGAGGGCTCGAGAGGTGTCAAGAAGTTAATCTAGTGCTCAACTGGGAAAAATGTCATGTCATGATCCAAGAGGGGGTAGTTCTAGGACACATCATTTCGCCTCGTGGAATGAGGTTGACAAGTCCAAGATTGAAGTTATCGAGAGGTTTCCACCGCCCATAAATGTGAGAGGGATTAGGAGCATTCTTGGACATGCATGATTTTATCGCCGCTTCATTAAAGAATTTTCCAAGATCGCACGATCACTAACCGAATTACTGGCTAAAGACACCCCTTTTATATTCTCTGACGATTGTCATTTAGCTTTTAACAGGTTAAAGAAAGATCTCACCACTGTACCAATCATCCAACCCCAGACTGGAGATTACCTTTTGAATTAATGTGCAACGCGAGTGATGTTGTCGTTGGAGCAGTTCTAGGGCAGAGAAAGGACAATAGACTTCATGATGTATACTATATCAGCAAAACCTTGGATGAAGCCCAACAGAATTACACTACTACATAAAAAGAATTGATTGCCGTCATTTTTTCCATCGAGAAGCTTAGGTCATATATCGTAAGATCCAAGGTAATTGTCCACACTGATCACACCACCCTCAGATGTCTATAAAACAAGAAGGATGCCAAACCCCAGTTAATCAGATGGATCCTTCTACTTCAGAAATTTGATTTGGAGATCAGAGACAAGATGGGTGCCGAGAATGTAGTCGCGGACCACCTCTCTTGCCTCACATTTAACGACCCAAATCCTCCCCTTTCGATAGACGACTCCTTCCCATATGACCATCTCTTCGATGTCGCCCTAGCAGAAACTCCTTGGTTTGCAGATATCGTTAATTAGCTTGCTTGCGACATCATGCCATGATATAACCTCACAACAGCACAGAAGGTTCTTGCACGACATCAGGAGCTATTTTTGGGATGATCCACTCCTCTACAGGACTTGCAATGATGGAATCATCAGGAGATGTGTCCCAGAGAGTGAGATGATATCCGTTATTTCACACTGTCATAGCTTGCAATGCAGTGGGCATGCTAGTATGATGAAAACATCGATGAAAATCCTCCAATGCGGTTTCTACTGGCCCACAATATTCAAAGATGTGAACAGCTTTATCAAGGAGTACGATAGATGCCAAAGAGCGGGAACATCTCCAGTAGGAATGAAATGCCACAAAATAATGTCTTAGAGGTCGAAATAATTGACGTTTGGGGGATAGACTTCATGGGTCTCATCCACTCTTGGTAACCAATATATATTGGTTGCGGTAGACTACTTCTCTAAATGGATTGAAGTAATAGCCTCACCGACTAATGATGCCCGTGTAGTCTCCAAGTTCTTCAAGAAGAACATTTTCCCCAGATTTGGAGTTCCAAGAGTTGTGATTAGCGATGGAGGAAAACATTTTATCGAGAACAAGTTCGAAGCCTTATTGAGGAAATATGGAATAAGCCATCATGTCGGACTCGCCTACCATCCCTAAACAAGCAGCCAAGTGGAAGTCTCCAACATGGAGATAAAGAACATCCTGGAAAAGGCAGTTGCAAGTTCGAGAAAGGATTGGGCAATGAAATTAGATGACGCCCTTTAGGCTTATCGGACGGCCTACAAAACCCTGATCGGAACTTCCCCATATCGTATGATTTATGGAAAGGCATACCATCTCCCAGTGGAACTAGATCACAAGGCTTATTGGGCGATCAAGCATTTAAACTTTAATAGAAAAAATGAGCAGGATCGATGCATTATACAGCTGAACAAATTGGATGAATTTAGGCTCGACGCTTATAAGAATTCCTGAATCTACCAGGAAAATGCAAAGAGGTTGCACGATAAGCGCATCATAAAAGGGAGTTCAAAGAAGGAGATATGGTCCTCCTCTTCAATTCGAGTTTAAAGCTATTTCTGAGAAAGCTACAGTCAAGATGGTCTGGACCGTTCAAGGTCGTTCGAGTCTCTCCCTACGGCTCCGTCGAAATTATCGGAAAGGGGGATTCATTTAAGGTAAAGGGGCAAAGACTGAAGAATTACTTCACGGGCGACCCCGTTGATGAAAAAGAGACCTTGATGGTACACCCTCAGGAAGAACCCCTGAACGGCCACATTCGGGATCTCTCCACCCTAAAACCCCCATAATGACATCAAGATAGGGAGTCGAGCTTATGATTTAAAACGAGTGCTTCTTGGGAGGCAACCCAAGTGTTTTCAATTTAAATTTTCGATTTTTATTTTAATATTTATTTTTAGACTAGGTTAATCTAAATTTTTGGTCTTCAATAAATCCCCAAAACGTAAGAAATTAACCAAGTATTTTGATCGCAGGTTAAAGAAGAAGGATTATGGAGGAAAGGACTCCACGCGACCGCATCATACACACTCATGCGGCCGTGTGGATGATATTTGGAAGAGAAATTAACGTGCCCGCGTCACCCAAATCGAAACGGGCCCAAAAGTTACAAAAAACATGGGCCAAAATACCAATTCTTAGAGCATTTTCATGACTGCGTCACTTTAGATGACGCGGCTGCGTCGATTTCTCTTTTAGGACGAAACGACGCGGCCGCTTTAACCTAAACGACACGGGCCACGAATCTCTCTGATTTTTCAGCCAAAAATTTTCAAAATGAACTAGGATTTTCGTGACCGCGTCAACCCCCACTCTTACAACATATTTACGTGGCCGTTTCGATTACCACGCGGCCCGTGTAAAATGCTTATATAACCCCAAAAACCACAAACGGCCCAATCCATTTCACTTTTCTCTCGAAACGGTTCGCACCCCTCACTCTCCTCCGTTGTGATCTCCACCAAAAATTCTCCCAAAATCTCTCAAACTCTTCCAATCGACTTCCAAACCCTCCCTCCCCACCATCTACCCACCCCATCACCCTCTACACCTCGCATCCGCTTCGAGAAACCCTAGTGCATCCGTTTTTACGGTTTTTGGGATTCCGAGTGGTGCGGGCGGCGATTACTCAAGTGCTTGGCTTGGAATCACTTGGGGAGACTGATCTACGAGTGTTGGGATCATCAACCTCAGCGAGGAGCATCATCTTGGGTAACTTCTCTCCCCTATCTTTAATTTTCGAATTTTATCGCTGAAATTTGCCATTTTTTGCGTGAGTCCGCACACACACACCCACTGCACACCCCATTGCATCATTCATGCCTTCACACGATGTCTCCTAGAGAGCACATGAATAAGGCCACAGTCACTGGCCCCTCCCGAGGAAAGAGCAAGCGTCAAAAGACGACGGCTCTTGAAGCCGACATTGTGCGGGCACGAGACATTAGAGAGAGGGGTGTGAACCGCTTCTTGCCGCTCAATTGGACACATTAGGCATTAACTTCCTGAGTGAGGATGAGTGCACAAAGTTTATTTTACTAAACTCTAGTGCGATCGTCCCCACCAAATTCCCTAGTGTCCCCGCTCTGTCAGCCCTAGGCGTCCTAGATATCGTCAACATCCTCCTCCGAAATCTCAGATGTGAGGAATTTTTACATTGTGAGGCAAGGACCTATAGGAGGCTTACTCTGGAGTTCCTCTCCACCTTTAGGGTTTACCCCACGGTTTTTCCTTTAGGATCATGAACAAGGAGTATGGTCTTTCCAAAGACTCCTTGAACCTGCTCTTTAGGTGAGCTCTTGAGCCCATAGCCATCCACAACAAACACCCGTACCCCCGAGAGTTTAATGTAAACCATTTTTGGTTTCAGATTACCAAGCTCTATGTCTTCCTGAAGACTTGAGCGAAGGCATCTAAAATCATTCACCATGATGTTCGCGTCGTGCATCGCATTATAGCGAACACATTAATTTACTGATACGAGACAGGCCAGGTCTCTCAAGATGATCTATTCTTCCTGTGGTGTGCTTCGCAGAGCCATGTGCTTCGTGAGGGCAACGCCACTGTCTCCTACTATATCCTTCACGCTGGGTCTTGTCTCACGCAGTGATTTTTACACATTATAGCCGACCCCAGATCACATATCTGTTGTGGGGGGACTCATCACCATCATAGCCTCCCTCGCTCCTGTTTCCCTTAAGATACCCGATTCCGTGACTCATATTATTGGGCATACCTCTATTGACCTCCCGATGCTCACAAATATGCATATAATCCGAGCGCTTGACCGACGTGGTTATTTCTTGCTTGATGGTCCTGCCTCCACCCCTTACACCCGGATCCCTAACCCTGGACTCTTTGGATCTGGCACCACTCTGAGGTGGTTCTTCTTATCCGACACCGATCTAGCTTCAGGTGTACAGGCCCCGTCCAGCAAATTGACCCTCGCCAGCCCCAGGACCATGTTGACACTTCTGGAGCTTCCTCATCTATTCTTGACCACGTTGTCATCCCAGCTCTCTGCCAGTATAGGAGATCTCAACCCCACGTCGAGGGTTCCAATAGCGCTCCTCCTCCCCCACCACGACCCCATTCCGAGCAGCTAGCTCGCTTGGAGCAGGAGTTTTGATCTTTTAGAGACTCCACAACTAGCACCCTGACTAAGGTCAGAGAGACCCTTTCTGACTTCAGGACATCTTTCAATAGCCTGGCTCTTGATGTTGTGACACTTCAGTCCCAGTTCGACCAGGTCTATCAGTATCATTACAATTAGGGTCACTATCCAGCTGATGTACCACATCTCCTTCCTGTCTGCATCCCACCCCACCCATCTCACCCCCGCAGACTGCTCAGACCCCAGCATCCACTTCCACTCCTGTAGATATTCCCTCCATATCACTACATGTTTCCATCCCACCGCATGGTGCCCGAGGACACATCCGACGTCACACCACGCATAACCAAACCACCACCCTCCCCATAGCCTGACCCAGAACTTGAGCACAATCTTACCCCTCCACCATCACCTCACCCCGACCTCATGATTTCACATACTTCTCCTACACCCATCACGAAGTTCGTTCCCATTCCATCCCCTACCCATTCCCCCCTCACCTCATCCCACTTTCCCACCACGTGACGGCACCTTCATCCTTCTCTCGTCATCCTCCGACGATAATTGGACCACCCCATCTCCACCTCTACCCCCACCCATCAAATCCGAGCTTGTCCATTCCACTCCATCCCCACCACCTGCTGACACAGTAGCTGAGCATTCAGCTGATTCCGTCGTCCCATCCACTCCACCCACCACACCCACCCAGCCACCACCTGACGGTGGCTCAGCCTGATTGAAACACCGCACATTTTTGGCACCCCCTCATCATTTAGCCCATGCTTCACACTTGCATCATTTTCGAGCACGGTTTTACACAACTTGGGGGATGCTCCTGGGTCTCCTTCCTCTCATCTTACTTGTCCTCACGATTTTTCTGTGTTTTATTTTCGTTGAGGACAACGCTCGGTTTAGCTTTGGGGAGGGGCTCTTTCACGCTAATTTTCTCTTTTTCTCTCTCTTATTTCCCCATTTTTATCGTTATTTTCGTTTTATTTTCACTTTTTCTTTCTTATTTTTCTATCTTTCTTTCTTTTTCATATGCATCATGTTTAAATTCAATATATGCATTCAAAAAGAAAAAAACAAAAAAATCAAAAACTCCAAAAAATATCTGCATTCACATCTTGCACTTTTGCACCCTCATGCATGCATTTGTATATACTTGCATTCGCCTCGAGAATTTTCGAAAACGAGTTTTTATATGCGTTGAATCCTGATTTGAAATTCGTTTTCCGAACTTTAATGCTCGATTTCCATGATGTCGATTTGAATATGTAAATAGTTCGTAGCCTAAACTCGGACCCCTTGTAATAGCCTAGCTTTGGCCATCCTCGCAACCCCTAGGATAGGAGTACTTGAAAACGACCTAGATTGACACTTAGGAACCTATTCTATGCGTGGACCCCAGAGCCGATAGTTGTGTACAATGATTTATAGTCCCTCGAGACTTGGATAACCACACTTCACCTAGTACTGAGGATTGAATCTGCCTAGTTCACCCCATGATTTTCAAAAAAAACAAAACAAAAAATTGTGAATAGCTAAAAAATAATACGCACCGTTTCCCCAGCGAAGTTGAGTAACCGGATCACCACGATAGTAACCATCAGGGCCTCATGTAAAAAGGCCTAGCTTGGGGGAGTGCGTATGAATAAGGATTTCATTTGGGTTGAGTTAGTAGGTCCGAGTGGTCCTTCTTGACCCAGTGCCCTAAGGTCGTCTGATCTGGGAGTCACCGACCCAACGCTTCTTACACAACCCAAGTGCAAGTCCCAAAAAAAGAAATATATATATATATCTCTCTGTGTGTGTGTGTGTGTGTATAAAAAGTTCTGTTTTGTTTATATGATTGTATATATGAAATCATGGATAAACATGGCAATTTCTTGAATCAAGGAACAGTGTCGTGTCATGAGCGCTACTTCCTCAATCGACCAATATCCCATTATCTCATACTTATCCCCTCTTCGACAATTGTATAGCTTAGGTTCCTACACGCTCAATCTAAGGTCAGGTTAGAAGAAATGTCATAGAATGCGAGTATGACCGTCACCTAGTGTATTGCTTGGCGATTTGAGGAATGACGTCCTAGGAACATATTCTCATCGACGGAAAGATTTTCGAGCATTTTGTTTTTGCGAATTAGAATTTTCATTTCACTCACGTATATATTCTCGATTTTTGAAAATTCTCAAAGCTTCATCGCATCATTTGCATGTTGACTGCTTTCATCCGGTCTATGCTCTCTCTTGTCTCCTTGAGGATAAGGAAGAGGTTAGCTTGGGGGATTTTGATGAGTGTTTATTGTATATAGTTTTCCACTCTTTTTCAAGCACGTTTTACACTGTTTCATTCTCTATTCCTTCCCGGTTTTCCCGTTTTTTGTCTCTTCTTTTGCTTTTGTGGTCCCTCACATGCTTTGCAGGAGATATATGCTGATTAGGGATCATAAAGCAAGATCTTAGTGCAAGGAGGCGAAAGGAGCAAAGCCGGAGAGTCAATTGGCGTAAAGGAGAAGAGTTTAAGAAGAATAGAGCTTCACGCGGCCGCGTCACCATGTCCTCACGGCCGTGTCAATCCGCTAAATAAGAATCATCCACGCAGTCGCGTCAATTTCCACCAAACGAACGCATCAGAAGACGTGTAGAACGGAGAAAAGAGTGAAGATCGGAGACTTTCGCGGCCCGCGTAAGCTAGGACGACGCGGCTGCGAATTTATGGCTTACAGAGCAGAACGACGCAGCTGCGTCAACAGACCACGCGGCCGCGTAACCATTGTTGACGCGGCAGCGTATCTGTCGGTGCGACCACGTCACTGAACCCCACAATCCCCCACTCTTCTAGGGAACGACGTGACTGTGTCATTTCTTGACGCAGTCACATCAAACCCTATTCCTACTATTTCTAGGCCGGATCTGTGGGGGTATTTTTTTCTTTTGGGCGTGCATGTATAAGCGCCCCTTCATCCTCCTGTGAGAGAAATCTCTTTTTCAGCAGTTTTTTCTGTTATTTCTAGGGTTTGGGGCCGGTATGTCTAACTTCTCTATTTAGTTGTTTCATTGTTCTAGTCAATTATTAGTGTAATACTCTATCTTTCTTTAATAGAGCTTTTCTCCCTTTGTTGTTGCTGCCTCGTTTTATCATCTCTTGTTGTTATAGCCTGATCTATGGCTTTGAACACTTACCCATCGCTAGAAACTCCTTCTATTGCGATAGGTAGTGAGTAAGTTTTATCTAGGGCAATGGGATGAACCCCATTGGATTAGGACCATGGGTTGAACCAAATAACTGATTTGATTGCTGGGCTAGTTGAGATTAGGGGTACATTGGGACGATTATTATCGTCATAGATTCGACCCCCTCCCTTCGGGGCGATCGGTCGGCCGCCGATCAAAAGTCGGGACCGATCTGGGGATCCGATCCCTACGACGATCCATACTATCGGTGTGACTGAACGCCAAAGGACATCGATTAGATCTATCCCAATGTAGGTCTAATACCCGAACGCCACTATGGGCTAGAGGAAGATTGGGGGGTATTTGTCGAGCGTAATGCGTCCAATGTACATCGATGCATCGGAGACACCCGACATTAGTGTAGGTTGGGTTGGCCTATCATTGCATTGCGACAACGGGGGTAGGACATGACATAAGGGAATAACCTATCATGCATCACGACATTGGGAGATAGGCAAATTCTCTTAGGTCACATGACCTCTCCCGAGCCCCAATGAACCCAGCAACCTATCGATTGTTAGTTTGACTCTAACCCTAGTCAAATGACAGGGATTCTCCATGCCCTAGAGCTTCTACCCATTAATCAAACTTTTCTACCATTCGCCGACCAATCGTCGTGACTATCATGTAGCTTTCATCTGAAGACCCATAAAACCGATACTCATTGACCGCCTCCTCATGTTCGACCCGTAAGCGACTACACATGACCCGTGCGCTGCGATTTTTATTAGCATCATTCGATCCCCTCACGGGATCGCGAGCAGCTATGAAGAAAATCAAAGCTTTTGATCGTTTAAAAATATAAGTGAAGCACAATAGATCAAAATAAACTTGAATTAAATCCCTTTAAAAATAAGCTTTAGAAACAGATATTAAAACAAGCTTAGGCCAATAACATATCAGTAAAAAGATTAGAAAATATTAGCACAAAACTTTAAGAACCAATGGCTAACATGAAAGCTTTTGAGAATGAGAGATCTTTTGAAATTGTTTGAAAATTATAAGAAATAGCTCAAGAAAATTATATGAAAGAGCCGACTGACCCTTTGGGAAGGTTCCTAAATGACTTTCGGACCACCACAGTCAGGTAGCTCAGGATGGCCAGACACATCAGGTCAGAAGAGCACCCCTTTGACTCCATGTATTCAACGTAGATCTTAAGGTGACCGGGTCGCCTAGCCCGACATACCTTGGGACATCATCCGCTGAAGGTGGGGTGTGCTTCCACAGGTAAGAGGTACTAACGACGGGGGGATGTGAAGGGTGAGGCGGAGAGAAATCTTGTATCTTCAAATGGATCAAGGTCCCTTCGTTGAAATCGGTAGATCTACCACTACAGGTCGGTGATTTATCCTCCTGCCATGGGAGGTCAAGTTTCTCTCCTCGCGATGATCTTCTATCTAAGACCAGGCTTTCTTCCCTGCAGGTAGGCACGTAGGTCGTCACTTGTTATGGGCATAGGGCTTTTGGCATGTCGAATGATAATAGCCTTCACCTTGTCTTTGCGGTCCGCCTGTCACCACTCCTCAACACTTTGGAGCTGATTGAGCTTTGTGTTCCCTCAACATCTCTGTCTTCTACGCAATCCCCCTTTGTGGGATGCATGGCATGGTTGGAATCTGTTAGGAGAGCGTTGGACTTCATTCGGATCAAATCGACGATCATCTCTTGCAAGAACTCATTTTTCTTGCCCTGACGGGGCTAAGCCTCACGCATCTCGCGGTATTCTGCCATGAGAGCCGGGTAATCAGCCGCAGTGTGAGAGACTGGAGCTTGTGGCGGTAGGCAACTAGCGGGGTGATTGTCCTTGATAATATTGATTTCAGGCACCCAACTGGTTCACCCCCATGATCTTCTTGCTTTTTGCCATCAAAAAGACAGTGCCGAAAGGGATGCTGTAGTGAAAACTGGGATCATAGCCTATGTAACAGGAGTTGTCAGAATGCACATCCTCTAGCGCCAACTGTTGATGCATGGATCTCGCACTAGTTATTGATACTAGAATCTTTGCAACAGCGGATCAAGGCAGGGTTTTACCAGGTTGAGATGCCCCTCGGGTGCCTAAAAAGATAGGTAGAACGTTAGAGGAAACAGAGGTGATGGCCCTCCGATTCGACTCAGATGATTAAGTCGGTTCAAGTAGGAAGAAGGATGTATCTGGGTGTAGCGTTATGGCTTGCATACCTTATATAAAGAAGATAATATGCTGTTTTTGTATGGCTGAGGGTCGGTTATGCCATGTCAGAGAGAATTATGGAGATCTCTTGGATCTTTCACATGTAACCGATCCCTCAGATCACACAACAAATGGATATGGAAGAATACCCGCTAACTTCCAGATTAGGCTCATCACTCATTACGCGGTGGATGGATCTGGACGGTTTTCCGCCCGTAGCAGTCTGAAGAGGGGATTGCTGAAGATTAGCCACTAGTTACAAAGGAGATTTATGAAGGCTGACTGTTTGGCGGGTGGGCCCTTTGATGATGCAATCGAAGGAGCCGACCTCAGGTACCACCGAGGCCATCCTGGCGGAGTCGACCTCCAGCGTGTACCGCTGAAATCTTCCTGCGGAGTCTTGCTGCCAAGGAGCCGACCTCGTATAGATCGTCCTCGCAGGGCTGTCGTCGTTCGGAAGCCAACCTCGTGGAGGTCGTTCTCGTAGAGCATGGTCGCTGAAGGAGCCGACCTCGTAGAGATCATCCTTACAGGGCGTAGTTGCTAAGAGGTCGACCTCGGGTGCCAAGATCGTCCTAGCAGGGTGCTGTTGTGGGCTTGACCATGCTGACCTCCCTAGTTAGGATTTGGTTGTCTAACTGCCGAGGAGTCTAGATGCCAATGCATAGTAGGTCCCAGCTCCTGTACCCGGCTGGGCCACCACGGTCGTTGACGGGCCCAATCCAGGGCCCAATCCAAATGTCATCTACATAATACACGCTGCCGGTTGTGGTAAAACACTGTTTCACGTGCAACAAATCCAGCAAGGCCTCTACACCTTTAAAAAAGAATATTAAGGGAAAAGGAACGTTATAAATAGGCCTCACTATTGCGCTGCTCTCCTCGCTACAGCCCAAACCACAGCTTGAAGTCTCCATGGCCTCAAACAATGGCAACAACAAGAAGCCCTCCTTGTCCAAAAGATCATCCGCTAAGCTCACCCCTCAACTCGCCGAGGACGAATGGGTGATACAAATACGGGCCTCGATCGAGGAGGAGATCGAGGAGGAGGATATCAAGACCCCCGTATCGATCTACTGCGTCCCTCCGGCCATGGTTTCTTGCAAGCCCGAAGCATACGTGCCTCAGCTCTTTGCGTTCGGCCCGTACCACCACTGGCGGCCGCAGCTGTACGACATGGAGCGGTACAAGCTCGCCGCCGCCAGGAGGACCGCGGCGAGGCTCCGCGGCCCCAAGTTCAACGAGATTGTCGCCCAACAGTTCCTGAAACGGGACTACAAGGTCCGCAGCCACTATCACAGGTACATGTGCATTTCATCTCTTCTTCTCATGGCTTTAGTAATTGACTTGAGTAATCATCGGACCAACGTCAAGCTTAGTGATACTCGGAACAAGCAAACTATAATGCTTGGTGTATGTTGCATAAATGCAGTCGTATAAAAGGATTGATGCAAGGCTGATCACAGATGATTCTATGAGATCTGATCTTTGTTCTTCATTTCGTTCCTTCTCCTTTAATTTATCTTCTTGGCTTTAAAGTTATGCTTCATATCATATGTAGTCCCCCTCTTCACGTGGAGAATATTTGGGACGGTGGGAATGACCCAATAGCTTGCAACAAAAAGCCCCTTTTTTCGAGACATATCTAATCCTAACTTTCTTAGAAGCACTATATTTGTGTGATTATGAAAGTTTGTTTCATTATTGATATGCTTTTAGCTTTCTACGGCATTTGCATATCAGTGTATTAACGAAATTCTGTGATATCATTCAAACTGCAGACATCTAGACCTCAGCGCAGAGACCTTGGCCTGGATGATGGCCATCGACGCCTGCTTCCTGCTCGAGTTCATCGAGAGCAGCTACGCCAATAAGCAAGCAGAGCCACAGGCCCATGAGTCAGTATCGGCGGCCAAGACTCCGTCGAAAAGGATGGAGGCGGAGAGGCGGAAGGTGGGATTCAACATGATATACAGAGACAGCGCCATGCTCGAGAACCAGATCCCCCTCTTCCTCCTCCGAAGGCTCCTCTATCTCATGCACCCGACCAAGGAAGCAGCACGGCATGAGCTATCCAACATGCTGATCGAGTTCGTCAAGGAGCTCTCGCCCTTCAAGTCCGTGGCCGACGACAGCATGTTGTTGACGTCGGACGATGTCACCAACCACGCGCACCTGCTCGAAGTCCTGTACCGTAGCATCATCCCCAAATCGAAAGAGCCGCCGATGCCGACGAGCGATGTACTCGACGAAGAGATCGCCGAGGGGGCCGCAGAACCAGAGGAGAAGGAGACGGTCGGCGTGATCAGTGCCGATCCCGGCGTAGTCCGCAAGGTGTTCGACTGGGCCTGGGGCCTGCTGTCCAGCATGGGCTTCATCAAGCGGGTCATCCTCTCCCAGCCCGTCTCCTTCGTCTTCAAGTTCCCTTGGAAGCTCATCACTGCCTTGCCGCTCTTCAGCATCATCAAGCTCCCCGTCGAGAACTTCTTCTCTTATATGCTCCCCAAGTCCAAATCCGGCGAGGACGATGAGTCCGCGGCCGACGGCAAGCCGCCGCTGGTCGAAGAAATTACGATCCCGTCGGTCGCCGAGCTCGTCAGAGCAGGAGTCAGGTTCCGGCCCACCAACGGCGACCTCACAACAATCAAGTTCGACACAAAGACAAACACGATGCACCTGCCGGTGATCAGCCTGGACGTCAACACCGAGGTGGTGCTGCGGAACCTGGTGGCCTACGAGGCCTCGGCCGTGACTGGGCCGCTGGTTTTCACCCGGTACGCGGAGCTGATGTACGGCATCATCGACACGGAGGAGGACGTGCAGATACTGAGGGGGAAAGGGATCGTCGTCAGCCGGCTGAAGAGCGACGGGGAGGCCGCCGAGATGTGGAACGGGATGAGCAAGTCGGTGAGGCTGAGCAGGGTGGGGTTCTTGGACAAGGCGATAGGGGACGTGAACAGGTTTTATGGGAGCCGGTGGAGGGTGAAGTGCAGGGAGTACATGAGGAAGTATGTGTTCGGCTCCTGGCAGGTGCTCACGTTCCTGGCCGCAGGCTTGTTGCTGTTCCTGACTTGTGTTGAGGCTTTCTGCTCTGTTTATAGCTGCAGCTCCCACTGGACGAAGATTGCGAGCGTCGGCGGTGCTGATGATTCTTAGTTCTTTGTTTTCTTTGTTTTTTGTGATTTTTGTGTCCGTAACTGAGAAGATTGATGTAACTATATATGGGGGTAGTGTTGAGTGGTGTGTTATTTGTTGTATAACGGGGTTGTGTGCTTGCAATGGTTAAGAACGAGCCTGAAAGTGAGTTATTATGGTCGTTTGACAGAATAGCTAAGAAGCTTGTAAACTCCGTTTGTTGCACAAGGGATGGTTCACACAAAAGCCATATTATCTTGGACAAATTGTTCGTACTCATCTGCTTTTATTTTTATTTTTCTTTTCAAATCCCGGCATATTTTAAAGTGAGTACGATAGGAGAGTTCTAACAAAACATCCCCATTTTTTTTGACAGGAGACGAGCGGACCCTCCGTATCGATGGAGATCGAAGTTTGTTAGAGGTATTTTGGGTTGGGGCCCAATCAGACCTGACGGTGGAGCCGATAGTTCTTGAGTCCGAAAGCCACGCGTGTCCTTACGGACCCCGGAGAGCAACCTTGGGGGGCCAGCACGACCAGGTTGCTAGCATAGCCCTCCAGACAGATCTGCACTCGTCGACCCAGTTCGGCCATCAAGGCTCATACAGTGACGATCTCCACGAGGTCGGCCCTTTCAGCAGCTACGCTCTACAAGGACGACCTCTACGAGGTCGGCTCTTTCAACAGCTACGCTCTAGAAGGACGACACACACCAGGTCGGCTCATTCTTCACGGGGATGATCTCCACGAGGTCATCTCCTTGGCAGCATGCCTGATCAGTACGACCTCAGCGACACACACCCAGGGTCGGCTCATTCGACTAAATCATCTAAGGGTCCAGGCGTCTAACTGCTCAGCTTCCATAAATGCCCTCCATAATCAAGTGACATGATCTTCGGCGATCCCCTCTCCAAACCGTTAATAGAGGGAAACTGGCCAAAGTCATCCAACTGCATAACAAGCATGAATGCCTAATTTGGAAGTTGGCGATCCCCTCTCCGAACCGTTATTAGCGGGAAACTGGTCGGATTCATCCAATTGCATAACAAGCAGGCGTGCCTAATTTGGACGTCAGCGGGGACCCTTTCTTATCCGTTCACTATGCAATCTAAGAATTCGGTTACGCGCTGATCCGGGATCTCCATTACTCCCGCCGTCGTGGCATAACCAACTCTCAGCCTATAAAAACAGCAGATCAACGCGATCCAAGGTATGTGAACACACAAGCTTATAAACCCTAGCCTCCTCCCTCCTACGTGGAACTGACTTAAGCATCGCATGTGAATCGGAAGCACACCCTCCGATCCGTTCTTCTCTCTGTTTCAGGTAACAGAGAAGGAGCATCTCGGCCTGACGAAACCTTGTCCGGGCTCGCTGCTATTATGTGATCCTTGCACCAATTGACGTGCGAGTTTTCTGCATCAACAGTTGGCATTAGAGGAATGGCCTTGTGACAACTTTCGTCACATAGGCTCTTGACACATCATCCGCACCGGCAACTCTACAAACAAGGTTCACTCCAGTAACTGTCTAGCATCCTCATCCTTCCTTCTGATGCCTAAGCGAAAGATGACCATGGCAAGTGAGCCCAATGCCGCACCTAAAATCAACACCACCACCAGTAATAGACAACCCGTTGGCAGCCCACCTTCGCAATATTATATCGCTCTCATAATGCCTCACTGGTAGAAAAAGGGTCTGCAGCCACGGCTATTTGACCATGGACAAATCTGTGGCCGATAGTTGGCTATCGGACATAAATAAATCTGTGGCTGATAGTTGGCTATCGGCCACGGATTTCTCCGTGGCCACGTTTCCGTGGCTTAAAAAAATTGCCCACTGATTATTGGCCACGGACATATTCGTGGCCGGTAGTGGACTTTCGGCCACGGATTTGTCCGTGGCCAAAGATTTCCATCCATTGATTATTGGTGAAGAAATTTTCTGTGGCCTTAAATTTTTAGTCAGGGATATGTCCATGGCTAATAATTTAAACGGCCACGGATATGTCCATGGACAAATAGTTCTAGCCACAGAATTTAGGTAAAGAAATTTTCTGTAGCCTTAACTTTTTAGCCAGGGACATATCTGTGGCCAATAATATTGCCGGCCACGGATATGTCCGTAGCTAATACTCCGTTGCAATCCAAAAAAAATTACCTAAATTGGGGGGAGCCCTCGTGAGCCCCCCCCCCCCCCCCCCCCCCCCCCCCCCCCGCTCAATTATTCAGATCGGAGATCGATCAAAGAGAGAGAGGGAGGGGGGAGAGAGAGAGAGAGGGAGGGGGGAGAGAGAGAGAGAGAGAGATCAGCGAGGGATGACGACACTGACGACGACAACCGTCGACAGCCCCCTACGACCGCCGTCAGCCGCCACAGCGACGCCTCAGAAAGGTAATTTTCGCGCCTTAGCTTCGAATTCGACGGGTTTAGCACCCCTAAATAGGAAAATAGAGAGGTCGGAGGGGGCGTCGGCCCCCGCCGCCGCCCTAGCGCCACTCCTTCCAATTTTAAGGAGGAGGGTGGGAACTATGGCGACGGCGGTTACCGACGCCCCCTCCGACCAAACCGATTATCGATTCCCCCATCCTCCTCCACCACTCCCCCCCCCCCCCCCCCCCCCATATGTCACCCCCCTCCGACCCATCCCTCTGATAAAGGTTAGGGGTAGGATTAGGGTTCGGGTTAGGATTAGGGTTTGGGATTGGGTTAGGGTTAGGGTTAGGGTAGGGTTATGGTTGGGTTTAGGAATAGGGTTAGGGTTAGGATTTGGGTTAATATGGTTTGGGTTAATATGGTTTGGGTTAGGGTGAGCAAGGGTTAGGGTTGGGTTTTTGGTTAGGGTTAGGGCTAATTTTAGGGTTAATATGGTTAGGGTTAGGGTTGAGGTTTGGGTTAGTGTTGAGGTTTGGGTTAGGGTAGTTTTAAAACATAGGAAAACATGTTTAGAACATTTTGTAAACATTTTTAAAGTGTTTCTATTTGTGTTTTGTGTGAGCTTCTTTAGCTCATCACATGTCCATTTAGTGCTTCATTTGGTTTAGGTCTATAGTTATGGTTAGGTTTAGGGGTGGGGTTGGGGTGGGGTTAGGTTTAAGGTTGGGGTTGGGGTTTAGGGTTGTGGTTGGTGTTAGGGTTAGGTTTGGGGTTGGGGTTAGTGTTAGGGTTAGATCCCGGGTAAGTTGTTCTATGTGTGGGTTCTTTTAGCAAGATCTTAACAAGATATGACAAAAGAAATAAAATTACATCAAATAAATTATTAAAATGATGTCTATTTAATGCATTCTTGCTTCCCAAGCTCTCTATAATATGGTTAGGGTTAAGGTATTTTTTAAAATTAGGAAAACAATTTCAAATCATTTTGAAATCATTTTTAAAGCATAAAATTTATTTTAGTTATATTGTCGATATCAAGGGGAAAATAGAATTTATTTTAATTTTAGATTAGTGAGAAACTAGACATATTAAAACATACACTCTTGGTATCACAATGATAGCCGCCTACTTTTATGAAAGAGTCGGCTACCATTTAAAGGCGCTCAAAATAGTTAATTTAGAATTGAAAATTTTATTGTGGCACATATATAAATGGTTGATACACGTCTACATATAAATTTCATCGTCAATTACAGATGCGAGAGATTCCTGACAAGTCGTTTATGGAAATATCGGATCCAAATATGACTGGAAACCAAAGATACGTATAGGGGATAGATGCATTCTTAGCGTACTCTGATGACAACTGACGCACCCGAAACCAACACCTAGATTTCACCTGGCGGTGTCACGATTGCCAGGCGTGGTATGGCCCCTAGGTTTCAATTCCGGGCTCAATCCGCAAGCGGACGGTGTCAAGTTGTAGTATAAATGATATCGAATCCCACAGGGACGGTGATAGTGTATATGGGTTCTCAGTTTACTTCTAAATCTCGAAGTGAGATATCTATCGGGTAGAAGGAGTTGATTGGGATCTTGTTGTTGTTTTACTAAATAAAAAGGACTAGGGCGTTAGGGATCACCGCTAAGATCGTCGGAGATCGACGTTGGAATAGAATCCCTACGTTGCATTAGGATTAGGGGATAAATCTCCCAATTCGTACCACTCTCGTGGGTTAGAATTGCGAGGTATTTCGGTGGCTCTCGTTGACGCAATGGCGGTAGCCGTCAACGTAGCGGTATAGTTCGTCGATGGATCCCCTCAAGGAACGAGCCGGGCATGGTCACGAGCCTTGGTTGGATCCACCGATTTCCCTATTCAAATCCCTAAGATACCCCTTAAGCACATCAATTCCACAGACCGTGTGCATGATCTCAGTACGGGTTATCTAGGAATTCGGTAGGATCAACCGAAATACTTTTCTAAATCCCTAATTCAACGTAGAGATTCAGATCTACGTCTTCCCCCTAGGATCCTAGGGCTAACCCATCAACCCAAGAAATACATACTCACTCATGGCAATATTCACGAATAAAAACACAACTTTTAGAGACGAAAACATCATAACAAATCGATGGAATAGAAATAGAATACTTACAGTGAGGGATAGATAAGAATTGCAATTTATAGATCCAAACAAAATCCCAGATTCCCAAGCACAAGAACGATAGAGAACCAAATTAACAATCTCCAGAGTTTCGATCCAAAAACGTATTCAGAAATTAATCTAAAAAACTAACAATAATCTCCTAAAAATTTCGCTCCTAAAACCTATTCAAAACTCTCAAAAACCCTATTCAAAACACTACGAAACTCGAATATAACGTCAGAAACGCGATATCGTAGTAAAATGTGGGATTTGGATGCAAAAATGGCATGGAATGCAATGAAATGATGATATGAAAATAGTGGAAAATATGGACACATCAAAATCCCCCAAGCTTACCTCTTACTCGTCCTTGAGGAAGACGAATAATTAGTACGCCGGGAGGAAAACAAAAAGAGATAAGAAATAAAAATAAAAAGAGAAGAGAATAGAAGCGGATGGAGCGTGCTAAGGATGATCGGTCAGATCTCAGGCCTAAATAGTATGTCACGATGCTCTGATTAATAAACACACATGCTACTGGCAATTCCTAGTTTTACAGATCATATGTCTAGCATGCAATGCAGGCAAAGGATAGGGATCTATTGAAATAATGCCGTCAATTCATATCAATCTCATGCAATCCCTAAAGTCTAGTATAGAAAAGTTGGCAATGCCCTTTTCAATCACAGATACATAAGGAGCATATAAAAATCACACAACATGCAATAGAGAATAGAAAAAGTCATGCCATTCAGTTATTCATTTTGATTCATGAAAAATTTCCAAAAACTAAAGCATTTCGTAAAGTTTAGGCATTATTAAATCTCCCCGTTATGCACCATCTCCACTCTACTGTCATGCTCACGCATGTGATCAGTCGGTTTACCCCCCCCCCCCCCCAAGCTTTGCTTGAGGCGTCGCATCTAGGAATATAATATGAAATTTTCTTTTTCTTCCCAATATAAGTGATAGCTTCCAATGAAAGGATACAAAACAATTTTTATTCCTTTTCTTTCTTTTTCTTTTATTTTTCACATATGAATATATACACATTATTTTCCGTTTTTTTTCTTTTTCATTTAGAAGCTATACTTTTTCTTTTTGGGTTTGGGAAGTGAGATGCAGTAAAGATAGCCGTGGGGTGTAACCAACTGATATGTAGAGAAATATATAGATATGTGGAGAAGGAAAATAGTATATCTCTCGGTTCACTCATAAGAGGGTGCACAACTGTTTGATAAAATAATACCCTACCTAAACTCATAAATAGTATGGATGTTTTCATTCCTCTAGATGAATGCTGAAAAGGCATGCAGTAATAAGCACAATATCAGCAGGCATGCAAACAGAAGTGAATGAGGTAAAAACAGATGCTCCAAGTGTTCTAGTGATGCGTGAACCTAGGTGCATCACCCAACATAGTGCATACTAGATACTAATTCATGCATTCGATTTTCAATTCATTTCAAGCATTAAATCAGATAGATCAGCAATAGAAATGCACGCATATAGATAGTAAAACTGAAATTTACCCTAATAGCATGTCATTGAAAGTGAGCATCGTAAATGACTAATAAGGCCACGAGAGGTATCATAATGCAGACCATCCTTAGCAAAAAAAGAAACAGGCGGAGAAAATAGGGAAATAAAGAAAAAGAGATGCATGCATGGTGAAAATAGAAAATATGATGCAGAATGAGAGAAAAAATAAAACGACGTGGAAAAGTGGTGAAAAAGTATATAAAAACTAAAATAAGGGAAGAAAATGCAAAAGAAAAAATCAAAAATAAAGCTGTAGCGCTCATCCCCCAAGTTAAACCTAGCAATGTCCTCACTGCTAAGAAAACGCTGGTAAGTGGGAGATGATGCTAATAGGGGGGAGTGGGTGGGGAGAAAAAATGTAACGGCCGCTTTTCGACCGTTCGTATTTTCTACGTGCACGTACTTTTCGTGCACGTATTTTATTTGGCTCTTTCTTGGTTTCAGTATATACGATGTGATATGCCGTTGTGACCGTATGGAAGAGTAGTTATTTGTGGTATTTTTGGTGAACGTCATTTCACGGGTCATTTTCCCACAAATCGAGTTTGATTGCTGAGTCGTCGTAGCTTTAGACTTGGTCGCCGGATCTTTTATTTTTTCTGTTCATTTTTCGGGGACCAAATGCGCGATTGACCACCGTATCCCTGAGCCTCTCTTCGTCACGGTCTTCCCCATATTTTTTTCGTATTTTTCTGACACTCCTAGCCCACCCAAATCACTAATCAAATTCATAGCCCGATTAGCCTTAATCAATTTCGAAAATTTCAATCCCTAATCAAATCTAGATAGAATCCCTCATACGTACCATGAAGGATTTCTTCTTCTATCCACACCCAAAACTACACCCCCTCCTCTCACACTCTCTCCTAGTCATCACCCAACTTATACCCCCTTTCATGCAATCTTTCGCAAACTTATCACTTTAAAATCAAAACTATTTCCCAACCCTAGGCTTTCACGCATAAGAACCCATATCTGGCCACCTCTTTCTCCTCCCTTTGTGTGATTTCTCCTCGCCACCAGCGGCACCACCGGACCTCCCCTACTCCGGCAACTCCTCCTCCTCCTCCCCCTCTCCCATCTCCTCTCACAAGCCATCAAAAACACCCATCAAAACAGCCTCACAACCCAGATTTGGACAGACTGCGCCATCGCCGGAAAAACATCCGGCCATCCCTCTCCGGCCACCTCCAGCCACTGCCGCCACTGCCATTCAACTCCTCTCTGACCCCCTGAGCATCTTCAGCTCCCCTTACCCTTTTCCCACGTCTCGATCTCCTCGAAAACCCCGTGGAACTCAGATCTAGCCGCTGTTTTTGACAGTTTGCGCGCCGCCACTTCAAACTCGTGCCCACCGGTCATCCGGCCACCTACGACAACCATCCTACCGCCGTTGGACTCCTATTGAAACCCCCTACCAACTGAAATTTCTCTCATGCTCATATCACCCCTGTAGCTCCTGGAAAATCCATCGAAACCAAGCCCAGCTGCTGTTTTTAACAGATCTATGCGATGAACTTCGACGCCGGCACACGACCACCTCGGACCACCTCCGGAGACAAATCCACAACTGATGGCTTCATGTTGAAGTCCTTTAGCCTTTGCAACTTTCCGTTGTCGCTGTTCATAGCTGGATTTCCGCTGAGACGCGCGAAAACGAACATTGCGCGAATCTGTCCTCCCCGGCTTCTCACGACCACCCACCGCCGTACGCTCACGCTGTCGGCCAGCCACCAGGCCGAGCATCTTCCACAGATCCTACTTCATCTACCGACAGCCCCCTTGGACTCTCGGAGTACACGTGCGTCACCAGACACACGTGTTTTTAGCCGACGTCGCCGTTGTCGTGAAGATCCGTTGCGCTACTCGCAACGGGAGGAGGATCACTGTTAGCTCGCTGATTTCGCACCATCACCCCACTGTCCAGAGGTACCTCGATGTGCTACCCATGGCTGAGCAGTTTTAGACGACTCCGACGCTTCGCCGTTCAGACCCGACTTCCGCTTGTTGGACGACATCACGATGTTGGTTTCCCTAACGAGTACACACTATAACTCATCAAAACCTAATCTAAAATTGGTCAACACGAACTAAAGTTAATTTCAGCATCTGTAAAACATTGCCCATCGTAGGAAAGATCGACGAACGGACAAATTCTGTGCACATAGGGTAGACGTCGATCTAGACTGAACAAACATAAAAAACGTGACTTTTTGACTGATAGGTTAGTCCCGCCAAATTTAAAAACAAACCGTAATAGGATTGACAAAAGGCGTAATCTGACATCGCCGTGATCCTGTTTCAGACGGACCATCGTCGACGCGACGCTTTGACAGGACGCTTCAGACAGACGACGCACTTGCCACCGCAGGCAAGTGTATTCAGTTGTACTTTCGGTCGTGTTTAGGCCATAGCCTCTTAGAACTGTTAAAACGTAAACAAAGAGAACCGAACGTGAAATGATAGCGTCTGGGACCCCCCTTGACAGCTTAAACTTGACGACGAAGTCTAAGCACAACAACAACAACAACAACTGACACCTTAGGGTTATTCTGTGTGTGCGTGTGTGGACACCCTAGAATGAACCTTCTCTCAACTCCGTCATGTCATGTCACGAAAGCTTACGGGCGTTTTAGGTGCCCTCTATGCGAGGGTGATCTTTGGTTGTCTTGTCTTGAACACTTTGGGTGGAGGAAGGTTGAGCATTCCCTCGGCTTGGCGGGTTTGGCCACCCACAAACCGAAAGGCATGAATCTCTCTTGTCATCCTCAGTCTTATCTTGTTCTCGTGCACAAGGTTGAGCGTTCCCTCGGTTGAGAAGGTGCTGGCCGCCTTCTAAGCGAAAGGCGTGAACCTTAGTGACACACTCCTCAGTCTTGTCTTGTCCCGTACACAAGCTTGAGCGTTCCTCGGTTGAGAAGGTGCTGGCCGCCTTCTAACCGAAAGGCGTGAACCTTAGTGACACACTCCTTGTCTTGTCTTGTCACGTGCATAAGGTTGAGCGTTCTCTCGGTTGAGAAGGTACTGGCCACCTTCTAACCAAAAGGCGTGAACCTTAGTGACACACTTCTTGTCTTGTCTTGTCTTGTCTTATCCCGTTTAGGTTAGTCCCGTAGTCGGTAGTACAAGCTACGGCTACAGCGTGTCGTGTTTACTTTTCTGCACCGTTTTACTTTCTTTAACTGCCATGTTATAACCCCAGCATGTTAATCAACCAGTAAATCGTTGTTTTAAATTACAGTACACTTGTAGTAGAGTCTAACCCTCTTTTTGTAGACTTTACCTGACGTACAGTTCCTTTTCTCTTGGGTGATGTACGTCAGGTGTTGAGCCAGAGCACGTGGACGAGCCGGACATTCCTGAGTACGTGGAGCCAGAGGACATTGACCCGGAGTACGTACCTGACGAGGACCAGTCTTAGAGGTTCCTCACCGTTGCAGTTCAGAGTTTTTCCTACTTTCTAGTTCGGGTGCGTAGCACCGTTTACCTTCTGCCTAGGTTAGGTGCTTGCACCAGTAGTTTACTTTTTGCGTTGTTGCCATGCTGGGCATTACTTCCTTTATTAGACTCTTGTACTTCTGGATATCTTGATGGAATAAAATGAATGCACTTCCTTTCAGTACTTTCTGTTGTTACGAATTTTATAAATGCAAGAACCTGGAATCTTTTAAAACGGTACCCCTACAGACGCTTATTGGGTCCGAGCTTCACAGCTCCGGCCCAAGCGGGCCTTGTCACTCTTCGCCTCCGTAGTTTTGGGAAGCGGGGCGTGACAAAAAATAGAAATAAAAACTGTGCAAAAAGAAACTAAAATATGACATGATGCAAAGCTAAATGAAAATGTGATGCATGGGTGGCTCCTCACCCAAGTTGTGTAAGTGTAGGGCCCCGAACAGATAGATGGGCTCAATATAAATAGGGGGAGGCAAAACGGAATGAACAACATCAAGCAGAGGCACCACCCTCTGGGGGGTGGTGATGGGGCCCTCTGCTGTGGACCAGGAGCGGTGGGTGGATCTGGCCGGAACTCGTGAGGTGGGTCAGTGGTGAGGTCAATGGTGGCAGTGAAGGGCTCAGCTGAATATAATACCAGGGCAGATATGGGGTCTACTGTGACGGCCGACTCAGAAGTGGAAGACACAGGCTCTGCAGAAGCCTGGGAAAGTGAAGCACTGAGTGGTGCAGTGGAAGTCACAGTCTGTGGCCTGGGTGGTGGAGCATGTGCAAGGATCACTAGAGGTGGTCCACGTGTCCTGAGGAGATCTATGATGGATGCCAAGTCCGACTCGACTCTCGAGTGGTGTGTCGTCGTAGAGCATACAAAGTTATCGAAATATCTTCGTAGGAGAGAGGTCGACTCCTCTAACGCTGTAAGGCGACCGTCTGTAGTACTGGAGTCGGGTGGAGGGCGGGGGATGTGACGGTGAGTCACCACTCTTGTAAAGCGCTCACGTGTAGCTGGTGCACGGTGTCTGGGGTGGAAAGTAGGTGAGGGTGAGCTTGAAGCGATCTCAGCAGCGGTCGAAGAAAGAGATGTCGTCGACACAGAAGTGTGGACAGAAGTCGAGACGCTCTCCGTGAAGATGGCCGCGGATGAAGAGGAAGTGGTGCCGGAAAGGGGAATCTGGTGACCTAAAGAGAGAGGAAGTGAAGCTATGAGGTCACTGAGAGGAGGAAGAGTGGGGGCAGGGTCGTGCTCTGGAAAGTCAAGATCTGTGAGGTCAGGAGCAGACTGGAAATCAGTGCCCTCCGGCACAGAAATGGTGGAGAGAGAAATCTGAGTCTCGGGGCAAGAGGTGGAGACAGTCCCCGAAGACACGACGGTGGTGGAAGTGGTGTATACAATGGTGGTAGAAGAAATGGCTCCAGAGGATGATGGATGAGCAGGTGGTACTGGGAGGCCGGCAACTAGGGCAGCAATGTCATGCAACTCAAACTCAGTGGAGCGTGGCACCGGGTCATCGGCGGCTGCCTTGACGGGTGCTCCGGAGGGCTCGAGTACGTGTAGGGGAGGGAGTGGGTCTACCCTAGGGATCATCCAGTCAAGCTAGACAGGAGCAATATGGGTGAGGTGTGGAGCCGGAAGTACCATGTGCGGAGTGTGGTGGGTGCCAACAAGATATAACCAGTGACGACCCCCGTAAGGTCTGATAATATGCATATGCTCGAGCACGCCGAGGGTCAAGCGTGTCGAGCCAACGGGGGTGTGCAGGTCATCTGGAAGGTGAATATCAAGCATCCTGGCAAAAATGGTAAAGAAACCACCGTAGCAGATGTCTGTGGAGAAGTAGGTGGTGGCAGTCTGGTAAAGGTGATGACACAACCAGTGGGTTACGTCAAAGAGCATGAATGGGTGAAGTGAGCCATCCGGGTGGAATCTCAAAAGTCGGGTCATGCCTATAAGATGGGTAAGCTCTGGTAGGGACATGATCCCGACCTCAGGCCTGCAGAAGAGAGTGGTGGCTAAGTGCCTCTGAGCATAGCGAAGGCATGGGTGCACGATGCACGATGCCTTCGCACGACTAGGGCGATACTGATCAAGGCCTGAAATACGCTCCCAAAAGGCACGAGCATCGAATGTGTCCACATCATAGTGTGGAGAAAAGGCAGCACTGGGCACGGGGATGGCGGGGAAGTGAAAGTACTCGCAGATCATGGCATGTGTAATATGCAGTCGTGGTCCATGAGCCGAAAAGTGATGACGTCACCTGCTGGGGTGCGAGCGAGGGAGCTGATGGCCTCTAGGGCAATGTGGGAGTAAGTGGGAGCGTGTACCCCAAGGAAGCGATCGAAACCAATCGCTCGGTATAGGTGATGGACTCCCTGAAGGAGTCCAAGGGAGCGCAGGGTGGGCACGTCTATGAAGAGAGTAGGTATGAGACGACACTGAGAGAGCCTTACAAAGCGCTCTCGGTGTGCGTCGTCGTAGAACGTGATGCCATAGGTCCGTAGACGTGCAGGCAGGGCATCCCTGGTGGGGGCTGGGTGCGGGGGTGATGATGTAGAGGTGGTGGATGGTGCTGTGGTGGGGATAGGGGCTGTGGTGGTAGGGATAGTGGTGGCAGTGATAGGTGTGGTAGTGGCGGGTATAAGAGCTGTGGTGGAGGGGGTGGTAGTTGTTGTTGTGGTGCCGGTGGTGGTGGTGTGTCTTGCACGACGCTGGGGTCTGGAGGAAGAGGCGCCTGGAGTGGGCCTCTTCCCACGGATGGGTGGGGTATTCACACCTCGAGTGCGAACCATCGTGGCAATGGAAAAGGGGTGCATCGGTATAAAAATAGATAAAGGGAAGAGTGTACCGAATGTGAGAGCGATGCTAGCGATGCGAGTGCCAAAATATCCCCCAAGCTAGTCCTGACAGCAGCTGTTGACGTAAGCAGGGAGTACCTGAAAATAGAAAAGATCAAAACTTCAGAATAAGAGATTTAAATTGGGGGATACGCTGAAATTGGGTTGCTCGACCGAGCAGTGCTACTACTCGGTCCGAGTCGTGCTACTCGGTGGGAAGTGCTCAACGAGCACTAGGCTGCTCGGGCCGTGCCCTAGGGCACGGCGATCGGCGGTTGGCGGGGGGTTTGTTTTGGTGATCCGATGAGAGAGAGGGGTGCTGATGGGGGGAAAGGTGTAGGGAGTTTCTGGGTGGACGGATGGGCGGCGCCGTCGGTGGCGGTGGCGCCATCGACGGTGCCGTCGATTAGAAAGGGGGACGGTGGGAGAAAGAGAGGGGGAGAAATGGAGAGAGAAAGAGGAGGGGGGCGACTGACCAGCGGTGCGACGGGCGGCGGCACAGGCGGCGGATCGGCGGAGTACGTCGGTGATGAGGGGTGGGGTCCGAGTAGGGAGGTGTGAGGGAGAGAGCTCGGGGAGGGTAAAAGTAATTTTTAGGGTGAAAATTTTAGATTAAGGTAATTTTAAAACGGGTTTGGGTATTAAAACCCAACTCGCTTGGGGTAGGGCCCACGAGATAGGATAGAACGACTCGGTCCGTGTAGCGAAGCTGCTCGATCGAGTCAATCAGCTGAGAAAATTCGATAACTTGAGTTGTAATATACTCCCTCGTATGCTTGACCGAGCAGTGTGCTGCTCGGTCGGACTGTTCATAGCTCGGACCGTGCCAATGCCACTCGGGCCATGTAGGCAGAGTGCTGTTTTCTCCTCAACTCCAAAAGCATGTGCAATCCTATCAAGCAGTAGGGTGCTCGGACCGAGTCTTTTTTCTTCTCGAACCGAGCCAACTTTGCTTCGGCCGCGCAGCCAGATCGATGAATTCCTCTCTTTTCTCATCTCTGCTCTGCTCGACCGAGCAGTGTAGCTACTCGGTCGAGTCACCTGTGTTTCCCTTTTCTTCTGTTTCCTTTGTTTTCTCCTCAAGTATGGTGATCTCCTCCAATTCTTTCCGTTTATGATGTCGATCTGCATGCCCCCACATGTCCAACCTGTACAAAAGATGAACTCATCAAATTTTTGTGGTTTTATAATTTTATCTCTAAAATATGAAATAAAAAATAAGAAATTGAAAAAGAAAATCTGAGATCTAAGAAATTGGGTTGCCTCCCAATAAGCGCTCGTTTTTAGTCGTGAGCTCGACACCCTTTGATTTATCAATTTTCATTTGGTACGCGTGGAAGACGCGCGTCATTCTTTCTGACGGTGAGATCCGGCGGTACTTGGTATCCGCCCACTTCAAGACTCTCCTCCAAGTAGCCTATGGTCTCCGGTTCTTCATAACTCGGAGAATGATTAATAAGTTCCTCAACCAACACCTGGATGTACGCGACGACCGCTTTGTGGTAGGTTGGGTCGCCATCATCGTCCATTCCTGTTTTCTTTGGGTCTTTCATGACCCCCTCAGAAGTGAAATCTTCAATAGCTTCATCTTCCAGAAGCTCTAAATAGCTAGCCCTTTCCTCATGAGCATGCCCTCTCATCGGCTTCTGCAGCCAGAACTCAGCTTCGATATTCTCCACGTTGAGAGAGAGGGTCCCTTCTCGGACATCGATCAGAACGCCGGCCGTCGCCATGAAGGGGCGACCAAGTATAAGCTGGGAGCTCCCTCCCTCGGGCATGTCCATGATAATGAAGTCGATGGGAACACATAATCCTGAGGGTATCTGAAGAATGATATCCCTTGCTATACCCACCGGGTAGGTGATAGAATGATCTGCAAGCTGGATTGACATACTTGTCGGCTCTAGCTCACTTCCAGTTTACAATCTCTTGAAAATAGAAAGGGGCATCAGACTGATGCTAGCCCCCAGATCAATCAAAACTCTGCTGATAGGCATCCCTCCAATGGAGCACGGCACGGTAAAGCTCCCCAGATCCGGAAGCTTCCGGGGGAGATGATTTTTGATAACTGAGGTGGAGTCCTCCATGAGCTTGATTTCTTCAGGCTTTCTTTTCCCCGTGATAAGATCCTTCAAAAATTTGGCGTAGATCGGGATCTCCGTAATAGTGTCCATGAACGGGATATTCAGCTGAATTCCCTTAAGCAACTCCATAAACTTGGAGTATTTCTTCTCCATCTTGGCTAGGGCTAGCCTCTGTGGGTATGGAGGGGGAGGTCGGGTGGCCTTAATCTTATCTACATCAATGGGAGGCGGTGTTGTAGTAGGCATGATGGGTGGGGTATCCGCTTTCTCCTCAATAATGATAGGCTCTTCAGCAGCCTCTTCTCTATTGCCATCATCAACGCCTTCTTCAACAGTAATTTTCTCCTTATTCAGCACCGGGACCAGGACGGGGTCAGTCACCCGTCATCCATGTGTGGTAATAGAAACCACAGCATTAGCCTGGGCCCTTGGGTTTGTCTCCGGCTGTGAGAAAAATCTCCCCTGATTCTGCAAGAGCTGGAACATTTGACCCCTTAGTTCATCAAGTGAAGAATTGATACTTTTAAACTGGGTCGAGGTGTCTTGATTGAAACGGGCCTGACCACTCATAAAAGTCTCCAAAGTGGCCTCCATATTTGACCGCGGTGGGTTTGGCGCATAGCCCTGCTGAGGCGGCCGGTTGAATTAATATCCTGGCGGTCGGTAAGGCCCAGCTGGCCTAAATCCGCCCTGCTACTGGCTCTGCTGCTGCACATGTTACTGCTGAGGAGGAGGTGGCGGCCTATGGAATTGTGGAGGTTGCAGCCCTCCACTTGGATTTCTATAAGAAAACCACGGATGATTTCTAGCAGCTGGATGCTGCCACTGATTCCGTCCCTCTCCTTGGACGTATTGCACTGATTCTGATAATTCGATACCTTCATAGTGTGCCTCACAAGGAATATAGCTCTGATCTGCATACTCCTCTGCAGGATGATAAGATGTGCTGGGTGATGCCGGGATGGAATCCAGGCGATGTTCGATCCTGGCCACTTGTTTGCATAGGGTCTCGATGTGAAAGTACAAGTGGCTAGCAGCTTCGACCTCGGGAGTCCGGTTCACAATAGTTCTTTCTTCGCTCCATTGTTGATTGTTGGCCGCCATATGCCCCAACAAGTCAATAGCCTCTTCAGGAGACTTATCCAGTAAGGCGCCTTGCGCTGCAGCATCTATGATCATCTTGGTGCTAGACTGGAGCCGGTTGTAAAAGCTCTGCACCAAATCCCATGGCTGGATCCCGTGGTGAGGACACTAATGTTGGAGGTCCTTGAACCTCTCCCATGCCTCATAAAGTGATTCCTACGGGAGCTGCTTGAAGTTTGAGATCGCTCCATGGATCCGCACTGTCTTCGAGGGTGGATAGAACTTATCCACGAAGGCAAGTGCAGCTTCTCACAGGTGGTGAAAATATTGGGAGGGTGGGCCCGAAACCAATATGAGGCTTTATCCCTCAAAGTGAATGGGAAAAGCCGCAGCTTCACAGCATCATCGCTCACGTCCTTGGCCTTGAATGTGTCACACTTCGCCAGGAAGGTGTCAATATGGTGGTTGGGGTTTTCATGCAGATGCCCGTGAAAGGGATCCTGCTACATCAAGTTGATTAGCCCCGTTTTCAGTTCAAAGCTCGCCGCCGCCAGTTGCGGTCTAAGAATAGAGGAGTTATTGCCAAATGTCGGCTTCATGTGGTCCCTGATGGACCAGGTGCGAGGAGGAGGATGATTGTTTTCCGCCATTTGAGCAGAGGGAGATGAACTCCTACTTGAGGCTCTCAAGGCCATCGCTGTCTTTTCGATCTCGGAATCGAATAATAATTCTCTAGTAGATCCCCTATAGCGGGTGTTCATGCACCAACAAAAATCAGACGAATACCGTCTGTAGCACT